>CM073497.1:63366565-64083936 GCA_037074585.1 Biancaea sappan | reverse complement strand
ACCCTAAACCCTAAACCCTAAACCCTAAACCCTAAACCCTAAACCCTAAACCCTAAACCCTAAACCCTAAACCCTAAACCCTAAACCCTAAACCCTAAACCCTAAACCCTAAACCCTAAACCCTAAACCCTAAACCCTAAACCCTAAACCCTAAACCCTAAACCCTAAACCCTAAACCCTAAACCCTAAACCCTAAACCCTAAACCCTAAACCCTAAACCCTAAACCCTAAACCCTAAACCCTAAACCCTAAACCCTAAACCCTAAACCCTAAACCCTAAACCCTAAACCCTAAACCCTAAACCCTAAACCCTAAACCCTAAACCCTAAACCCTAAACCCTAAACCCTAAACCCTAAACCCTAAACCCTAAACCCTAAACCCTAAACCCTAAACCCTAAACCCTAAACCCTAAACCCTAAACCCTAAACCCTAAACCCTAAACCCTAAACCCTAAACCCTAAACCCTAAACCCTAAACCCTAAACCCTAAACCCTAAACCCTAAACCCTAAACCCTAAACCCTAAACCCTAAACCCTAAACCCTAAACCCTAAACCCTAAACCCTAAACCCTAAACCCTAAACCCTAAACCCTAAACCCTAAACCCTAAACCCTAAACCCTAAACCCTAAACCCTAAACCCTAAACCCTAAACCCTAAACCCTAAACCCTAAACCCTAAACCCTAAACCCTAAACCCTAAACCCTAAACCCTAAACCCTAAACCCTAAACCCTAAACCCTAAACCCTAAACCCTAAACCCTAAACCCTAAACCCTAAACCCTAAACCCTAAACCCTAAACCCTAAACCCTAAACCCTAAACCCTAAACCCTAAACCCTAAACCCTAAACCCTAAACCCTAAACCCTAAACCCTAAACCCTAAACCCTAAACCCTAAACCCTAAACCCTAAACCCTAAACCCTAAACCCTAAACCCTAAACCCTAAACCCTAAACCCTAAACCCTAAACCCTAAACCCTAAACCCTAAACCCTAAACCCTAAACCCTAAACCCTAAACCCTAAACCCTAAACCCTAAACCCTAAACCCTAAACCCTAAACCCTAAACCCTAAACCCTAAACCCTAAACCCTAAACCCTAAACCCTAAACCCTAAACCCTAAACCCTAAACCCTAAACCCTAAACCCTAAACCCTAAACCCTAAACCCTAAACCCTAAACCCTAAACCCTAAACCCTAAACCCTAAACCCTAAACCCTAAACCCTAAACCCTAAACCCTAAACCCTAAACCCTAAACCCTAAACCCTAAACCCTAAACCCTAAACCCTAAACCCTAAACCCTAAACCCTAAACCCTAAACCCTAAACCCTAAACCCTAAACCCTAAACCCTAAACCCTAAACCCTAAACCCTAAACCCTAAACCCTAAACCCTAAACCCTAAACCCTAAACCCTAAACCCTAAACCCTAAACCCTAAACCCTAAACCCTAAACCCTAAACCCTAAACCCTAAACCCTAAACCCTAAACCCTAAACCCTAAACCCTAAACCCTAAACCCTAAACCCTAAACCCTAAACCCTAAACCCTAAACCCTAAACCCTAAACCCTAAACCCTAAACCCTAAACCCTAAACCCTAAACCCTAAACCCTAAACCCTAAACCCTAAACCCTAAACCCTAAACCCTAAACCCTAAACCCTAAACCCTAAACCCTAAACCCTAAACCCTAAACCCTAAACCCTAAACCCTAAACCCTAAACCCTAAACCCTAAACCCTAAACCCTAAACCCTAAACCCTAAACCCTAAACCCTAAACCCTAAACCCTAAACCCTAAACCCTAAACCCTAAACCCTAAACCCTAAACCCTAAACCCTAAACCCTAAACCCTAAACCCTAAACCCTAAACCCTAAACCCTAAACCCTAAACCCTAAACCCTAAACCCTAAACCCTAAACCCTAAACCCTAAACCCTAAACCCTAAACCCTAAACCCTAAACCCTAAACCCTAAACCCTAAACCCTAAACCCTAAACCCTAAACCCTAAACCCTAAACCCTAAACCCTAAACCCTAAACCCTAAACCCTAAACCCTAAACCCTAAACCCTAAACCCTAAACCCTAAACCCTAAACCCTAAACCCTAAACCCTAAACCCTAAACCCTAAACCCTAAACCCTAAACCCTAAACCCTAAACCCTAAACCCTAAACCCTAAACCCTAAACCCTAAACCCTAAACCCTAAACCCTAAACCCTAAACCCTAAACCCTAAACCCTAAACCCTAAACCCTAAACCCTAAACCCTAAACCCTAAACCCTAAACCCTAAACCCTAAACCCTAAACCCTAAACCCTAAACCCTAAACCCTAAACCCTAAACCCTAAACCCTAAACCCTAAACCCTAAACCCTAAACCCTAAACCCTAAACCCTAAACCCTAAACCCTAAACCCTAAACCCTAAACCCTAAACCCTAAACCCTAAACCCTAAACCCTAAACCCTAAACCCTAAACCCTAAACCCTAAACCCTAAACCCTAAACCCTAAACCCTAAACCCTAAACCCTAAACCCTAAACCCTAAACCCTAAACCCTAAACCCTAAACCCTAAACCCTAAACCCTAAACCCTAAACCCTAAACCCTAAACCCTAAACCCTAAACCCTAAACCCTAAACCCTAAACCCTAAACCCTAAACCCTAAACCCTAAACCCTAAACCCTAAACCCTAAACCCTAAACCCTAAACCCTAAACCCTAAACCCTAAACCCTAAACCCTAAACCCTAAACCCTAAACCCTAAACCCTAAACCCTAAACCCTAAACCCTAAACCCTAAACCCTAAACCCTAAACCCTAAACCCTAAACCCTAAACCCTAAACCCTAAACCCTAAACCCTAAACCCTAAACCCTAAACCCTAAACCCTAAACCCTAAACCCTAAACCCTAAACCCTAAACCCTAAACCCTAAACCCTAAACCCTAAACCCTAAACCCTAAACCCTAAACCCTAAACCCTAAACCCTAAACCCTAAACCCTAAACCCTAAACCCTAAACCCTAAACCCTAAACCCTAAACCCTAAACCCTAAACCCTAAACCCTAAACCCTAAACCCTAAACCCTAAACCCTAAACCCTAAACCCTAAACCCTAAACCCTAAACCCTAAACCCTAAACCCTAAACCCTAAACCCTAAACCCTAAACCCTAAACCCTAAACCCTAAACCCTAAACCCTAAACCCTAAACCCTAAACCCTAAACCCTAAACCCTAAACCCTAAACCCTAAACCCTAAACCCTAAACCCTAAACCCTAAACCCTAAACCCTAAACCCTAAACCCTAAACCCTAAACCCTAAACCCTAAACCCTAAACCCTAAACCCTAAACCCTAAACCCTAAACCCTAAACCCTAAACCCTAAACCCTAAACCCTAAACCCTAAACCCTAAACCCTAAACCCTAAACCCTAAACCCTAAACCCTAAACCCTAAACCCTAAACCCTAAACCCTAAACCCTAAACCCTAAACCCTAAACCCTAAACCCTAAACCCTAAACCCTAAACCCTAAACCCTAAACCCTAAACCCTAAACCCTAAACCCTAAACCCTAAACCCTAAACCCTAAACCCTAAACCCTAAACCCTAAACCCTAAACCCTAAACCCTAAACCCTAAACCCTAAACCCTAAACCCTAAACCCTAAACCCTAAACCCTAAACCCTAAACCCTAAACCCTAAACCCTAAACCCTAAACCCTAAACCCTAAACCCTAAACCCTAAACCCTAAACCCTAAACCCTAAACCCTAAACCCTAAACCCTAAACCCTAAACCCTAAACCCTAAACCCTAAACCCTAAACCCTAAACCCTAAACCCTAAACCCTAAACCCTAAACCCTAAACCCTAAACCCTAAACCCTAAACCCTAAACCCTAAACCCTAAACCCTAAACCCTAAACCCTAAACCCTAAACCCTAAACCCTAAACCCTAAACCCTAAACCCTAAACCCTAAACCCTAAACCCTAAACCCTAAACCCTAAACCCTAAACCCTAAACCCTAAACCCTAAACCCTAAACCCTAAACCCTAAACCCTAAACCCTAAACCCTAAACCCTAAACCCTAAACCCTAAACCCTAAACCCTAAACCCTAAACCCTAAACCCTAAACCCTAAACCCTAAACCCTAAACCCTAAACCCTAAACCCTAAACCCTAAACCCTAAACCCTAAACCCTAAACCCTAAACCCTAAACCCTAAACCCTAAACCCTAAACCCTAAACCCTAAACCCTAAACCCTAAACCCTAAACCCTAAACCCTAAACCCTAAACCCTAAACCCTAAACCCTAAACCCTAAACCCTAAACCCTAAACCCTAAACCCTAAACCCTAAACCCTAAACCCTAAACCCTAAACCCTAAACCCTAAACCCTAAACCCTAAACCCTAAACCCTAAACCCTAAACCCTAAACCCTAAACCCTAAACCCTAAACCCTAAACCCTAAACCCTAAACCCTAAACCCTAAACCCTAAACCCTAAACCCTAAACCCTAAACCCTAAACCCTAAACCCTAAACCCTAAACCCTAAACCCTAAACCCTAAACCCTAAACCCTAAACCCTAAACCCTAAACCCTAAACCCTAAACCCTAAACCCTAAACCCTAAACCCTAAACCCTAAACCCTAAACCCTAAACCCTAAACCCTAAACCCTAAACCCTAAACCCTAAACCCTAAACCCTAAACCCTAAACCCTAAACCCTAAACCCTAAACCCTAAACCCTAAACCCTAAACCCTAAACCCTAAACCCTAAACCCTAAACCCTAAACCCTAAACCCTAAACCCTAAACCCTAAACCCTAAACCCTAAACCCTAAACCCTAAACCCTAAACCCTAAACCCTAAACCCTAAACCCTAAACCCTAAACCCTAAACCCTAAACCCTAAACCCTAAACCCTAAACCCTAAACCCTAAACCCTAAACCCTAAACCCTAAACCCTAAACCCTAAACCCTAAACCCTAAACCCTAAACCCTAAACCCTAAACCCTAAACCCTAAACCCTAAACCCTAAACCCTAAACCCTAAACCCTAAACCCTAAACCCTAAACCCTAAACCCTAAACCCTAAACCCTAAACCCTAAACCCTAAACCCTAAACCCTAAACCCTAAACCCTAAACCCTAAACCCTAAACCCTAAACCCTAAACCCTAAACCCTAAACCCTAAACCCTAAACCCTAAACCCTAAACCCTAAACCCTAAACCCTAAACCCTAAACCCTAAACCCTAAACCCTAAACCCTAAACCCTAAACCCTAAACCCTAAACCCTAAACCCTAAACCCTAAACCCTAAACCCTAAACCCTAAACCCTAAACCCTAAACCCTAAACCCTAAACCCTAAACCCTAAACCCTAAACCCTAAACCCTAAACCCTAAACCCTAAACCCTAAACCCTAAACCCTAAACCCTAAACCCTAAACCCTAAACCCTAAACCCTAAACCCTAAACCCTAAACCCTAAACCCTAAACCCTAAACCCTAAACCCTAAACCCTAAACCCTAAACCCTAAACCCTAAACCCTAAACCCTAAACCCTAAACCCTAAACCCTAAACCCTAAACCCTAAACCCTAAACCCTAAACCCTAAACCCTAAACCCTAAACCCTAAACCCTAAACCCTAAACCCTAAACCCTAAACCCTAAACCCTAAACCCTAAACCCTAAACCCTAAACCCTAAACCCTAAACCCTAAACCCTAAACCCTAAACCCTAAACCCTAAACCCTAAACCCTAAACCCTAAACCCTAAACCCTAAACCCTAAACCCTAAACCCTAAACCCTAAACCCTAAACCCTAAACCCTAAACCCTAAACCCTAAACCCTAAACCCTAAACCCTAAACCCTAAACCCTAAACCCTAAACCCTAAACCCTAAACCCTAAACCCTAAACCCTAAACCCTAAACCCTAAACCCTAAACCCTAAACCCTAAACCCTAAACCCTAAACCCTAAACCCTAAACCCTAAACCCTAAACCCTAAACCCTAAACCCTAAACCCTAAACCCTAAACCCTAAACCCTAAACCCTAAACCCTAAACCCTAAACCCTAAACCCTAAACCCTAAACCCTAAACCCTAAACCCTAAACCCTAAACCCTAAACCCTAAACCCTAAACCCTAAACCCTAAACCCTAAACCCTAAACCCTAAACCCTAAACCCTAAACCCTAAACCCTAAACCCTAAACCCTAAACCCTAAACCCTAAACCCTAAACCCTAAACCCTAAACCCTAAACCCTAAACCCTAAACCCTAAACCCTAAACCCTAAACCCTAAACCCTAAACCCTAAACCCTAAACCCTAAACCCTAAACCCTAAACCCTAAACCCTAAACCCTAAACCCTAAACCCTAAACCCTAAACCCTAAACCCTAAACCCTAAACCCTAAACCCTAAACCCTAAACCCTAAACCCTAAACCCTAAACCCTAAACCCTAAACCCTAAACCCTAAACCCTAAACCCTAAACCCTAAACCCTAAACCCTAAACCCTAAACCCTAAACCCTAAACCCTAAACCCTAAACCCTAAACCCTAAACCCTAAACCCTAAACCCTAAACCCTAAACCCTAAACCCTAAACCCTAAACCCTAAACCCTAAACCCTAAACCCTAAACCCTAAACCCTAAACCCTAAACCCTAAACCCTAAACCCTAAACCCTAAACCCTAAACCCTAAACCCTAAACCCTAAACCCTAAACCCTAAACCCTAAACCCTAAACCCTAAACCCTAAACCCTAAACCCTAAACCCTAAACCCTAAACCCTAAACCCTAAACCCTAAACCCTAAACCCTAAACCCTAAACCCTAAACCCTAAACCCTAAACCCTAAACCCTAAACCCTAAACCCTAAACCCTAAACCCTAAACCCTAAACCCTAAACCCTAAACCCTAAACCCTAAACCCTAAACCCTAAACCCTAAACCCTAAACCCTAAACCCTAAACCCTAAACCCTAAACCCTAAACCCTAAACCCTAAACCCTAAACCCTAAACCCTAAACCCTAAACCCTAAACCCTAAACCCTAAACCCTAAACCCTAAACCCTAAACCCTAAACCCCAAACCCCAAACCCCAAACCCCAAACCCCAAACCCTAAACCCCAAACCCTAAACCCTAAACCCTAAACCCTAAACCCTATACCCTATACCCTATACCCTATACCCTATACCCTATACCCTATACCCTATACCCTATACCCTATACCCTAAACCCTAAACCCTAAACCCTAAACCCTAAACCCTAAACCCCAAACCCTAAACCCCAAACCCTAAACCCCAAACCCCAAACCCTAAACCCCGAACCCCGAACCCCGAACCCCGAACCCCGAACCCCGAACCCCAAACCCCAAACCCCAAACCCCAAACCCTAAACCCTAAACCCCAAACCCCAAACCCTAAACCCCAAACCCCAAACCCGAAACCCCAAACCCGAAACCCGAAACCCCAAACCCCAAACCCGAAACCCCAAACCCCAAACCCCAAACCCCAAACCCCAAACCCCAAACCCCAAAACCCCAAACCCAAACCGCAAACCCCTAAACCCGAAACCCAAAACCCCAAACCCTAAACCCCGAACCCTTAAAACCCTAAACCCCAAACCCAAACCGCAAACCCCTAAACCCGAAACCCAAAACCCCAAACCCCAAACCCCGAACCCTTAAAACCCTAAACCCTTAAAACCCCAAACCCCAAACCCCTAAACCCTAAACCCAAAACCCCAAACCCCAAACCCCGAACCCTTAAAACCCTAAACCCTTAAAACCCCAAACCCCAAACCCCAAACCCCAAACCCCAAACCCCAAACCCCAAACCCCAAACCCCAAACCCTAAAACCCCAAACCCTAAAACCCTAAACCCTAAACCCTAAACCCCAAAACCCTAAAACCCCAAACCCCAAACCCCAAACCCCAAACCTCAAACCCCAAACCCCAAACCCCAAACCCCAAACCCCAAACCCTAAACCCTAAACCCTAAAACCCTAAAACCCCAAACCCCAAACCCCAAACCCTAAACCCTAAACCCCAAGTGTGAGACTATTGTGAACTTTTCTTGAAATGAAATGTATATGGTTGCCTATGATTGTGTAATGTGATTGTATTTGATATTGAGAGAAATGGAAATGGAGTTTATGAAATCCCATGGGATGAAATAAGGGTGGAATGAAATCACTATGACCACATAGTATTAAATATGATATTCGTCCTTTTTAAAGATAGGGTGAAATAAAGTTGGACTACAGATTTGTCCCTTTGAGGACAGGGGTGAAATAAGGGAGGATGTGGCATGGGCCGCTGGGCAATGGCCACTTTATGTGGACGAGACCCTCAAAATGTTTGGAAACTTAAATTAGAATTGTGTGAATTGTTTGAAATGTGATTTGGCTTGATCTAGAATGTATCTGTTAATGATTGCAAGGTCCTTTTATTGTGTGTTTTGATAAATATCTTGTACACAAAATTTAGATGATTGTATTATTAGATCAAATATATATATCTGCATGTATATATATATATACCTATATTGTGTGTGAATGCGGTAGGATTCTCTCAAGTAGATGTTGTCTTCAGTTTCAGGTATGAAGAACTTCCTAGTTCAATAACATTCACGCAAAGATTACCTTAACATTGGTTTAAGGTAAATGTATAATATTTAGGTCTTATTCTAAGTTATATAAATCTAGAAAAGCTCTGTAATCAGGTAGGCTCATTCTACGATGTAATGTGTATGACTGTAGCGTGTATGGGAAACTCAGTTTAGCCATACTTTCTTATCTTTTTGTGAGAAGAGAAATAGTTCTCTTATTTTAATTCTTAAATTGTGTAATTTGAATTAATTGCATTTAAAAGAATAACCAAAATAAAAATAACTATTGTGCTTAAAAGAGAAATAGACTTCCAGAGATGAGGTGAAATTTATCTTCCGTGCCGGTCACGTGCTTAGATTTTGGGGCATGACATTTTGTGTTCTTATTTTCCTTCTCGGTTTCTAGCCCAGAACTGACCTAAACCTCACGTTTTCTTGTCCGAAGTTAATCACAGAAACTGCTACCATAAAGCCTAGAAGGTGTTTGGTCACTTATGGCTAATTTTCTCCACTGATTTTCACTTAACTTCACAGGACAACTTCCTTTGTTTTTTACGTTGAGAAAACAGAACATATCCTTGGTTGTATCTCACGGTTTACTCACTGGGAAGAAGGAGGATTCACTCAAGAGTTTCTTATTTTTGTGTTCTGAAAACAGAATATAAATTCTCTCCCTCTCTCTCGGTTGAAATAAAGAAGTAAAAAGAAAGCTCATGAAGATGATGAAGGGAGAAGGTTCACATAAAGCCAAGTGAGAATGAGGTAATTAGAGCTTTATCTTTTCCTTTTTGCTGGTGAACTTCCTCCACCGCCAACAAAAGTGGAGATAATGGGTGCCACGTGTCCTATTTCTAAGCTACCACTAAATCTCTCTTTTAACTGAAATATAAGAGGGTTTCTTCCAATTTCTTTACTTTTCAAATAGGTCCCTAGCTTATTTGATAAAATCTCACTCATGTTTCTTAAAATTATTTTTATGGTTCTTTCCTCCTCATTTTATTTATTTATCTATTTGTTCATTATTATTATTTTATTTCCTATTACAAAATTTATTCTGAACATATCCAAAATTAAGAATTATAATTCTTCCAAAATTTTCTTTTAACTTTGAAGGTTCATTGTACTATTTAAAAATCTGGGATACTACATACACAAATTTCACCATATTTTCATAACATCATGGAAGCTCCACATATCTTTCACTTTAGTCCTTCACAAGGACCCACAAACATAAACATGCTTCCACAAGTATTTGATAACAATAAATCACATCTACACAAGCATACACACTACTCAACATCACTTAAAGCATTTGTTCACAACGATCCCATGTCAAAATCACATGCATACATACATTTCACAATACCAAGCATACATGTGAAGGAGTAAACCCACACAAGGGCTACGTACAACCTAAGTTATTATAGTTACCATATAGGCAAAATATTTGTACTTGTGATGAATATACATCGATAAACCAATCAATGTACATACACAAGCCAATCATTATACATCTACAAAATTTGAATGTTCAATCAAGTGAATCATGTGAGAAATCACTACTAACCTCAAATACCTTGATTTGGATGTGACAAATGTGTACTATATCCCAATACCTCAAGTGATAGCGTGCAATGGTTAATAGACACCTACGTTAGGAAAGAGAAAAAATCAATAGAGGAATAATAATTAGTTTGAAAAAACTAATTTCTATTTTGTCCCATAATCTTAACTATTAGCAATTTGGTGAAACTCAAATCAACAACATGTGTTTGAGATACTGGAGGTGCCAAGTATAATACTCTAAATTGTGCTTGATTCATCTGCAACATTGAAAATAATAAAGGTGAGTCTTGTTAGGTGAATCTTATTAGATATATAGACACACATTTTACTTAAACATATATGGAAGTACATTTTACTTACTGTAGATGACGACACTCATATCTGTTTGGCTCTGGGACCGTGAATTTGAGCTCTAGAAAGAGAATCTCTTCCTTTCCTCTTTGTTGTTGTGTTAGACATTAAATCACATTATTCCTCTCTGTTACACATACTGATGATGTATATGTCGTCGTTGTAGTAGATGGTTGCTGGAATCACTAGTGAAAATCTTATGGTTGTGGTATATTTGATGAGTTTCACATAAACTTATGTGATATTTACTAGAGAGAGCATTTTGAGAAAGAACTATATACATACTTTCAAAAGCTTCCTTGATCTAGAATAATATAATTAAGGTTTTGGTTCATTAAACAATTAAACTTATTAGCCATGCCATAAATGAGCATACGAAGAGGATTTTCATTTTGAGATAATAGCAAGATTGACTATAGAACTCAAGTCTCCAACTATAAGAAGCAAATTATTTTAGTGTTATAACTCCCTTAAATGTTCTTTTTCATAGCTCCATTTAATATTATATGTCAAACATTCACCATGGAAAAAATATGATAAAAGCGAAAATAAGTAGTCTAACGAGCATACTAAGTATTAGGTTTATTCCATTTGAGTTGTCCCAGTCTATAAGCTCAAATGACTGATTAATTCAGATATCCAGTGTCATAGTTAAGATTTTAAAGCTTGAATGGACAAGTAGCATGTAATTCTTAAGTCATAACTTTTGGAGCATTTTATTCACCAAACATGAGTCGTTTGTTTTATTTTAAACTAAAAGTTCAAAGGGAAGTTTAAACTCCCCCCACTTTTATAGTTTTAAACTTCTAGATTTGTTGTGGGACAATTTATTTATATTTGTCTTTTTTATTTTCTTGAACCTAAACTAAGGTGTTGATGTTTTGGACAAGTTGAATGAGTTTTTTAATTTTAAAATTTAGCCTCTTATGCATAATCTTATATTTTTTTAATGTATTATTATTTTTATTTTTTTGATATTTTCAAAAATAATTTATTAAACTTACAGGCAATGTTGTCAGAACCGGCCCGGCTATTGACCCGGACAAGTCTTCGGGTCATCGGGTCACTGGTTCAATCGCCGGGTCACCAGGTCAATTGCTGACCCGGATAAATGCATTAAAAAAATTAAAAAAATATATATACCTATATATCTTTACAAATAAATTAAAAAATAAATAAAATAAATAATTTACATGTAAATTTCACAATTTAAAGTCATAAACATCCAAAATAATTTCTAAACATCTATAATAATTTAAACATAAAGTCATAAATATTTATAATAATTCATAAAGTCATAAATAAAATCATCCAAATATAATAATTCATACATTTAAAGTCTTAAACATTCATAATAATTTATAAAGTCATTAATAATTAAGAAAAATTACGTAATTTTTAAGAAAAAAATTAATTTATCCTCTTTAAATTAAAAATAATAATTTTGATATTTTATTTTATAGTATTTTCAATTTTATTAAAAAAAAATCCACCACTTGTAGAATTCAAATTAATCCTTTAAATGGCTTGTTATAAATTTAAAGGACTAATTTGAAACCAATATTTGTTATAGACTACTTTGAAAACGTTTATTGTCTAACGTAATACTTTAGCATATTTTAACCTTAAGTAGTTAACTTCAATTTGAAATAAAATTTATGAAAATGAAAGAGGAATTTAACTAATATTTTTAGAGAAATAAAGTGAGAATATTATGTTTCAATTTGTTTGTAGTGGAACGGTGTAGATATGGATAAAAAGAAAGTATTAATTTTTAGAGTAAATAAAACAAACTTTTTTTTAGGATTATTAATCAATTTTAGCCATAAAAAATTTTTAAAAAATTAAAAAAAAAAAATCCGGGTCAATGGGTCGCCGGGTCACCGGGTCAACCAGGTTTTGACCAGGTCACGCGCAGAACGGTCTAAAGTACTGACCCGGACCGGGTCATGCTCCGAGTCGTCTATTTTCGAGTCGACCCGGCCGGGTCGGTGCGGGTCATACAACACTGCTTGCAGGGATTCCACAAAGAATAGGAATGGGAGACAAAATTTTCTCATAAAAGAGATTAGGGGCAGGAACAGGGAGGCATTCCATGCTCTAGCCCAGCCCCTAGTGCAATTCCTAACCAAAATTCTTCGAAAATGATATTCTTAATATCCCAAGCAATGTGTCACCCTAAAACATGCAAGATATTCTTAGAGTATATACAGTAGTGAACCTCACTTGGATCTTATTGTGAGTCCCACAATACCACATCAGTTTAAGAAACTCCCCGTCACTTTAAGCAACTATCCACTCCAGTGATAAACCTGTTAAGAACCCACAAATAAATCTCACAATCAACTCTTTACTACTTTAGTATTTATTATTCTGCACTAACTTTACTATAATTTATTATAAGTTATTATTTTATTATTACTCTCGAGGTTTTAACACACATTAACAGCTGAGAGGAGAGGTGAGCAGTGGTTTAGGTTAACACGTTAATTTAATTGGTTTGTGTTGAATTAGCAAGTTAGATTGAGTTAAAAAATTTTAACCCTAGACAGTAAGATGGTGGGTCGAGCAAATTCAAACCGACCTACTTATACTATACATATATAATTTTGTTTATTTTGATTTTATAGTTTCTGAGTTCCGACTTCATTGCCACTTGGCCCTTCGAGCTTTCTGTTTCTCTCGGTCTCTCTTCCCACTTAGCCCTTGCTAGGTTTCCTTCAGGCACGTCGTCTCTCTGCTCTGGTCTCTCGCTCAATCGCTCCCCTCCTCTCCAGTCTCCAGTCTCCACGGCGACGCAGTCGGCCGGCACTCTCTCTCCACTGAGTCTGAACTTGTGAGTTCTCCACTTCTCCTCCCTTCTCCATCAACATCCCTCTCTCTCTCTCTCTCTCTCTCATCTATGGAGCTGGAATTTCTAGTTCACGACCCAGTAATTTCTGGTTCAATAACCAGAAATTACTGCTGATGATTGCTATCTTGTTGCATTTATGAGAAAGTACAATTTGATCTACTTTTTTTATTTCAGAAAATTCTGTTGGATTTAATTTTCAGAAAGAATCATGTCTCTTGGAACTAGGTGCGTGATGGAAAGTAATGCGGGAGGAATCTCTAATTCATGCATTATATAAAACTTTATCGTTGCATCGTTATGCGATTAAGACATTATGAGCCCAAGTAAAGAAGGGCAAAGATGGTGATTCAATAATTTTTCAATAATTTATGAAATTGAGTATAATTAAGGAAGGGCATCCATATATACACACAAACTTTCATTTGTCGCTGTTTTGTCCGCGATAGCTTATGGTATTTTTGTTTGACCGTCCAAATTCTTATTGAATTTCTAATGCATTTGAGGAAACTGAAGCTGAAAATTTGAAACAGAAAAGGTTTTGACTGCACACATTGCTATGTCGATCCTCAATAGCGGCTTCAATAACTGAGACTGAGAGGGAGATTGAGAGGAGAAAGGGGAGAGAAGCGACATAGCGTCTTACCTGACGGTAAAGTTAACGAAGTTGCGCAGTGGAGACAGAGGTGGAGATGGATCTAGATTTTCTGCTTCAAGCGTTGATTCCATCTTGGAACTCTGTTAGTACCCCATTCATGAATGAAGTCTCCAGCATTTTAGCTTTTTTGTTATAATGTGAATTTTCCATTTTTATTTTTATCCCTTATTTTATCTGAGCTAGGTCGCTTTACTAGCGGGATTCTTTACTTACTTGGCAATTGCTGGATCCATTGTGCCTGGGAAAGTTGTTCCTGGCATTATTTTGTCCGATGGAACTTGTCTTCACTATCGCTGCAATGGTTAGTTCTATTAATTGAAGATCCTTTATCAACGAATATTCTCTTGAAAATGAGAGTAGAAGATTCTCTTGAAAATATGAGACTAAAATTGGTCTAAGATAATATGTAATTATTTTTCCTTTTTTTTCCTGCATTTTTCAGGTCTATTATCATGTATTATGTTGGTTGCACTTCTTGGGATCAGTGCCAAAAAGGGTTTTGTGCCACCAACTGTATGCATTCTTTGCTTATGACATCTGTTGCTGCCTATTTCAGCTTAATGCGGTTTTGTCTTCCTCTATGAATGTTGTTATTTGCTCCTAAATCATTAGCTTGTTTAGTTTTATTAGATGCGGTCATTTAATGTCATAATATGTATTGTAGGCCAAAACCAAAGTGGCCCGGGATGACTTTTTGTGCAGAAACAAACATTTCAACTAAAGTCCTGCAGAATGTAATTCTGATTTTATTTTATTTTATTTCTAATTGTAGCAATACTTGCAGGTCATATCAGAGAGAGGACTTGAGCTGCTTTCCACAACTTTTCTTTTCAGCACTCTTGTATGTAAAGCATAAAACCACCACTTGGAAATTTAACTCATGCATCTGAGTCATGTATTAATTATGATTTGATTTTGCTTTCCAATAATAGAGTTTTCTTCATCATGGCTCACTGCATAGAACTGATAGCTCACTTTAATTTTCACACGTCTATTATTATTTTTTTATATACCATTATAATTTTTTGTTGCCTTTTCAATTATTGTGTTTGTTCATTTTCATATACATTTTAGGTGACCCTGGTACTCTATTTTGCTGGTTGCAAGTCACAAAGTAAAGGCTCATCCCTAAAACCTCATATTAGTGGAAACTTGATACATGATTGGTACGACCAAAATATTTAGGTTGCTCTCTCATTGAAATTGTATTGTTTGTGATCTATACTTTTTAAATTTTGTTTTCTCTTCTTATTTAATAGGTGGTTCGGAATACAGCTGAATCCTCATTTTATGGGTATTGACCTTAAGTAAGTGATTCTTTCAATATCTTTCCTTGCTACCCCATGACTTGTATTAATAAAGTTGCAAGATGCTATGATTGACATTTCTCCCTACCCCATAAGAAAGATGTATTACTTTTAGGTTACCATAATGATTATTCTAAATACCAAATTTTCATTATTTTTCAATTTATTTTTTGTATATTTTTATCTATATCCAAATGGAATTCTTGTTTGCTTTCTGGATGTATTGGCTCAACTAGGTCACATATTTTCCCATCTAACTTGCTAACATTGGGCCTATATCATTTGCATTTAGAATAATGTAACCAGATATATGCATGCTAAGAAAGTTGCCCATTTTAATACTTAATGCTATTAATCATAGTAAAAATATGGGTAAGACAACGTATAACATTCTCAGCATAGAGTAATGGCTATGATGATGAAATCCAATTCAACATGTTGCCATACTTCTTAATGGAAATATCATTTTGCAGGTTTTTCTTTGTTAGAGCTGGAATGATGGGGTGGCTACTTATCAATTTATCAGTTCTTGCAAAGAGCATTCAGGATGGTACTTTGAGTCAATCAATGATCCTCTACCAACTATTCTGTGTGGTAATCGAGAAATTATGCATACTAGTTTTATTTGATTGACAAGCTGTTCCTTTGGGTATCTGATGGGCAAATTTTCACTTTTTTTTCCAGCTGTACATTTTGGACTACTTTGTGCATGAGGAGTACATGACATCCACGTAAGTGAATTACCTCCTTTCCACTAGGAGAATATTGGATTCTATAAATTTTATTTTCAGTTTTATGCTGTTTTTGGAGAAAAAAACACAAGCTAACTGAACAAGCTGTGTTCAGATTTTTTCCGGGGAGTGATTTGTCTTTACTATGTTTTGAGAATCCAAAGAAACCTGGCTAAGTAATGGCAAGCTTTTGTGCTAATTATTTGGCTATAAAATTGCTGTGCATCCCTTATCCTTTCTGCAATAGGGCTAGAAATATTAAATACTAAATATTGTAATGAATTGATAGCGATGAATATGTGGTTTTGGTGCATCACTGGTAGAAATTATGTTTAATTATGGGCACTCTGTAGAAATTCATGTTTTTAAAAACTGTCTTGAAGCTTTATGCCAATTCAAAAGTCTGTATGAGTGCAAGTGAAGCTGTCTTGTTCTGTTCTGTTTCTTCCTGTTTTCTTAAGTGAAGTAGTGAACTTTGTTGTATATTAAATTGGTGACTCTTCATACAATCCTCTTTTCCTTCAAAGTTTTTGCCACTACATGTGAAGTCTGGCTCAGTTATCTCTCATCCAGCATCAATTCTCTCTCATCCAGCATCAATTCTCTCTATCTTATTTATTAAATTACGGTTAGGATGTCCACTTGGTGGTTCGTATATGAGCTTATTTACTTATCTGACTTAGTCTGTGGATTTTCTTTTGCAGGTGGGACATTATTGCTGAGAGGCTGGGCTTCATGTTGGTTTTTGGAGATCTAGTGTGGATTCCATTCACTTTTAGTATACAGGTACATATATTTCTACAACCATGAGCACGGATGATGACATTAAGATTTTGCAACTTGTAGTTTATGCATATAAATAGGACATTTGCTACTCACTTTTTTTGCACTTAGTCATTATGTTATGAACTAAGTTTGTAATCTCTTGAATTTGGCTTGATGTACAATCACTGAATACTCTATTCTGACTTTATTGTCTTCCATTTAAATCTAAAGATCAATGCTTTTGAAAATAATTTTTCTTTGGTTCCTTGCTATGTAGGATTTTTGGGCAATATAGTTAATATTTCACTCTGGAGGGTCTCTCATATTTTCTGTTCATTGTTTTGATTACCATTTTGACTTGTTGTCTGCCATTTTCATCCATAGATCAATGCACTTGAAAATGGCGTTTCTTTTGTTCCGTGGTATATAAGATTTTTGGGCTATATAGTTAATATTTCACTTGGTAGAGTCTTATATTTTACGGTATCAGAGCCTTTTGAGAACAGATTTTTGAGAACTGTAAAGATGTCTACATATTCCAATGCATGTGAGTGTTTGTGTGTGTGCTTGCGTGTGTACGCGTGAAGAGAATTATACATATAGAGAATCCTTTTGGTCATATGGCACAATCATATCATATTCAATTAGCCAGGATCTATTTGGTAGAACTTGCAAGATTTGTACCCTTAAAATTGGAATAAATTCGTACATAAGGTCAGGGCCTGCATTAGTTGGGCTTCATCATGCTTCATGGCAATATACTTTTAATTTACAAAAGCAAGCGTGTGAACATTACAACATGGTGTATTCTCCAATTATTGTTACTGAATATGCAGTGGGTTACATACCAGTGGCAAAATTGAAGGGAGCAAGTTCATTATATACTGAGAAAAACGTTTTAGGGTGTGTTCGGCAAAATTAGCTTATAAGCTAGCTGATAGCTTATAAGCTAATTTTTAGCTTATAGCTTATAGCTGATAGCTGATAGCTTATAAGCTAGCTTATTTGAATAAGAAGTGTTCGGTAAAAATAGCTGTTGAAGTAGCTGAAAAGTGTAAAATGACATAAAAGGGCATGTATTTTTTAATTCTAAAATAATATAAATAAATATATCATTTTTGTTTTTAATTAAATTAATTTAAATTATTATAAATATAAAATTCATTAAAAATATATATTTATATATGAATAATATATTTTTACATATATAATATATTTATATATATTATTATATATAATAAAATATATTTACATATTTTATTATTTTTATATATATTATACATATTTATAATATTTTTATATATTTTTATCATATATATATAATATTATATATGTATAATATATTATATATAAATATAAATATAATAAAAGATGAGTAAATAGGATATAATAAAATAATGGGTATAATGGGTATTTTGAAAAAATAGTAAGGGCAAAATAGGAACAAAAAACTTTAAGCTATAAGCTATAAGCTATAAGCTACTCAAAGTAGCTTATTAGAATAAGCTATAAGCTACTAAAATAAGCTCGTTTACCGAACACTTTTAACGAGCTTATAAGCTAGTCAAATAAGCTATAAGCTAGCTTATAAGCTATAAGCTTGTTTGCCGAACACAGCATTAGACTGATGGAAGTTTAAGGCTATAGCCTCACCAGACTCTGCCTCTGTTTCAAGTAGCTGTTCATGACTTAGATTTACTTTTCCTTGTCTGCTCAAAACTTTAATTTGAAATGTAAATTAATTGCTAAGTTACTAAGCATCTTCCTAGATTCTTTGTTTTTTATGAAATTGTGCATTATAGTCACAAATTGTTGAAATTCTATGGGGACAAATAGGTAATTGAGTTGCAGCAGGTATAAAATAACTTGACTCTCCATCTTTATCTTGATATTTGCTCAAGTACTTGTTCTCTTGCCCTCATTTTTGTATTCTAAATATTCAGTGAGGGCACTTCACACCTGCTGGATTTGTCACTTCTCTTTATACCCTAAATGTTTACTTTTGTTTATTTTTTAATTAATATTAACAATGGCCAAAATTGGCCCACAAAGCATGATCCTTATATACTTTGATGTATAAATAAGTGCATAATCATCTGTGTAGGACACTGGAGCTTATGTATCTGTGTATATGATATGACTTCCACGAATCTTACATGCATCAACAATCTGTTATTGCTGCTAGGGCTGGTGGCTTTTGTGCAACAAGGTGGAGCTATCAACTGCTGCCATTGTAGCAAATTGCTTTGTCTTCCTGATTGGGTAATTTACCCATAGGACATAATATCTAATTGGTACATTAACATGTCTTTCAGGAGACAGTTAGTTATTTTGTTGAATAAAAATGCAGATACCTGGTATTTCGAGGAGCAAACAAGCAAAAACATGATTTCAAAAAGAATCCAAAGGCTCTTATATGGGGTAAGCCTCCAAAAGTCATTGGAGGCAAGTTACTCGCTTCTGGTTATTGGTAAGATTTCATTTGATATCTTGCTTATAATTATGAAACATCTTTTCTTGTTCTTCTTTACATTTTCATAGTCAAATTTTTAGGTTAAAAAAATCCTTCTCCTTGGAATCAATATGCATTTGTGTTTTTCCAGAGGCTATTAAATAATATAAATATGAACATAACATATCATAGTCAAGCCACAATCTAGGGTAAACTGAAACCCGGTGAAATTGAGCTTGTAAAAAGCAATAGCTTTGATTGTACCCTTTTTTCTTTTAGTAAGATGATTATACCATGTTAGCTGACACGCTCCAAAAATATTAAAGGCAATCATGATAAATATGGTCTTTCCCCTTTTTTTCTTTTGCCCCTGCTTTGGACAAGGGTTGGCGGAAGGTAAAGATTGGTTTTGGTTTGTTATTTCCATGTCCTGGAGGCTGTTGGCAGAAGGGCGGGCCTAACGTGATGGTGGAGACTCTCCACTATGGCCTGGAGGTCCTAGGTTTGAATCAGCCACCTTGCAAAGTAAGGGTAAAGTTGTCTAGGTATACCTTTCTCCAGACCCCACAAATGTGGGAGCTTCGGCACTGGGTACACCCCCCCCTCGCTATTTCCATGTTCTGAATAGTGCATGGCAAAATCATGATGCATTTTATTCTTCAGAATCTGAAATTTTATGCTGTTTTTAGTCCGTGCTTAGCCCGGATGAAAGTATCTTGTCATTGTCATCCTAGAACTGTTAGGAGGAATTTCCATATTCTGGATCCTATTTTTCCTGGAAATTATTGATACAGTTAATTATTTCTTTGTTGAAGGGGTATTGCTAGACACTGTAATTATCTAGGGGATTTGTTGCTTGCTCTGTCCTTTAGCTTACCTTGTGGGATAAGGTGATCTCTTTAATTCTTTTGTTGAACAGTTATTTAGAAATTATGGATACTGATTATATTAGATTAAAGGATTGCAAACATTTATAGTTTACTTAACTTTGCAGTTCTCCAGTTCCATACTTCTATCCAATTTATCTTCTTATTTTGTTAATCTGGAGAGAGAGAAGGGATGAAGCTCGTTGTGCAGAGAAGTATAAAGAAATATGGGCAAAATATTGCCAACTTGTTCCATGGAGAATACTACCTTACGTGTATTAAGAAACATGGGCTTCACTCTTGGCTATAAGTCCACCTGCCAGTGAGGGACCCCGATTCTCCATTTCTCTTTTTAATCCCATTTTTGCAATGAGTTAGTGAGGGAAGTTTTCAAGTAGGTTATTTTCGTTTAACTATGTTTTGATATTGAAGAGCGATTTAACTTGAATGCTTGCAACTTTGATCATTCATCTATCATGAACAACTCTTCGGAAAATCTAGTATCATAAGATAAATTCTTATGAATGTTTTGTTTTCCCATTTCAAATTAGTTATGATGACACATCATGTTATATTTGTATGGTCTCTCCGCGTGGTCTCTAATATGTATACACATAGTTGATGGGTAATTAACAAATTATGATGATAATTTTTCTCTTACATGATATTAAAGTGTAGAATCAAGTTATGTGAAAATAAAATAGAGACTAAATTAAAAATTAGATTAAACTAAAAAAAACTGGAACTACGAACACCAAATTATGATGACATGTCATATCTATATTTTTTAATACATGTTTATGTATTAAATTAAGACTATATTACCAATTTTAACATAATCGGCTTTCTACAAGTTGGGAATATTATTTTTCATCTATGTTTTATTAATTTTTGTTAAGAATAAATACTCATTTTTATTTGGGAGAATTTTTATTATAACTACTAGTATTATATTTTAAGTGACTTATCAAATTACAGAGCATACTATCTTATTTTGAATAATGGGAAGGTATCATCAATCTTTGAGCTTTGATATGGTTGTTTTTTCGTACTTGTAATTGTGAGGGGGTGAGTCTAAATTACAGATTCATCCAATTAAGTCTTACTCAACAGACATTCATATAAAATATATATATATATATATATATATATATATATATATATATATATATATATATATATATATATATATATATATATATATATATATATATATATGTCCTTGGGAAACCAAGCTTACGTGACATCAAGTTGCCCCGAAGATAGGGCCATAGCATCATGCTCCGGACTCTAAATTGAGTGCAACCCTGATGGCACTACACCCAAATCCCTAATGTCCATCCTTCTTGTTGCACACATATTGTACATGCATATCTATATATATGACAGAAACAACCCACACACATTTATGAACACATACATCACACTTTATGAGTCTACGTTCCCATAGTTTCACCTCTTAAAAGCTTTATCAACGTGGGTCAGCATTTTCACAGACTCATAATTCTCATGAGCTACGTTGTTGAGGGTCTTCTTTCCACCGGTTAGGATGGTAGTTGTCAGGTTAAGGCATGAGCTAGGACTTAGAATGGAAGTTGTATCATAGGATAAGTGGACATGGCATCCACAGTTGCTCCATGGAGATGTAGATCCATGGGACATTATCTCGGCGATGAATCCGTTGGAATGCAGACTCACGTTGATGAAGCCTTAAGAAACGGAGGTATGAGAAAAAGAAGACCCACATGCTCCATCTCAGCAACTACCGGTCTCTAATCACAGGAGTATCAATAACATTCATTATTAAATAAATGAACTCCCGACATGCATAATTTATTGAACATTTATACTTGGTATCCGAGTAAAGTGGTAGCACTTATACCATCTCCATTCATGCCTTTTAGATCCCAGTGAATCCCATCATGCATGTTAAACACATCATAGCACATAACACAGATAAAAACAATTACAAGTCTTTTGTGCTAGTTCCTATTATGTCCTTTGCCTGAATACATATTGTAATATGTATTGGAACTTTACACTAGCACTAAACAGAAAATAGTAACATTTATACCATTTCTATTTGCGCCCTAGGACTCCTGATCGCTTATAATATGTATGCCATACATATTATAAGCCAATCATATAAATGTATTTAAATTTACATTTAGCAAGACAATTATAAAAAAAAATAAATATATAAGTAAACACAGAGAAGAGCTAGATCCCTTACCTGGACTTGAAGTTCACTAGCCCCTGCAATACACCTCAGCCAAGCCTCGAGCCATAGCCCAACCTACGAGATACAAACCACACTGATCATCACACAATCTCCAAGGGAATATGAAGCCCATGATGTGGTGCCTACGCCTGATGCACTTGAGGTGCCAGCCCTTTTTTCTTCACTGTCTTGTTGGTGTCTTGGGCGCCAACCCCCGATGACCCTCAGTTTTCCCTTTCTTTGGCCCAAATCTTTGCCATTTTCTCTTGATTTCTTTCATGGGTTTTCATCCTTGATGTTTAGGGAGTGTTTTGACACTAAAATCCTCCAATTAATTCCAACAATTCAAGGCCTAATCATCAAAATCCCTCCTAAAACCTTAACTTTCACATTTTTGGTTCCAATCATTAAATCTTATCTTAAATCTCATTTTTCCTACCAATTCTTGGTTCTAATTCCATTTTCATGCATCAAGGAATGCTTTAAAATACTACCCAAACTTCAAAACTCTCTAACAATCCCAATTCCTACCTAAAACCTCTTAAATATGAAAATAGAGAGAAAATGGGGAAAATAGAATGTCTGCCTCATTTCCTTGCTTTTTCAGTGGTGGTTGCTCACCGAAGAATGGTTATCGAAAGCTGTTGACGGCTTGGCAAGCGTACCAATCGTACAAGTAATACAGAGTGAGTAGAGTATCGTTCCCACGAGGATTGAGGTGCCAAGTACCCGCGAAGCTAAAGTTAAATGCTATCTAGACGAATCATTAAACATAAATATAAATCTAAGGCTAACAATTTAGACTAAAGCTACTAACTAAAACCTAAAACTAAGCTACTCCTAATGACAATAACCTAGGGTTGATGGGATTGACTTTATTTAATTCTTAATCCGACTAATTCATAGGCAAATTAGTCTTTGAGTTTGTCACATCCCAAAAATTGAACATGTGAAAAGATACTACTCATTTGATAAAATTCTCAAACATAAGTTATTTACATATATTTTGTAAGGTTTTACATTCAACCTTAATCATTCATTCCACATGACAGAATTATATTCATCTGATGAGCAAATATAGGCATACATAATCTGATGTTTTTATCTCATCGCAAGCCTAGGAGACCTATAGAAAGTACAGAGCGTTCCTAGTATCCACATTAATAAGTACTGGTATCCCACCAGACAGAAATAGAGGATAATTCCAAGGGGCTTCTATTCTTCAAACGGATACTTTTCTTCCTTGTTTTCTGTATCTGAAAAGATAATCATAGGGAGTGTGAGTTTATTTAAAAACTCAGTAAGTAAATAACTGTACTACATAAAATATCAAAAGTACAAATACCACATTTACTCATATAATTAATTGTCTTATACATCGAGTAGTATGGGACTCTAACCCTTTCAAACTCGTGAATAAGATTTCATAAATATACATCGAGTAGTATGAGACTCTAACCCTTTCAAACTCTCTAACCCTTTCAAACTCGTGTATAGGTTTCACAGATATGCACTGAGTAGTATGGGACTTTAACCCTTTCAAACTCGTGAATAAGATTTCATAGGTATACACCGAGTAGTATGGGACTCTAACCCTTTCAAACTCGTGTATAGGTTTCACAGATATGCACTGAGTAGTATAAGACTTTAACCCTTTCAAACTCATGTATTAGAACCCGTAGATCTTTACTCATTAATAAAATAATGAGAATTTATCACATAGTACAATTTCCTTGAAACAAAATAATTTATACATACTCTTGTTCCTTTGAATTTCTGTAAAAATATATCAATCATCATATACTGTCATATGAAAAATTGATTGATTAATATTCAAATAATATTGTAAATGGGACTTATATTGTACTTTGATTAGTAATATCAAACTAGCTTAGCAAGGTTATTCACTCACCTTGATGTTTGTCCAAGTTTACCTTGTTCCACACTAGAATTTGTGTAGGAAAATTTCCTAGTAAAATATATTACAAGGAAACATAAGAAAGGAAACAAAATCACGAAAATACGCAAAATTTTCTGATTGATACAGTAAGAGTTCGCTACAGTAATGTTGATACAGTAAGAGTTCGCTACAGTAATGTTGACTGCCGACACTACAGTAACTGCTACAGTAAAATTTTCCCGAAATTTCTGGTCGCTACAGTAACTCGAGTTTTTGCAGAACTTTCTCACAAATTCATCCTTTCCTTTCTTGTTTCAAAACCAGAATTTCAACTCCATTGACCGATATAACTCAATCCTAACTCAAAAATAACTTCTAAAACAACTAAGATTTATGAATTATCATCAAAATCTTCAAGAACAAAACCTCCTCTGATCTTCTATATAAACTGAAATTTAAGGAAAATAATGAGATTAAAGCTTACCTTTGATCCTTACAAAGCTTTTGAACTGAACAAATAATCAAAACTCTGAAAATCAAGGAAAAGATTTGAGAAAAAGATGAAGAAATGAGAGAAAACGCTTTGCTTCGGTTGCTTCGGTTGCGTGAGAAAATGAGGGGGTACTATTGAAGCTTTATATTAAATATTTCTAATGGGTTATTGAATAACCCATGGGTATCCATAATCCAACATCCAAACTCATCCAGTCAATTTACAATAAATGGACTAATTGACCATTCTTAAACCACTTTTTCATGAACTTCACCATTCTTAGAATATATCCCACATGGTGCAAATATTCAGTTCAGTCATTTAACTCAATTTTCATAAATAATATTCAAAGAGAACAATTAAATATGAAAATTAAAAATGACCAAAATAAATAACTAAAGTAACGTTGTAAAATTCTAAAATACTCTAGGTGAATTATATTCCAAAATTAACGGGTATTATAGAGTTGTTAAAGAATGATTCAATCAAATTACAAATCCTTTTGATGTTGGTTCTAAACAAAACCACATAAAGAAGATTATCTATTCCTAGATTAATCCGATTTATTGTGGACGTTACAATGGGCAAAGTTAATATCTAGCTATCTTTAGCATAGATAAAAACCTCAAACTCATAAAAGTAGTGACCAAACATTTTTAGAGCAACTCAATTCAATAAAATCTACTCCAACAAAATACGAAATGTAATTGAAAAGAATCACTCAACAACAAAACTTCATAAGAAATTAAATTACATCAACCACCAAACCTTTCATTTCTCATAGGTTCCATTATCATTCTCTTACTCTTGCTTTCATCAATTGTACATGCTAGTCTAGAGCACAAATATTCCTACAAGGATTTTTCCAAACCTCAACTAAGATAAAAACCTAATTCTCCATAATTCCTTATGTGAAAATTAAGTTAATTAAATAGGCAAACCCTAATTTGACTATATGAGGCAAATATCTATATTCCTATGACATTAGCAAATCAATCCCCTCTCCTTTAAGGTTCAAGAACTCATACAACTCATTCCTTAGGTCTATTTTTTACTTCCCTTTCTCAAGTTTAGTAAAAACACCAAATCATCCCAATAATTGGGCAAATCAAAGGAAAGCATTAAGATTGAAATAAATAAACATGTATTAACCAATTAATAATTAGAAGAGTTTAAGAAATTACACAAAACCTAATCTAAAATCGGGCTCATAACAATCCTAGAGTTACAAACTACCTATAACTACAAAATACAAAAGAAGTACAACATGAAAAGAGAAGAAAATGAAGAGCAAAGAGAAGAGATGGGGGAAGGAAGACCAATCCCAAGAGGGAAAGCCTTCTTCCCCCCTAACCAGCTCTAGAAGTTACTCATTTGCTGCCTCCAAGCTCCCCAAAATCTCTCAATCCAAAAATTAGGGCTTTTAGGCTTTTAACTATCAGTTTCGTTACTTGGTGCCTGGGCGCCAAGGCTGACAGCTTCAATTGTAAGTTCATGGGTTGGGCGCCACGTCTGGCGCCTAGGCACCAACTGGGCAGAAGGCTCTTTCACGTTCATATGCCTGGCGCCTGAGCACCACGTCTGGCGCCTAGGCGCCAAGCTACTGGATTCTTCATTCTTCTCTTGTTTTCTCCCCAAAATATACCTACAAGAGGCAACAACTAAAATAAATTAAAAGGACAAGAAAAAGGGGAAATAAAACAGCAAAACACGAGAACTACAAAGCACAAGGAAAAAAAAATGAGAACAAGGATAAAAAGTGCAAAAGGGTAAGGCTAAGAGAAAGAGAAAAACCCACTTTAAATGACATGATTTAATGGCTTTTTAAGACTTATCAACTCTCCCAAACCTAGAGCTTTATTTGTCCTCAAGTAAACAACTACCTACACAACTAAACAAACCAAACAAACATAACAAAAGGATCTTTCATAATAAAAAGGAAGTGCTGAACAACTTTCAAAGATTATGGCCAAGCAAGTTAAATTCATACATTCATCTAAATAAAACAAAGCTAGATAATGAATTTCTTGAATTGATAGACAAATTGAAAAATTTCATTAACCTTAAAATTAAAATCATAGATACCCTTAACTTTCTTTAATTACTCCTTCAAAAGTTTAAAAGAATTTACCTTATTGTGAGGAATTTTTTTTTCTTTAACTTTATAAAAATGCATTTCAGTAAAGGGAATTCCAATTTATTTATGATCGAAGTGAAGACCGTACGCCTAACCACACATCTTCCCCTCAATCTAGGTAATATCCGCTAATAAGCTAAGGAAACAAAAAATCATCAGTGCGCCTAATCCACACAACAATGCCTTGTTCGTCGCCTTTATTTATTAAGATATGATTCATTGGTTGGAGAAAGTATTGTGCGCCTAATCCACACTACACTTCCTCAACTTAAATCACACTTATTCTATATTTTTTTTCTTTTTTTTTTCTTTTTTTTTGTTGTTTTTTTTAATAGAATTCCCTTATTGAGCAAATATGCATCACAAATAAGAATAAAATTTTTTAAAAAAAATTGAGGAGTATTTAAAGAAAATTAAAAACACCTAAAACCTTTATTTAAAAATTTTTGAAATTTTCCAATTTTAATCAATAAATTCTAAAAATTTATAACTTAGCTAGATTTTAAATAAGATGACAACATGAATTCAACCAGCGTTGGCATAACATAAAACTTGTACAGTAATTTTCAAAATATCAAGGAAGATCCTAAAACACGATGGTTTAACAAAAATAAAAGCATTCTTATTTAACAAAAATGGGTCAACGCAACAAAAAGCTAGTAGTAAACTAAACTTAAAACCACTCTACTCCCCCAAACCTACACTAGACATTGTCCTCAATGTCAAACCAACCACAAAATTAAGGTTTGAGCACCCAAAAAGGGACAATCAACAAAAAGGGGGGCGGGATCAAAATGAATGCTTATAAACTAAAAATAAACCATTAACAGCAACAATACAGAATTAAAAGACAAAAGGAAACTATACAAAAATGATTAAACTGCTAATTAACTAAAAACAAAAAAAATACAAAAATTATGAAACAAGAACCAAAATAAAAAGAAAACGAACAATAACGAGAATCTTAACCATTCTATCACAACAAACAAAACATTAACAAAGTCCAACAAGAACTCCACTAAATACGTAAAAGTAACATAACATAAAGTTCTCGAATGAGAAATACAATACATGAACAATAAATAAAGGAAATAAAAACAACAAAAACAATGAATCACAACGCCTCAATCTGTGTCATCAGCGTCGTCTTCCTCTCCCATCTCTTCATCTCCACCAGCTACTCCACTGTTGACTGCAAGATCGAAATTGATGTCGTCTGTCGGGTCATAAGAAGGATCCTACAAAGTCTAGCCCTCTGTGCTCACTCCCCAATGCCTAGCCATGGCATACAGAGCCTAAGCTACGCCCTTATTATGCTCTTTCTGTGTTCCTACAAATACATTATGGGAGGCAACAAAAGCATTGTGGGACGTTCTCAATTCATTTAGGGAGTTTTCAATATCAATAATCCGCTGCGACATATGAGGTCCCTGAGGTGCAGGTGCAACATGTGGTCTAGATGGTGCCTAAAGAATCAAAATGGGTGCCTAAGGGTGGTCCGCAGGGGCTCTATCACGTGATGCCATATAATCTATCACTTGTACAGTGATAAGGCCCTTGGGATTACGAAAAACTTCATTAATCATAGGTACCTCATCCTTTTGACAAAGGTTAATGATAAGGCAAGGATATCCCAATCTTTTTCCTTGTTTTTGAATTAATTTATCTAGATTTTGGGATATCAGAGATCCAACATTAAAGACATTCCATGTAACAATCATATAAATAACTATCACTCTTTCTATGGTCACTTCAGAGCGGTTCAAAGTAGGGAGGAGGTTGGATTTAACGAAAATGCACCACGCTTTAGGGATTTGTTTCATATCAGATTTTTTAAAATTTGCTTCTTTCCCCCTGAGTGTCCAACTCTCACCTCGCTTCCTCTTTACAGAGAGTGTCAATAAGAGTATTGGATCTCAAATGCCTAAACCTCATCCATTCAGCATATTCAGTATCAGCATCAGGACCATATCTCAGACCAAATAGATTATTGATATTGTTTGAAGTAAAGTAAATTGTTTTCTCTCTAACAAAAGAAGTATTTCTGTTCGCAACGCTCTCATTACTCCCCCTAAATGCATTTGCATAGAACTCTTTTACAATCTCGGGGCAATATCTCGTAGCCGGCCTACAAAGGGTCTCCCACCCCCACTATCTTATTCTATCCTAAATTTTTGGATACTGATTAGCTCTCAGATCAAACCCTTTCTCTTTAATAAACTCCATAGGTTCAAGTTCATCAAATCTCAATTTGCTCTCAAAATTCCTAAACCTAGAGGCATCAAAGTTCCTAATAGAGGAGGATTTAGCTTCCTTTTGCTTCCTTGAACGCTTGTGAGACATAATGCAGCAATTAAAAGATCCTAAACATTCAAGAAACAAAAATTTAATTTCAAAAACTCTAAAATTGGATTATTCAGTAAAAAAATTTGAAAATTAAGAAAAACTAAATTTAAAAATTCTTAAAATTTCAGAAAGTAAAATAAAAAATGTTAGAAACCTTAAAATTCCAATTTCAAAAGTTTCATAAATTTAAAAAAAAAAATCAAAACAGTACCCTAAACCCAAAATTTCCAAATCTGAATTTTTTTTGGGCAGAAAAAAATAAAAACAAGGGGCAACAGCATAAAATAAGAATTAAAATAAACTAAACAGAAATTTAAAGAAAACTAAAATTTAAATTTCAGATTTCCAAAACCCTTTTTTTTTTTGAAATTCCATGAAAATGAAGTGAGGAAGAAGGAACTTACCAAAATCTGCAGGAAAATGGGGAAGAAGACCTCTAAGCTTCGAAGAACAACCCTTCAACGCGAACGAAAATGGAGGAAGGATGATGGATGAGAAGAATCGAGTGAAAGGGAAGAAAAAGTGGAGGAAAATGGAGAAGGGAGGTTTAATGTGGGATGGAAGTATGGAAAAAGGAAGAAAGGAAGTGAAGAAAAGCTTCTTACCAACGTCAATGGCATTCCGAGGGAGAGAAGACGTCGGAGGAGAAAAGGGGGAGGTTCTAGGGTTTGGAGGCGTGAAGAAATGGCAGAAAATTTCTGCAGAAACTTAAATTTGACGTTGGCGCCTGGGCGCCAAGTCTTGAAACCTAACTGTTCAGCAAATGGGCGCCTAGGCGCCAGTTGTGGGGCCTGTGCGCCAACGAGACAGAGACCAATTAAGCTTCAGCCTCATGACACCTGGGCGCCAGGTGTGGCGCCTGGGCCCATCTTGACAGAAATGAATTTCTCCTTTAGCAGCAGCAGCTTCAACACCAGAACTTGATGACCCACGAAATTAAGGTTTATGATCCATAAAAACACACCCAAAAATACCAAAAACACAGTAAAAACACTAAGCAACTAAAAATAAACAAAATACAAGAAACAGATCAAAGAAAACATAATTCAATTCACAAAAATAGTCCAACAAAGGCACTAAACATCAACAACACATAATTAAAAGTACAAAACAAAACCAAGAACAAATTAATATGATAGAAAGGTCAAGAAACTTAGGGTGCCTCCCAAGAGCGCTACGTTTATAGTCCTTAGCCAGACTTTACTGGTGTCCTTCACTAAATAATGTCTCCTTCCTTGGTTATCAACACTTCTTTCTCATCTTCAATGTTTTCCAGCAAGGAAGAGAAACCATATTTCATGCACACAACAAAGAAGAACACCGTGAGAACAACACTAAAAGAACAAAAGCAAACAAAAGTAGAAATGAAAATTGCAGAGACACTTGAAAATGTACAACAAAATAAGAAAAAGTGTCTAAACTAGCACCACTTCGGCTCCCTTGAATATTGGCACAACCACAATCCTCGACAACGGCGCCAAAAACTTGTTGACGGCTTGGCAAGTGTACCAATCGTACAAGTAATACAGAGTGAGTAGAGTATCGTTCCCATGATGATTGAGGTGCCAAGTACCCGTAAAGCTAAAGTTAAATGATATCTAGACGAATTATTAAACAGAAATATAAATCTAAGGCTAACAATTTAGACTAAAGCTACTAACTAAAACCTAAAACTAAGCTACTCCTAATGACAATAACCTAGGGTTGATGGGATTGACTTTATTTAATTCTTAATCCGACTAATTCATAGACAAATTAGTCTTTGAGTTTTAATCCGATTTATGGTGGACGTTATAATGGGTAAAGTTAATATCTAGTTATCCCTAGTATAGATAAAAATCCCAAACTCATAAAAGTGGTGATCAAGCATTTTTAGAGCAACTCAATTCAGTAAAATCCACTACAACAAAATACGAAATACAATTGAAAAGAATCACTCAACAACAAAACTTTATAAGAAATTAAATTACATCAACCACCAAATCTTTCATTTCTCATAGGTCCCATTATCATTCTCTTACTCTTGCTTTCATCAATTGTACATGCTAGTCTAGGGCACAAATATTCCTAGAAGGATTTTCGCAAACCTCAACTAAGATAAAAACATAATTCTCCATAATTCCTTATGTGAAAATCAAGTTAATTAAATGAGCAAACCCTAATTTGACTATATGAGGCTAATATCTATATTCTTATGACATTAGCGAATCAATCCCCTCTCCTTTAAGGTTCAAGAACTCATACAACTCATTTCTTAGGTCTAGTTTTTACCTCCCTTTTCCAAGTTTAGTAAAAAACCAAATCATCCCAATAATTGGGCAAATCAAAGGAAAGCATTAAGATTGGAATAAATAAACATATATTATCCAATCAATAATTACAAGAGTTCAAGAAATTACACAAAACCTAATCTAAAATCGGGCTCATAATAATCCTAGAGTTACAAACTACCTATAACTATAAAATACAAGAGAAGTACAACATGAAAAGAGAAGAAAATGAAGAGAAAAGAGAAGAGATGGGGGAAGGAAGACCAATCCCAAGAGGGAAGGCCTTCTTCACCCCTAACCAGCTCTAGAAGTTGCTCCTTTGCTACCTCCAAGCTCTCCAAAATCTCCCAATCCAAAAATTAGGGCAAAAAGCCCCAAAAGAGGCTTTTAACTGTCAGTTTCGTGTCTTGGTGCCTAGACGCCAAGGCTGACAGCTTCAATTGTAAGTTCATGGGTTGGGCGCCACGTTTGATGCTTGGGCACCAACTGGCCAGAAGGCTCTTTCACATTCATATGCCTGACGTGTGGGTGCCACGTCTGGCGCCTAAGCGCCAAGCTACTGGAGTCTTCATTCTTCTCTTGTTTTCTTCCCAAAATACACCTACAAGAGGCAAAAACTAAAATAAATTAAAAGGACAAGAACAAGGGGAAATAAAATAGCAAAACATGAGAACTACAAATCACAAAGAAAAAAAATGAAAAGAAGGATAAAAAGTGCAAAAGGGTAGCAAAACAAGGCTAAGAGAAGGAGAAAAACCCACTTTAAATGGCATGATTTAATGACTTTTTAGGACTTACAAAAGCTTGGGTCTTGAGTTTGGGTAGGGAGAGTAGAGAGAAAATGGAGAGAAAAGAGAGTGAGGAGAGATAGAGAGAAGTGAGAAATGAGAAAATAGGGTGAGGTCACCTATATATACCCTTCCATGGTGAAATTATTATTTTGCCCTTTAGTCAACTCCCGATCAACGTTACGTAGGGCAATTCCATAATTTCTCCAACTTGGGTATTTCTCGCTTCCTACGTACCACACAATCTTCCTTATAATATTTTAGTTGTCTCCTAGACTTAGTAATCATCTAGTTCCCTCAATGCCATGTGTATCCCTTTCCAGCCCCCAGTTACTAATTAATTACACATCTTGTTATTTCTTGATCTCACATTCCTTTGTTAAGTAACGAAAAATTTTTCCTACACTCGAATTATTTCTTAAGATCAAATTAAATTAATACTTGAGAACCGTAGGCATTTCAAATAGAAGAAGACCCACCAAGGACTCCTTGCTCTGCAGTCATTAGGAAACTTAAAACCTACGCTCTGATACTAACTTTTTTCATGCTTTAATTTAGTAGCAAGACCGCATGACACGTGGGCAATCCCATGGCTATAAGCGCAACTTGATAACTCGCATCATCTCATGCAACTACATATAACATCTAACCAAGCATTTCATTTCAAAATATAAGTGAGTTACATGTTATATTTCATCATGTTCCTCTCCATTCCCAATACATCACTAAGGAATGGGTACAAACATGAGACAAAAGAATGATCATATAAGATTCATTTACAACATTCACAAAATGAATATAGTATTCGCCAAGCCTAGGTGTCCAACCAACTACAGAGCACTTCTAGACTTCCAAAATGATTTCAAGAACAAAACACTAACCTAAACCACTAGGACGTTTGAACCACCACTACTCCTAAAGCGGGTGTTTTTCTTCTTGATTGGAATCTGAAATGGTAAACATAAAGAGTGAGAAATAAATCTTAGTAAGCAGTTAATATACTCAAGGTGAATATGTCCCTTGCTTACAACCATTTCAAGTAGTGAGACAAGTAAAACAATATTTGAGAAATATAATTTAATTCTAAGAATTCCCTTAATCAGGAACAGTGGTTTGCAAAAGTAACGTGAGCATGATTGGAAATACACATAATCAATCTCTAGGCCTCTATGAATACTTAGCCTATAGCTTAAGTTCACTAAGCCTCCTTAATTAAGTCTCCGTAACTCATCAAGCCCACGACCTCTATGATGTTAATAGACCATATTGCTCATGACTCACGAAACCCAAAGATCTTTATAAGCCAAGGCTATGCATCAATAGCTAGGCTACATCGAACCCTTAAGGTCTATGTTTCCCTTCCAGCTTATTTTGGTACTTCACCCAATGGGCCCAAGGCCTCTATGGGGATACTCATACATTCATGTGCATCATATGTTTCTACTAAGCATTCTTAACAAGAGATGACATTTTTACAATACTTAGTATGTTTATCCCATTAAGACCTTTCAAGCTATTAAGCTCTAGGGTTCCTATCACACACTAGTTCATCTTGGTTTCTAATTCCAATACATCTCAAGTTCATACTAATATAAGCCATACTAGGTAAGTTTACCATAACTTATCTCTTGTAGTTTAGTTCAACAATTATCCAATATAACATATGGAATTCATGGCTAGCTTAGGTATAGTTAACTACTTACCCGGACTCTAAGCTACTTTTTAATGAACTTTTGAATTACAGGGTCTCGAGCTCACTCCCTAAACCATGCATACAAAAACAAAATCAAAATTCAAATTTAAAATTTTAGAACTATCTTCTGCCATTACAGTGACAAACGTTGGGTGGCCTTTGCCACTTGGTGCTGCAGTGGCTTTTGGCCACCGTTACAATAGTTAACCCTACTCCTCCTCTAATTTACACCACTGCAGCAATGGTGCTAGCCCCTACAGCGGTGACAACTAGAAAGGATTCTGCAGAACATGAAATAAATGACCTAGGTTGATCCCAAACTCTTCCCAACTTCCACCAACCTCTTGGGCATTAATTTCCCCATCCTCCCTTATAAAAACCAGTCTAATTAACTCAACAAACCCTTCATTGAACCTCTTTAAAGAGATTGACAACAAATTTCTTAATCTTTTTAAAGGGATTTCACATTACATAGAGAGGGTGGGAGAAAACCAATTACCCAAGCTTGTTTCCATACCAAACCCATTAAATCTTGTCATGAACTCATATATAAGTAAGAAAGGAGGTTTGGAAGCAACTCAAGATCATTTATTTACAACCAAGAATCACAAACCAACCACACATTCACAATTAAAATTTCTTTCAAGGGAAAAGAGGAAAGCTAGAAACCCTAACATTCCTTACCTCAATTTGGTTGTCTTGGGCCAAATGTAAAGCTTTGAAACCAAAGGAGACTTCAATGGAACCTTAAAAGCTAGAAGAAAGTAGGCCTTGGGGCTAAAATAGGAATAGGTGGCATGAGGGCTTCTCTCCACGGTGGTAGTGCGAAAATGAGTGATGGAAATAGCGTAAGGAGAGTGAGATTGTCTCACACTCTCTTTACATCTAAATGGTGATTCCACTAAAGCGGAACCCTTGCGTTTAAGTCATGATTATGATAACCAGAGTAAGGTACATCCAAGGTACGAATTGGATACTGAGTACACATAAACAATTTATAAAGATTAAGGTAGTAAACCCATAGGACTGAGGTGGTCAAGGGCATTAACTCAATAAAAATTGAAATACACCGTCTTATATGAGCACATATTTGGTGAGACAAATTTCTTGACATTGTCGGGTGATACCCCATGTAAGTAACACCTTTTATCAGTATGCCAGTGTATGTTTAGTATGCTTCTCAACAATTGTGCTTCATATACGGGTACGAGGTTATATATGCAGGGTGATGATAAAAGAGGATGGACTCTTTTCTGAATTATAGTGAAATGAAAAATAGGATTGGCCCAGAATCTTTTGTTTATAACAAGAAATTTGCACGAGTTAGATGAGTTTGTAAGGAATGCTGAAATTCAGGAATCAAATTTCTTTAAGGGGAAAGTAACATGATACCCGAGGCCTTTGGGTATCAGCATGTTTGGTTTTGTGGATAAATAAAATTTTTTTTTCACTTGTTTAAAAGGAAAATGGATGTAGGTGATCGAATTTATTGCTCATACATATGCATGTTATGATGTTTACATCGATGAAAAATAATCTATAGGATATGTGTGATGAGTCAGGGAATTTTGATTGTAGTTGAATAATTAAAGATAGGGACCTTTTTGAAAGAATCTAAAATTTTGGGGTAAAATTATGATTTCTGAAAAATAAGATTGTTGTAACATCCCAAAATTTCCCCTCTAAGTTATAGCTTTAGATAAGCCATGAGAAAAGAGTCCAAAAGTGGAAGAAAACCCAAATTATGAGGAAAGAGTCCAAAAGTGGAAGAAAACCCAAATTCTAAGGGGACCAGTCGACTCCAATAGCCAGCAATTGATTGATTGCAGAAAACTGAGAAAAAAATTATTTGATATCTACAGGCAGTCGACTGATGGTAGAGTAGTAGTCGACTGGCAGCCCTCTGTAAGTCAGAAATCTGAGGCTTAGAACTAACCAGTCAACTGGCAGCTCTCTGAGATTCAAGATAAGCATGATTAAGGCTAGAAATTGAGATTTTTAAGATGGGAATTGACCAAAATACCCATATTAGATCTAAGAGAGCTCAGGAATAAATAATGAAGGGTAATAAAGTCCTTTTATCCCAAAAGCTTGTAAAATACTCTTCATAATCAAGCTAAAGGAGAGATAAATGAAATTTTCTTTAGAAATTAAGTATAAATAGAGAGATAGATAGAGAGAGAGAGAGAGAGAGAGAGAGAGAGAGAGAGAGAGAGAGAGAGAGAGAGAGAGAGAGAGAAGAACATGAGAAGAAATGAAGAAAGAGAAGGAAGGGTTTCCTAGATGAAAGTAGCAAGAAACTACCAAAGGTAATCCTTCTAGCTTGTTTTCTCTAGTTTAGATTAACTATAGAATTAAACAATTGATGGAATAGTAAATTTCAGACTAAGAAAAAGAGAGAGAGAAAGAAGAAAAAGTCTGAAACTTAAGTAACAAGAGGAAACTAGAGGAAAACTCAACCTTTAACTCTAAAAGAAGTAAAGATAGCTAGTTTTTCATAAACGTAATTATTTATGAGAATATATGCTTTATGATGATTCTAGGATGAATCTATGCTTAGATATAGACTTATTTTGAGCTATGAAAGATAAGATGATGTTTCTTGATGAGTTATGATAAATTCCCCATGACTAAGAGGAAAAGTGTTTTAAGAAAATATGTCATGGCAAACCCATATGTTGGGTAAACACATAGTGCATTAACAACCCTTGAAATGGGTAGACTCTTAAACCCCCATATGTTGGGTAGACTTATGGTGCAACATAAACTCTTATGTAGGGTAGACTCATGTTGCATCATAAACCCTTATGAAATGGGTAGACTTGCTATGCATTAAAAGAAGAATGAGAATGAATAATATGTTCTATGATAATGATTTCACTCAAAGGAAGAGTGTTAGTGTTTTACATTGCTTTATAATTAAGATGGTTATTCATATATTTAAATTATGCACTAGCTACTGAGATTTTATTTATCTCATATTGTTATGTTATAACTAACCATTTTCAGGTGATGAAAGTGGTAAGAGAGGAAAGGAGAAAACTTGAGTATTCTCTTTAGATCTAAGAAATAGATAGTCTAATGTAAAATTTCCCTTACATGGTTATGGCCCTTATGTATATCCTTAGTATAGTGTACCTTTTAAGGAAACATATGTTGTATAAGTAGTTATAAGATGAACAAGTATGTGTAGAACTAATGTATGTATACTTGACTAAGGAAAGCTATCAGAAAAATTACAAAAAAAGATTGATTTCTTATTCACCAAAGGAAGTCTGCAGGACCAGTCAACCGCTACATTTCAGGCAGTCGACTAGCACCTCACTAAATGACAGAAGGAAGGACAGCAATCTACTAGTCGACTGGCATAAGTCCAGTAGCCAACTATTGGCCCTCTGCCTATAATGAGATTTTTAATTTTTTATTTCTCTGCAATTTTTCCAAATACCTGTTGATGTTTTAAAAGAATTTTGTAAAGCTCATTACGGAAAGCATCCAAATTCCATCTTCAAATTAAATTACAAGTTGTTTTAACTTATGATTAGAAGTGCAGGGGAATTAATTGAAGTGTTGAGATAAAATTTGTTAAGTGTGGGAAATATTTTATAAGGGGAACTAATTTAATAAGATGAATGGGGAAAATTAATTGAGTTTTACATGAAAGCCCCTCTTGATTTCAAAGAAGGAATTGATGAGGGACCTTATGGCAATATTTAAAAGTTTATCCTTCCTACACTTAGCAAAAAATAAGATAATTATCCTTCCCCTCCTCATTTTTTGTCTAACTCTCTCCCTCTCACCCTTTTTGCTCATTCCTACCCCTATTTGCCAAATCTCTCCAAATCCTTGGTCTCTCTCTGGTGGGTATGCATTTTCCAGTCACCGATGGCTCACCTTTACGCCAAGAAGCTTCTACGACCAAGGGGTAAGGGTTAGGTTTTCTATTCTTCTCTCCATTTTCAAAAGTCATGAACTTGTGGGCTAAATATTGGTGTTTTGAGTTGAGTTGGATGTTTTAAGATGGTAAATTGTATGCTTTTGGTTCTTTGATCCTTCTTCCCTCTCCCTTTGATGTTTTGGCTATCAAAGATTGGAAGGAAACTTGATTTCTAGGGTGAAATCCAAGCTATATTAGAAAACTTTAGAATGTAAGGGTTTTTTGAGAAATTTTGAACTTGATTCATGGAATTTGAGATGAAATTGAGTTTGTTGATGTGTTTTTATGAGTTGGATACTTGCTTTGATGGCCAAAACACTTGGAAAACTTAGGATTTTGGTTTGGGAATGAAGGAAGAAGGTTGGGGGAGTAAAGGAGTCAAAAATTCGTGTTTTTCACATTCTGAACGCTATTAATTACCGCAGCACCACCACCACTAGAAATTTGCCGCTGCAGCGCTGGTTCGCTTTGTATCCTTTGATCAGTTTTCAAACAATCATAACTCTCTCATCCGAACTTTTTTTTAGAAAATCTTATATTGTTGGAAAACCCTTTAAGTCTAGTTTCTAATGATATAAGTATCATTTAAAAATTATTTATCATTTAGGAGTTATGACCAAAAGAGTGACCAAGGGTCAGAGTTGATCCCAAGCATTTTTCTCCCTTGTGTCATTAACATGTATTTTACATGGTTTTCACATAGGATTGGATTCTTTAATGCATCTTTCACACCTTTTTGGATGTAATGGCTAGCTTGGAGTAGAGGTGAGGGATTTATACAACTTCATTTAGTTTAAGCCAAGTAATTAATTTATGTGTTAGTGAAATTGCATGATTCTATTTTGCTAATAATGGAATAAGCCTAAATAGCTTGGAGATGCTCTCTTTCCTTATGTTATAATTTAATATATGGATCTAATATACAAATTAATAAAGGAGACCCTCATAGATCAAACGTAATTATGAAAGATTAACTCTACTGTTATCTTGTTGCATAATTAGTGACTATATGTCCTCTTGAATTGAAGGTTTCTTCTCTTGACTGGGTTATGCTAGAATTGTTATCTACTAATCTTGTCATACTACTTGAGTATGACTTGGGAGTATTTAGTGAACCATGAGAAGAGCTTGCATAGCTTCATTGGTAATATATCATGAGTGTCTTACCTCACTCAAGTAGAGTTAAGAATTTTATTCATGCTTGATATTTTTCCTCTTATATGTATGGCTATTATGAGGAACAACAGAAGTACTTATAAGTATTAGAAATAAGTTAGGAGGTGGCCTTATGGTAATTAGATATACTGAATATATTGCTATGCTTCAACGTGAGTTATATATATATTTTGAGAAAGAAAAAGGGAAGTTATGTAGCCTTCCTAGTGACACCATGGATGACCATAATTACTAGAAGTGGTGCAATGTGGAAGAGTCCTAGAGTGATTAGATGAATGGCATTTGGCTACCTTGAGGTTTGAAATGAAACACGTGCTAAAATTTTACATTGCTATTAAGTATTGTGTGATGGGTTGCATAATGTGGATGAATAGTTCTTTGTCATATTGTACTTAATATTATGTTTCCATTGTGTGATATGAGATACTTTGTATGTTAAAGATGGTTACCCATGAGGTAAACTAGTCATGGATAGTTAGTGGTAGTTCGAAGAGTTTATGATTCTATCATACTATGACTAATCACATAATGTGAAAAGTCTATTTGGCATCCTTTGATGAGTTATAAATTAGTGGTAGTATGAGGGGTCGTGTAACTTTGTCACACTATGACTAACACTTTTAGAGAAGCCTGTGTGGCCCTCTTTTATTATGGAAAGGAAGAAAAATAAACTGAGACGCTTATATGGCCTTTTTTATTATGGAAAGGAAGAAATGAACTGGGATGCCTGTGTGGCCCTCTTAGATTATGACCTATGTGCAAACAATAATTAAGGATAACCTAGTGAGAATCATGTGTAGCTCTTTCCACTACAGTAGGTGAGAATATAGCGAGGAGCCTGTGTGGCCCTCTACAGTATGATTCATGATATTATCAAAGGAAGCCTGTGTGGCCCTCCTACCTATACTTTATGATGATGAAATGATGAGAATGCCCATGAGGCAAATTTCAATTTAATGATGTGATTCTATCCTGTATTTTCTCTCTTCTAAATTGATGGCTTGATTTTGTAACTACTTAGACGGTATTGTGTTGTAGACTTTAGCAAATGGTGGATGGTGGTAACATTTATATGTATATGAATACTTTTATATAAGTGCTGAGATGCCCCTATGGCATATTCGTGGTAGTTTAATGTCTTACAAGTTATGCACCAATTACATGTGTAAAGCAGGCCTTTGGTGAAGGGTAGAATTAATCAATTTCCTATTCCTACAGGCTACATACGGTTTGCCTTTCCTTCTAGTCATTTGCTTTGGTTTTCACTAAGTATGTTATACTCACTCTCTTTCTCTTTATGTACATCTAAAGGTCTTTAGTGCATTTAGCGAGCCATCGTACAAAAAGTAACGGGCCTCCAAGTCCTCGAATAATCATTAGAGTACTAATTAACAGAAAAAAGGTAATATATACACACAAAAAATAGTCTTTCCCTTCATGCCGGTCATGCTCCTGAATAGGAGCGTGATAGTGCAAAAATGAATATGTGTGAGGTGCAGATGAATGGTTGTGTTATTTGCCTAAGTGTCCCATATAATTCCTTTTTCTCCTTTTTCTCTTAGCCGCATGATCTTACAAGCTAGGACACTTAGAACTTCTAAAATGTAAATCCTTTTGTTAAGGACCACACCACACCACGTTAACACACCCACCATCATCATTTCAGCATTAGCACCAAAAAATAATAAAATATATCATTTAAGTCCCCTTTTTTTCTCAAAAACTTATATTCTTTCAAGATTCCATGTAGTTCCAAGTTCACACATTCACATAAAGGAAACCCAAAAAAAAAAACTCAAATTGTACATTTTTAACTAACACACACCAAACGGGAATCCACAGAGATTCCATAAACAATAATTGCTACAACTTAACAAATTTAAAACTCATCATAAAATGGGAGATATCATAGCATGCATATGTATAATTTTTCTATGTCTCAAAAATATGGAGATCATGCTCTGAACAATAGTGGGAGCAGATACTCTTGGGAGATTTGGTGAGATATCGACTTAGAATGTGGTGGGGACTGTAATAACTACGGGGTTTATCCCTCGTGTATGTATACTGAAGACTTATATAAATATATATATATATATATATATATATATATATATATATATATATATATCATAATTATGATTTACTTGTACCATGCTTGAATTTGATATTTGAGAGTATAAGTAGATGATTTTTCTTGTTATGTTGTTGTGATTGTGGGTGTGCAATGGAGCTAGAGATGGCGTCGTTAGCTTAAGAGAAGAACTTTTCAAATAAATCCCTAGATAGGGACTAAATTGAAATTATGAAGGAAATTGTGTATTTGTTGAAAAATATTATATGGAGATGTAATATGTGTAGTGAACCTCGTTTTGTGTCGTGGTTTAAGGGTGGTAGGTATCTGAAGTATAAATAATTTATTTTACCATAATTCGAGTTATAAAGGAGGAGTAAAGGAGTGAAGGCAAAGAGGTAAATTACCCCTCCAAACTCACCTCACTTGATTTCCATGCTACCTACATCAGGGAACACACTCACATATTCACGCTAGCTTCGTCTCTCTTACTCTCTTCATTTTTCCACTCAAAATCTACCCTAAAACCCACCAAAGCTTGGTAGATCCTTGACCCTCAGTGAGTCCCAAACTCTCCTGGCTTCTCATTACAATGGAATTTGGTGATATTTGAGGTAAATTCAAAAACATTTCTTGTAGATCCATTTTTGAACTTACTGAACCCTGATGTGGAAAATTGGGTGAAATGGATTGTGGAGAATGATTCTTGTTTCTATCCTATGGAGATGTTTAGGGTGTTATTTATGTCCATTGGGTAGGAGAAATTTGGAGATTTGAGATTGATATGGATTGGGCATCAACAATCTTTTGGAATGCAGAAAAATTTAGCAGTTTCGAGGTTGTGTTGATAACCTTTAATGGATATTGTTTCCTATGGTTTTTGCATGAGATTTAGGATGTTTGTATGGCCTAGGGTTGGCTTTAATGTCCTAAGGGAGTTGGGAGAAGTTTAGAGTCGTATAGGAGCTCGTGGGAATGGCAAATCACAAAACAAGGCAAGAATTTGCAACAGAAAAGTTGTTTGCTATCATCTATTGCCTAAGCGATGGAATCCATCACTTAAACAACAGGAATCAAAGAGCAAGTGCTCTCTAATGCACCTGCTCGCTGCAGCGATGGGTTTGGCTGCCATAGTAGCATAGTAAAAGATGATTTCACACTTTTTAAATTATTTTCTTCATTCTCTCATGTTGGGATCATTAGGGGTTGTCTTAAAAGCCTCTTGGAGCATCTTCACTTTGAGACTCACGCATGGAACACGGTAAAGTAATGGCTCAGAGTCAAGGTAAGTGGTTGATCTTTTTTATCTTGGATTATGAGTAATTTCCTTTATACCATTACTTGTGCATGTTCTTAGGTCATATTGCAAACTGTGCAATTGAATACTGGAGATTGATGGGTATAAACATGAACAAGGAATGTTAAATATAGAATCTATTTGCACGTATAAGTGGATTACCTATGATAAATCAAAACATGATAAACCCTATAAGAGAGGAGCTAAAGGTGCACATGATGCGATGTCTTATTGAATGGCATTCCCTTGCACATTGTTTTGTCCTTGTTTAAGTGTCTAGCTTGAATGATTTCCATGTGTCCATATTGTGGTATTGGTGGAGATGATGTGATGTGGAGAAAAGTGGCTCCTCTTTCGAAATGCACATTTGTGCTTTATGTGTTTGAGCATATAATTAATATACCCATGTACATTTGCCTCATTGTCATTGCATTCAGACCATCGCATTTGCATAAGAAGCGGAGCAAAGACTGCTACAGCGGTGTAATACCTACCATTTCAGCTATTAATTTATTGGGATTTTAAAGGTGTATTTTGGGTACAAAGAAAATTTTCTATAGTATCAGGGGAAATGTAAGGTTAAGGAGAAGCAGAATGAATTAATTAAATAACATCCTTAGGATAAGGGTGTACACGTGACTTATGGAGGGAAAAATAGGGACTGAGTTTGTGGAGGCACTAAAGTGAAAATAAGGATGATTATGTGACACATCAAGAAAATGGAAAATGTAGTGGTGGGAGATATGTAGTGCTTAGTGAGAAAGGAAAATATCAGAGTTGGGAAATTATGAGTATGCCCCTGTTAAAATGGACCACGGGTCGGTTTGAGGGTGGAGAAGTAATTTCCTCATGATAGCTATTTATGCTAAATTCACTCACAGACATCTCATTCACTCCATCTCTCTCTCTCTCTCTCTCTCTCTCTCTCTCTCTCTCTCTCTCTCTCTCTCTCTCTCTCTCTCTCTCTCTCTCTCATATTTTCCTCCCTCCCACACACAAAAGTCACCTTCCACCCATTCCTCTACATCGAAGCTTTTGACCATTTACCACCGGTGAAATGGCAGACCTCCGGCGACCACCAAAAAGTAAGGAAAATAAGGTAAGTTCCTCCCTTGCCTTTTCTCCACTACATTTTTGGATTTTTGGGTATTTGGAAGGGAAATGAGTTGGTTTTCAAGTTGTGAGGCTTGGGTGGTATTTTAAAACTCTCTTGGATGCTCTGTGATGGGATTAGAACTAGAAAATTTATGGATTTACCATGTTTGAGATTAGATCTAAAGATGATAGAATAAGGAGAAAGTTAGGGTTTTGATTAGGAATTTTATGATTTAAGCTTGGAATCATGGATTTATCTTGTGGTTTTAATGCCAAATTGATTAGAACATTAGGAATGAAACCCCATTGAATGAATCAAAGAAATTGATGAAGATTTGAGGTTTTTGGGAGAAAAACCATGAGCCTTCATTCTTGCCCAATAGCTTGGAGCCACCGAGGCAGAGAGACACTAGAAATTTTGAGCACTAGCGCCTAGGCGTTAGGTATGGCGCCTCAGGTGCCACCATGGTTTTATGAAAGGCGCAGCGTGTTGTGGTGCCAAGGCGTCACAGCCTAAGCTCATTTCTCTTTCTTGGATTTAAGTGCTGAGATGATGTCTTGTTGTTCCAGAGTTATGGCATTGGTTTGAGGCTTGACCAGGGTTTTCTTCAGAGGCTAGTAATGCTTCAAATCCAGGTGAGGGAGCTAGCCCTATCTTACATGATTTTTAATTCCTAAGATTTATGTTTCTTGGTGATAATTAGAGGTATAAATAAAATGAAAGGATGACATAATGCCAAGTCTAGAATCATGTTGTCATATGTTTAAACATAATTATACTTAGTTGCATGTGTTTGCTGGCGTTTGACTCCATTGCATGGTAGGTCTAGTAGTGCCTACATTGTGAATGTAACAGAAGCGTAACTTCTATAAATTAAAATTGTTTATGCATAAAAATATAAGTATACACATGCAAATGAAATAATGAATTTTATAAGAACATGGGATTTGGAAAGGAATTTGAATATTTGTCTTGAATATAATTAAATTTATGAAGTATAATGTGAGTAATTAATTTCCATATCCTTCCTTGAGTTGTAATGGAAGTAGCAAGCATAGGTATACCATTTTAATAGATCAGAACAAGATGAAATATTTCAAGAATACATGAGTATCCTTTCACCTTAGCAATTAAATAGTGGAATGATAAATATATATACATATATATATATATATATATATATATGTTTATATGTTGATGTTGCACTATATGTATTTATGTGTATATACGTGTATGATTGACTTTGTGCACGGTTGTGCTGCCTTAGATCCCTTGACTATTTGCGCACGTTTGTGCTGCCTTAGATCTCTTGATGTGATTGGTTTTCTTGCAACCCCATGGCCATGGTGCGGGACTAGGTTGAGTAGAATTCACAACAATCGAGGTAGAGAAAGTGGCTTGACAGGCCTTTGGACCAAAATGTTGAAAATTTTATAAAACCCAATTCACCCCCCCTCTTGGGTTCCAACCATTACTTTCAATTGGTATCAAAGCTTGGGCTCTTGATTTGAGACTTAACCGTCTAAGAGTAAACATGGTTGGATTTAGTGAGTGGTTTATGTCTGAAAATTGTTCTTTCACAGAACCTCCAGCTTTTGATGCTAATCATTTTTAATATTGGAAGTATGAAATGAAAATGTTTTTAATTTCAGTAGACCATAAACTCTGGGAAGTTATAGAGAATGGTTTTTATATGCCTGTCAAGGAAGAACAAGGAAAATGCATTCCAAAACCCAAGAGTGAATGGAATGATACTGAAAGAAGTTTAGTGCAACTCAATGCTAAGGCAAAATTGATTATTTCTTGCGCATTGAGTCAAGATGAATTTTTCAAAATTTCCAATTGTGCAACTGCAAAAGAAATGTGGGAAACTCTTGAAGTTACATATGAGGAAGATCTTATTGCTGAGGAATTAAGGTATAGAAGTTTCATTAATGAACTTGAAATTGCTCAAATGAACAATTGCAAAACCATTAATGAGATACAACTTGTGCTTAATCAATTGCAAGCTCTTGGTATTGAACTTACAGGAAAATCTCAAATCACCAAGGTGGCAGACGAAGAAGAAAAAGGAGAAGAAGAGAAACCACAACCAAAAGCAAAATCGTCAAAGAAAGCTTACATATCTTCCATTTGGGGAAATGGCAATTCTGATAAGGAGGACACAAATGAAGAAACCAACATCTGTCTTGTGGCCAGAGATGAAGATGGGGTAAATTCATTTGACTACTCTTTTGATGAATTACAAGATGCCTTTGATGATTTACATGAAGAATCTCTAAAACTTGCAAAGAAATTAAATGCTTCAAAACAGAAAAACTCTTCTCTTGAAAATGAATTAGAAAAATTGAAAAATGAATTTTCTATTTCCAAGGAAGAGAATTTTGGTTTCGAAAATCAAAACAAAACTTTGCAAGAAGAGAATTTGATTTTAAAGGGAAGTATCTCTACCAACAAAAGCTGCTTTTGCACCAAGTGTGATTCTTTGAAAAAGGAAAATGATGATCTTAAAAACACACTTGTAAAATTTTCTCAAGGTAGAGAAATTTTAAATACTTCAGTTTTGAAACAAAGAAGAAGGTTTAACAAAGTTGGTCTTGTTTCTAAAAGTAAATCAAACCAAAAGCATTCTAAAAACTTCTTTGTTTCTGCAAAGATGTCTAATAGTCCAACTTGCACTTGTTTTTATTGTGGACTGAAAGGACACAAATCTTACTCCTGCTTTTATAAGAAAAATCTTGTTCATGGAGTAAAAATGAAATGGGTTCAAAAAGGAACTCATGACCCAGGCGGACCCAAAGAAATTTGGGTGCCAAAAATAAAAGATTAATTTGCAGATTCACCTCGAAACAAGGAGCGGAAATGAAATTTTAATGGCTACATCATTTAAACTCCACTTCCTTGCATCAAAAGGAGGCAATGGACAAGTAAACATATAAGTTGGAATTCCTTCTAAGAAATTTGATTGATATGTTTACTGCTCTTTAATGCTTTGCCTGTTCTCTAACATGCCTTACATCTATCCTTGATACTCATGCATGCTATATCTGAAAACAACTGTTAGGTGTGCGGCCTATAGATTCGAATTTTGTTTTGAGCTAAAATCTTTCTTTTAAATTCTGCTCAAACTATCCTTTTTACCGCATCACGAAAACTTGCTTCCATTACATGCATATTTCTCTTGCTTTCACAACAATAAGATTACTCTTGCCTATAGTATTTTTCCTTATTGAAATCTTATTCAAATATTTTCAATGAAATCAAATTTCTTGCAAAATTGCATTTCATGCAAGCATAGCACTTTTATTAATATGGCATATCTTGAACATAATGTTGCTCTTGATTCTCGAGATTTATTTGGACATTGCTAATTTAAGCATCAAAGTGCTCCACCAAAAGTGTTTTACAGGAGTTAATCCTCAAATTTATCCTCTAAGGCACTCTATTTCCTCTGCTCTTCGAAATCAGTAAGATTTATAGTTTTGAAGTTGGTTGGTCGACCAATGCTCTTATTAGTGGTTGACTAACGAAGCCTACATTGAACCAATGCCCAGCGCCAGGAGAAGAATGCTGAACGCTGAGACAAGTGGTCGACCAAGGTCCTCAGACTGGTCGACCAACTCAAGCCAGTGGCTAACTAAGGTAATTTTGGTCATGAGTGGTCGACCAGCTCATTCACGATGGTCGACCAATGCTTGATAGTAAGCTCCTTGCACTTTCTCATCCCCACGATGGTCGACCACCTGACACACGTTGGTCGACCAGCGCATGACAGTAGATGAAGGACTTGAATTTTGCTACTATGCACTTGCTTATCTCTTCAAAAGCTTCATGGGTGATCTTATAAGAGATTGTTTCTGAGAGGATCTTGCAAATAATCAATTAATTAAGATCATTAAAATTGCAAGAGGATAGGATCAAAAGAAGAGCAATGAACAAAACAAGGATATCAAAATCTTGAGGAGGAACTTCAAGAAGCAACAAGACTTTGCCAAAATTGATGAGTATCTTTATCCTTTACCACTATACTATTTAATTGAGTGATACTCCCTACTCATAATTGGCTATATTGGCATATTTTTTTTTCTGACATACTTTCATTGCAATGACATATTGTTCTTACATACTTGATCATATCATTGCATATAAAGATATGTTAAATGCTTAAATCGTCTTTATACCATTCATCATGGTTTGAGCACTATACATGTCATATCTTTGCATAAGCTATGGCTTATGAACAATTGTTTATGGATTATAGTTTATATCTGATTATATCTTATTAATCCATATTACTTCAATTATTTTACTACATACTCTGGTTATAATATGCTTTACCTTGAATGAGTATGTAACTTGCTTCCACTATGTAATGATGATATATATATATATATTCATGTGAGAAAATGCTTTTCTAGCCTTAAATGAATATATGTATACTTTTCAAAATACATAATGCCTCTACTGAGATGATATGATATATCCTGGATATAAAATGTTTTATATATGATAATGGATATATATTTTCTTCTACTGTACTAAATCTGGTGACATTCTTTCAATAAGAATTATTTAGAAAAATGTTGGAAAAGGATTTGAAATTGCTTTATCATTTTTTTTGAAAGAAAAGAATTTGGAAATCCTTATTTCAAAATTACATCTGCTAATGTACTTAAATGTCTCTATACATAAGTAGAAAATTATTTTCAGAACTTTTGAAAACGGAAAGTGTACCCTTATTTCAAAAGAAGATAATGGCATTGAAGAGAATGCCAAACTATCTCAAGAAGAAGAAAAGCCTCAAGAAGAAAAATTACCTCATGAGAAGGAGCCATCAAGCAACAATGATGATTTTTCAAAGGATTTGAGGTATGCCAAAAGTCACCCTAAGGAACTCATCATTGAAGATGCATCTCAATGGGTATTCACTCGAAATCTTCCTCTGCCTATGGATTCTACTTTATAATAGCTATATTTTTTTGCTAATCCATAATTGCTTCCCCTATGCTATTATATACTCCAATTTTAAAATGGTATATCTTATATGAGTATATAATTTGCATTTGTTGTGATATATATCCTGTTATAATATCTTCTATTATTATCATTAAAAGGATATATATGTTGCTTCTATTGTGCTGCACCTCTTTCTACATTTTATGCTTTTTTAAGCAAATTTTTTTTAAAATAAAAGGATTCAGAAATTCTTTTTGCCAAAGTTTTTCTGATAATCTTTTCATAAAATCATTCTTTCAAAAGAGTTTGTTTCAAAAATTGGCTTATCATATTTCGTTTTGAAAAGAAAAGCATTTAGAAATCTTCATTTCAAAAGATTTTCATCTTATATGCTTCTTATGGTATTAATCATTAAAGAAGAATGATTTCTCTACAAAGTTTTGGATTCCATGGAGGCATAGCATTCTTATTGATATAATAAACGTCTCTATTGTTTGAGAATTATGAACTAACCTGTCAAGGACCCAAATTATTTGGGTACCTAAGAATAAGAGTTTCATTGTTTTGTGTGGAAAAGTATTCTCAAGCTCGAGCTTGCAATGGCAACCAACCAATCTTGAGGATGAAGGACTCAATAATGAAGATGGTGATTCTAATCAAGCATGCACATTCAAAACATTGGTATTATCTAGCCTTGCTTGAAATAGATTGTTAATCCATCAAATATTATGAGCTTTATGTGAAGATTGGATGAATGGCAAGAAAGAGTCTTTAAACTGATTGAAAAATACTTTGAAAACTCATATATTATTTTCAATATCTCTCTTGCACCTCCAACTAAATGTGAACCATAGTGGCTTGTCTTTTAAAGGAGAAAAACTTTTCTTTTGCCACTAAAATTCTTTAAAGTAACTTTCCTTGCCTATCATCTATCAATTGTTTATATGATATTTAGATCTACTAATCACAATATGTGCAAGGATATTTCTCTTAGCCGATGGAGAAGCTTAAAGGTACAAATGACTCTTCCTAAAGAACAGTCAAATTATACAAGGTTGAAATCTTCACCAAGGATCAAATAGTCAAGAGTTCAAAATAAATTATGTCTATGCCAAGACAATTCTTGGATAAACAATCTCTTGAAAAAGAAAGGTAAGATCGATCACCTGAATGGATAAAAGAGTTTTGAGAGGCATGATTACTCATCTCAAAATAGATTTGTTTAAGTGATCAATTTCATATATATATATCCTTCACTCTTTGCACTTAATGGTTTATGGATTATGGATTCTTATGTTTATATCTTCTAATTAATCCATTGTCAATTGCTTCTGCTGAGATCTGCAATATTATACATATATATATATATATATATATATATATATCATAGTTATAATGTTTGATATTTTTTTTAATGGATATATATATTTGCCTCCATTGTGCTGAACTCTATTTTATCTTTTATGAAGCAAATTTGTTTTGAAAAGGACTTCAAAAATGTTTTTGCTATGCTAATATGGTTTATCATATAAAGCAACATTCTTTATGAAAAAGAAAAGGTTTTAAAGATCTCTTTTGTTGTTGACAAAGGGATGAAAAATATTGATGGTTGATGTATGGATTATGAACTATACCCTTGATTATATCTTGTTACACTAATCCATATATATGTTGCTTCCTTGGATGAAATTTTTTTAAATTCCTTTTGAAGCAAAATGTTTTTAGGAAAGGATCATGAAATTCGTGAATTGCTTCCACTATACTGAAATTGCTTTGCCATATTGAAGCATTATTTGTTTTGAAAAGAAAAGGATTTGAATATCCTTATTTCAAATTACTTCTGCTATATGCTGAAATGTTTTTATACATATAAGCAGAAATTGTTTTCAAAAGTTTTGAAAAAGACATGAATATCCCTTCTTTCAAAAAATTATAATGCAGAAATTTCCAAAAGGTTTCATATCAAACTTCTGCAGTTATAACGTTGAAAAATTGAATTTCCCTTATGCTTATTCAAAACTAATTTCAAAGGAAAAGGGATGTGAAATTCAGGGGGAGCTTTATCTCTCTTGAAAATATATAGATGATCTTGAAAAAGAATACATTTTGAAAATTGGATATTCATTATTCATTCTTCTTTTTCATAATGTGCACAGTTTAAAGGGGAGGAGCCTAAACCTAAACTCCTTCTAATTTTATCTTTTGGTTCATTTCATTTGACATGAGAAATTTTTCTAAAATTTTTTTTACATGTCAATGAAATCAATGATAGGTTTTGATGTATCCTCACTCCATGCTATATTGACATCTTTTGACATCCTGGCTTAAAGAAGGTATGTGCTTTAACTTCTATATATTGTGTTCCAAACACCTTTTTGTTGATGTCAAATAGGGGGAGAAGAAACAATAGACAAATATTTGTATGTGCTTATAACATTGCATTCATTATCTTGTGATACATATTTTTCTGAGGTGATTTGTCATCATCAAAAAGGGGGAGATTGTTGACCCTAAGGCTTTATGCCATAAGTTTTGATGATGACAAATGTATTTAAATTGTATTTGAATTGTAGCATTGATATATATATAAAGATTAATTATCATATATATGCTACAAGTATTTAAGCATGACTATGTTATTTAATGTGTAATGTCTTATACATTAATCATGCTATTTATCATGAATTGAACTAACCATTTGGTTTGCAAGTAAGATATATTTTATAGGTTGGTTCAAAACAAGAAGAGTGAGCATTGGATTAAAGAACAAGGAAAAACAACATCATGCTTTACTCAAGAAAACAACAAAGCTCCAAGAAATGAAGAATTAGAAGATTTGAAGTCTTGGAAGCTTGGATGTATCAAGAAAGCAACCACCATGCTCTAAAAACAAAGAATTTGAAGATAACAAGTGACTGGTCGACCACCCTATCCTGACTGGTCGACCACCCTATGCTGACTGGTTGACCAACGAGCTCTAGAAGCAAAGTATTTGAGCACTGGTCGACCACCCTATGCTGACTGGTCGACCAACGAGCTCCAGAAGCAAAGTCTTTGAGCACTGGTCGACCACCCTATGCTGACTGGTCGACCAACGAGCTCCAGAGGCAAAGTCTTTGAGCACTGGTCAACCAACGAGCTCCAGAGGCAAAGTATTTGAGCACTGGTCGACCACCCCATCCTGACTGGTTGACCAACGGACTCCAATAAGCAATATCCTGAGGAGGAACCATAAGCGTTGGTCGACCACCCTATCTACACTGGTCGACCAACGTGACTGATGAATCACTTCTAGACTACACTGGTCGACCATTGTGCCATACTGGTCGACCACCGACATCAGAAAATATGCTGTAGCGGCTAGTTTTTGCTGACATCATTATGGAACCACCTTGGATTTGTCTCCAACGGTCTTATTCGTCCTTGGGCTATATATATCAACCTTTGGGGCTATCAAAACAGAGGAGAGAACACTCCTATTGCTGAACATCATCTGTAAATTCTCTCTTATGCAGATTATACCCTTGTGAGCTTATCAATGTAATATATACTCTGTTTTTAGAGAGTTTCTCTGTAATTGTTGATTTTGATCAACACAAATATTATCTTTAGTTGTATTATCAATGAGAGTATTCCTTGATAGAGTATTTATTGAGAGAGCTTTCCTTTGGGTTGTAGAGAAGCCAGTTTAGCAGAAATTCTCCGGAGGGTTGAGGAGGAGCCCAGATTCATAAATTCTCCGTTGAGTTGTGGAGGAGCCTTGGCTAACGAAATTCTTTGTAGTGGTTTGCAAGTACCCAGATCAAACTTGCAAGTATAGTGAAAATACTCAAGTGACTTCTTGAGGACTGGATGTAGGCTTGAGATTAGCCGAACCATTATAAATCTCTGAGTTTGCTCTCTCTATCCTTTACTCCTTTATTTGTGATTATTGTTATCTATTCTTTATTTCCTTGCTCCTTATAATTATTCATCTTGATAGCACATTAATTTTCTGTGTTGTATTTATTATCCTAAACATTGTACTTTTACAGAAAATCATTTTAACTTTCAATAAAGTTTTGTGAAAAATTTATAAAACCCAATTCACCCCCCCTCTTGAAGAATTTCTGCTAAACTGGCTTCTCTACAACCCAAAGGAAAGCTCTCTCAATAAATACTCTATCAAGGAATACTCTCCTTGATAATACAACTCAAGATAATATTTGTGTTGATCAAAATCAATAATTACAGAGAAACTCTCTAAAAACAGAGTATATATTACATTGATAAGCTCACAAGGGTATAATATGCATAAGAGAGAATTTACAGATGATGTTCAGCAATAGGAGTGTTCTCTCCTCTGTTTTGATAGCCCCCAAGGTTGATATATATAGCCCAAGGACGAATAAGACTATTGGAGACAAATCCAAGGTGGTTCCATAATGATGTCAGCAAAAACTAGCCGTTACAGCACATTTTCTGATGTCGGTGGTCAACCAGTGTGGCACAATGGTCGATCAGTGTAGTCCAGAAGTGATTCATCAGTCACGTTGGTCAACCAGTGTAGATAGGGTGGTCGACCAATGCTTATGGTTCCTCCTCAGGATATTACTTATTGGAGTCCGTTGGTCGACCAGTCAAGATGGGGTGGTCGACCAGTCAGGATGGGGTAGTCGACCAGTGCTCAAATTCTTTTCCTCTGGAGCTCGTTGGTCGACCAGTCAGCATAGGGTGGTCGACCAGTGCTCAAAGACTTTGCCTCTGGAGCTCGTTGGTCGACCAGTCAGCATAGGGTAGTCGACCAGTGCTCAAAGACTTTGCTTCTGGAGCTCGTTGGTCGACCAGTCAGCATAGGGTGGTCAACCAGTGCTCAAAGACTTTGCTTCTGGAGCTCGTTGGTCGACCAGTCAGGATAGGGTGGTCGACCAATCACTTGTTATCTTCAAATTCTTTGTTTTTAGAGCATAGTGGTTGCTTTCTTGATGCATCCAAGCTTCCAAGACTTCAAATCTTCTAATTCTTCATTTCTTGGAGCTTTGTTATTTTCTTGAGTAAAGCATGATGTTGTTTTTCCTTGTTCTTCAATCCAATGCTCACTCTTCTTGTTTTGAACCAACCTATAAAATATATCTTACTTGCAAACCAAATGGTTAGTTCAATTCATGATAAATAGCATGATTAATGTATAAGACATTACACATTAAATAACATAGTCATGCTTAAATACTTGTAGCATATATATGATAATTAATCTTTATATATATATATCAATGCTACAATTCAAATACAATTCAAATACATTTGTCATCATCAAAACTTATGGCATAAAGCCTTAGGGTCAACAAATGTCACTTTAGTGAAAGGGTTTAATGGGTCAAGTTTTACTAATGACCTGAAGTTTTCGAGAAGGCTTAGTGGGTTACCAGAACCAATTACGGCGATGTCGCATATCGACCTAGTCAACTTAGCATGTTTGAAAGTTGTATGATATGCTTATGAGTATGATTCTAATGTTAATAATTTGCAATTGAATTCTTTGAATTGGTATAAGATGACTCATGATTGTCTTAGCTTCATAGATATGCCTCATTTGTGTAGAAATATTGATATGATACAAGTGGGTATCGATAGCTTAGTTGTATGTCTTCGGCATCATGTCTTCAACATAGTCCCATAGCATTGATGTAAGTAAGAATGAAGGGAGCATAAGAGATGAATAAATGTACGTTCATGTTTATCATGTGAGTAATGATGATGCATAATTATCTATAATGAATTATACGTTCATGTATTTATCTTATGTATTCTTCTTGTAGTATCCATAGTTGATTGTATATGTTGTGGTAGGGCTATTTATGGTGAGTCAAGTGGTTGGATTTACCCCTTCACAGTTTCAAGTATAGAAGATGTTATAACTCGAAGATGCTAGTGTCAAGGACATCTCCGCATTGATCGGGGCAAGGTAAATAATTTTAAAGTCATGTCAAGCTAAATATTCTTAGTTAAGCTCTGTAATCGAGTAAGTCATGCCATGATGTATACTTATGTAAATGATAGTAGGAACTAGCACAAATATTATGAATTATAATTGTGATTATGATGAGCAAAGTGTAAAGATGTTATTTATTTAAATGCTATGAATGTTTTTTATGATTAAAAAGGAAGTGTAATTAGTTTTAGTTGCAAATTCGATTTTCTTTTAATCTAAAGATAGTTAAGCAAATGAAAAGTATAAAGGTTCTAAGTATAAGTTAGTCTTGCAGCGGTGTGGGTTAGGCACCATCTCACTAATCACGTGCCCAGTTTTGGGCAGTGATAGGTGGAACACCCCTCGGGTGAAATACATAGCCTTTGGGTAAGGAGAAATACATAGCCTTCGACCAAGGAGAAAATGCATAGCCTTCAGGCAAGGAGAGATACATGGCCTTCGAGCAAGGAGAGACAATTAGCCTCTGGGCATTTGAAAAATTCATTATACCATGTGTTGACTGCACGATACATTTTTTTTATTTCATATAAATTATATTGAAGCTACCTCTGTATGTGTTGATTGGAGTGTTCTACGTATGCCTTGTTTAGCACTCTTGAAGGAGTTGCTTGTACACAGGTTTGACCCGTATTGTGTTGTGATTTAAGGAGTGTATTGAAATTTGGAGGGTACCACGAAGTGGAGTGTACCATGATGTGGAGTATATTGTTGATGTGGAGTGTTATATTGATGTGGAATGTATTGTGTTTAGTGGAGTATCTACTAGTTACACCATTTTTTATTTTTGATATGTGTTACACACATCAGAGATTTCACTAATATGTGTTGGGAGCATACTTCACCCTTGTATCATTGCCTGGTATGGTACGTACTATATGTCTTAAAGTTTAATCAATATTAGAGATTGCACTCTTGCGCACAGAGTCGGTAATATCAATAGGTTTAACTCGTATCCTTGTTAGTAATGTCATCTCACTCACTGAGATGTATATCTCATCCTGTTATTAACATTTTCATGTATCGAGATTGTCCAAGAACATCTGCATGAGGAGTAGCGGACGTTCAGAGTGCCCAACCCATCTAGCCATTGAAGTTGGTTTTTTTTTTGGGAGTCTTTTCTTTAAATATATGTTGAGTTAGCTTTATAGTCGAATAGGACATCTAGGAGTGAAGGATTTATGTATGGAGAAATTTGTATGATTTATTTACATTATTTCCTGTATGTTTTTTCTTGCATTCTCTATTTGAATACATTAAACATGGAAACTAGACTTATGAAAGAGTTATAATGTGAACCTGAGATTCTTGAATTGAGTAAGTTTAACTTTGTACCTTGGCATTGTTATATATAAATATACATTGGAGTAAATATAATTGATCTATATGTGTGATTTATGCATGTTTAGGGAAAATAAGAGTAGGAGTACAAGCTTACGGCTAGAGGGTAGCTCTACGTCATGCTGGTCACCTCATTCACATGCCCATATTTGGGGCATGACAATAACAATGTTTCTTCTTATTATTGCAAAGTGTTTTCTCTATTATCATGTTTCAGGTCTTATTTATTAAACTATACATTGATTGATTATTTTTAATATAATATTATTCTTATATTTGGTTGATATATACATAGGCAAATTTTTAAATATTATATTTCTTTAAAGGTGGGATCTTCTGATCCTCAATTTGATCCTATGTTATTCGATCTATTTTGTCTATTAACCGATATTAAGTAAGATCTTGATCTTGACAACATTTAGCTTAACCTACTGAGTTAGGCCCGTTTTGCTGGTTCTACTTTGAAAGGACCCATAAACTGTGGCCTTTTGCCTTCTAAATCCCTTTGACCTATCCACACAAGAGAACCCATGTTTGGAACCCTAGTTGATACCTTTTCACCCTCCTTTGGCTTGAACCTTAGTGCGGCCTTGGCTTGCACTGGACCTGATGGCTACTCATCATCGTACCATGGACCACCTAGCCACCACTTCAAGCTCCTATAAATAAAGGCTCTGAAGGCTTTTTCTAGGGCCTGGACCATTCTTGACTTAAAGGGATTAAGTAAAATCGAAAGCGAGAGAAACGATGTAGAGAGAAACTCTAGGTTTCTTGCTTCGTGGAAGCGTGATATAGAAGAGTAGGTGACCATGAGTGTGTGATGGTGATTGCAGGGGCGCAAATGGATGTTTTTTGGTGGAGCAAGCCACATAGAACTAGATAATTGTCTTGAGTAGTGGATGTCATCTTTAGAGGTGAGCACCTCTATCTCTTTTCTTCATACAGATTTTCCGTTCAAACTTGTTCTTCTCGACTACGGCCAATCACTCTTTGATTAGTATCCATTATCATTAATAATCAAATCTTGCTTGATCTTGTGGGATTTGCACATGTTCTAGCGAGAACATGACAGTCATGTTTTACACTTGGAATGTTCATATTAGATCGGACAGTCTAGATCAAAAGATAAAAATGTCTCATGAGATCTATTTTTTCTTTTAATTATTTTCTTTGATCTTGATTATTCAATCTGAAATGAACAATTTAGATTGTCAGAACATGATGGGATGCATATCTAATCTTGTATAAGGTTATGAGGTTGATTTCAATTTTGTTTGTGTTATTCACTGCACCAATTTCATCTTTTGCTCTATTACACTTCTTTGTTCACAATCTGTTAATTATTCTGGTTGATTCTTGTATCATATATGAGCAATGTTTGTATCCGTTTAATCTCCTCTCTGTTTTTCGATAATATCACTTCCTGTGTTGTCTTTGTTTGATGCACCGAATATGTTATCAGCTCTTGTCAATTTGTCTCGGTCCATCTTGCTCCTTCATGTACATACATTTTTCAATTCTCTGTTCCTGAATCGCATTGACATGTTCTAGTTGTGCCGATGTTCATATATATCAATTCTCTTCTGCATTTCTTTGAATTTGGGTCTGAAATAATTTTAGTCGCATTAATTGTTTGATTCTTTGAAGGATTAAATCTGAATTTCTTGCTTTAAACGTTCTAATTCTTTTAAGATTCTTAGTTATGCAAGTGTCGAGTCTTGCAAGCCTAGAATTAGCATTATTATTTTAATTGGATGCACTGAACATGGCAATGTTTTGTTTGTCTTTGGCTAGCTTCTGTAATGATAGTTGGCTCCTTAGGCTATATGTTATGATTCTGTAGATTTTATCTCCCAATCTTTTTGTGTTCGAAAAGAAATTGGCAAAAATTACAGCCTGTGTCAACGAAGGCCTCGTTCTTTTAAATTTCATGCTTCACCATTTTTTTTCCTCAAACTCTTTTTCTATTGGCATATGCAAATTACTTTCATGGGATAACCCTAAACCCTAAAAATATTTTCTTAGGGTTCAGGGTTTATTAAAATGGAAATAGAGAACCCTGCACTTCTTAATGCTTTAAAAAAAATTAAATAATGGAACTCGACTTTCCTTTAATGCAAATTTAAACCAAAAAAAATAGACAAGTGGAGTTTTATATAATACCATGAAATTCTATATATTCTATATGTATTTAAAAATATTTGTATAATTTTTTTAATTCATTTGTATATATTTTGTATTTTTTATATAATTTATTTAATCTAATAACTAAATAATAATTTCAAAAAGTTTAATTTCAATTTAACTAACAAAATAAAAAAGTAACTGCAAAATAATGAAAAAATTAACTAAAAATAGAATGTTAACAAAAAAATTAAATAATTTTGTTAAAAATCCAAATTAAAAAAATATAACATGAGGGGATATGAAGGGGGATATGAAGATTTCCCTTTTATCTTGCATAATTGAGACTACAAGAATAATAACACCAGACGCCCCTTACAATAATGAACAAATGAAGGTATGAATATTTTGGTTTAAATCAATTACAAGTTTCAACACAATAGATGTCCTGCTTAAATTAGTTATCTTGTTGAAATTATACATAGATAGCATTCATGGTTACCTTAAAATACATTTCTTGTAATGTGTCTGTTTTGTTGTGGATAATAATATACCAAGAAGCAAGAATTGAATGAATATGCATAACCACTAGAATCATTATTTTAATGAAGTGGCACAATGCAGCAGTAATATATAACAACCTCGAATGCATCATTTTATATAACTTTGGTCTACACGATTTTCCCTCAACCTCCTCTTCCCCATTCCAAATTCAGATGTCATATTAATTATTGAATGAATTAGGTAAAAGGTTGGAAAATAGAAGGACGGTGAAAAAGAAAAGAGTATGAGGTGGCATATGAGGTGGAGTTGGAGATTGTTCTATGGTCTTGGACCCCAAAAAAAATGGCAAAGGAGGCACTGGCAATTTCCAAATCCGAACCCTCATTGCTTCTGCTGCATAATTATTTGAGTTTTAGTTCAAATTTCGTAGACAAGGAGAAGAATCATGGTGAAAATTTTGAAAAAAAAAAAATAAAGGCTTCAATTAACTGTGTCCACATCAAAAAGGAAATATCTCAAGGAAATATTTTTGGTGAGAAATCCGTATAGATTTTCACAAATGGTTAACTTGCATCTTGGTTAAAGGTAACAATTTGCTCATGGGCATATAGACCAGATTGTCTAACGTAACCTTAGCTTAATGTAGAGTTGTAGTTGCCCAATTCAAGTCAATCCAACGCTCTAGTGTGAGTTTAAACTACCTGCTGCCATTTTACACACACCCAATGAAAGAGCAATACATGACAAGGTGGGTGAATCAACCTTCTTCTCCCAGCAAATGCTAGATTTAGGGGGCCTACTTGGCTCTTAAGGAGGCTCTTTGACTCTCTACAACCATGGCTGTGGAGAGCTAAGGAGCCTCCTTAGCTTTAGGGCTAATGAGGCCCTCCAAATCTGCAAATGTCAACTTTTCATTGCTTGCTTGTGGTCGTATCTTTTTTATGGGAGGACAAGTTCAGAAATCAATTCAGCGAATAAGGCTGACATGGGAAAAAAAAGGCTGATTCACCCCCTGCCACGTGTTGCTCTTTCATTGGGTGTGCGTAAAATAATAATAGGTAGTTGAAACTCACACTTGAGCGTTAGATTGGCTTGAATCGGATGATTACAGCTCCACGTTAGGCTAACATTACGTTAGACAATCCGATCTCATGGACATAAATGTCGGAGAAAAAAAAACGCAGGAACACATAAATTAGTAAGTGAAAAGTTAGAAGGTTTAATGTTCAAAGCCCTTTTTTTGGGAAAATGCCCATAAAACAGAGTGGTATGGAACAACTATGGAGTTGGCTCTTGGATACCTGCTAGGAGAGGTGTGAAGGGTGATGAATTTGTAAAATCTAGAAAGGAGACGTTCCGGAAACTAGGAAATTATACTTGTAATGGTCTTTTCTCCGAATTTGGACAAATAAGGCATTGGCAATTTTCGGATCCAAAACCCTCAAAGCAAGCTCATTTCTTTCCTTGCCATTCCTTTTTTTTTTTTCTCCCCTTCCCAAGACCATAACATAATCAGCACTTAACAAGCAAGCTCATTTCTCTGCTAGCCATTCCCTTTTTTTTTTTCCCTTCCCAAGACCATAACATAGTCAGCACTTAACATCTCCATTTCACATGGCTCGTCAGCAATAACAACCACAAGTGCACCGTTGTCACCTATGTCAACAATGTTGTTAAGTGCCAATTAAGTTTGTAGATGAAAAGACCAAAGTGATTGGGAATAAATCTTTTAATGACTAAATTAATAGAAGTAATCTTTCAAATATTAAATTGATAATGAACCAATTTTTCAGGGACTAAAACAGTAATTCCCTCAAAAGAAAATGGTCCTTTCATTATAAAATGGCCCTAAACTGTTTTGCAGTCACAACAAACAAAACAGCAACAACAACAACAATAATAAACCTTATCCCACTGAGTGGAGTTGGCCCAGATAGTCACAACAAACAGAAATCCAATCAAATTATTTCAACATATTTTGTTCACAAAAAATGCATACAAAAAGCTGCACCTATATACTTCGCAGGCATTGCAGTTTCTAGAATTGTTTTTCCATAATAAGGGCACGCCACTCAAGGCAAAATAAAAGAAAACAAGACCGAACAATGAACTTGTACAGCGGAGTAATGTGGTTCCATGTAAACTTCAGCTCTCCACAAAACATAAATAAGTGGCTTGTAGTTTACCATAATAACTACAAGTACTTAATGAGTACCTCATGACCTCTCCCTTCTACTTACATTTTACATAAGTTTTGATTATAATATTCTAATATTTCACTAGATCAAACAAAAGCAAATCTTGGGACGATGAAATTATGGCCATTTAATCTTCGTGATACAAATACAAGCCAAGGCCAAACCGGGCACATGCTCTGCAGAAAGCTATTTCCTCAGCTGCTGCTACTGGATCGCCATTGGAGACGTCAGCAGGTGATATTGTCCCAGTGGACTCACGATGTGCCTGTTCACGTGTATAGATAAACAATACATCAATCCTTTGCTGCTTTCTATTTTTTGCTGAGCCAATCACATGCCCACTGTTAGACGGAGACAGATCAGCTCCAGGGGCTGTGGCCTCCAGGCACTGAAGCTGATCCATATCCCTCCTAGACATACTTACACATGCACAATGACATGTTGCCAAGCATCTAAAGACATAAATAGACAACAATATTTGTTTTAATCAATTATTTTTTAAAAAAAATTAGAACTTCAAAATTCAGAATTAAAAAAAAAAAAAGCACCATTACAAATTAAAAATTTTTCTATTACAAAACGAAAATCAGAACTCGATTATACAAGTAAACATCATATAAGAGAATTAACCCCCTACTCATGGCCCGCACAATGAACTCTACTCATGTACATCACAAGACAAATAAAACATCCTTACAAAAAGTTACATATCATATAGCTTCCAGATAAAGCTTTAAATGAGCCAACCCAGTGATAAATACCTCAATGGCTAGGACACAAAGGCCCATTCAAGTAGTTCATTTAAATTTATGAGCCAATATCGAAACTGTTTTTTTAAGCTCACTAAATAAATGCTAGAGCCAACTAGGTTTGTGGTTTGATTAAGCAAATAGGAATACCAATTTAAATGCTGAAGTCATTTTAATTACCTTTCATTTTTCTTATACAAAATATGATATGATGTAAATCCCACTCCCATGAATATGTAGAGGACAAGACTTTTTACAGTTCTTTAGATATTTGTTATCAGGTCCTTCAATTAAAAACATCATACAAGGACATTTTTCCAACTTACTAGTACATTGTTGACTCCTTCAAAGGAGCTCTTCCACATGTCATAATTTAACTTAAAAACCTCTTAGCAAACACCTAAATAAATGCATCTAGGTATTTTCCATATCCATAACTCACAATATGTCACAATTAAACAAATGCCAAGAGGCGTTATATGCAGTCTCACAAATAGTAGTCCCCATTTATTTTAAGAAAATATAACCCCAACTATAAAATTTAAATAATCGAGTAATCCTATCCTACCCAAGTGACGCATAAAATACAATTAGAATTCCCAAATTAAAACCCTAATTGATGGGAGGGTTGTTGAGTAAACACTCGTATAATTTGTGTCTACTTTGGCAATTCTTTTGCATTGGTTCAAAACCTCGGGTTAATTCAGAAGGTTTTAAAAAAAAAAAATCAACTGTGTTCAATCATTAATATGTCTCGTTCAGATCTATGTGATGAGAGATAGATATTGACATCAGAATTATTAGATGATCTGGATTTAAGACTTTGCACAATAGAACACTCCAAATAGTTCATGTGATCTGCCAGAACAAGGACTACAGCAGAATCAATGGGATTAACAGTATCACACAATCATGCAATCTTCTGTTATTGCAAGTTTGGACATAAATGTAGCTCCTTTTTCTTTCTTTCTTTATTTTTCTTTTCTAGTGTTATTTTTCACTAACGGGCTAACAAAATTTATAGCCTATGATTTGAAAAACCTCAAAAGCCCAATAAAAGGAATAGTCCGAAACAGTGATAATTTACTCATAAAATTCTTAAAAGACACATTTCGTTTTGGTTTTCTATTCCTTGATAAATTTGAGACAGGAATGAGGATTACAAACACATTTGATCGGAAGCCATACCTTAAGAACAATGATAATGTCAGGAAAGATAAAAGAGTAACAATAACATAATTAGCATTTAGCATGAAATATTAACCTCATTGGATTTGATAAGAAATATTCTATTGAATGCTAACAACAAAACCCTAAAGCTCTGGGTATCCTCTTATAAGTAACAGGTCAGCAATAATAACTATTACGCATTTCTATCAAAATTCACTTCCTGTTAGACTTGATTATATTGAACCAACGGAAGAGTAAGGAAGAGAAAATTCAGAAGGAAGAAATTTTGAGGGACTAACTATTATGACACACTGAAGCAATCTATGCAGCATTAAATTCAAAAACAAATAAATCACTCAAATTAAGATAAATTATATTGCCACTAACAGTTTTTTTTTTCTGTGCAGAAAACAGAACAACCATCCCATCAAAGGGATTTCCATATCTTTAAGCTTTAAAGACTAAATAATTATCTCTAAAGATTATTTTCTTTTCTGCCATTGGAACTCTCACCTGACCATTTTCATTGTATACTGTTTATTGCAATCTGAAATATTTGTATCAAGTTGTAACACTATTTTACAATCTGATAGACTATAATGGCTTTGATACAACTTGATAATTTCAACTTAATATTAATATGTCTATTAAGGCATCACTTTATTTCTAGGAAATGATAGGATTTTGTGCTCCTCAACTCAAAGTAAATCCTGTGATTCAATCGTGTAGACCCCATCCTTCCCAGGAGGATCCTGATTTTAGTAACCTTGATTGAAAGGGCACAGTAAAAAAGCTTGTTGATTGCTACTAATTGAGAGATGAGTAAGAATGTCCAAATGGGCCAGAGTTGAAGGGTTTAGATTGTAATATGGCCTCCAATGAAAAATCAAAATAACTATTACAATGCAAAGAGGAAAGGCCCACCTCTCCATCAGATCCTCGCACAGTAACACGGTATACCACAGTCACACTCCCATTGTCAGAGAATATAACATCACGTATCTCTCCACACCATCCTGCAAAAGAGTTTTGAAATCTGAAATATCAGAAAACTTGAGGTTCAATTAACATGTGCCAATAACGAAATCAATGAAGCAAAGACAGATCTCAAAGCATGATACAATTTGCATTAACTTTAAATGGCTTGACCATAACAGTAGGATAAAGAGGTAGGTTAGAACCACCAAGACCTATATGTCATTATCCTTCCAAAAATAGGGAACACATCTTAGTTCAAATGAACAGCCTCTCATGTTCCCCCTCCATGTACACAGCACTTTCAAGAAACTATCGTGCCAGAAAATACAATACATAGCACCTATTTGCGGTCCCTACTAGCACTTCAGGTTTACTACATTAGGACCAAATGTGTTACATTAGGACCAAATGTGTTACATTAGGACCAAATGTGTTATCTGATCAAGTCGCAGAGGCATTGCCAAAAATAAAATGCTGATTTCAATTGTAAAAGATAGTCCTTGGAGCCCTAAACTTTCAACTCATAAAAAACTAATATAAAGACATCAAAAATAAATTGGGGATCTGAAGTGTTTTTACAATGACCGAGGAAGCATCTCTTGTCCTAGACACCAGCACACTATATTATAAGCAATAATTAACCAGAAAATCATATGAATTAGAAGGAAGGGTAATCCTGTGCACCTGGGGCGTAGAAGCTCAGCATCCTGTTGGCATGATACCTACCAACCAAACATGACGTTAAATCTTATATGTGTGTCAACTACAAGTAGCTATAAAAGAAAGTCAAGTTTTGAACTTGATACTTCATTTGGGGAGTAATCAGATCTTTTACTATGAGCATCATCAGTGTCAAATTTTATTGTAATATACTCTCTAGCCAATTTTTTTTAACTATCTATATTCTGCCCAAAACCTTTCAGTTGTATAATATTGTCATTTTCTGGCTGCTTTTGAACTTGTACTTTTTGGAGAAAAAATCAAACGAAAAAAATTGATTATATATATAATGGATTACAATAACCCACTGTACCAGGGGATAAAGGTGGCCGAGGGATCGCCATGGACATGCGCTTTGACGATATTATCGGGGATTCTTTTATTGAGGTCTCGAAGAATCTCTGCCAGAGGACGAGTTATGCAGGATGAGTTTGAGAAAGGAAACGACTTGTCCAGCGGCACCACGTAATTGGAATTCGATACGCCTCCCTTCTTCCCATCGTTTCTTTTGCTGCCGCTATTGCTTCGTTCCAGAGCATTTACAAGGGACAGTGAACCTGGACGACCTGTTGCTCTCAAGTTTCTCCTTCGTGGCCCGCTCACAAGTACCATTTCAGTACCCCTAGTCGGAACCTCATTTTTGGTTTGATTACCGCATGACGAATACGGAGAAGAACAGGGCCGAATCACTGTATTAATCAAAGGATTTGTATTAGGCCTAATCGCAGAAGCCATCGACGACGCTCTCGACGACGATCTCACCAACCGAGATCTCAATTCAACGAAGTAAAAGAAGAAGCGCTTGAAGCTGAACTAGTATATGAATTATAAATTAAATACTTTGGATCCCCAACAAAAAGTAAATAAAAAATAAATTCTCACGCTTATAAAAAGAGTTAGCCGGCCCGTGACTCAAAATAGGATGCCAGCAAGTTAGGTAAGTGTGTGTTTGGTTTGAGTCTTGAGTATTTGTTTTGAAAAAAATAATTAGAGTAAATTTAAGTTTAGGTGAAATTAATTTTTAGAATTGATTTTATGTAAATTAAAGTTTGCATGAATATAATTTTAAAAAATAAATTTTATTTGAATATTGTTAGTAAAACATTTTTAAATGTTTAATTACTGAAAATAATATAAATTTTATATTATCTTATTTTATTTATTTTTATTATTTAATATCACTTTTTTAATATAATAAAATAAATTATATAAATGTTCTAATAACAATTTTTTTAACTATTGGTGTATATAAATTCTCTAATAAGATTTGATTGGTAAAAATCCATACAACAATAATACAAATGAAGACTAAAATAAAATTTAAAAAAATAACTCAAGGAACTAAGATGTAAAATACAAAAGAAAAGGACTTAAATGCAAGACTAAAATCTAAGGGTCTATTCAACAAATTAAAACAGCAAAGGGACTGAACTGAAAATAAATAAAATACAGAGGGATCTAATTAAAAATAAAAAAGGGACTGAAAGGAAATGAAGACTTCTTATTTGGTCCAAGTGTGATTTAGCAAAACGTTTTGGCTCAAAATTGTAATTTCTGGGTCGAAAATTGCAATTTACATCAAAAACTCCAAACCTCAAATTTTGGTCTACCGAGCTCTATTTTTTATTGCTTTTTCACTCTTTTCTTTTTCTTTCCTCCTTTTCTCCTCCATCTTTCTCACTTCTTGCACTCTTCATAAAAATTGCAACACACACAAAGGAATGAGTAGAATACACACACAGGGCGGCGGAGGAAAATAGAAAATATGACAGAAGTAGCATAGTGAACAAAGTAATCAAGATTGAGATCTTGTACAAGATCAAAAAGGCCAGTAAGATCGAATTGCAGGAGTTTAAGAACTTATGCAATTTTAAAATATAAATATAAAAAATATTTATATAATTTTGTAAATATAAAAAATATTTAAAAATAAATATAAAATATCAAAATATCAAAATATTTTCATAGGACATCTCATATTTCCATGAATTTATCATTTATTTCCATAAAAAAAATATGAATACCAAAACATAAGGAAAAAAAAAGTGTTAGGATCTTAAGATCTTGTACGATCCTACGATCTTGTAAAATCTTAAGATGTAAGATCTAGATTCCAAAAGATCCTGATGTAAAAAAGATCCTACATAAGATCTTGCTTGTTTTTGTTATCAAGATCTAGATCTTGTGCGATCTTACGAGCAAGATCTAGATCATAATTACCATGATAGTAAATCAAGTCAAAAGCTACAAGGAACGAAGTTGGATAAAATCGAGGTTTGAGAGGGAGAAGCCATTTTGGCGCGGTGAACTTATAGCCAGCCAAACATCTCATTTTCCTCCTAAATCTAGGTTTAGAGCCCATAAAAGCACGTTGAAAGCAGTTGTAATATCCCAAGAATTTATATGAATATTTAAAATCTATTTTGAAATTTAATTACATAGAAAATGTTATTTTTGAATTAGTGAGGGAAATTTGGGAATAAAAATTTCAAAATTTTAATTTGAAAAATTTTTACAAATTCTCAAGGACTAAAGTGAAAATAAAATATGGAGTACTTTTGAGAAATGACCAAATAGGAACTTGAGAGGAATAATAAAGCTTATGAGAATGAATTATGAGTCCAGTACCGAAAAGATGATAGATTCGAGGTTAAAGTGGTATTTGAGACATCGAGAGGGATTAAAGTGAACAAATACTGGATTTTGAAATTTTAATAAAAATGGGATGTGATGAGGTGTATTTTGTGGGAGTCTATTGGGTGCCCTAAGTATAATCAAACTTTTTCAATTCTCTTGTAAGTCCTAGGTAAGATGGTTGCCAAATGGACTAAATTGAAAAGAAAATGAGTGGGGCCCACACATACACACTTAAACATTCATCATTCTCTCTTATTTATTTTTCTATCTTCTTCCCGTAGCTCTCGGCCAAGGACTCCCAAGTTCTCTTCTTCACCTCCATCCATGCCAAATGCTTAAGGAAGGAAGCCTTGGAAGCTAGGAAGATTGGTAAGTAGATGTTTTTTTTTTTTTCCTTCCTCCTCTTACAAGAATAAATCCTAGGTTATCATTTTGGGAAATCTTTGTATATTGTTTCTATGGATGAATTTAAGTAAAGATATTAGTTTAAAATATTTATACATGTTGGATAATAATTGTGGAACAAGAAATTCGAAGAAAATTAGGAGAAATTCAAGAATTAGGAAATTTGAAGAAAGTTAGGGTTCTTAATCAAAATTTGAGATTAGAGCTTGGATTGTTGCTAAAAATTGGGGATTTTGGTGTTAAAACACTCCTTACACATTAAGGATGAAAACCCATGGAAGAAATCAAAAGAAATGTTTTAGATGCGATTTATGATTTTTGGATGAACAACACGAAGAACGTCACTGTTCATTTTGTACTGTTCACCGAGAAATTTTTTCTAGATTTTCTCGTACTGTAGCATTGATTCGGTCAACGTTACTGTAGCATTGACTTAGTCAATGACACTATAGCTGCGTTGACCGTTACTGTAGCATCAGTTTTAAAATGTTCATAACTCTTTCATCCGGACTCCGTTTTGAGTGAAATTTATATCGTTGAAAATCTCTTTGAATCTAGTTTCCAATGGTATAAGTTTCATCTAGATATTCATTACCAGTTAGGAGTTATGATTTGAGAAGTGAGTAAAGATCAGGAATAGTGGTAGGAAATTCCTCTATTTCGTAGCCCTGATGGTTTTTATCTGGTTACAATAGGAATGGTCAAGGCACAAGGTGGGAGTACCGAGAGCATGAAATCCAGATGAGTGGGTTAATACTTGCTATGATCAAATATCTTTGTTATTGACTTTTTGCATCATAGTGAAAAATATGTTGTATATCCAAGTTTGAAGAGGATGATGTGGGACGATGAGGCATAAACAATTGTGGAACTTGCCTGGTGATGTATATAATTATATTTTCTTATTTTCTCATGAATGGAGGTTATATGATGGATTGTGAATGGCATGTGAACTGAGTTGAAATGTGTCATACTGTGATTGTTGAGTTCATTCATATACGGATAGTTGAAGTATGTTATTTGTCACATCCCAAAAATTGAGTATGTGAAAAGATACTACTCATTTGATGTAATTCTCAAACATACGTTATATACATATATTCTGTAAGGTTTTACATTCAACCTTAATCATTCATTCCACACTACAGAATTATATTCATCTGATAAGCAAATATAGACATACATAGTCTGATATTTCTATCTCATCGCAAGCCTAGGAGACCTATAGAAAATACAGAGCTTTTCTAATATCCACATTAATAAGTACTGGTGTCCCACCAGACAGAAATAGAGAATAATCCCAAGGGGCTTCTAATCTTCAAACGGATACTCTTGTTCTTTATTTTCTGTATCTGAAAAAAATAATCATAGGGAGTGTGAGTTTATTTAAAAACTCAGTAAGTAAATAACTGTACTATATAAAATATCAAAAGTACAAATACCACATTTACTCATATAATTAATTATCTTATACATCGAGTAGTATGGGACTCTAACCCTTTCAAACTCATGAATAAGATTTCATAAATATACACCGAGTAGTATGGGACTCTAACCCTTTCAAACTCGTGAATAAGATCTCATAGGTATACGCCGAGTAGTATGGGACTTTAACCCTTTCAACTCGTGTATATGTTTCATAGATATGCACTGAGTAGTATGGGACTTTAACCCTTTCAAACTCGTGTATAAGATTTCTTAGATATACACCGAGTAGTATGGGACTTTAACCCTTTCACACTCGTGTATTAGATCCCGTAGATCTTTACTCATTAATAAAATAGTTAGAATTCATCACATAGTACAATTGTCATGAGATAAATAATTTCTTCATACTCTTATTTCTACTGATCATCATATACTCCCATATGAAAAATTAATTGCTTATTATCCAAATAATATTGTAAATGGGACTTATATTGTACTTTGACTAGTAATATCAAATTAGCTGAGCAAGGTTATTCACTCACCTTGATGTTTGTCCAACTTTACCTTGTTCCACACTAGAATTTGTGTAGGAAAATTTCCTAGTAAAATATATTACAAGGAATCATAAGAAAGGAAACAAAATCACGAAAATACGTAAAATTTTCTGACTGCTACAGTAACGGGTTGCTACAGTACGGTTTGCTACAGTAACGGTTTGCTACAGTGTCGGTTCGCTACAGTAACGGTTCACTACAGTACCGGTTCGCTACAGTACCGGTGACTGCTACAGTACCGTTGACTGCCGACACTACAGTACTGCTACAGTAACCCCGAAGAAAATTTTCCAGATTTTGTTTCGAAATCCCTGGTTGCTACAGTAACTCGGTTTTGCAGAAAAATCTTTCAAAAATTCATCCTTTCCTTTCTTGTTTCAAAACCAGAATTTCAACTCTTTTAACCGATTATAACTCAAATATAACTTCTAAAACAACTGAGATTCATGAATTATCATCAAAATCTTCAAGAACAAAACCTCCTCTGATCTTTTACATAAACTGAAATTTAAGGAAAATAATCGAATTAAAGCTTACCTTTGATCCTTACAAAGCTTTTGAACCGAACAAATAATCGAACTTCTGAAGATCAAGGAAAGGATTTGAGAAGAAAATGAAGAACTGAGAAAGAATCTTTTCTGCTTCCTTCGGCTGAGTGAAAAATATGAGGTTACTATTGAAACTTTATATTAAATATTTCTAATGGGTTATTCAATAACCCATGGGTATCCATAACCCAACATCCAAACCCATCCAGTCAATTTACAATAAATGGATTAATTGACCATTCTGCAACCACTTTTCCATGAATTTCACCATTCTTAGAATATATCCCTCATTGTGCAAATATTTAGTCCAGTCATTTAACTCAATTTTCATAAATAATATTCAAAGAGAACAATTAAATATGAAAATTAAAAATGACCAAAATAAATAACTAAAGTAACGTTGTAGAATTCTAAAATACTCTTAAGCGAATTATATTCTGAAATTAACGGGTATTACATTCTACCCCCTTAAAAGAATTCGGTCCTCCGAATTAAAATCTTACCTCAAGTTTCAAATAAATGTGGATAGTTTTTCCACATCTCATCTTCTGCCTCCCACGTAGCTTCCTCGCGAGAATGATTTCTCCAAAGAACCTTGACAGTAGGAATTTCTTTGGTACGCAATTTCTTGACTTTTCTATCAAGGATAGCTACTGGTACCTCTTCGTAGGTGAGAGTTTCATCAAAATGAACTTCTTGGGGTTGAATGACATGAGAAGGATCAGGAAGATACTTCCGTAGCATGGACACATGAAATATTGGATGAACTCCCTCTAGGTTGGAAGGTAGGTCTAGGCGATATGCCACATTACCCACTCTGTCTACAACCTCATATGGGCCAACATACCTCGGACTAAGCTTGCCTTTCTTCCCGAATCTCATTACTCCTTTCATAGGTGAGATTCGTAAGAAAACCATATCACCTATTGCAAATTCAAGGTCATGTCGTCGGTTGTCCGCATAAGACTTCTGTCTACTCTGAGCAGTTAACAACTTCTCTCTGATCAGTTTAACTTTATTTATATCTTCCTGTATCATCTCAGGTCCAAATATTTTGGTTTCACCAAGTTCAAACCAACCTATAGGAGATCGACACCGTCTCCCATACAAAGCCTCAAAAGGTGCCATCTGAATACTGGCTTGGTAACTGTTATTATAAGCAAATTCAATAAGAGACAAATGATCTTCCCAACTTCCACTGAAATCCATCACACAAGCTCTTAGCATATCCTCTAAAGTCTGAATTGTCCTTTCGGACTGTCCATCAGTCTGAGAATGGAATGCTGTGCTAAGATTCACTTTGGTACCCAAAGCCTCTTGAAAGACTTTCCAGAACCGAGAAGTAAACTGAGGTCCTCGGTCTGATATAATGGATATTGGTACACCATGAAGTTTCACTATTTCTTTAACATAAATTCGAGCAAGTTTTGCTACACTGAAAGTGGTATGAACAGGAAGAAAATGTGCTGACTTAGTAAGTCGATCCACTATGACCCATATTGAGTCATTTCCTTTTGTTGACCGAGGTAAACCTACTACAAAATCCATAGTGATCCTTTCCCACTTCCATTCGGGAATATCTAGTTTTTGCATCAATCCAGATGGTCGTCGATGTTCAGCTTTAACTTGCTGACAAGTCAAACATCGAGCTACAAAGTCAGTCACGTCTCGCTTCATGCCCTCCCACCAGTAAACTTGTTTCAAGTCCTGATACATTTTCACAGTACTAGGATGTACAACGTAGGGCGAACCATGAGCTTCCATTAAGATTTCATGTTTCAAAGATTCAATGTTGGGGACACAGAGTCTCCCATTAAACCATAAGACTCCTTCTTCATCTACCAAGAAACTTGGTGCTAGACCTTGCCTTGCCTTATCTCTGATTTTGACCATATCAATGTCATTTTCTAAAGTTGCTTTTACTTTTTCTACAAGGGATGATCTAACTGTTAAATGAGCCAGAAATGTACCTGACTTAGTGATCTCGAAGAATACTCCATCAGCTTCCAACTCTTGTAGTTCATGTATTAGAGACCTCCTTATAGTGGCAATGTGAGCTAAACTTCCCATAGACTTTCGACTTAGAGCATCAGCCACTACATTTGCTTTACCTGGATGGTAAAGGATGGTACAATCATAATCTTTCAGAAGTTCCATCCACCTTCGTTGCCTTAGATTGAGATCTCTCTGCTCAAAAATGTACTTAAGGCTTTTGTGATCTGTAAAAATTTTACAAGTTTCCCCATACAAGTAATGTCTCCATATCTTTAGGGCAAACACTACAGCTGCCATTTTCAAATCATGAGTGGGGTAATTCAATTCATGCTTTTTAAGCTGACGTGAGCCATAAGCTATGACTTTACCATGTTGCATCAACACACATCCTAAGCCTATCTTTGAGGCATCACAGAATACAGAGTAACCCCCTGGTCCTGATGGTAGGATTAAGACTGGTGCAGAAGTTAAACACTCTTTCAATTGGGTGAAACTTTGCTCACATGAATCATCCCAAATTTATTTAACATTCTTTCGGGTTAACTTATTTAATGGGAGAGCCGTCTTAGAGAAATCTTTGACAAAGCGACGGTAATACCCTGCTAAGCCAAGAAAACTACGTACTTCAGACACAGTTGTTGGTCTAGGCCACTGTTTAACTGCTTCAATTTTACTTGGATCTACATGAATACCTTCTTGGGAAATAACATATCCCAAAAATGTTACATGACTCATCCAGAATTCACATTTTGAGAGCTTTGCGTACAACTGATGCTCTCTCAAAGTCTGAAGCACTATTCTCAAATGTTCAGTATGTTCTTCATGACTCTTTGAATACACCAAAATATCATCAATAAATACAATTACAAACTTATCAAGGAATGATTTGAACACTCTGTTCATTAAATCCATAAATGCTGCTGGTGCATTTGTCAACCCAAAAGACATCACAAGAAACTCATAATGTCCATACCGTGTACGAAAAGCAGTCTTAGGTATATCATCACTCTTAATTCGTAACTGATGATATCCAGACCTTAGATCAATCTTTGAGAAGTATTTTGCTCCTTGAAGCTGATCAAACAAATCATCTATCCTTGGTAAAGGATACTTATTCTTCACTGTGACTTTATTCAGTTGACGATAATCTATACATAATCTCATAGAACCATCTTTCTTTTTCACAAAAAGAACAGGAGCACCCCAAGGTGAAAAACTTGGGCGAATGAACCCTTTGTTTAACAAATCTTCCAATTGTTCTTTAAGTTCTTTTAGCTCAACAGGAGCCATACGATAAGGTGGAATAGAAATTGGTCTTGTGTCTGGGACCAAATCAATACTGAACTCAATATCTCTTTCTGGCGGTAATCCAGGTAAATCTTCTGGGAACACATCTGGGAATTCATTAACCACATGAATGTCTTCTAACTTCTGTTCTTTCTTTTCTAAATCTTTGATAAAAGCTAGAAATCCCTGACATCCCTTTCGCAACATACGCTGGGCACTTAACATAGATATCATGTTGCAAGGTACATCACTTCGATCTCCTTGAAACACAAAATTACTCCTCCCCGGTATATTAAAGGAAATAACTTTGTCACGACAATTTATAGTAGCATGACAAGAAGATAGCCAGTCCATCCCTAGAATCACATCAAAATCTAACATATTGAGAACCATAAGATCTATCTCAGTTTCCATGCCTCCAACGATTATTTTACAAGAACGATAACATGTTTTAACCATCAAAGTCTCTCTCATCGGTGTGGAAACCAAGAATGGTTCTTTAAGAATAATCGAATCAAATGCAAATCTCTTGGCAAATAGGGGCGACACATATGAGTGAGTAGAACCGGGGTCAAACAAAATACGTGCAGCAAAAGTATTAACAGATAATATACCTGTAACTACAGCATTGGATGTTTGAGCATCCTGTCGGGTTAGAGCATATACTCTTGCATTTCCTCTGCCAGCAGCTTGTTTTCCACGGTCACCTTGGCCTCTTCCAGAACCTCTTCCCATACTACCCCCTATTGAAGGGGTTCGTGTTTGAGTAATAGATTGTGGTCGAGGTGGCAAAGTAGACCCTTGACCTAGTCTTGTCATGAGCTGAGGGCACTCCCTTATAAAATGTCCTTTTTGTCCACAGTGAAAACAGCCTGTACCAACAGTGTTTAACCTGCATTCTCCGAAGTGAAACTTTCCACATTCAGGACATTGGGGTTTTTCCCTTCTACCTTGAGTACCTCCTCTACTAGAAGAGCTAAAACCACCCCTGTTCTCTGAACGAGGCTTAGCCACACTGGCTGTAGAATAAGTTGACTTAGTAGGAGTGGCTGGAGCATTTTGTGACGCAGTAAAGGGTTTCAAAGTTCCTGAGTCTTCCCCTTGATCAAAAGATCTTCTATATCTAGCTTTCTTCTTTTGACGATATTCTTCTTTATTCTTTGACCTCTTTTCCATTCTTCGGGCCACATCGACAGCCTCTGAGTACGAAGAGTAATCGTTCATATTAGAACCCACTTGATCATATAAGGCATCACGAAGCCCTTCCACAAACTTTTCTATTTTCTTCCTTTCAGAAGGAATGATTTCAGGGGCATATTCAGATAATTTAACAAACTGAGCTGAATATTCATCAACAGTCATGGTTCCCTGTCGTAGATACAGAAAATCTCTGGCCCTGGATGATCGTTCACTTGCCGGAAGAAATTCATCCATAACCAATCTGTAAAATTCTGTCCACATAACTGGCGGTGCGCCTTGAATTCTAGCTTTCTTCCAGTTCCTCCACCATTTACCAGCCCTACCTTTTAACTGAAAGGAAGTGAATTCTACCTTTTGAGTAGGAGAACACCCTATAGCATCACAGATTGCTTCACAATCTTCAAGAAAACATTGTGGGTCCTCTTTGGGATCTTCCCCTGAAAAAGTAGGAGGCCTCATTTTCTGGAATTCAGACATTCTTACCTCTCTTACATTAACTCCTCCCGCTAACGGAGCTGGTGGTACATTTTCAGCTTCAACAATAGGAGGATCCACTGGCAGGTTAGCTTGTGCAGCTCGACCTCTCATTTCAGCCTCAAATCGGTCAAATCGCTCATTCATCAAATGAATCACATGTGCAATAGTTGCATTACCGACGTGAGCATCAGGTTCGACTCTTCTTGCTTGCTCACTAGTTGCGCCCTCAGTACTTTGAGCATGTAAACTATCACCACGGTTAGAATCATCTTGCACATGTACTGGTGGATTTATGGCCCTCCTTGGACCCATATGCTCATTATTATTAGAAGATCCTTCTGACATTGATCTGTCACAGATCTACACACATAACAAACAATTTTCAGACATAAACAAAATATCACTTACTAGCCCCACTGAGAAGTTATCTATAAAATGACGTTATACTCTACAAGGTCTTTTATGGAACCTAATCCTATGGTCATGCCGCGGCTCACGACAATAGGGAAGGGCCCACAAAGATCACTTTGCTCTGTACTCTATAGGGGACCTATAAAACCTTTCCTCTGATACCAAATTTGTCACATCCCAAAAATTGAGTATGTGAAAAGATACTACTCATTTGATGTAATTCTCAAACATACGTTATATACATATATTCTGTAAGGTTTTACATTCAACCTTAATCATTCATTCCACACTACAGAATTATATTCATCTGATAAGCAAATATAGACATACATAGTCTGATATTTCTATCTCATCGCAAGCCTAGGAGACCTATAGAAAATACAGAGCTTTTCTAATATCCACATTAATAAGTACTGGTGTCCCACCAGACAGAAATAGAGAATAATCCCAAGGGGCTTCTAATCTTCAAACGGATACTCTTGTTCTTTATTTTCTGTATCTGAAAAAAATAATCATAGGGAGTGTGAGTTTATTTAAAAACTCAGTAAGTAAATAACTGTACTATATAAAATATCAAAAGTACAAATACCACATTTACTCATATAATTAATTATCTTATACATCGAGTAGTATGGGACTCTAACCCTTTCAAACTCATGAATAAGATTTCATAAATATACACCGAGTAGTATGGGACTCTAACCCTTTCAAACTCGTGAATAAGATCTCATAGGTATACGCCGAGTAGTATGGGACTTTAACCCTTTCAACTCGTGTATATGTTTCATAGATATGCACTGAGTAGTATGGGACTTTAACCCTTTCAAACTCGTGTATAAGATTTCTTAGATATACACCGAGTAGTATGGGACTTTAACCCTTTCACACTCGTGTATTAGATCCCGTAGATCTTTACTCATTAATAAAATAGTTAGAATTCATCACATAGTACAATTATCATGAGATAAATAATTTCTTCATACTCTTATTTCTACTGATCATCATATACTCCCATATGAAAAATTAATTGCTTATTATCCAAATAATATTGTAAATGGGACTTATATTGTACTTTGACTAGTAATATCAAATTAGCTGAGCAAGGTTATTCACTCACCTTGATGTTTGTCCAACTTTACCTTGTTCCACACTAGAATTTGTGTAGGAAAATTTCCTAGTAAAATATATTACAAGGAATCATAAGAAAGGAAACAAAATCACGAAAATACGTAAAATTTTCTGACTGCTACAGTAACGGGTTGCTACAGTACGGTTTGCTACAGTAACGGTTTGCTACAGTGTCGGTTCGCTACATTAACGGTTCACTACAGTACCGGTTCGCTACAGTACCGGTGACTGCTACAGTACCGTTGACTGCCGACACTACAGTACTGCTACAGTAACCCGAAGAAAATTTTCCAGATTTTGTTTCGAAATCCCTGGTTGCTACAGTAACTCGGTTTTGCAGAAAAATCTTTCAAAAATTCATCTTTTCCTTTCTTGTTTCAAAACCAGAATTTCAACTCTTTTAACCGATTATAACTCAAATATAACTTCTAAAACAACTGAGATTCATGAATTATCATCAAAATCTTCAAGAACAAAACCTCCTCTGATCTTCTACATAAACTGAAATTTAAGGAAAATAATCGGATTAAAGCTTACCTTTGATCCTTACAAAGCTTTTGAACCGAACAAATAATCGAACTTCTGAAGATCAAGGAAAGGATTTGAGAAGAAAATGAAGAACTGAGAAAGAATCTTTTCTGCTTCCTTCGGCTGAGTGAAAAATATGAGGTTACTATTGAAACTTTATATTAAATATTTCTAATGGGTTATTCAATAACCCATGGGTATCCATAACCCAACATCCAAACCCATCCAGTCAATTTACAATAAATGGATTAATTGACCATTCTGCAACCACTTTTCCATGAATTTCACCATTCTTAGAATATATCCCTCATTGTGCAAATATTTAGTCCAGTCATTTAACTCAATTTTCATAAATAATATTCAAAGAGAACAATTAAATATGAAAATTAAAAATGACCAAAATAAATAACTAAAGTAACGTTGTAGAATTCTAAAATACTCTTAAGCTAATTATATTCTGAAATTAACGGGTATTACATTATTGTTGAATAATTGTTCTATATTATGGGTTATTATGTTGTATACATGCTATGTTGCTGGAACCATATTGATTATGTTGTGACTTGAATTGTAAATGACTGAGTTGTGTATGTGGTTCATGATTATGATTGAGAATGCTCTTAGATGTGATTGTGATTGTGTTTGACTAGAAAGAAAAGGCATGGCGGTGCACCCCATGGAGAAATCTATGTGAAGCTATAAGGGTGGAGAATATAAATGGAGCGATAAGGGTGGATGCGGCGGGGGCCGCGGACAACGATCCACAGGTACCCTGGACGACCCGATTGGTACAGGAAATGTGTGAAATTGATTTCATTGTTTGCTGTTGTGAATTATTTGAATTATGTTAAAATGTATTTGATTTACTTGGATATTGTTGTGAAGTATTATAATTATATTATATTATATTATGATCAATTACATATGATTGCTGCATGTTATCATTATGATGCATGATATTTTTTTTTGTCATAGTGTTGTGTTGTCTGCTCACTGGGCACGTGGTTTTCTTATACCCCTCTTATTAACATTTTTTTTCAGAGTTGACAGTTGAAGGTAAATATCTATACAAAGAGTTATGGATCCTTAGCCCATGATTACCTTTTCATTTGTTCAGGGTAAAGGTATAATGTTTAGGTCTTATTCTAAGTTGTATAAATCTAGAAAATCTCTGTAATCGGGTAGGTTCATTCAGTGATGTAATGTGAATAACTGTAGTGTGTATAGAGAACTCGGTTTAACCGTATTTTCTTATCTTTTGTGAAAAGATGAATAATTCTCTTATTTTAGTTCTTAAATTATGTAATTTAGATTAATTGTATTTAAAATAATGATATGATTCTTAAGAGAAAGATAGGCTTACGGAAGTGAAATGAAATTCACTTTCCGTGCCGGTCACGTGCTCAGATTTTGGGACGTGACAGTACGGACCAAATCAATCCATTCAACCAGAAAATTAGTGAATCGATCATGTTTTCGATCTGATTTAAACTAGTGAACCGATGAAAATCGATCGAACTAATCTCAAACCGGTAAAACCGACTAATTCAACTAGTTCAGCTGTTTAATTTTTTTTTTGAATTTTTAAATTTTTTGAATTTTTATTGAATATTATTACTTATTTTTAAGAAATCTATAAAAATTTAAGCTATTAGGAGAAGATGTAGGATTGATATATATATATATATATATATATATATATATATATATATATATATATATATATATATATATATATATATATATATATATATATATATATATATATATTTGTAACATGTCTGAAATATTTTAATATTATATATTATATATTTTAATATTTTAATATGTATTATCGGACTATTGATCGTTGAACCAGTGTCTTAACCGATTCAATAATTGGTCCAATTTCCTAAACATTGATTAAAAGTCGCCCATCGTGCAACGAAACATACACTAAGATTCTCAAATGTCATTTTATGCACATCAATTAAATATTCATTTACACACCTCTTTAATGTTTATTTTAAATTTTATTTTGATCTTCTATATTTTAGATGTTTCATATCGATTTTCTATATCGCAAACTCATGTTATTTCAATCATTTTTTATCAAATCTATTAGGTATTTTAATAAACTTAAACTTAACAAACTTGACAAGCAAGAAGTAAATAATTTATATCAACATGTTTGTTAAAATGTTTACTGAATTTGACAGAAAAAATTAAAATAGTGTGAGTTTGCAAAATAAAGGACTAATATAATTCATATAAAACATAGAAAACTAAAATAAAATTTAAAATAAACATAAATGACTAAAATATCATTTTTGTCATTTTTTAAATCATATTTTATTTCTGAATTTAATATAAACAACTTTGAATTACTTTTAGTTAAAATCAATTTAAAAATATAATTGATTTAAACTAAAATTTATCCAACTACTGTAATGCTCAAGGTTTTAACTTTCAATGTGAAACTGAGAAATTATGGGATTAGATTTTAAAAATCTGGAAACGTTAAGAATTTTATTGCAATTGGAAATTTTACAATAATATATCCTTAAGGACCTATGTGAAATTTTATTATTTATACAAAAACTCTTAATAAAAAAAATGGAATAAAGGAGTGCTGGAATAAATTTGGAAAACAATTGAAAATAATAATAATAAGAAAAAGAAGAAGAAAGGACCCAAGTGAACTATTGACTTGAGGGGGAATTGTTTGTGCAATTTAAGCAAGGGAAATCCTAAGGCGTGGAAGGGAACACGTGTACGCCTCTCCCTCCCTTAGATTAGATCTAAAGCTTCCAAAAGGAAGCTTTATCTCCATGCAACGAGACCTGAGACAGAAGGGGAAAGAAAGGAGAGATTCCGAGAGAAAGGAAAAGAAAGAGCGACGCCGTGAGGTGGCCACCATCGGCCGGCACCTCTCCTCGGGGCCGGCCAAGCCCCCTTCCCTCCTTCCTTTTCCATTCGACTTTTCCCCTGCTGTTTGGCAGTGGAACAGAGCTGGGAGAGCAGAGAAATGACGAGGAAGAAACCAGTAGCTGAACCCATCGTTCTCCGTCGCCAACCACTGGGAGTACCTCTTTCTTGTTTTTTTTTTTAATCTTTCCTTCTTCGTTCGATTCCTTTGCTGGCCGAGAAGATCGGAGCAATGGAAATGGTAAGAGGTGAAATTACTCTTGTTTTCAAATCCTTCCTCTTCTCCGTGTATGAATGATTGGAGGCGAATATAAATTGGGAGTTTTTAGTTGCGTCCTTGGCCATTCTGTTTGGAGAAGTTTGGCATGCTAAATTCTGATTAAAGGATTGATAGTTGGGGTGTTAAATTTTATTAAAAAAAAAATCTGGTTTACTGAAATGTTGATTGAAACCGTGAGAGTGCTGCATAAGGGTGTGTTCTGTGACTACTTATTCTTGGAATTTAAGAAGATTTCAGAACTTATTAAGAACGTAAGTGTTGAAATTAAAGAAAGAATTAAGTTGTCTCAGCTGGTTGATTGTGCCTCGGATAGTCAGAATTATGCTAGAATTAAATAGAAAAGGGGGAAACCGTAAGACATAGCTATTTGAATTTGAAAATTCTGCTATGGTTAAGGTGAGAAAAGAAAAGTTTTAATTAGGAATCTTTTTAGGCAATTTGTAAGTTATTTTTCCCCATTTAATGTAGTACATATTATTATATTTTTGTATGAGAACTGCAGTTGTTTTTGCTCTGATTTGAGCTATGAAGGATGATTGAATTAATTTGATTTATATACAGAATTGAATTGAATCAAATCCACATTTGGGAATATAAAATTTTGTGCTGGTTTACCAAATCTTTGCACTCATATTTGGTTACGTATATCCTTATAATGTTCTTAAGAGATTGCTAACAAAAGTAATACATGAAGCTTAGTTTTATGAAGGCCGTACATATGATAACTTGAGAAACATAGTCATAAACTTGAGGAAAAGAGGATAGACTGAGAAAGTAAGATCAGTGATATTAAATCCGTTATGTGTAAGTTGAATTATATTATTTGACGTTAGTGAAAGACAAAATAAAGCTTATCGTAAGATGTCAGTTGAGAAATATGACTTTTTTTTATTGGAATCTGTCACATTATGGTTAAAATGCAAAGGGAATGGCTGTAGAATTATATGGGAAACTATATTGCTACTAAGGGATGAAAGACTAAAGATTTTTATTTCATGTACACGCTCTCATTCTTAGGACGGGTTTTAATTAGCCAAACTCTAAAGAAAATATAATCTGAACTTAGTGCAAAGGCTAATCTGGTCAGATGTGAAGTTTACTTATTATTCAGGGTTAAATGATCTTATTTTGACTTAAAAATTTTATGTCACCTAGATAAGACCTCATACTAATTGTCTATCAAACTTCATAGCAATTGGCTAAAGTTTGATAGGCTCATTAAACAGAAAGACATAACTTATGCAAAAATTGGACAGTTTTGACCTATGGTCACTAATAGGGTTATTAGAGGGGTCAAACAATGGAATTCAGTTTTGAAATTTTTATCCTAATATGTGAACATACAAATAAAGCTTTGTACCAAATTTTATAAATTTTAGAGCTATAGTTTATTCCCAAAAATTTCTTAAAGATTGGATCCGAATTTAGCCTCAAAACAGAACAAAGTTGGATAATTGGATCCGAATTTAGCCTCAAAACAGAACAAAGTTGGATAATTGGTAGCCTATGTCTTGATTTTTTGTTGTCTATTGTTTGACTTGTTCTCTAGGCATTCAATGAGATCTTTGATGTTTTTTCTTCGGTATAAAATGTAGAAATCTAGCTCGGACCCGAGGTAAGTATATTTCTATCCTACTTGAGTTGTGTCATTGTGAATGTGCAAAAACACAATATATATATATATATATATATATATATATATATATATATATGCACAACATCACCCTTCCAATGTAGGGTTTCATGAAATTTTGTTTTAAACACTGAAGCAGGAATGCTATGTCTTGCATGTCCCAAATTGAAAGAAAAGAAGACTCAAGGGAAGACCATGCTTAAATTATTACAAGTAAGCAAGTGTTGTCATACCAATATGTTCGTATTGTTACTTGGCATTTTGATTTACTATTGAATTTAATTGTTGAATATTGAATTGTAGAGTGATGGAGCTTACTAAGATTTAGGTCCCTTGTGGAGAAATTGTTATGGCATTTGACTTACATGTTTGTATGCAATAGTGATGGTGAGAGACAATAATTACTTCAATTAAAGGTGATACTAAAAGTGTGAAATTAAATGTGATAATTGTGTGTGCATGAGAAATGGAAGAAATGAACATGTTGAGCCAAATGTAGTAAATTGTATGTTGAAATATGAAACCTCATCATAGTGGGTTGGCATTTATGGTAGCATGGCACATCATGATTGAATGTGGCTCATGTGGTGCTTGGTTGTGGTTGCATATGTTTATGTTGATTTTAAATGCCAATTTGTGTGTGATTGTGATTGTGACAAATGGAGGATAAGGGAGGAAATACAATCGCGGTCCTTGGAATCATGATGCCATGAGCACGAGTGGAGGATAAGGGGGGATTTCGTGCCTTGGCGGTCATTGATGTCCTTGGAAATGATCGATCTTTGGAGGATAAAAAAGGCTAGATTGACAGTCGTTGCCCTTAGTCTCATGATGCCGTAAGCACGAGTGGGACATAGAGAGGTCCCATGCTTTTGCAGTAATTGAGCTGCCTGGGGTCAGTTGGTCTTTCGGATGAATGATGGGCCTTCAAGCATGTGTGAAACTATGTACAAAATTGTTGGTGGCCTCTTGTTTATTATCTATAATGTCAACTTGTGGAAATCATTGATTATGAGTATGATTGTCATTTTGGTTATGATGTCAAGTACATGCATGTGTTCTGTAGATGATGTGTGGAATGTGTATGGGGGTGCCCTAATGGTACTTCTGTGTTCTTACTTGTGTCTACATGTTCTCTTATGTGTTCCTTACTCATGACATTCTACGTACATGCATATATATATATATATATATATATATATGTCTCAGTTTACTATTGCCAATAGTTATGTTAATGTAGAATTTTCTCACTGGATCTGTAGACTTAACCCCTCACAGTTTCAAGTACCGAAGACATCCTAGTTTGAGGATGTGCGTGCTTAAGAATACCTCCCCTTTGTTCGGAGTAAAGTAGAATACTTTAGTTTTATGTTAAGCTAAGAAATTCTATAAAAGTTCTGTAATTGGGTAGGTTATGTACTGTTGTGTAGTAAGGTTATGTACTTTTTGTATAGGAAACACTTAAAAAAAGATGTAGTGTAAACTTAAGAACTTATTGATGTAATTGTAAGAATACATCTTTTATACAATTATGTATGAGTATGAAAAAGAAAAATGATTTAAGTTCTTCTATGTTTGCAAAAGCTTTAAATTGTTTTAATTAAAATAATACTGAGATAAGAAAAAATAATGAGCTTAAGCGAAAGTTAGGCTAGCGGCGGTGCCTCACATGCCTGAATTTAGGTCATGATATTTACACTCCTTTGTATTGGTTGTGATTTTTGTGCATAATGAGGCCTAACCATTAAATTGTCTTATAAAAAATAAAATAAAATATTGTAACTATTTAATATTAACGTTGCTAATAAAAATTAACATATAAAACAGTTGTAAACAACTAAGTGGTGTTTAATTACAAAATTATATTACATATGGTATTTTCATTAAAGAGCCTAATAGTAAATGTATGAAAAATTGTGCTTAAAAGTTTTTTAAAAAAATCTTTTAACTTTGAGTCGCTTGCAAATAATTTCTTAAATTTTCAAAATAAAAAATTAGAACCTTCAAATTTAATATATTAATACTTTGAAAAAAATTGATCATTCTACCTATTTTCTTTTCAGTTATGTTAACTCATATGTCACAGGACTTTCTTATAAATGATGTGGTATGAATAGTTAGAGATAGTTAAAAAAAATGTATATTCAAAAAGTTGTACCCTTATAAAAATGGGATTGGGGAAAACTTTGATGAAATCACTTTTGGGGATGAGGATTAAAAGTTGGGGGAGTCAAAAAAGGGTTGACTCATTAGGCCAGCCCTACAAATAGGGTAAAGTAAACTAATGATTTAATGTGTGTTTGGGAATTAATATGAATCATTAACGGACACAAGAACATTATAGATCTAGATTAAATATCTATTGAAGTTTTCTTCCATGGGGCAAGAGTAGTAAAAAAGTAAGATTGCAAGATTTGAAAGTTTGGAGTGAGTTATTTTCTAATGTAGATTTATTATTCTGTAATATGTATACTCTGTCTCTTCCTATATCATGAAGATTATGTGTGAATATTTCTGCCAAAGCTACATTTATTAAAATTGCAAGATCAGACCCAGAAAAAACAATATGATAATTTCTCATTTATTATCAATCTATAATGATTGATACAGAGACTATATATATACACACGTTGCTATATAGAAATAAGAGAAATGAAAAATACAACTGTCAAATGCCATAACTAAAAAATAAACTAATTATAACTAACTGCCCTATACAACTAACAAAATTGTAAGCATATATGCATACAATTCTACTCCCCCTCCTCAAGTTGGAGTTGTGGTGAACTGAACCAAGTCTAACTTAAAAAATAGATAACGAAATACAAAAACACCAATTCCCTTTGTAAGAATATCAAAAACTTGATCCTTAGTTGAAATATGAAGTGGCTTAATGAAACCTTCTCTGTACTTATCCCTCACAATGAGGTAGTCAATTTCGAGATGTTTTGTACGCTCATGGAACACTGCATTATGAGAAATATGTATTACAGCTTGATTGTCACAATAGAGAGTAATTGGTAGTTATAGGTTTATAGCAAAATCTTTTAACAAATAACTGATCCATGAGAGTTCATAAACAATGGCTGCCATACTCATGTACTCAACCTCTACTAATGATCTCAAAATTGTTGTTTATTTGTTTTTTTTCCACGAAATGAGTGTTGAGCCTAGGTAAATGCAGTATCTTGTAATATAACACCTAGTCTTCTTGCTAATTGCCTAATCAACTTCGCAATAGGCCTCCAAATTAAGTAGAGCTATAGCAGAAAAATAGAGCCCTGTTGCAGAGGTAGATTTCAAGTATCTCACAACGTGTAGAGCAGCCAACTAGTGTGGTTTACGAGGTTTGTGTACAAATTGACTCAAATGGTGTACAACAAACATAATATCTGGGCAAGTAAAATTTAAATATAAAAGCCTCTCAATTAACTTACGGAAATTGTAAAGAGTCTTCAAGTAACTCACCCTCTTCCTCTTGCAACTATAAACCTAGAGGTAAAGGTGTATAAACCTCCTTTACTTGAAGCATCCATTGTCAGAGATGATGTCTGAAATGTATTTCTTCTTATTTACACATATACCAGTTGGTGACCTTGCTATTTCTAACCTAAGAAAATACTTTGCATGCCCAAGGTCCTTTATTGTAAAAGCTATGTGTAAGGATTTTTTAAGGTCCTATATCAAGTCATCTTGTAATACTTGTGAATTTTTAATCTCTTTTAAAGAAATTTTCCCTATAATTATTGGGTTTGGCATATATGGAATTCTTGAAAAATTATTAAGCAATTATGTGAATTATGGAATTTGGCATGACTTGTTCAAAGTGGTTCATGTCCAGAAATCTTAAGAAGAGAATGGAAATCTTTTTAGCAGCCAATAAAAATAAATCCTATATGATGATGTGTAATGTGCTAGTGTGTGTGTGTGTGTGTGTGACTTTCTAAGTGTGGAAAATTTTGTGTAGAATAAGACCCATAGGGAAATTTGAGAAAAACTTATAGGCCCCACCCTTTCTCTTACTTCCCTCTTCCATATACACATGTGAGAGCTTCTTTTCCCAAAACCATTCCATCTCTCTCTCATCATTCTCCTCTCTAGTGCTGGTCGAAGTGTGGAAGGAGAAGGATGAAATCTCCTTGTGGCTAACCAAAGGCATGGAAGAAGAAAGGGAGCTCTCATTGTTGATTCAAGCTTGAGGAGCTTTCAAGTGAGTATATGGTTCTTCTTCCTCCTCTCTCCTTTTCTCCTTTCACATGAAACCCTAGATGGCAAGATTAATGTTGAGAGAAAATTTAATGTTGGATGGAGAAATATTTTGAACTCCTCATTCTAAAAACATAGCTTACCAACTAATTAGAGAAACCCAACTGTTAGAGTGAGAAATGAGTGTTGAATGATGGAAGTTTGTAGGAAAGGAATTTGAAAGAAATCTTTGTAAAGGAAGATTGATTGATGTGTAGGAGTTGTTAGCATGTTTGGGGCTATTTCTAATGCATCATTTTCACCTCTAATCATCCCTAGATGGACCCTTGAAGTTTTAGGACACACGGGGAAGGATTTGAGTTACAGAAAACGAAGTTCTATAGTAAACCAAGGCTGCCCAACCATTGGGAGCTAGCTCTAGAGCCCTGGTCTAGGCAGCAACTCGTGGTTGCCATGGTGTGGCACTTAGGTACCAGCTTGGCCTCCCAAGGCACCACCGACTAATTCTTCTCCAAACCTTGAAAATTCATGTTTCCTTCTTGGTTTATGATCTCTCAGATATTGGGGAGTATTGTAACGTCCTTTCCGCCACCATAGAGGCTTGTTTTCTGGTTTCAACCAAAGGGAATTGGTAAAAGAAGTTCAAGCAAAGGTGAGGGATGTTTCTACTTCTACTTGAAACTTTGTGTTGGTTATACTGCAAATCCTTTACAAATATTTAGGATATATAATAATACATATTTGGAATGGTCACCAATGGAAGAAGGTTCTCATGGTTTAGTTCTTTCTTGAAGAATTAATAATGCCTTGTTATGTGAATGATGCATTAAATTTCATGGATTTATGAATGTGTTAGTGAAGGATTAATTCTAACCATACCTTGGCTATGGCTTGGACTTTATGTGTTGTTAAATTTTTTGCTACGAGAAACCCAAATTAAGTGAGGTACAAACTAACTTAGGGTTTAACCTACCTAATTATTAAATAATCGACTTGTGATGGATCGTCTATTTGGCTACAATATATATAAACACCCATGAGCACAAAAACTCGAATTCAAACTTTGTGTGTGTTAAATATATCTTGTGTGTCAATCTCGTGATGACTCACTTTACGTGTATACAATTATGGAAAAATCGTGGTGTAGTACTTTATAAGAGGAGAGTAAAACCACAACATTAAAGTGTGATTTCACCTTAATGGATGAAGGGGTGTTGGCTAATTGAATCCAGTATAAGGGAAAATAAATCAAGTCCACCTTAATTATGTGAATAAATTATTTCCTCATATCTTCAGGATACTATGACATGTGAAGGGATTTAAATGGGATTATTATTAAGCCAAGATAAACTCATAGTACAAAATTTGGCAAGAAGTTTGCTCTACTTTATTTTGGATGCAAGTTAGAATTTATCTGTGTTGCTTTTAAATCATTTTAATTAATAATAATGTTGACCTAGATATGATAACAATTGCTCTTGGCCAATAATGGCATAATAAACCATGCCAATCATAGATTATACAAGTTGAACGCGAAGGATATTTCTTTACATACGGGTCTGTATTGAACACATCCTTATGTGTGAAATTACCTTTGTGTGCTCTATATAATCCTCTAGTGTTAAAATGTTATAAGCGATTCTACTTGTTTGGTTTTTGCCTTTAAGAAAATTTGTGTAGTTGTGTGATTACCTGTGTAGTGGATGGTGAACGTATTTGTCTGCTGCATATGTTGGTTACACCATTACAAACATATTCCTTGAATATGGTAAATTGTACTAGGATCATTCTTGTATGTCCATAGTAGCCCTTGTTGATGGACATGTGATGGAAATGTTCTTGAGCATTGGTATGTGTGATATATAATTGATTGTGGGGTAAATTAAATTGGTAAATTCTTTAAACTATTGGATACACTTTTCTTGAATTAAAATGCCATGATGGTGCATTATTAAGTTGTTAGTAGAACGGTCTAACAATGAGTCGCAATGTGGTTAAGCGACTCTACCCCTCAAGAATGCCACACCTTGGGATGCCGCCTTATGAAGGAAAGGTGATGGATATTTTATAGTCACCTTGTTAAGGGAAGGTGATGAACTTTTGATAATTGCCTTGTGAAGGAAAGGTGATGAACATTTCATAGTGTATTTGTTTACTCTTGTGTACATATATATTGTTGCAAGGGGAAACTCTTAAGATAGATGAAACTGTGAAATCATAGATGTACCCTGTGCACACTTTCTTACATTGATTAAATCTTGTGATGGATATATGTATACTTACACATCCATATATGGTCAATTTATGTATTTTGGATAAGAGTATCAAGCTTGCGTATGTGGTTTGTACGCTATACTGAGTTGGGCCACTTGTCGTTGGTAATGACCCTAAATGGTAACTGTGTTGCTATAAGATGCCTTCACTTAACCATGTGATTGTGCAGTGAGGGATTATTGTTGGCTTGGTTGTAATTATGGATGGGATCCTGTTTAAGGTCCCATTCCTGTGAGTGGTACACAGGTTACATTTTACTTTCTAGTTATTTTTCCCTCACTAAGTATTTTCATGCTCATTATTTCTTGTGTACCCCTGCAGATTCTTGTTTAGTTGGTAAGACTCTGTATGAGGAGTAGGGGGCCTCTGAATCCTCAACCCGTGCTGGTCTCAGGTTGATGTTGGTTTTGAATATGTTTGGGTTCTATAAATCGCTCTATAGTAAATAGAACTTCTAAGATTATCGTGAATATTGTGATGGAAAGATTTTAATTTTTATTATTATTACTTATTAAAGTCGTGTGTGCTGATCGTGCATGATGTTAGGCTTATGGTGGTGGTGTAGACCCCACCACCGTGTCGATCATATTCCCAGATCTGGGGGTGTGACACATTTGATATCCCAGAAATTAACAGAACATCAACTTAGACAAGAAAAATTAGAGAGCTTTTAGGAGAATTATATGTAAGGAGACATGTATCTACCTTAGATTGAATAAATCTAAAGTTATGTAAATGCTTTATAAATTCATTGTTCCATTGTCGTGACGCTTGTTTAAGGCCATATAAAGATCTCTGCAAATAACAAACCTACCCTTCTTTAGCTTTATGATGCCCTTCAAGTGGCGTTATATAGACCTCTTCATCCAAGTAGCCATAGAGAAAAACATTATTAATGTCTACTTGATGGAGAGGCCATGCTTTCAGTGTTGCAATAGAAAAAAAAAATCCTTACCGTTACAATCTTAGCAACATGAGAGAAGCTTTCACTATAATCAATACCCTTCAATTGATTATAGCCCTTTAACCACTAATCTTGCTTTAAATCTTTTTGCTATTTCATCAACCTTAAGTTGAACTTTGTACACCCATTTTGAACTAATGGCCTTCTTCCCTTTTGGTAGTGTGGTAAGTTCCCAGGTCTAATTTTGTTCTAATGCATCCAACTCAGCTTGCATTTCTCATTACCCACTAAGGTGATTTGCTAGCTTGGGTGTAGTTATGAGGTTCCTAGATATTATATGAATTCAGATAGGTAAGTCAGATATAGTTGAAATAAGAATGTGATTAGTCTAAAAAAATATGATAATCATAAGGGTTAATTTTTGGCTCTGACTACGTCTAGGTAGAGGAAAAGGTGAAGAAATAGTAGCTAAAGAGAGAGAAGTAGTTCTTACTTAAGAGGAAATAGTTGTACCACTTGTAGTATTAGTGTCTAATGGACAATCACCTTACAAATCAGTGGTGATTAGCAAAGAAGGAAGGACACATTCATTTTGAAAAGTATAATTTATAAAAGGAAATTTGGTTTCATACAATACATCATCTTTGGTCATGATAACCTTTTTATTAACTAAGTCATAGACCTTAAAGGCCTTTATACAATAATGATATCCAAGAAAGACACATGCATTGGCCCTAGAGGCAAGTTTGTCTTTATGTGATTGAACATTTACTGAAAAATACAAACACCTAAAAATTTTAAGAGAGTCATAACTTGGTGGTTTATGAAAGAGTAATTCATATGTGTTTTCCAAGAAAGAAGTTTTATAAGAAGTCTGTTTACCAAGAAAGTTGCATGTAAAAGTGCTTCTCCCTAGAATTGTGTACGTAGGATTGAAAAGGAGAGCTCTAGTAATTTAGAGTAAATGTCTGTGTTTCCTCTCCACTATTCCATTCTATTGTGGGGTATAGGGGTAGGTTCTATGATGTAGGATTCCAAGGTTAGCAAATAGTGATTGGCAAGATTGGCTTAGGAGCTCTGAACCATTATCACTTTTGACAACTTTAATGATGGTGTTGAATTGATTTTGGACACGATTGGCAAATTTGGTGAGTATGGAGCAAGTTTGAATCTTATTAAGAATGTCCAAGTGCCTCTGGTGAAGTCATCCACTAAAGTTAACAAATAATATGCACCATATAAAGATGTGTGATATGGCCCCCATAGATCTATGTGAATCATTTCACAGGCTTATTTTGACTTAATGATGTTGTTAGAAAAAGGAATTCTGGCCTGCTTTTCCATGGGACAGATATAACACTTGTTGTCTGAGGATTTTAAATCATATAAGAATGGAAAATGACATAAAACAAGATCACTAGGGTGACCCAATCTAAAATTCCACAAATGTAAATCTTTACTAGATGTGATAGCACAAATTTGATTGGAAAATAAAATTTGTTTGTAGCTATCTACAATGTATTGCTGGAATATATCAAGATTGTTAAAATGTTCAAGTACAATAGAAGAGAAAGAAAAATCATCAAGACAGTACAAGCTCCCAACTACCCTTCCAATAACTAGGATCTTTTTACTCCTCTGGTCTTACAAAATGCAAAAGCAAGGGTAAAGGTACACAAAATAAAGTTAAAGGTAATTAACTTGTTGACAGATAAAAGATTGTGACTAAAATTGGGTAGAAATAAGGCGTCTATAAGTTTCAAATTATTAAAGTGAATATTGCCTATTTGTGTTACTTGATTAACATTGCTATTTGGAAGATGAACTGAGATAGGTGAAGTTAAGGTGGTTAGGTCATTAACGAAATCATGGTTATTACAGATATGGTTAGAAGCACTTGTGTCTACTATCTATGACCCTTTAATTCCTCTACTGCAATTATAATCTCTTGCCATACCTGCAAAATTAGATGTGATAAAATTCACACTCCTTTCTTTTTCAATTTGAGTTGCTTTGAACAGCTTTGCTACTTCCTGTTTGATCATGTTAGCCATCCATTCATGATGCTTGTTGTCTATAGTTTATCTTGATCTATTATAACTTCTACCATATTCACTTGTTTCCCAACTTTCTTTTCCTTCTAAGTTTTCAGCATATCCATATACCATTCAGGGTATCTATTAAGCTTAAAACAAATCTCCTTGAGATGTCTTTGCACCTTGTAATGGTCACAAAACATGTCTTCCTTTCTTTCACCATCTTTCTTTGTCAAATTCTCTATGTTGTTGTTTCTGCTATAGTTTTGTGTCTTAACCATCATTGCACTAGGTTCTAGGACCTCTTCAAAAATTTTATGAACTACCTTTTGAGACTCCACATTCTGTAACAAAGTATAGGCCTTGTTTGCATTATGAAGTGGTTCTTGCAAGAGTATCTAGTTCTATCTTTGCCAGTTTCTTTAAAAGTCCACATTTGTAGCCTCTACACTCACAATATGGAAGTGGTTTAATGTTATTCAAATCCTCCCACATTATCTTCAATCTATTACAATAACTGGCCAGGTTATTGTTACCTTGTTGTATTGAGATATTTCTCTCTAAATTTTGTATACTTGATGTCACGCTCCTAAAAATTAGGTACATGAATAAGTCATAAACAGTCCTAATATCCACAACTATGCATAATTACATAAATACTCATAAAGAGTATTAAAACATGCACATATATTTTCCACCTCCCTGAATAACGGGAGCATAGCCAACATAATTTAAATAGTAAATTACAACCGAATAATACTGTATATAAAACATCGCAAAACCTAGGTTAGTAGACTACAAAGTATTTTCCTAAAATTACAAAATAGTTCCAAGAACCCTCCAATAAAAATTAGAGTATATCTTTGACGAGCCTCCGCCCAACCAACGGGTAATCCTCCTTCCTAACCTCCTTGTCTGGAAAAGATAAATATAGAGCGTGAGTTCATCAAAATTCAGTGAATAGACAGTTGTGCAATGAATATTAAAAAGCATAAGCATATATACCATTTTCACTACCACAATCAAAAAACCCTACAAGGAATGTCCAAGCACAATGAAATACACACATCATGTGAAATATGCAACAACGACGTGTAAGCTCTCGTGAGTCTACGTTCTCACCATCTAACTTCTTGCGAGTCTACGTTCTCACAATTTGACCTCCCGTGAGTCTACGTCCTCACTAAAATAGCGCGTTGAGCCGTAACTCAATAAAAAAGGTGCTAAAGTGTACATTCCTTTAGACTTAATATTTCCAAGGTTCATTCATAAGGATTTAATCATCCTAGGACATACTACTCGGTTTTCGCTCCCCGTTACGTCCCCACGCAACCTCTTTTCTTGCATGTAGTTCACACATAAATTATACACACATTCACATTACAACATAAACATCAACAAGTCTACCACTTCCAAACACATCTCGCAATATTTTCCCCCAATGTCACAAGAAATACAACCCATAAATAAACTTTCCCAAATTCCACAAAAAATCCCATAAAACAATTCCTAATTCACAAGAAAATCCCATATTCTAGTTAGAACCACTAAATAAGGAATTTAATGAATTCAAAACTAATTGAGGTGTGATTGGGATTTATAATGTGCTTGAATTTAATAAAATTCAATTTATAAAACCACCCACTCACCTTGATGCCGAGAAGGATTTACAGTGGACAAAATCTCAAAAACACAACTAGAGAATCCTTTGCAACCACCTAGAAACAAATCCTAAAAATTTAGCAACAAATCCCAAATGCCCTTCACTACCCAGGCACCCTAGCACTGCCTAAAAGAGACAGTAGCTTCTACCTCCTTGGTGCCTGGGCGCCAAGCTCATAAAATCACATAGAGACATTGGCGCAAGGTTCTGGAGCTTTCATGGCTTCTCGGTTTTGAGCCCTAAACCCACCCAAAATCTCACTTTTTCATCCCTTTTCTTCCTCCTTTGGTTCTTGTTTTAGTATAAGTTTTAAAAAGTGAGTTATGGTGATCAAAACCCCCTAAAACAACCAAGGATAAAAATGATTCCATGGGTTTGTTGAAAATTCTTCAATCTTTCCTTAAAAATGGATTTTCACCATTGCCTTCCATAAAACCACTTCTATCCCTCTAGTAAGTCACCATAACCAATAATAAACCAAAAGAAAACAGCAAGAAAAGCAAGGTAAACAGGACGAACCACTTATATCCTCTTCTAGGGCATCCATGGAGAAAATGAAAAAAGAAGATGAGACTTACCTCTACCTCCAGCAACTCCAAGAAACTGAGAAACAATCAGAGAACCAAAGATCACCAGAAGAAATTAGAAGAAAAGATGATGAGTTAAGAGAAATCTCACTTTCTCTCTTCTTGCTCCAAGGCCAAAGAATGAAAAATGAGAGAAAAGAGAGGAAGAAAAGGGTTTTTTAAGGGTGGTGGGTCATAAGTTGACCTATGGGTACCCATACCTAATTGCCCAAACCCAGTTGACCCAAATATAATTATTCTCCATTAACTATATTATTTCCATTCAAAATCCTCTTTCTTTTATTTTTCACAATACGCAAAAAATACTATTCTGTAATAAAATACCCAATTCAATCATTTCACATTTAATTTCCATAAATAATACTCAAAAGAATTCATTAAATATGGAAAATTGAAATGACTAAATTAATTCCATTAAAATAATGTATTAAAAATAACATCATTAAAATAACACTATAAAATAATGTTATTAAAACAATGACAATTAACATTATAATATTGTAATAACGCAATCACGTGATCGAAAAATTAGCGGGTATTACACTTGAGATCCATTACTCTCATCGAATATCTCTTTCAACTCTTCCCACAAAATTTTTGTAGTAGAGCAATACATAAATGATTCAGCCAATTCTTTGGATAATGAGCCTAGAATCCATGATCTGACCATATAGTCAGCTTTTCACCACTTTGAGAACTCTGCACTACCTTCTCTTAGTATCTCGATAGATCCATTGATAAATCCCAATTCTGAAATCTAGATGGAGGAGCTCCAAGTTAGGTAATTACTACCTCTGGATGGTGCTGTAACAATAGTTATGCCAAGATGATCATTATTTCCAAGTTAAAATGATCTAACATCAACAAATTTGATTTGATTCACTTGTGAATTTTCGATTCCAATATTTGTCATTGGAAGAACAATCTAAGAAACAGAAAGCAATAGAAGGAAATGTTGTTCAAAGGGAGAAAAATGCGATAAAAAAAAAATCAGAATCGCTCATAAAAAAATAGAAAAATGATATTTGAAGATCAAGCAAGGAAAAATGCAATATCTGTGGAGTTTATTATGTTTCTATGTGTATATACTATACTTGTGGCTTGACTTTATGTGTGTTTGAAATAACGAAGGATATGATATTTGATTTTCTAATCTGTCATTCTGGTGACATGTGTTATGTGTATGATTATCTATGCTAGCATGATTCTAGAATTGGTGTAATACCCGTGATTTTCAAGTCTTGGCTTTTTTATTTTAAAGGAATAATGGGAGTATGGGGGAAATTTTTTTTCGATTTTGTGCTAAGTGAGGTTAGAAGAAGCACCTTGGGAAGTAGAAATAGTGTTAGGGAATAGGGAATTGAGAGAGAGTAGTTATGAGGTAATAAGGGAGCCAGATATCTACCAGGTTAAAAAAGGGACTAAAATGAAATAAGAAACTAAGGTGGCGCCTAGAGTATAGGAAATGTCCAAATTGGAGAAATTATAGATTTGTCACTACTGAGGTTCACTATGGGTTAACTTAAGGGCAAAGTAGTAGTTTTACCATTGACGGATATATATAGGTGGCCTCATCCCTTTTTCCTCATTTTCTCACTTTTTCCCTCTTTCTTCCCTCTCTCTACCCTCTCCACCCAATACCACCACCCAAGCTCTAGTAAGCAGTTCTCTAGTAATAGCACGAGTCTCTGGCAACCAAATAACATCGAGAAAGTAAGGAATTGAGGTAGATATTTCAATTTCCCAAAAATTTCCCCTATTTTTAGATTTGAGGGATTTTTGGGTAAATTTTGAGATTAGGGCTCGGATTGTCTAATAAAATTAGGGGTTTTCATGTCTAAATACCCCTTAGATACCAAGGATGAGAACATATGGAAGAAATTGTGATAAACAGTAGAGACTTGGCCAGATTTAAGCCAAAACTGAGGCCAAATCACATACGTTATGATCGTGGTGCCTAGGCACTAGATGTGGCACCCAGGCGCCAAGCTTTAGAAAGGATTGGGGAAGAAGGTTAAGGCGCATAACTCTTTTATCTGGACTCTGTTTCATTTGGAAATTCTTTATCAGTTAAAAGTTATAACAAAAAGAGTAAGTGAATGTCAGAATTAGTGGTAGGAAATTTCTTTATTTTGTAACCCTAACATGTTTTTGCATGGTTACTACATAGGGATATCTTCTTTGATGCATCTTCCATACTTTTGGGATGCAATGGCGAGCATGGAATCCAAGTAAGAAATCTAGCTCTATTTTGTATGAGTATATACATATATGTATGTATATTTATATTTATGATTTATTTTCTTAAATTGCTTTATATACATCTAATTACTAAATGTATATGATTGATATGCTTGGTGAGGGTTGTTTGGGATCTAGTTGGTATGATTGGAGATGGTGTGAACACTACCACTTTATTCAAATGCTAACTATAAATTTCGGGGAATGTATACATCTCGTAATTTTATTTACCTATATTTATACATCTATATCTTGGTTTATAATGTGTCTAGCATACATATTATAAACATAGGAGAGTTCTAGGGCACAAATGAAAATGGTACAAGTGCTACCATTTTTCATATAGTGTCCCAGTAAAATGCTGATACATAATATAATATGTACTCAGGCAAAGGATGTAGTCAGAACTAACACAAAGGGGGTTGTATTGCTTGTATTTTTTTGTGTGTATGATACATGTTATTGTTGAGGGCATAACCTGAGAGACCGGATACATGTTATGGCTAAGGGCATGACTTGAGAGGCCAGACACATGTATAGTTATAGACATGACCCAAGAGACTGGACACATGGTTAAATTTCCCATGGGAATGTAGACCCATGGGGGATGAGGTTTCATGGTACATTCTTAGGGACAAGATGGCGATTGCCATGGTGTGGCATAAGCTGGAGTTCAGAATGAGAGTCATGTTATAGGGATAGTGGATGTAGGATCCATGGGATGGTTCATGGAGACATAGATCCATGGGAGGATATCTCAGCGATGAATCTGTGGGAATACAAACCCATGTCGATGAAGCCTTGAGGATTGAAATATAGGATTCATACCCATGTAGGGATATTTAGTCTATGGAAATATAGACCCACGTGACAAGATTTCTTGAGTGATAATTCATGGGAACGTAGCATTGATGAAGCTCTTGAGATATGGCCACTTGTAGAGCCGTCAAAGTAGGCCAGCTCGGCCCATTCAGGCTAGCCAGAGAAGTATTTTAAGGGCCCTACCCTCATTTGGTTGGCTAGCAGGTCAAACAGGCCAGCCCTTCAACCCACTATTTTTTTTAATATATATAGTTTTTTTTAACTTCTCTGACTAAAAGAAGATACACCTCCTAGAAAGCATAAACTCTTATCTCTTATTCTCTTTTGTTGAGTTCTCAATTTAGTACTATTTTGGTACTAAATCTCATCTCTTCTTGGTCTTTTTCTTATTGGCTTGTGATTCTTAACCCATGTTTTGAGTAGTTTAGATTAGTTTTAGTTTTCTTTGATCTTTTAATAAATGGAGTGATTTCATGTTTTAGATCTGTGATTTAATAGTGTTATTTGTTATTAAATAGTATTATTTACAAAAACAAAGGAGACATTCAGAATTGCTCAAACTACCGTGGGATTAAGCTTATAAGTCACACTCTAAAATTATGGGAAAGAGTGACTGAACGTAGGTTAAGAATCGAGACGAGTATTTCTGAAAATCAATTTGGATTTATGCCAGGACAGTCTACTATGGAAGCTATATATCTTCTAAGGGGGTTGATGGAAAGGTATCGGAGTAAACAAAGAGACCTTCATATAGCATTTATTGACTTGGAAAAAGCCTATGATAGAGTACCAGGAGAGGTACTGTGGAAAGCCTTGGAACAGAAAGGTGTACGGGTTGTGTATATTAGAGCCATAAAAGATATGTACGAGGAGGCTACGACTAGTGTGAGAACGTTTGGATGGGAGACTAAAGACTTTCCTATTAAAATTGACCTACATCAGGGATCATCCTTAAGCCCTTATTTGTTTGACCTGGTTTTAGATGTTCTGACGAAACACATCCAAGAAGAAATCCCTAAGTGCATGCTTTTTGCAGATGACGTTGTTCTCATAGCAGAGACAATGGAAGAGATTAATTTTAAACTTGAGTTATGGAGAGTTATTTTGGAATCGAAGGGTTTTCGTCTGAGTAGGAGTAAGACCGAATATATGCATTGTAAGTTTAACAAGCGACAAGCTAGGAACGAGATGGAAGTTAAACTTGGTGATCAGGTCGTATCACAAGTGTCAAAGTTTAGGTATTTGGGATCAATTATACAAGATAACGGCGAAATTATTAGAGATGTGGAACATAGGATACAAGCTGGGTGGTTGAAGTGGAGAATGGCATCAGGGATTGTTTGTAATCGGAAAGTACCTGATAAACTCAAAGAAAAGTTTTATCGTACTGCTATAAGACCAGCGATTTTATATGGGAGTGAATGTTGGGCAATGAAAGGATAACAAGAACATAAAATTGGAGTGGCGGAGATGAGGATGTTGCTTTGGATGTGTGGTCATACAAGAAGAGATAGGATCCGTAATGATCACATACGAGGTAGAGTTGGGGTTGCACCTATTGAGGAAAAAATGGTTGAAAACCATTTAAGATGGTTTGGGCATGTGTAAAGAAGACCGTTGGAAGCGCCAGTTAGGAGAGTTGAGCATATGGTTTGGAGCCTTGTGAAAAAATGTCGAGGAAGACCAAAAAGGACACTTAGAGAAATTATTGAACGAGACCTTTTAGTAAATGAGATATCTAAAGAGTTGGTCATTGATAAAGCTCAATGGCGTCGTGCAATCCATGTAGCCGACCCCACTTAGTGGGATAAAGCTATGTTGTTGTTGTTGTTGTTATTGTATTTGTTATTTTTGATGTAGGTTGAGTTGGTGAGAAGTTCGTGTTAGAAGATGGAATGCTAAAGCTGAAATTCTGAAGATGCTGAAGTGTTTGCTATCTCCCACCACTATAGCAGTGGAATGTTGAAAAAAATATTTTAGAGCCATCTTCTCTGCCAGCCACCTCTATAGCAGTAAATCTTCAATGCTATAGTAGTTGAACCTGGAAAAACACATTTTTAAGCTTTCTTCTCTACCTTCCACTGCTATAACGGTGGAAATTCACTGCTATAGTAGTGGTTCGAGATTCTGCACTGATTTAAAATGCGTCAGAACCGATTTTCTGGGGTATTCTGAGTTGAAGACAGAGGGGAGGCACCGATTTCTGTTAGATGAGAAAGAGGAATCCATTCCCGAAGTCGATCAAGCCCGATTTTTGTCAACTCAACCTTGGATTTATGGAGTTTGCTTTATATTTTATTGCTTTCCGTAGTTTTACAGCCATGAGTGATTGATTTTCTATTCTAGAGTTACTATGAACCAACTTTCAGATTAGAGATTGAGTCTCTCTTTGTAATTGTGATTTCATTTGATTAATATATGTCTGTTCATTCATTTATATTGAACTTGTTATGATCTTGGCCGAATTATAGTTTGCTTGTTGCTTTTACTGATCTCGGGAGAGGGAAGTAAGGGTAGAACATTGAGTGGATAGGACGAGTGATTGAACCTTAGGGGTTTCTGCTTGTTAACTAAAAGGGATTTTAGTTAATCTCGTTTAATCAAAGTTAGGTTGGTTGTATTTGGCTTAACCCACGTAAGGGATTGCGTAGGAGTTAAGTAGCTTAATTTAGTTTCGGGAGAATCACTTTAAGCCATAAGATAACCTAAGATTAACATGCATAATTAATTAGAATCACAAGTGCAGAGAGAGTTTAGCAATTCTTAGGACGGAAGAAGGGGATTGGTAACTCTAGGCTTTTTCATTTAATCAAATCTATTTATTGCATTCTATTTTACTCATTTTATTTCTTTTCTAGTTCTTTGCATAGAGCTACCTTTAATCCAATTTGATTTGCCTAACTAATGCAATTAAATTTCTAGAGTACTTAGCACGTTAGTTCTCGTGGGTTCGACGCTCTTTACTCATTTTCACTATATTACTTATGCGACTGGTGCATTTGCCAGAACGCCCAACATCTTTCCTAATAATCAAAGCATTGTAGTTGTGTGTCCCCAACTCCCCATCATCATCATTCCATCAAGTCTCCTTTATTATTAAAGTACTCAACCCCATTACCATCTCTACTTTTCTCTTTCTTTCTCCTTGTTTTTTTTTCTACAAATTCCTCTAATCCACTAAAAGATGGACGACAAGACAAAAAGAGGAAAAGATTGAGAGGGACCATTGTACGAGACTGCAAGTACAATGCCAGTGAAGCCTTGGGAATGATAGATGGATGAGAAGGAAGGAAAGGAGCTTCGCCTGTGGTTGCATGAGGCGGTGGCTGAAAAGGAGCTATTGGGGACTCAGGTTAAGGGTGCAGCATGTGGTTACTGTGCTTGCTTCAATCTTGACTACTGTTGCTGCTGTTCATGCTTTAGTCTTAATGACTGGTGTTGCCTGCTGGAAATTGGAATGAAGGGATAAAGGAGGCTGAGCTGCTGAGGTGCTATGTAGAGCTGGATAGCTGGTATGTATCGAAATTTACAATAAAAAAAAGGGTTAGCAGGCTGGCCCGCAAGTTAACCGAGTTCAACCCATCTAATCCATGGCCACGCTGGCTGGGCCAAAAAAATAGATAAAAAGGGCCTACTTTTGCAAAACTCGACCCACCTTTAAGTTAGGCCCGTTTTGACAGCTCTAACCTCTTAGGAACATAGACCCATAAGGAGGGATTTATGCATTTAGTGTGCGTTGTGTATGTGTATGAGTAGGGATTTATGCATGAGGAGGGATATGATGCGTGGTGGCATTCAGGGTATGCTCTATGAGAGCCAGAGACATGATACCGTATGCCTGCCTTCAGGTGGCTTAATGTTATGTGGGATTGATGCGTGGTAGCATTCGGGGTACTCTTTGCGAGAGTTGGGGACGTGATACCGTATGCCTACCTTCAGGCCACTTGGTGTTGCATGGGATTAGTTTCTCAAGGGTATTTATATATATATATCTATATATATATATAGATATATATATATATATATATATATATATATATATATATATATATAGCATATCTGTGTAAAGTAGAGCTAGTTTGGGTGAATCTATGATTTAGACTCACCCCCTCACAATTGCAAGTACGAAAGGACGGTCAACTTGAGGACTTGCAGGTTGAGAATGCCTCTCCATTGTTTGGAAGAAGGTAATTTGCTTTTGTTTTAAATTATTTCTCTTGTATGTTTTGTAATCATATAGGCCACCTAGGTTAAATGAGAGAAAGAATCTAGGCTTGCGATGGTGTGTTCTATATTCATATGTGCCGATCACGATTTCTATTATGAGAATGGTAAAACTCCTAGCCCCAATTTTAGGTCATGATAATTGGCATTGTGATGTGTAAATGTATAGGAGTAAAATCCTTGAATAAACCTTTATGTAGGGACCAAACTAAATTTTAAGGGAGTAAAATGTGTGGCATTGTATAAATGTGGTATGGGATCTCTTGTGAGTATATGGTAAGCTTTAACTGCTTGGAATTTAATTTGATTAGAGTGTACTTTAACAATAAAATTATTTCCTTGCTAAAGCTTCTAATTTGCCTTAGAGTTTTTTTTTCTTTTTGGAAGATAGTGTGGGGAGGAAGGGCAAAATAGGAAATAATCTGCATAATCACTCACACTTAAACAAAATTCCACTCACTTCAGCAATTCACATACACACCACGCACAACTTGCCTCTTCCATGTTCTTCATCTCTCCCATCCTCCAAAACCCACCAAATCACTTAAAGTTTCTTTAATCCTTGTTCTTCGGTGAATCATTGGCTCCTCTTGACTTCTCATTACAACAAAACCTGAGCATACACAAGGTTAGTTCAAAAATCCCCTTCATTGATCCATTTTTTGATTTGGTAAACCATAAACCCTAGATCACGATTTTGGGAAAAAATAGTTGCTAGGTGATAAATCTTACCTTCTAACTTCCTTTAAGGTCGAATGAGTGGTCCTAGGGGATGAGAGTGCCAGTGAATGTGCGTTGTTGGTGCCTTAGGCCTGTGTATTCAAAAATGGTAATTTGGGAAGGGATGAACACAAAGTATATGTATGCTTATGTGCTTTTTTAATGTTATTTGAGTTAGTTTATACTGTGGGAAGGTGAAAAGTAGTGAAATAAACTCTTAGGAGGGCCATTTAATAAGGTTGTTGAGGTTGATGATGGTTGGGAGAAAAATGAAATCAAGAGAGGTGCAAAACAAAGCATCTTCATGGTGATTTCTATTGTTGCTACTGTTAGTTATTGCTGTAGTGACTATAACAGTCATTGCAACGCCAACAGATAGTAAAAGGGGGCATTTGGTTGTTGCAGGGACAGGTTATAGTGGCCAATATTTTTGCCATTGTCTCTCCTCGCTACAGCAACAAAGTTTTCCCCTTTTCCATAATTTAACCCTTTTTCTCTATGTTTTCTTGATGGAATTGATAGGGGACCTCCCATAAACTTATTGGCACCTTCTTCCTCGAAACACACACAAATATTACGGTAAATTAGCTTGGATTCCAAGTGAGTAGTTAACCTACTTAGGTTTTCTAAGATTATTGATAAATCCAAACATCTTCATACTCATGCAATGGCATAAGCTGGAAGGACTTTTATATAATAATTCAATGGCAAATTAATGTAAAATAACACTTGTGACAAGAGTATGTGAAGGATTGCTTAAAAAGGGAAGAGACCCATTGTTTGGTGAGAAAACCAACTGTTACATCCCCAAAAATGTAACCGGCACGATAGCGATTTATCTATCACATCGTGAACCTAATGAAAACAATTCATAAATAAGAGAAATTTCAACTCCATGATTTCTAATCGCTCATACATGGGAACTAACTTTTAAAACCAATTTAAGCTCACATCATTCAAAATATATTATATTTCCACAATGCCACAAAAGAATTAAAATAAGTTTACAATGTTCCATATTGAGATAATATCAAAGTGTCATCTTTCAAGCAATAAGTTCACAAGGAGACAAAATAATGTATCATATTTCTACATAACCCATCCACAAATTCCTAAGAGGCTTATGTGATCATAGAGCGATGTCTAGAGTCCAACAAAACAGTTAAGATGCAAAAGGACCAACCCAAGGTACAAAAGGGTAGGTATAAGGTAAACTCGCTACTCTCTTGGACAATCCCCTGCGTCAGCCACGGACTCTGAAATGTTGTAAAATAACAGGATGAGTAATGAAATATTCAGTGAGTGGATAACATCATCTAGAAAACTTAAATTTCACATCTAGCATCATAGAGATATCAACAATTCAAAAGGGTACTCACTTTAGTTACAAATAAATAAAGAAGTATAAATTATACAATGCACAATATAAGTCCTGTACCAACCGGGTCGTCCAAGGTATCAGTAGATCGTTGTCCGCGGCCCCCTGGCCGCATCCACCCTTATCTCTCCAAGAAAGAGGTATCTCCACCCTTGTAACTCCTTTAATTCCTTCCAAGGGGTGCACCGCCATGAACCAAACACACGCAATAATTATCATCAATACACAATTACATTTAAAGTGTACATTCAAGTTTTCAACACAACATAATTAATACAACCTCAACCATATTAGTTTCTAGCTAACATTTCCAATACATAAATTTTCCAAGGGTGGCTTTCATCATAAATAATTAAAAGCATAATATTCTAAGGAAGAAATACTCAACAACAAAATCATTAAGTACAAGGAATATGAGTAATTGAATTGAATTCAAGAACATATCGTTTTCATCCATACCTCTATGATGCATGACATTAAAAGCTTCAAGAAAAAAGTAAGAAAATTTCATCACATTCACCTCAAATATGGCACTAACTACCTTTGTTTTTGTACCTAAAATATGGAGGGTGCTAGGAAATGATTCCCAAGGATTTCCTAAAATGCAAATAAAATAAAGATAAAACAACACATTAGAGCTAGACCTTCTTGTAAGTAAAACAAGGCATAAAGAGAGAAATATTTCTGGTGTCATAACATGGGAGTTTTACTGCATAATTCTACAGAATTTCTTATGCTATCCAGCCACTAAAACAGCAATAAAACAGCAGTAAAATTCTACATAATTTGCTTTGTTTTGCTGTCCAAAACTGTCAGCCACCTCATAGGACCATTCAGCTAGTATAATACCCAAAATACAGTTCTAAAGTGCAGAAAAATACAGTCCAAAATATCCTTTGACCAATTTAGAAACAAATCAACATAAAACCCTCTCTTTCCATCTCTCTTTTCGATCTCCCAGCCCTTCAACGCCAACCTCCTTCCTTTCCATCATTTCTATAGAGAAAGGTTTCTAAATATTCACTAATCAAGAGTTCATGGCATTAAAATCACTTTATGTCATATTAAATCAGAATTTCTTACACCCCTTCAATCTAGGGTTTACAACTAAGGAGAAAAAGGAATGGAGGAAGAGGGAAAATAAAATACAAGGAACCTAAAGCTCACTTACCTTGTTTTTCTACTGAAATTGGAAGAAACCCAGGCAAAATCTTCAGCCAGCAGAAGAAAAGAGGATTCTAACGTGAATGGAGGGGTGGAGACCAAAAATAAAGAAGGAATGAATATATGTTATAATATATATGTGGCTTCACGCAGAAAACAGCTGGAAAATAAGGACCACCTTCTAAAGTTTGGGCATAGAGTTTGGGTGCTGGCGCCTTAGGGCTCCCTATGTGGCTCCTGAGGCACCATCCATCCGTTGTCAGAGCAAGAGTTAGAGTCTTGGCGCCTGAGGCACCCTGCGTAGCGCCTGGGGTGCCAACTGTCAGTTTTGCCCTTTTTCTTTAATTAAATTGGACATTAAACACATTTATAGACAATATATGGCCTCAAATAGCAACAACCCAATCACATAATTAATTTTAATTAAACCACCTAAATCCTACTATAAAAACATAGTAGCACACACAAAAAAGAAATAGTAAAATAATTCAATAATTTAATATAGTAAAATTTTCACACTCTAAAACTAATAACACTTCGAAGGACTAGAATGTTAAGCCAACTTTAGCCTTACATAATGGATTGTTTCTTGATTGAATTGAAAATTCCATTGACTGTATGTATGCTTGGATGTATATTGTGGTCTAAAGGCCTTGATTTCTAGATCCAAGGGATAGGATATCTGGCCTTCGGGTCATGGGAACAAACTCAATCGGCCTTTGGCCCTTGACCTTCGGGTCACAACATTAAATGAATTAGCCTTTAGGTCATGAGATTGACAAAATTTGTGCTTGTGATTGGATGAAATATCATTGTTTCACTATACTTTATTTGTTATATTCATGTTGGATTGTGAATTTGGTTCTTACTTTGTGGGGGTTGGCCCCTTTATGAGTTGGTACTCATATTGAATGCAAATTGTTCTAGAGTTAGAGTAAGGGGATGACCCAATAACCTTGAAATGCCAAAAGCATGTTTTATGATATGTTGATGTTTGTGATATTTTAAATAAATTGTTTATCCTAAGGGAGTTATTTTCTCATTGAGATGTTTCTCTCACGCTGTTGTTAACATTTTGCAACGCCTACCTTCGTTGACGAGCATTTGCATGAGAAGTAGTGAAAGTTCATAATTTTGTAACCCTCCTTGCTTCTAAGAGTTTGTGTATTTTGATGGAACCTTTCTTTTTGGTATAAATCTCGAAGCTCTATAGTCAAATAAGATACATAGAAGGGTAGGAGTATTTTGGGAAATCATGTTGTGGATGAGACTTGTATTTAAACTATTCTTTTGTATGTGTTTCTTTATGCTCTTAATACACTATACGCTAACTAGGAATAATTAGAAACGCAGGGAAGTGATTGTATATACAAAACTTGATGTACTTCATTATGAATGGGATGAAATGGAATATAACTGGTCATTGGTATTTATGAGCTATATATCTTTATTTACATACATGTTGTGTACTTGCTTATGCGATAGAAGGTTAGGGATCAGGCTTACTGTAACATCCTTCTTTTCTTTAAATTAATAACTCAATTTTAATGATAATTGAAATAGTTGTTAGAAGTGAAGTAAAATTAATTTGAAATAAAAAATTATCTCTTCTGCACTTCATGATTAGACTAATTTCAAAATATTCAGTCTGGATAGACATCCATACTTGAAGAGTTTACATGACAATTTCACATGTCATAGTATAAACTTAAAATTTTAAGCTATCATAAATATTCTACTAGTCTTTCTTCAGCTATCATAAATATTCTACTAGTCTTTCTTCACCCTTCCTTTACATAGTTCCCTTAATGATATTTTTAAAACACATATATTCTTATTACTTTTACAAGTCAAAAATCTGACTTTCAGAACCTATACATACATCATATGAGTTCCACTTTTACATCATTATACATTTATACAAAATACTCAACTTTAACACAAACTAACATATGGTAGCTCCTTATTCAGTCTCTAATACCTTCACTCATTTAATTACTTCAGTTCCTGGAATGGTTATTTAAAACATATGAAAGTGAGATATAAATATCTCAATAGCTAGTTTACCGTAAGAAAACTATTTTGTTACTATTTCAGTCATAAAAGCATAATAACATGATACAAATTAAATTTATCAATGAACATTTTAAGAAAACTTAAAATATCATAATAAACTCCATATTCTCTCTTGTGGAATTGGAGTAAACTTTTCTTCATATTACCTCCTAATTCACTCATGTGGAATTAGAAGTATACATAACATATTTCCTATTTCACTCATGTGGAACTAGGAGTACTACATAGTACATAGTACTTCATTTCCCAATTCACTCATGTGGAATTGGTGTAACTTTCATCATATCATCTTCTAATTCATTCATGTGGAATTAGAAGCAAAAGATAATATACCATCTTCCAATTCACTCATGTGGAACTAGAAGTAAGACTTATACTCCACTCTGTGGGATTAAGTGCGCAAACATAGTCATATGTCCACTATGTGGGATAGTCCATTATGTGGGACTAAAATAAATGCATACATAAGCCATATATCTACTCTGTGGGACTAAAATAAATGTATACATCTGTGTGACTAAAATAAATGTATACACAAGTCATATGTCCACTCTATGAGACACTCCACTCTGTGGGACTAAAACAAGTGTATACATAAGTCTCATTTGCTCTCATACATTCATGGAAACTTGCATAAAAACTCATCATAGTATTAATCATAATAATCATGCGCAGATCAAGCACCAAACATAATGTTTCATAATAAAATTTACATATAATTCATGGAGAGATCAATATATATCCTCACACATCATAAAGTAACATCTCAATACTTTATAAAATAGTCATTCACTCATGTGAAACAAGGTAAAGCTTATTCTCTCATGTGGAATAAAGTTTATCTTACTGCATATAAAGATTTTATAGTAACATCATGGAGAAATTTAACATAATACATCATCAGATCATCCTCAAATTATCATAGAAATATTTCAAACATACAAATAACATTTAAACTCTGCTTTTATGAAAAAAAACTAGTTACCTGGAATTGCTACCAACTCCTGCCGAGCTATTTCAATTTCTTACAGATTCTAGCCTAGTCAAACAAATTCATACAATTTCATAAGAATTCTAATAATAAGGGGTTCCAAAATACTATCCCTTTATATTGACCCCAATGTGTTTAACTTATTTAAATTCTTAATTTAATTGGGTATTTTCTCTAATTAATTTAATAGAATAATTCTCCTTCAATCTCATCATTTTAGGCCTTTTATTTTAAATTCTAATCTTAGAATTCAAGAGTAATTTATGAACAACACTTACCTTATAAATTTTTGTCTATTAATTTAAGTCCCTAATTTATAAATCTTTTATCTTAATAATAATTTTCAAAGTAATAGCCTTTTACTGACAACCTCTCTCTTTATTATTTTTATTCTTGACTTTATAGAGAATAATTAGATTAATCTAATCAACTAACTAAATTTCCTTCATAAAAGATAAAGAAGTCGGCTGCCCTACCACAAGAAGTCGACTGTCAGAGTTTTTCCTGCACTTTCCATATTTCCTTCTCGGCTAGATCAGGTTTTCTGCAGAAATTTTTACTTAATATATATTTATCTATCAACTAACTAAGCTTCCTTATAATCTACTATAAAATAAGATTAAATCCTATATTGTAATTAACTCCGACACATATTTAAATTTTAGAGGACTCATTACTCTGTTTTTCTACAAATTTATATTTCAGCTCGGTTTTGCTTCACAATCAGTCCCATAATTTCGTTTTCAATTAGATTATAGCATATTTAATCATTTCTATCCTCGTGAAAGATGAAAGGGACCTTTTTAACAGAAGAACAGAACAGAATTTGGATTATATTTACCTCACGTTGTCCACACCATTTTCTGCGTTCCCAATCTTTCTTCTGGTTTCAGTTCTCTACTTGTTCTAAAGCTCCAACTTCCGCCATTCCCCCACAATTTCTGGCTTTGTAATACAGTTGCATGATTTTCTATCCAAGATCCAGAAGAAAGAATGGAATACACGTGTATGGTCCAAAGATTGCCAACATAAATTCTGTTGGGTCTAATTATTGAAAGGCTCCTTTCCATTCTTTCACTTTCCACTTAGGTCCCCAACCTACAAAATGAAATTCTTTCTATACCCCTTCAAAATTATTTTGTGGCTCTCTTCTCCTTGTTTATCAGCTTATTCATTTATTTTGTTATTTTACTTTTCATATTTGCCCCTTTTTCTTTTCTCAAAATTCTTCCAAATGGAAATTATTCTAAATATTAAAATTTCATATTTTATATTAATAAATAATTATTATGATAATTTGGTCGGGATATTACACTTACAGCTATAAGGGTAACTTATAAGTCCTGCCAGTCACGTGTTTAGTGTGGGTCGTGATAAAAAAAAAAAATCAGTATCGCCCATCAAAGTGAAGCTCTGATACCATATTAAAATTGCAAGCTCAAGCTTAGAAAAAATTATCCGATAATTTCTCATTCATCAGTCTATAATGATTGATACAAAGACTACATATATACACATGCTGCTATACAGAAAGAAGAGAAATGAAAAAAACAACTGTCAACTGCCATAACTAAAAAATAAACTAATTATAACTAATTGCCCTGTACAGCTAACTACTTGTAAGCTAATCTGTACAATTCTACTGAATTTGCCATAACATATTGTGAAGATGCATCATTTGATGGTGTGCAAAGTGCCAATCTGAAATATTCACGCCTACCCAACGTGCTTCTTTCCTGATTTGCTCTGGTTGGCGTCTTTCAATACTCTTTCGTGGTGAGGCTTATTCAATAGAAGGGCAGAAGTGAGAAGGGGACAATTAATTGAATTAATTTTGGTTTTAATTGAAGAAGCCAAATCCAGAAGTAAGTCTGAGGTGCTACAGCTTAAACGATAGTTTAGACATTAAATGAGGGTTCAGCTTTCTTACAAAATCTGAAACCTAACAAACATTTTTGTGTTGCAAACTCATGTTTAAAGACTTGAACGTGCTTTTTTTCCACTTCATTAAGAAACCAAGCACACACTACTTAATAGCTCATTAAAAAAAAATCTTTTAGTCTAAGGATTTAGGTGACTTGGGATGGACGGACCTTTTTGAGCATTTTAAAATTTTTATTTATTTTTTATTCTAATTTTTTAAAAGTTTAGTCTCATTTTTTAAGATTCCTAGTCCCAATATCAATTTTTTAAGGTTTAATATTTTTTTTCTAGTGTTTAATTCAATGTTTTAAAGTTTCATAATTTCAGTATCTAATTTTTATTATTTAAAATAACTAAAATATATTTTAAACATTTGGCCAATAGACTCTTCCAACAACAAATTCGTATTTCTTCCAACCCAACTTACAGCCTTGATAGATAGATTAGACTAAAATTTTTAGCACATGAATTATGTGACTAGGCCTGACCCAACCTATATTTATCATTGGGCCACGAGGCTTGGGTAATTTGTTTGCCCTAACTAAAAATATACTGTTTGTTTGACAAGGTTCTTATCCTTAGTAAAATATATTAAAGCCCTTTAGGTAAAATGTCCTTTTTTATATGGTAAAATGTACAACCCCCTCTAAACTTAGGATTTAGTGTACTTTATCTCTCTCAACTTTCAAACTCATTAAAAACCCTTTAATTTTTACAGTTGTGCAAAAAAGCCCCCCATTGATATTGTCCTTAGTTAAACTATTAGTTAATGACTACGTCAACAAAATAACACCCACTCACATAAAATTTATCCATATGTATAGAGAGATGGCAAGGACATCCTGGACATTTTAACAAAAGAAAATTCCATTTTATTTAAAGTTAAAACACCAAAAAAAATAAAAAATAAAAATAAGAGAAAATGCGTCAGAAAGGAAAATGGCAGCATCAAAGTCCTTTGTGTCCCAGACCGCCAATGCCATGTCTCCTCTGTCACCATGCCTCAAACTAAACCAAATATGGTTTTGTTCCCTTTATCCGAAAAGAAGATCCTAAAAGAAAAATCTTTCCAACTGGGTTAATTCATATGGGATTCTATTCAACACACTTGGGAGTTCGACTTTGTGGGGTTGCAATATTTTGAATTTAGCGAGTTGTTTGTGTGTTTTGGATTAATGAATACAATCTCTGCCTGACAAATGATGCTAACTAAGACTTATGGGGATTGATAAATTATTTGTCTACGAAGACTTTTGGGTTGAACATAAAGATTTTTTGGAGATTGTTAAGACAGATGGGCAGGCTGTAGATGAAGGGCTAGGTATTGTGGAATATTTTAAAGGGGTGCCAAATTATTTGTCAAATTGGAATAGGGTAACGTCTAAACAGGTTGATATATATATTGCACTTTTGAAAAAGGAGTTGCAGGACATTATGAATATCGTTGATTCTAATGTGGAAATGGATCAAGCTAAGGAGATAAAAGAAAATATTCGAGTTTTATAGAGACAAGAAGAAGCCTATTGGGGAGCTCGTGCAAGAGTGAAATGGCTAAACTATTGAGATAAGAATTCTCGATTCTTCCATGCAACAACAGTGCAAAGGAGGTGGATCAAGATTTCGAGAATTAAGAATAGCATAGGAGATTGGGTGGAATGCGAAAATATTCTTATGGGACTGTTCTTACAAAACTTTCAGGAGCTTTTCACCTCAACTGGATCCATAAGATCAGATGAGGTTACGAGGCTATTTCCAAAAGTTATAACTGAGGAGATTAATAGAGAGCTTCTAAGGTAATGCAGAGTGCAATACTACCTTTAGCAACAGTTTTTTCTGTTGTTAAAAGTTTCAGCAACATAATTTTTTGTTGCTGAAACTTTTAGCAACAGAAAAAACTGTTGCTATAAGTTCAGGAAAAAAAAAAAAGAAATGCTGATACCCCAAATCCGTTGTTTTCAGCCTAGGTCCTCAAAAACCACCGCCTAAATGGACTAAAGGGTCACTTTTTCAAGAATTTATAGGAGATGGTTCAAACTAATGTTCTTAGAGCAGTACAAGATTGCTTAGTTAAAGGTGTGTTACCCTTTATTTTGAACTTAACTCACATAGCCTTAGTCCCAAAAATCCCCAACCAGAAGAGGTTTCCCACTTAAGGCCTATTAGTTGTTGCAATTTCATGTATAAAGTCATATCAAAAGTGCTAGCTAATAGGCTTAAACCCTTACTCCGTATGCTTATCTCTCACTCCCAAAGTGCCTTTGTAGCAAATAGACAAATTTAAGATAACCTTATAATTGTTCATAAAGTTTTTCATAACCTAAAGAGAATGAAAAATGGAAGGGAAAAAACAATGGTGATAAAGTTTTATTTTAGCAAAGCTTATGACCGGGTAAATTGGGATTTCCTTTTAGCCACCATGGTGGCTTTTGGTTTTGCAAAGGAGTGGATTGATAGAGTCATCTATTATTTTAATGGTGCATTACCATATTAAATTTAATGGTGATTTGAGTAGTGGTTTTTGCCCAAGGAGAGGACTTGACAAGGGTACCCCCTATCCCCTTACCTTTTCATCATGGTCAGTGAAGATCTTTCCCTCCTATTTAAGAATGTTATAGACTCAAAGACTCTTAGGGGAATAAACTTATCCAAATCAGGGCCTACACTCACCCATTTGCTTTTCACGGATGATACCCTTATGTTTTCTAAGGCAGACCCGAGGAATACCTATAAGACTGTTGAGATCCTAAATGCTTTTACTTCATCATTAGGCCTAATGATTAATCGAGATGAATTAGGAGCTATTTTCAAAAAAGGCATGTCAAGGAGCATTAGATCAGAGATGGCAGAAATCCTTCTTATGCAAATGGGATGCTCCTAGCAAGTATTTGGGAAATGGATTAAGGAAAGAATAGCAAATAAATTGATAAATTAGAGGGGCAAACTTCTAAACCAAGCTAGGAAAGAAGTACTTCTAAAGGTGATAATCCAAGCAATTCCAAGCTTTGCTATGTCAATTCTAAAATTCCCAAAACAATTTGCTTCGTCTTTTACAAGAGATATGCTATGATTTTTGTGGAGTAAACCATGGAAAGATAGAGGATGTCATTGGGTTAATGCTATGGAAGCTAAAAGAATGAATGTAGCAGAGGTTTGGAATTTAAGGACTTCCCTAGTTTTAATATGGCACTACTTGCTAAACAAGTGTGGCAATTTGGTGCAACCGTATATCTACATGTGTCTTAATGTTAAAAGGCATTTATTTCCCTAAATGTTCCTTTTGGGATACGAAGAAGCCAAGAAATTGTTCTTGGGTATGGGGGAGTACTATATAGGCAAAGAATCTCCTTCCCTAACATGCAAGGTGGCTGATTAGAGACAACAAGACAGTAAGAATCTAGAGGTTGCTAGTTAGTTTCATCTTTATCGATGCCAAACAATAATCAAGATGATACGAATGCGAAAGTATGCTTTTTGTTTAAGGGCAACTTACGAGCATGGGACCCTAATAAAATTCAAAGTTTGTTTAACAAAGATGTAGCAAGTCAAATTATGGTTATACCTTTTAGCTTAAGTGATGCAAAAGATGGAATTTTTAGGCCTTACATTTCAAAAGGATCATACACAATGAAATCGAGATATAATACTACTTTGTTAGACCAAGAATTCACCTATGCTCCAGTAAGGAGCTCCTTTTGTCACACTCCAACTTCGAGCATATGACCAGCACAATAATTGAGGTTAACCTCACTATCATAAGCATGGCTTCCCAAGATAAAAGCATAAAGATATAAGTATGTATGCCATTCACCACACATAAAAATAAATCTTTCACAAGGTATGATTCACACTTTTCAAAAATAATAATAATTTCATTCATAAATGGGGAGTAAAGTTTGTACATGAAGTCTCCATGTTTATAAGTATTTTGGTGACAACAACATAACTCACCAAAATATCCATAAACATGGTCTAAAAGAATAAAAAAGGGCATATCCTATGTCAATGTCATGCATAATCCCAACCATAACCCCTAAACACATCCTACACAACTACAAAGCCATTTTAGAGTTTATAAAATACAAGAGAGATTACATCAAAACGAGTCCCCTGGAAGCAAGAAGAGGCTTGAAGACTCGATCTACTCCACTAATCAATGGGCAAGACGACTTCCTCTATCTAGGGATGTGAAAGGTGAAAGAATGGGTGAGTATAGAACTCAGTGAAGGAATAATTCTGCTTTATTGAAACAAGAAGCAACACAAGTTAGGCAATGAAAATCATCTATACACTACAAAAAAAAAACCTAATTTAGTGGTAGATATTTAGTGGCAATTTAAAAAACTACCACTAAATAAGCCACTTAGTGGTGGTTACAAGTTAACCACCACAATATAGTGGCGGTTTACCCTAAACCGTCAATAAACTTGTCAAATCCCTAAACCCTAAACCCTATCTATTAATGCCCCCTCTGTTATCGATCATATGCGTCTCTCTGTTATCACTGCCACTATTCACCCCTTTATCAAAATTATAGTGGCGCTTTTAACTAAACTGTCATTAAACTTGTTAAATCTCTAAACCCTGAAACCTATCTGTTTATGCCGCCCTTCGTCATCGACCGTACATGTCTCTCTATTGTCACTGTCGCTATTCAACCCTCCATCAAGATTAGTTGTTACATATGGTTGTTTATAAAGGCTTCTGTTACTAGTTGGTACTCCCTATATTATATTTCATTTGATTAAGTCCATGCCTCAATTACAAAATAAATCTTGAATACATAATAACATCAAATTATATATATATAACTTATTTTTGCTGAAGAGGTGGAAAAAAATTAGTAGTCTATTTATGATGAATATATGAAAATAAAAGTTAATTAAAAATTAATTTTAATTAACTATATAGTGGCGGCTCTAAAGAAACCGCCACTGTATAGTGGAGGTTTCTATAGCAGCAGTTTTAGAACCACCTCTATATTCATTAATAGCCAAGCCCTAAATCCCTAAATGTTTTCAATCTTGCCATTTCGCATATCAGCAGCTGCAAAGTCACCTTGCGCACCCAATGACTCTATATTTCATCCCCGGGCATTGGTGCTACTTCACCACCTACTGCCAATCCTTCACCATCGACTCACCACTACCTTGCTACAAACTCGCTCCCCCATTCTGTTGCCTCGTCGCTTTACCACCATTAGCTCGTGGGTGCCTCGTTGCTAAGTTACCGCTACGTCCTTGCTTGAGTTGTGTCCGCCATTGTCACACCCCCAAATTCAGGAACATGATTGGCATGGGCGGTGGGGTCTACACCACTACCATAAGCCTAACATCACACACACTCAGCACATACAACTCTAATATAGAATAATAAAAATAAAATATTTCTATCCCATTATTAGCTAAAAGAAATATAAATTAACCCTTTTTATAATTCTATCATAGTATTCACAATAAACCTAGGAGTTCTATTCACTACAGAGTGACTTGAAGAACCCAAACGTACTTAACACCAATGTCAAATAGGGTTAAGGACTCAAAGGCCCTATTGCTACTCGTACGGAGTCTCACCAACTAGAAAAGAACCTACAAGGATACACCAGAAAGGGGTGAGTACGAAAATACTCAATGAAGGAAAAACAACCAAAAAGAAAAAGGTAACTTGTGTACCACTCACAATGATGGAACCTTGAACAAGGTCCCTCCCACAATAACAACCGAACCAACATAATCCTTCACTGCACAATCACACAGTTAGGTGAAGGCATCCTAAAACAATACAGATACCCTACAAGGTTATAACCAATGACAAAAGACTCAACTCAATATATCTACAAATCACATGTGCAAGCATGATACTCTTATCCAAAATACATCAATTGACAATATATATACATATATGGGATAAATTTATGATTTCACAAGTTCATCCAACTCAAGAGTTTCCTTCACATTTATATATATATATATATATATATATATATATATATATATATATATATATATATATATATATATATATATATTCATATGAGCAAATAAATGCATTATAAAATGGTTGTCGCCTTTCTTTCACAAGGCAGCATCCCTGAGTGTGGCATTCTTGAGGAGTAAGGTCACTTAGCCATATTGAGACTCGTTGCCAGACCGTTCCACTGACAACTTAATACTGCACCATCACAGCATTTTAATTCAAGGAAAGTGTATCCAATGCTTTAAAGAATTCCCAATTTAGTTCACCCCACAACCAATTATGTGTCATACATGATAATACTCCAGGACACTTCCATCACAATTTGACCAACAAGGGCTATTATGAATATACAAGAATAATCCCAGCACAATCTACCATATTCAAAGAGTATGTACGTACAAATATGTATGTTTGTAATAATGTAACCAGCATCTGCAACATATAAATACATTCACCATCTACTTCACAGACAATTATACAACCATACATAATTTATTTAAGGTAAAAACCAAATGAGCAAAATCGCTCAGCACATTTTATCACTAGAGGGTTATATTGAGCACACAAGGGTAAATCCCACATGCAAGGATGTATTCAATATGGACTCGAATGTAGAGAAATATCCTTTACATTTGACTCGTATAATCTATAATCGGCATGATTTATTATGCTTTTATCAGCCACAGGCAATTGTATCATTTCTAGACCAACACTATCATTAAATAAAATGATTAAAGGGCAACACAAATAAATTCTAGCATTCATCCAAAATAAAGTAAAGTAAACTCTATGCCAAATTTTTGTATCATGAATTTATCTTAGCTTAATACAAATCCCACTTAAATTCCATCATATGTCATAGTGTCCCAAAGATATAAGAAAATAATTTACTCACATAGTTAAGATGAACTTGTAATTTATTCCCCCTTTATAATGAGTTCAGTTAACCAACACCCCTCCATCCACCAGGGTTAAATCACACTGAAATGTTGCGGTCTTATCCTCCCCTTATAAAGCATCGTACCATGATTTTTCCATAATTGTATATACCAAAAATGAGACATCATGAAATTTACACACAAGATATATTTAACACACAAAGTTTGAATTCAAGTTTCTGTGCTCATGGATATTTATATATATATATATATATATATATATATATATATATATATATATACATGTATTGTAACCAAACGGACGATCCATCACAAAGTTGATTATTTAATAATTAGGTAGGTCAAATCCTAAGTTATTTTATACCTCACTCAATTTGGGTTTCCCATAGCATAAAATTTAACAACACATAATGTCCAAGCTATAGCCAAAAATATGTTTAGCATTAATCCCTTCACTAACACATTCGTAAATCCATGAAATATAGTATATCATACACATAATAAGATATTATTAATTCTTCAAGAAAGGATTAAACCTTGGGACCTTTCTCCCACTAGGGATCATTCCAAATAATGTATTATCATATATCACAAATATTATAAAGGATTTGCAATATAACCAACACAAAATTTCAAATAGAGGCAGAAACATCCCTCACCTTTGCTTGAACTTCTTTAACCAATTCCCAAATTTCCAAAGAAAGAAAGGAAAGAGGGACGAAATGTCTCCTTATCTAACCATCAAAAGCCTTATTCAAGATTTCCCAAAATAATCTAGGGTTTTGTTCTTGCAAGACATGGAAGAAGGAAAAAGGAAGAAAAGAATAAGGAAAGAGGAGTTTCACCCACCAATTTTCTCACAAGCTAGCATGATTTTCCTCTAAACAAGAGCTGGTCATGAATGGGGAGAGAAGTTGTGTTCTAGACACTGGAGAGGAAAGAGTTCATGAGTGAGGAGAGAGGGAGAGGGAGAATGAGTTTAATAGTGTATAAGGATTTTATAATGACCATGATGTCCCTTAAAACTAATTTGTAGAATTTGGAAAAGAGCCCTGAAAGATCTTAAAATTTTCGTATAGGTCCCAACTCTTCATTATAATAAAACCTCCATACACAAGTCAAGTTTCATTCTAAAAAACTTTTATTTCATAGGAAAACAAAGAATTTTATATTTATTTACTTTAGTCCCTCTCTTTGTATTATACACCTCTATATCCCATTTCCATTATTTTCATAGAAACTACTCTATTGACTCAACCTTATAAGGTCCAATCTTCTACAAGGATCCTCATTAAACTCCCTATCCTCAAGAAATATATATTGACATTTCCTTTTCTTTCCACTTAGGTCCTTGTATGAGTATTTCATAATTGTAGCCTTGCATCACCTCTCCCTACAATTTCACTTGCTGATTACGGGTTTAAATTCTTATTAAACTTTTGGGACCCTTTGTCCCACTTCAAGAACCTATTAATTTAAGAAAAAAAGTTTCACTTGCACGAAATACACATTTTTAATTACTCCGTAATACCTGGGGTATTACAGCCATGTCCTCATCATCGCCAATAAGTCCCTTTCTTTTTTGTTTTTCTTCTCACTAGTGGCTTACCTCTTCTATTTTTCTTCTTCACCTATTCTCACTGGTGCCCATTCTTATTCACCCATTTGAGGTTCTTGTTTGTTTTGATATGGGTTTTAGCTTTGAGGATGGTTCTAGAGTAGGTTTTTTGTGTTAAACAACATTCCATTCTGCTGTGAATGCATATGCTAATCTATTTTGTTTGTTGCGACTCAAATCATTCCAACTTCATTGTATAACTTAAGTTGATTTAGGAACTTCCTTTATTTTACCCTTTTGAAGTAAGAATGGATGGTGATTTTGTTATGGTAGTCAATATGACATTAATCAAAATTGGAAATATTGTTCAATCCAATGTCAAAAATAGAGAAAACAGTACAAAAACAATAACGAAGGTAATAGCAATGGATTTCTAATGATGATTTGGCATTAACTTTCATTATGAATTTCTTACTTAAACTGAATTTGGATTTTGCAAAACTTAGTGTTTTGGTAAGTAGTTTTTATTTGAGCTTAAACCATTTGGTATTTGATTAAATGGTTTGATTTAAGGTATATCATGATGCTGATTTTGCTTGCTCTTCCCAGCTCTGATTCATTTAGATAAGATAATTGAGCTGGTACATTAATTGATATAATCTTTAGTATTAAAGTGTTGGATGCTTATGGAAGCAGAAATGGTTGCTAAATACTGATCAATTCATACATTACATTATGTGGAAATGGTTGCTAAACATTTATTTTCCACCTTTTGGAGTTTAAAATGTTTCGGGCAAGGGAAAATAAGTGTGATAAATAGGGAAAATATGATTATTAATCATTACATTCTTCAATAATAAATGGGATATAATATATGTTTTTATTACAATTTTTATGTGATTCTTTAGTGATATAGTTATGGTACAACCTCTTAATATTGAAACATTGTGTTGAATTTGGATAATAGAGTACCCATTGTGTTAAAGAAACCTTAATTAACCAGATAAACAAGAAAATGATGTAAAAGAAGTGTTTGCAAATTACCCTAATTTATATAATAGAGTATGTTGCCTAATATTGAATACTTGACAAGTATTGGGATAAGCTGTTAATGATATTGCAACCTAGGAATCCTTAAGTTATACCTTTTTGATCTTTTAAGTTTTGGTTGTAGCCCCTTGTGGTGGCCATATATGTTTGACTCATTATAATTTTGCTTCAATTATGTCATAATGGCTTTTGGTTAACTATACAGATTTGGGAAACATTCAATTTTTAAGGGGGACTCTACTGGCTTTTCGGTAACCCCTTAATGCTTGTTAGGTGAGTAATGCTCAGAAGTTACTTTTTTAAATTTCTTTCTTTTATTAAATTATTGGCATTTATAAATTTTAATGATATTTTTTATTACTTTAATTTTCAGTTCTTGGTGACTTTAATTTTTCATTTTAACACTCTATTCTGCCTCTTATTGCACAGATTGAGGAGTTGACTTGATCTTAGTTAGGATATATACTTCTGAGACAATTTTATTTAATTTAAACTTTAATGACTGCTATTGCATGTTATGTTGTGCCTAATGTGCTTTACTCAATTTAAGAATTAGGAATACGAATGTGGATAATATGCATGTATTTTATTGCAATTGGTTTTGTTAATTTAATAAAAAAATCTCGTAAAAATTATTCAAATCTCTTACTGTATGTTACTAAAATGTTTAAAGATCCCTTTTCTTGTTATTTTTCTTCCCTTTTTTTGTTAATCAGTCATAGAACATAATGGATAAGTCTTGGGTTGTTAGACGTCGAAATACTCCTGAATATTTAGAGGGACTAAATGGGTTCTTGGATTTTGCATTTGCAAATAATAGTGTTAAGGGTAAAATTATTTGTCCATGTCCCAAATTCAAATTTAAAAAGTAGCAAGATAGAGAACTTGTACACAAATAATAATCAAGTCATTCCCACAAGGTTACACATTCTGGTCACAACATATGGAGACACTTATAGTAGAGCCCTCCGTAGAATCTGTTTCAAGGGCATATGTGGTAGGAGAAAAAATTAACTTAGATAATCCTATGTATGACATGGTCCATGATACATTTGGTGTCCATATTGAAAATGAGAGGGTGGAAGTTGGTGAGACATTTATTCCATCAAATGAAATGAACACTAAAACTAAGGAGTTTTATGAGTTACTTGAAGATAGACAACAAAGTCTATACGAAAGATGTAAAAAATTTACAAAGTTGTCATTCTTGATAAGATTGTATCACATCAAGTGTATGTGTGGGATAACTAACAAGGAAATGTTAATGATATTAGAGTTATTGGCAGATGCATTTGAAAATACCAAAATTCTAGCCTCTTTCTATAAGGCTAAGAAAACTATCAACAAATTAAGGCTCAATTACAATAAAATTCACGCATATCCAAATGACTACATGTTATACTGGGGGGATAACGAAATCAGAGATACCTATAAAAAATGCAATGTATCTAGATGGAAACCAAAGGGTTATGGTATGTTAGGAAAGTGAAAAAAAAAAGTCCTGCCAAAATTCTTAAATATTTTCCATTGAAGCTTAGATTACAAAGATTGTTTTTGTCATCTAAGAATGCTGAAGACATGAGATGGCATGTTGAGGAAACGAATGATGGTTGGTTGCTAAGACATCAAAGGGACTTCGAAGCTTGGAAAATGTTTGAATTGTCAAATTATCAATTTTATTCAGATCCCCATAATGTTCATCTTGGATTAGCAAATGATGGTTTCAATCTATTCAGGACTTTAAGTACAAGTTACAGCATTTGGTCTGTGGTTTTAATTCCCTACAACCTTCTTCCATGGATATGCATGAAACAGAGTTCTCTTATTCTGTCAATGATTATTCCAGGGAAGGAGCACTGAGTAATGATATTGATGTCTATTTGTAGTTGTTGGTGGCGGAGTTGAAAGAGTTGTGGACTGTTGGTGTTGAAACATATGATGGTCATGCGAAGGAAATGTTTAAGATATGTGCAGTTATCTTGTGGGCTATTAGTGATTTTCCTGGTGTTGGGACTTTGTCTAGATAGAATACTTATATTGGGTTAGCCTGTCTAGTATATAACTTTGACTCTATTCCTTTTCGACTTCCACATAGTCAAAAGTGGTGTTTTATGGGTCATCATCAATTTTTAGACCCAGGATATAAATTCATGTTGGCTTAGAATAGATTTGACGGTAAAGCAAAGAAGAGAGGTCCACCAATGAAAATGACTGGTTCTAACATTTTGAGTGACCTTTCTGATATTAATGTGGTGTTTGGAAAAGATGTGGATAGTGAGGGACAGAGGAAAATGCCACAAGGGGCTGGTGATGCGAGTCCTCAACAATGGCGTAAAAAGAGCATATTCTTTGAACTTCCTTATTAGGCAAACAACTTGATACGACACAATTTGGATGTGATGCATATACAGAAAAATGTCTGCGACGATGTTGTTTTCACATTGCTGAATGAGTCTAGTAAGCCCAAATACCACTTAAATGCAAGAAGAGATCTACAAGAAATGGGCATTAGATATGATCTTTGGCCTGATGAAACTGGTAAATATACTACGATAGTTTTTACCATGAATAATGCAGAAAAAAAAATGTGTTTTTGAAGATACTAAAAAATATTACTGTCCTCGATGATTATTCCAATAATATTTTTAGATGTATTGATTTAAGGTAATGAAAACTTGGAGGATTGAAGAGTCACAATTCTCACATTCTGATGGAGCAATTTCTTCCATTAGCCCTAAGAAATGCATTACTAAAACAAGTTTCTGCTATTATTATTGATTGGTGCTCATTTTTCAAGCAATTGTTTAGTAAAGTATTAAATGTGGATGATTTAAACAAGTTCTAAGACAGAATTGTGCTAACATTGTGTAATATGGAGATGTTGTTCCCGCCTTCATTTTTTATGATCATGATATCTCTCATCATCCATTTGGTTGATGAAGCCAAAGTTGGCGGGCCAATCCAATATCGATGGATGTACCCTACAAAGAGATAATCTTTAAGTTATTTATTTATTCTTGATTAAGTTATTCTTGATTTTAATTACAATATTTCAATTTGGTATTCTCTAGATACCTAGGGAAATTGAAGTCCTATGTACGAAATATGGCTCAACCTGATGTTAGATGGCATAAGAAGTTTTAACCTTCTGTTCAAGATATTTAGATGGAGTTGAGACTATATTCAATCGACTGGGATGTGTTGAAAACCTTGATGTTGGATCAACTGCTGTTGATACATTGTTTCCTCCGATTGGAAAATGGGTAGGTGGCTTCGAATGGTATACCTTGTCTCCGATCGAGAAATTACAAGCTCATTGGCCCGTGCTAACTAATTATAAAGATGTTGACCCATTTCTTCCATGAGTATAATTGAGGGGATGATAATTTTTAAAATATTGAAATATTGAGTCTTTTATAATCTCTTTCTGGGTACATGGAGTTTAGAGATATTCTACGAGACAATTGAGAAGTCGCATTCATTCTTCAGTTGAAATTGACAAAAGGGTGCATCGAGAATTTGTTGGATGGTTTTTTCAATGTGTAAGTAAATTTTTATCCACATTTGTGCCCATTTATTTAATTTTATAAGTCTAAATAGATGTATGTTTGTTTAGATTATGAATGATATTAGATCCTACTCAGTGAATCTTCAATTTCTTGCACAAGGCCCCCTAATAAAGTAAGATAGTTTATTGCAAATAATGTCAATGTGTTTTAGCTATCTGGGCCTATGACTGGCACTGTGACACTACTCCTCGTCACTGTAAGCCTTTTAGTCATACTACCAATATCATTTTATTCAATTGTACAAAATCATTTAATATTATAACGATTCTATTTTTTTAGATATTCACATAAATACTGACAGTATACAATTTCAATCAGTCATACCTGATATCCTTGCCGCTTACAAAAATATTTGAGAAAACGAATAAGCACTCACATAGTTAGATTTAGGGAGAAACATACCTTGCATCCTCGCCATTTCATTTTATAGCTGTTGTGAATAATTATATAATCATATAACATATTCTATAAGTTCCTTTAGTTTCTTATCTAACAATATTCTTCTCATCTTACATTTTAAAACTTAAATAAATAAATAGTTTTTTTTTTGAAAATTTAATAATCATACTAAAATGGCTTTTTAAAACTAAATAATAATAGTAAAATAGCTTTCGAAAATTTAAATAGTAATCTATAAAGTTTACCCTTTTTCTTTGCCTAAAGAGAATTTTGTTTTCTAATAATTGCTTAGTCAAAGGAATTACTTTTTTTTTCAACTACTCATATCAGCATATTAACAATAACCGAAATATTTCTTCATACATCTCTAGCTTGGCATCGCATTTTATAATCTAAAGCTAATTACCAATTATAATTAGCAAATCAAAATTCACCAAGCATCAACCCAATTATTTTACAAAATTAAATTAAAATAATTCAGTTACTATATCATTCAATCAAGCAAGTAATGTCATAATAAGAATTTTCAACTAATTAATAAAATTAAAATAGAATAATATAATTGTCTTGTCGTTCAATCGGTCACAAAAATGTCACAACAATAATAATTTATAATTTATAAAAATCTCAATAGTTATAATTATTCACTAAATTCCAACAATAATTCTCAGTCCGATTCTAAGTGTCTTGACAACTACAGAGCTCCTAAAGACCTGAATCAAAATGAAAACCATTGAACCTACTCAACAATGGGAAGGTCTTCCATAAACTCTGCTATCCCTCAAGCGGGTGTTCCTTGTCAGCAACCGGGTCTGAAAAAAATTTAAAATACTAAGAGCGTGAGTCATAGACTTAGTGAACGAAACGACAAATCCTTAACATAATCCAAATATATCCAATGTCAATAAGGTGCCCGTCAGGCCAAACTCACAAACCGAAATGATGAATACATACCAAAACCACAGCAACCAATCTCAACCAACTAGTGGCACACATCAATGGCATGATTCCCTATGGGTACTCACCTTACCATGACATTACGAACATCCCACCAACCAAAACGCCCTACGGGTCCTCACCTTTACCTCGCCATGGGAAGTCGCTACCCTTAATCATCGGTTAAGATACCTATGGGAGTTGTAGCTTAACCCGGGTCCTCGCCTTATCTCGCCTTGAAGGAGGGGCACCACTTGTACCAATCAAAGCGTCCAAAGGGGGTTCACAAAATCCACAATAAGATAAAATCGTCATGAAACATAATTACAAAAAATATCACCATTTACCCCTTTCACAATTTCAAGGTATTTTCATAAAAGCAATTTCAACTTTATCTAATTTCAAATCAAATGCAAGAATAATGATAATAATCAAATCAACTTTGGGAGTTTCATCCTACGACACCTCAAAAGACACAAAATGCTAGAATTATAGTAAGAATCGATTGGATCACTCACCTGAATTATAACGACATTTTTATTGTCACCATATCATTACCCATGGAAGGATTTGAAGGCGAGTTCGGGATTTACTACAATGTGAAGTTTTAAGGAAGTAACAGTAGCGTTAAAGCTCATTCTTCATTAGGACTCCAATTCTCACAACCTACGGTCTAGCAAGTATGATTGAAGTTATGGTTTTGCTCTTTACCTTGTTTGTGAAGTTTCCAAAGAGATGTCGCTTGAGTGTCAACGGATGTGATTGAAAGTGTGGGTGATTATGTCTTTGTTTGAGAGGGAGTTGCACATCCTAGGTTTCTATAGGTGTAACCACCTGGATGATCTTGTGTGTTTGAGTGCTTGAGTGTGTGTGTAGGTGTCTGGTGTCAAGGAGGGTTCTAGGGTTCTCAAGTGTATAGGCCGTAGTGTTTCCCTTTTAGTTGTTTCATTTAGAACTAGGTTGAGTGTTGGTTAGGATTTCTAGTTAGTTTAGTTTAATTTAAATAGGATATTGGATTAAGATGATTTATTTAAGTTTAATTCCACTTGATCTTGTATATTTTATCTTAGTTTAACACTATTAAACATCACTTTTATATTATTTGTTGCTTTATCTGTATTTTATTATTTGTTTTCGGTGCTTGCTTTATCTATATTTGTTGCTTGCTTATCCATTTTTTGCTTTATCTATATCTATATATATATATATATATATATATATATATATATATTGTGCCAGTGCTTGCTTATCCTAATGGATAATGTTAATCTATTCTCTTCTTACTATATTTCTACCAACTTCATCTAGACTCTTTTTACCCTTGACGCTCCTCATTTTTTTTTTCTTTCTTATTCTTATCTACTTTATGTTCCTTCTACCAATCCAACTCTTAATACCTTATTATTATATATTATTATTTCACTTATTATTGTTTTAATATTTAATCTCTTTTCCTATTCCAATTCCATCTTTCCTTCATCATTATTATTAATATTTTATCTTATGCTAATATTTAAGTTAGGCTTCACGCCTAACCTACCTATTCTTTAATTACCAATTCTTTCTTTTATTTTTTAATTCTAATTAAATTCATTTATATTTAAGAGGAATTCTTTCTTTAATTCTCCCTACATTTAAATTTCTCTCTAATGGTCCATTTTTAATAATTTCATCTAACACCAACTAAGTTATTATTATTTTTTTAGTTTAGTCCTTCTCTAGTTCGAATCACATTGAACGTGCAAAAATAACATCACATCATATAGCATCCATCATACCACATTATCCATGCAAATTGAATGTGTAACACCTGCTTCTAACACACATAGACAAGACGACAAAATTTGCATCGTCACACAGAAAAATCTATCGGACATTGAAGTTTTTAACCACAGATATCACATTACACACGAAGAAAATTTTTCCACAAGCCCAAATCCTAATTCTTTACGACATCGTAATACCTAAGGTATTACATTACTTCACCCTTAAAGAAATTCGGTCCCCGAATTTCAATAACCACTAACTCCCTTACTGGCGATTTGCTACTAGGGTTTCGAAATGGTTAATGCACTTCCCCTCGAGGATTTCCCCCTTAAGGGTCAACCTCTACTACATATCATAGGACCTCAACCCTCAACCAATATTTATATAAGCCAACATAAACACAAGTCAAGGAGGTAGGAATCATTCCATCACATACACATGGACAAATCAAGCTCCAATAGAACAAATTATCGATGCTCAACTATAGGGATGAATTTTAAATGAGTACCTATAACTATGTATTGAATATCTGAGTGTCTTGACAAGTCAAAGCATAAACCCAAGCGGCTCCTTCGTCTACCGCTGGCTAACCTAGGCCTCCTCGACCCTTATTGAGCCCTCTTCCGGTGCTGCCACTCCTACTTACAGGTGGCAGTGCTCGGCTAGCAAAAATAGCCATAGACTTTGTCACACTCCTCAAAATGGTACGTGACCGACACAATTTAGAGACACTCTCTAGTTGAAAGCCTATGCCCTTAGCTCCATATAATACTCATATCACTATAATATAATCATTTTAAAATGTGAGAGCAACAATGTAACAAAGACTTATCTTATTCAAACACTTCGATTTTACTTAATAATCTACAATTTCATAGAATACACAATAAACATAAAGTACTGTAATAACATAATTATGTACAATAACCACTTTCTCCTAGGCGTCCTATTTGACTGCAGAGCTTTCTAGAATTTAAAACTAAAGTAATAGTTCTAATTCAAAGAGACACCAACCCTTGGAGCAAAGAGGGTTAGGATAATGAACTTCCCGCTACTCCTCAGGTGGATGTTTTTCCTTAACTTCAGGATTTGAAAAATATATTCACCACAATATGAAATAATAATCTCAATGAATAGATAACATTATAAGGATAGAAACTTAATTACAGATAATCATCAAGTGATTAACAATACACAAGGTATATGTATAAAATACATAAGTAAAATTTCTCAATCCTTAGCATATAACTATAATCATATTCAACACATGGTCATATTTATATTCGGCACACAGCCTTATTCACATTCTTTACATGGCCATAATTATATTCGGCATATAGCTATATTCACATTCATTACACGGCCATATTCATATTTGGCACACAACCATATTCACATTCTGCTCTCAGCTATTTACACATTCGGCACACAACCATAATCATATTTCGGCACATAGTCATAATCATATTTGATATACAGTCATAATCTTATTAATTGTAATATTCAGTCAAAGATAATAGTAGATATACTCTGAGTGTGTAAATTACTTGGACTATTCATATAATTAAATAAATATCCAAGTAGATTAGCTACTCACCTGAAATCCAAGTTACTATATCTTCTTTAAATCTACATAATCACATTTAATGGATTTAATTATGGATTCATAACAACATAATTCTTTATTACAGATATGTATGAACATTTATACATACGTGTACTGTTCAAAAATACATATAAATATTATTTATACATATAAATACTATTTATACATACATGCACTATTTATATGTACGATTACTATTCATACATACATACATTATTTATATATATAGTTACTATTCATACATACATGCACTATTTATATGTACGGTCACTATTTATACATACCGAAAATAATGAACATAAGCAGCTATTTATATGTATGGTCACTATTCATACATACTGAAAATAATGAACATAAGCCGCAACCACAAAGAATACCTAAGAATATAATCTCTAAAAATTTTAAAGATATAAGAAGAGCATAGTATCATTGCCTCGAATCTAAACCGAAAACGAAAGGCCTAAAATTTCAGAGACCTAGCTCTAGAACAAGAGAAGTTTGAGGAGAGGAAAGAAGAGAAACTGGAGGTGTGAGTTTAGAAGTGAAATAGAATGGCCTATTTATAGGAAAAATTAAGGGTACTATTTGGTACTATTTTTTCTACCATTCTCCTAAACTATTTCATCTACCATTCTCCTAAACTACTATTTCATCTACCGTTCTCCTAAACTATTTTATCTACTGTTTTTCTAAACTATTTCATCTACCATTCTTCTATACTATATCATCTACCATACAACTACTAGTTTCACTTACCAGTTTCATCTATTATACACTTTATACTATGCATGAAGGGAAACTCTCATTTCTCCTTAAACTTTTAAGTTTCCTTTCACTTGCATCTTTTCATTTTAGTCCCCAAAGAGATTTTCTCACAAGAAGCATCATTTGGTTTCCCAATTTCTTCCTAGATTCCCTTTAAGCCTAAACCACATTTAATATTTGACAAGATGATTATGCATGTGAATAGTATTGTATATGTGAATAGTGTTATATAGTGAATAGTATCGTATATTATAATAGTAACCGTAGTTTGTGAACACACACATTTATACATATTATTTCTGGTATTACATTACTTCCCCCTTAAGGAAATTCGGTCCCCGAATTTTAAATTACCTTGAAGATTCAAATAGATGTGGGTATCTAACTCGCATATCGGCCTCGGCTTCCCATGTGGCCTCCTCGTGAGTCTGATTCCGCCACAGTACTTTTACCAATTGAATCTCCCTAGATCGGGGTTTCTTAATCTGGCTATCCAGGATAGCTATCGGTACTTCCTTGTATGACAAATCTTCATCTAATTGGAGGGTATATTGATGAAGTACGTATGAAGGATCAGGAGGCTACTTCCTTAACATAGACACATGGAAGACGGGGTGGATCCCCCCTAACTCTATGGGTAAGGCTAGCTTGTAGGCAACATTGCCTATTCTTTCTAGGATCTCGTAAGGTCAAACATACCTGGGGCTTTATTTCCCTTTCTTCCTAAACCTCATTACGCCTTTCATAGGCGAAACCTTGAGAAACACCATGTCTCCAATGATGAACTCTAAGTCTCTTCGTCTATGGTCAGCGTAGGCTTTCTGCCTACTCTGAGCTGCCAACAATTGTTCTCGGATAACTTTTACCTTGGTGATTGCCTCTTGTACCAAATCGGGTCCCAAGACTTTTGCCTCGCCTGTTTTGAACATCCAATCGGTGGTCAACATCGGCGGCCATACAAGGTCTCATAAGGTGCCATCTTGATACTTGATTGGTAACTGTTGTTGTAGGCAAACTCCACTAGCGGAAGGTGCTTTTCCTAACTTCCACTAAAGTCAAGGATACATACTCTCAACATGTCTTCCAAAGTCTGAATGGTCCGCTCTGTTTGTCCATCAGTTTGCGGGTGAAAAGTCATGCTAAGGTTTACTCTAGTGCCAAGGGCTTCCTAAAAAGTTCTCCAAAATTGGGATGTGAATTGTGGCCTTCGGTTAGAGATAATCGTCAAAGGCACTCCATGTATCTTCACAACTTCTTTAATGTAGAGCTCAGCCAGTCTAGACACACTGTATATTGTCTTAACTTGTATAAATTGGGTCGTCTTTGTTAATTGATCAACGATGACCCAGATAGAATCATAGCCACTGGGAGAATGTGGTAATCCTACGACGAAGTCCATAGTCACATCTTCCCATTTCTACTCAGGAATTTTAATTTGCTGAAGTTTCTCCGCCGATCTCAGGTGTTCAGCTTTAACTTGCTGACAAGTTAAACATCTTAATACAAAATCTGCCATATCATACTTCATTCCGTCCCACCAGTAAATTTGTTTCAAGTCTTGGTACATCTTGGCCATACCAGGGTGAACTGTGTATGTTATGTTATATCCTTCCTCCATAATCTCTCTCCTTAAAGCCGACATATTAGAAACACATAATCGATTTTCAAACTGAAGTGCACCCATGTCATCAAGTGTAAACTCCTGGGTATCTCCACTGTATACCTTGTCCATAATCTTGGCCAATTCTAGGTCATCCTTCTGAAATAGACAAATGTGGTCGGATAAGGAAGATTTAGCCTTGATGTGAGCCAAGAACATGCCAGAGTCAAATATCTCAAAGTATACCCCACGAGACTCTAACTTCTGTAACTTCTGTACTAAGGACTTCCCTACCTCAGTTATATGTGCAAGACTGCCTGAGGATTTTCTACTTAGGGCATCTGCCACCACATTTGCTTTCCCAGGATGGTATAGGATATTGTCGTCATAATCCTTCATCAACTCCATCCAGCGCCTTTGTTGCAAATTAAGGTCACGCTGATCAAAGATATATTTAAAGCTCTTATAATCTGAATATTTTTCACGTTCCCCATAGAGATAGTGCTGCCATATCTTAAGTGCAAACACAACCACTGCCATTTCTAGGTCATGTGTCGGGTAATTCTGCTCATGTTTCTTAAGTTGTCTAGAGGCATAAGCTATCACCTTGTCATTCTGCATGAGGACACAACCAAGTCCTATTCGAGAGGCGTCACAATATACTGTGAACCCTTCTAGTCCGAATGGTAATACAAGTATTGGTGCTGTAACCAACCACAGCTTAAGTTGTAAGAAACTCTTCTCGTATTTATCATTCCACTGGTACTTTATGTTCTTCCGTGTTAGACGTGTGGGAGGGATGACTATCTTTGAAAAGTCCTAGATGAAACGACGATAATAACCAGCTAATCCTAGGAAGCTCCGAATTTCTGTTACTGAAGTAGGTATAGGCCACATCTTGACCACTTCAACCTTACTTGGTTCCTTCTGTATGCCATCTTTTAAAATCACATGACCTAAGAAGGTTACTCAGTCAATCCAAAACTCACACTTTGAGAACTTTGCATAAAATTGATGTTTACTCAGTTTCTGCAATGCCATACGAAGATGTTGCTCGTGCTCCTCCTAGCTTCTTGAATAAACTAATATATCATCTATGAATACTATGACAAATCGATCAAGGTATGGTTTAAACACCCAATTCATGAGATCTATGAAAGCTGCTGGGGCATTCGTTAGTCCGAAAGACATAACTGTGAACTCGTAATGTCCATACCTAGTACGAAATACTGTTTTGGGTATATCTGCCTCGTTGACCTTGAGTTGGTGATAACCAAACCTCAAGTCAACCTTAGAAAAATGCTTAGCTCCCTGCAACTGATTAAAGAAATCATCTATACGAGGCAGATGGTACTTACTTTTTATAGTGACCCTATCCAGCTGCCTGTAATATATGCAAAGTCTCATTGATCCATCCTTCTTCTTTACAAAGAGAACCGGGGCACCCCACGGGGAATAACTGGGTCATATGAAACCCTTATCCAAAAAATCCTACAGTTGTTCATTGAGTTCTTTCAGCTCAGCAGGTACCATTCTGTAAAGTGGAATTGAGATAGGTTGAGTTTCTGGTGCCAGATCTATATTGAACTCAATTTATCGATACGGGGGTATTCTTGGTAATTCGTCTGGAAACACGTCCAAAAACTCCCTCACAATTGGCACAACTTCAAGTTTGAGCTTTTCCTTCTCTATGTCTTGTACGAAGGCTACGGACCTTTTGCACCATTTTCTCAATAATTGTTGGGCGCCCATTAGGGAGATCAAGTTACGCGGTGTCTTGCTTTGGTCTCCCTAAAATACAAATATGGATTCTCCGGGCATAAAAATTTTTATGGATTTACTATGACAATCAAGGGTTGCGTGGCATGAAGCCAACCAATCCATGTCTAAAATTATATCAAAATCTATCATATCAAGGATCATAAGATCTGTCATAGTTTCTAGCCCTCCTACTACTACACTACACTCTTTATACTTTTCCTCTATTAGAACCATTTCTCCCATAGGGGTAGACACAAGAAACGGTTGTTCTAAGCTTATCGGTTTCTTAAAGATGTATTTAACAAAATTTGGAGATACATATGAATGGGTAGATCTAGGGTCGAATAATACATGAGCTTTATGTAAGCAAATGGTCAAAATACCTATGACAACAGCATTAGATGCTTGAGCGTCTTTTCTGGTGAGAGCAAACACCCTAGCTGGACCATGGCCAAAAGACTGCTGCCCTCTTCCTCCTTCTCCTCTTCCGGCTCCTCTTCCTAGTCTGCCCCTTCCTGCAGATGAATGAGCTACACTAGTTGATGTTGTCAATGTTTGAGGGTATGATGGTTGTGCAGATCTAGCCCCAATAAGTAATTGTGGACATTCCCTTGCAAAGTGACCCGCTTGACTATATTGGTAGCAAAGTTTGTTCCCTTTAAAACATACTCCCGAATGAAACTTCCCACATTGCGGGCATATAGGCTTAGCATGCCTTTGCTGAAATAGTGCTTGATCATCCCTCCATTGATTGAAACTCAGTTATACTATATTGGATGATGCAGTAGTGTGCTCTAAAAATGCTATAGGATTCGATTGGCCTTGATTTAGAGGCTTTGGTGCCCCTGATGAGCTTTTATAGGGCTTTCCTTCCTGTCCCCTCTTTTTCTTCATTCTTTGTTCATCCTTCACTTCTTCTGCCATTTCCATGAATCTTGCAGTACTTATCATTGCGGCATATAAAGGATATGTTTCAATTTGGGTCCCCACAAGTTGTCTTAAAAGGGAGCGAAGGCTCATGACAAATCTCCTTATCTTTTCTCCTTCATCAAGATTTTTGTTAGCGAAAAATTGGGAAAGCTGTATGAACTTAGTGTTATAATCGTGGATTGACATTGACCCTTGCTTGAGGGTCTCGAATTCTTGGGTTCTTGCGCCTCGTACACTTTGAGGGAGGAATCTTTCCATGAACATCCTCTTAAATTCTTCCCATTCCACTAGTGGGACATTACTAGCTCTACCCCCTTTAAAGCAACTCCACTCAATTGATAAACAGTTAATGCCACTTTCCAGACACTTGAACATCCTAAAGTTGTACAGGCCTTTTCAATATCATCTAAGAATTTTCTTGGGTCTTCACTTGGATCTTCTCCAGAGAATGATGGAGGTTTGAGCTTTAGAAAGCTCGTAACTTGCTTTTTTGTCAAAATCTCCTCCTGTTGGGGAAGAGGTGGTGCTTGTGGCATTGGTTGAACCATATTTGTTTGAGGTGCCACTGGAGGATTGTTCAGAACAGATTGCCCTATTATCATTGCCTCCATTCTATCTATTCAGTCTTGGATAGTATTGAACATAGCCCTTAGAGATGGATCATTTGGAGGAGGTGTCTCATCAACACCCATAGTCTCAGTACGTTCACTGCTTTCTTGTGATGCATCTACTAAGAAGAAAGGTGTTAACACCCTTTAAGAGCCCATACACCTACCTTGGTTAGACGGTCTTCCTCTTGCCTTTTAAAGGTGTCAAAAATCTACACATATTTAGCAAACACCTTTAGATGTTAATAATGCCTTAAAACGATACTAATTGAGGAGTATAACACGAAAGGAAAATTATAACGACATCCTATGGTGCCTTCTATGGAACCTCATCCTATGATCGTGCCGCGGTTCACAATAATAAGGGAGGATCTACCAAGGACACCTTTGCTCTGTAGTCAATAGGAGACCTAAAAACCTAATACCTCTGATACCAACTTTGTCACGCCCCTCAAAATAGTACGTGCCGGCACAACGTAGAGACACTCTCTAGTTGTAAGCCTATGCCCTTAGCTCCATATAATATTCATATCACTATAATATAATCATTCTAAAATGTGAGAGCAACAATGTAACAAAGACTTATCTTATTCAAACACTCCGATTTTACTTAATAATCTACAATTTCATAGAATACACAGTAAACATAAAGTATTGTAATAACATAATTATGTACAATAACCACTTTCTCCTAGGTGTCCTATTTGACTGCAAAGCTTTCTAGAATTTAAAACTAACGTAACAGATCTAATTCAAAGAGACACCAACCCTTGGAGCAAAGAGGGTTATGATAATGAACTTCCGCTACTCCTCATGTTGATGTTTTTCGTTAACTTCAGGATCTGAAAAATATATTCACCACAATATGAGATAATAATCTCAATGAATAGATAACGTTACAAGAATAGAAACTCAATTATAGATAATCATCAAGTGATTAACAATACACAAGGTATATGTATAAAATACATAAGTAAAATTTCTCGATCCTTAGCATATAACTATAATCATATTCAACACATGGTCATATTTATATTTGGCATACAGCCTTATTCACATCCTTTACATGGCTCTAATTATATTCGGCATACAGCCATATTCACATTCATTACACGGCTATATTCATATTCAGCACATAGCCATATTCACATTCGGCACTCAACCATTTACACATTCGGCACACAGTCATAATCATATTTCGACACACAGCCATAATCATATTTGACATACAGCCATAATCTTATTAATTGTAATATTCAGTCAAAGATAATAGTAGATATACTCTGAGTGTGTAAATTACTTATACTATTCATATAATTAAATAAATATCCAAGTAAGTTAGCTATTCATCTGAAATCTAAGTTACTATATCTTCTTTAAATCTACACAATCACATTTAATGGATTTAATTATGAATTCATAACAACATAATTCTTTATTACAGATACGTATGAACATTTATACATACGTGTACTATTTAAAAATATGTACAAATACTATTTATACATACATGTACTATTTATATATGGTTACTATTCATACAGACATGCACTATTTATATGTACAGTTACTATTCATATAAATATGCATTATTTATATGTACAATCACTATTCATACATACATGTACTATTTATATGTATGGTCACTATTCATACATACTAGAAATAATGAACATAAGCCGCAACCACAGAGAATACCTAAGAATATAATCTCTAAAAATTTTAAAGACAAAAGAAGAGCATAGTATCATTATCTTGAATCTAAGCTGAAACGGAAAGGCCTAAAATTTGAAAAACCTAGCTCTAGAACAAGAGAAGTTTGAGGAGAGGAAATAAGAGAAACTGGATGTGTGAGTTTAGAAGTGAAATGGAAGGGCCTATTTATAGAAAAAATCAAGGGTATTATTTGATATTATTTCATCTACCATTCTCCTAAACTATTTCATCTACCGTTCTCCTAAACTACTATTTCATCTACCGTTCTCCTAAACTATTTCTTCTACCATTCTTCTATACTATACTATCTACCATACAACTACTAGTTTCACTTACCAGTTTCATCTACTATACACTTTATACTATGCATGAAGAGAAACTCTCATTTCTCCTTAAACTTTTAAGTTTCTTTTCACTTACATCCTTTCATTTTAGTCCCCAAAGAGATTTTCTCACATGAAACATCATTTGGTTTCCCAATTTTTTCCTAGATTCCTTTTAAGCCTAAACCACATTTAATATTTGACAAGATGATTATGTATGTGAACAGTACTGTATATGTGAATAATGTTATATAGTGAATAGTACCATATATTATAATAGTAACTGTAGTTTGTGAACACACACATTTATACATATTATTATGGGTATTACAGACTGCATGTGTGCAGGGTGAATGGATCCATGTCCAGAAATAGAGACTAGCTAAGGCACACTCTCTTGAAGTGGCCTATTTGACCACATTGAAAATAGGTATTCCCAAAGCATTCCCCGGAGTGTCGTTCGCCATACCTAGGACATTGAGGTTTGTAATTGCCTCCTTTTTTTGTCATATTGAGGTTGGGGTGCATCAGCATAAGAAAGCACGTGTCTTGTGGACAGCCGATGTCGAGTTCCCACCATGGCTAAACGATCTCCCGTCATGTCCCCTCTTTTGAGTTCCTACCATGGCTAAATGATCCCCCATCATGTCCCCTCTTTCGCTTGTTGTTAAAGTCCTCTCGGCATCTCGCCCATTCTTCATCTTACGAGCTGTGTCAACAGTCACCATGTAAGATGAAAAAGACCTTATCTGGGCTCCCACCTCTGAAAATAAAGAGTCTAAAAGTCCTTCTTTGAAACACTAGATCTTTTCCTCCTTCTTTGGGACTATGTGAGCAGCATATTCGGACAACCTCAGGAATAAGGTGTCATATTCATCAATGGTCTGAGTCCCCTGATGAAGCGTCTTAAACTCTCGCATTCATGGCTCTTGCACACTCCTCGGGATGAACTGGTCTCAAAAGGTCTTTTGGAATTCCTTCCATCTGATAAGTAAGGCATTGTCGACCATTTCCTTTTTCCATGTCTACCACCAATGATCTGCCCTACCTCTCAGTTGGAATGTTGCAAGGATCACCCTCCGGAGTTCTGGGTACTCTAGAGTATCAACGATCTTCTCACAGTTTCGAGAAAACACTATGGATCCTTGCTAGTAGTCTCTCCCGTGAACACCGGTGGTTTGAGTTTCAAGAACTATGAAGTCTTAATCTCTACTGCCACCCCTTCCTGAACTAGAGGAAAGGGAAGAGGTGGTATCTGAAGTGGCTCTTTTGCCCTCACAGCAGATGTTGATGCCTACGAGTCATCCCTCACCAGTTGTTTCACTAGATCCGCTAGTCCTCTCACCTGCTCTTATATAGTAGCCAGTGCTTCCATTATTGCTACCAAATTGAATTGTGGTGGCACCCCACCACTCCTTCTAGAGCCTACGATAGGTGGCTCTCAGTTCCATGCATGATCGTCTCCTGCAAGATCATGCGTCTCTGAAACTACATCTATTGGTGGAGTATGTCCAGGGGTCAAGGCTCTACCAATACTCGTATGGCCTCCGCGTACATGTGACCAACCACATGCCATTTAAGCTAGCTCTACACATTAAAAGAATTTACTTTAGTACGTAAGCTATCTCTAATCTATCAAGGGTATGACACAGAAGAAATAGACATAACTCTAAAAAGGACTTTGGTGGATCCCTAGCCTATAGTTATGTCGCAGTTCACAACCATAGGGGAGGGCCCATTAAGAACACCCTGCTCTATAGTCACTAGGAGATTTACTAACCTACCTTTAATACCAACTTTGTCATGACCCGATATAGGGCCCATGACCAGCACAGTGACACTACTCCCGTCATTGTAAGCCTTTTACTCTTATTACCTATTTCGTTTTGTTCAATTGTACAAAAGCATTTAATATTATAATCATTCTATTTATTTTTTTTATATTCACATAAATACTGACAGCATACAATTTGAATCAGTCGTACCTGATATCCTTGCCGCTTACATCAATATTTGAGAAAACGAATAAGCACTCACACATAGTTAGATTTAGGGAGAAACGTACCTTGCATCCTTGCCATTTCATTTTACAGATGGTGTGAAAAATTATATAATCATACAACATATTCTAATAGTTCCTTTACTTTCTTACTAGAAATATTCTTCTCAACTTATGTTTTAAAACTTAAATAAATAATAAATAATTTTTTTTTGAAAATTTAATAATCATACTAAAATGGCTTTTCAAAACTAAATAATACTAGTAAATAGCTTTTCGAAAATTTAAATAGTGATCTATAAAGTTTACCCTTTTTCTTTACCTAAAAAGAATTTCGTTTTCTAATAATTATGTATTTGAAGGAATTACTTTTTTTTAATTACTCATACCAACATATTAACAATAATTGAAATATTTCTTCATACATCTCCAGCTTGGCATCCCAAGGCATTTTATAATCTAAAGCTAATTACCAATTATAATTAGCAAATCAAAATTTACCAAGCATCAATCCATTTATTTTACAAAATTAAATTAAATTAATTCAATCACTATATCATTCAATCAAGCAAGTACTGTCATAATAAGAATTTTTCAACTAATTAATAAAATTAAATTAGAATAATATAATTGTCTTGCCGTTCAATTGGTCACAAAAATGTCACAACAATAATAATTCACAATTTATAAAAATGCCAATAGTTATAATTATTAGCTAAATTCCAATAATAATTTCCAGTATTATCCTAAGTGTCCTGATGACAACAAAGCTCATAAAGACCTTAATCAAAATAAAAACTACTGCATCTACACGACAACGGAAAGGTTCTCAACAAACCTCACTACCCCTCAAGCGGGTGTTCCTTGTCAGCAACCGGGTCAAAAAAAAAATTAAAATACTAAGAGCGTGAGCCATAGACTCAGTGAACAAAACGACAAATCCTTAATATAATCCAAATACTTCCAATGTCAATAAGGTGCCCATTTAGCCAAACTCAAACCAAAATGATGAATAAATACCAGATTCACGGCGACCAATCTCAACCAATTAGTGGCACACATCAACGGCATGATGACCTATGGGTCCTCACCTTACCATGACATTGCGAACATCCCGCAGGCCAAGACGCCCTATGGGTCCTCGCCTTGACCTCGCCACGGGAAGTTGCTACCCTCAATCATCGGTTAAGACACCTATGAAAGTCGTAGCTCAACCCAGGTCCTCGCCTTACCTTTCCATGAAGAAGGGGCACCACTTATACCAATCAAAGCATCCAAAGGGGGGTTCACAAAATCCACGGCAATATAAAATTGTCATGAAACATAATTACAATAAATATCACCATTTACCCCTTCAACAATTTCAAGGTATCTTCTTCAAAACAATTTTAACTCTATCTAATGTCAAATCAAATGCAAGAATAATGATAATAATCAAATCAAATTTGGGATTTCTATCCTACGACACCCCAAAAGACACAAGACGCTAGAATCATAGTAAGAATCAGTAGGATCACCCACTTGAATTCCAACGACGTCTTTATCGTCACCCAATCATTACCCGTGGAAGGATGTGAACACAAGAAGAGATGTTGCTTGAGTGCTAACGGATGTTGTTGAAAGTATGGGTGATTATGTCTTTGTTTGAGAAGGAGGTGCACGTCCTAGGTTTCTATAGGTGTAACCGCCTGGATGATCTTATGTGTTTGAGTGCTTGAATATATGTGTAGGCGTCTGGTGTCAAGGGGGTTGATATGAATCAAGCCAATGATTCAAACGATGTGGCAAAACAGTTGGCAACCAAAGTTGATGTGTCTAAGAAGATGACAGCTAAGCTGACAACCAAGCATACTGAGAGGAGAAAGAGTGTTCAAGCTAAAAAGGTTCCAGGATGGACACGTTATTTCATCATGAAATAGCTGAATCAAGGATCAATTCTGTTATTTACTTTTGTCATTTTCTACATTTCTATTTCGTACATCGGAGGGTAAATATTATAGTGGAGTAGTATATGTTTTCTATCTTCGTTTTTGTTGAATCGTTTTGGAGCTATCCTTCACTTAGAGTAAGGAAATCCTACTTGTATATAGAGATTAAAGGATTTGTTTATAATGGAGTAGTATAATATAGTCCCTAGAGTTCAATGGCTCATTGAGTTAGGAACTATTAAAACTAATTACCAGGAATTAACAATGGAGTTTTGTTATAAAGGAATGAATGTGAATACACCCTTCAAGGGAAAGAAGCTTGGTAAGCTAGCTGTTTCGGAAGACCTTCTGAATTTTATCAATTCTCTCACTCAACCAGTGCAAGAAAAGATGGAAAAAGAGGAAGTACCTCAAGCTGTTAAAGACTTATTACAGCAGTATTCTGAAATATTTCAAGAACCGAAAGACTTAACACCTATACGAGAGGTTGATCATCACATTCCCTTGGAACCAAATTCCAAACCTGTAAATGTGCGACCATACAGATATCCACATTTTCAAAGAAATGAGATAGAGAGGCTAGTTACAAAAATGCAGACTGCTGGCTTATAAGGGACAATCACGGCCTTTTCTCTTCCCCTATACTACTAGTAAGGAAAAAAGATGGTACTTGGTAGTTTTGTATGGATTACCGTGCCTTAAACAACATCACTATTAAGGATAGATTTCCAATATCAACTATAGATGAGATTCTTGATGAGTTACATGGGGCTATGCATTTCTCCAAGTTGGATTTACGATCGAGGTATCGTCAAATTGGAATGTGAGAATCTAGTATCCATAAGACTGCATTCAGAAGGCATACCGGTGATGTGATTTCCGGAGGGAAAACACTTGATCGATTTTCTGGATATGTTGAAAGAAACAAACAAATGAAACCAAATCACTCAATTGATAAGCCAAAGGGCGCCACAACTAAGAGAAATGGGTTGATCTCGCCACACTCAAGAAAGAAGAACGTGAGTGATAAGAAATCTAGCCACTCTCGCCACTAACACAAGTTAGATAAGAGAAAGAACTCAAGAATCCTCTTGAAAGCAAAATGCCAATATCTCATATATGATTCAAAGATGGTTTACAACAAATGGCAAGGACCCTTTTTATAGAGGGTCTCCAAAACAAAAAGACAAAAGACTCCAACTAATGCATTAAATGCATCAACTAAAAGTCAAGTAGTGTAGGCTAAATGTCAAAGACAATAAATGCATAGGTAGCTAAATGTCAAAGACAATAAATGCATAGGTAATAGACTACAACTATATTCAACAAATGCAACTATCTCACATGCAATCTTTTTCGCACTTCTTCCACTTTCAACAAAGTGGTTAAGCCCAATCCAAGCCCTTTAGCCCTTAAACGAGTTAGAGGCCCAATTAAAGTGTTCTCCCTTTCTTGGGCTGCAATTAGTCCAATCTCTTTAACCCTTGAACGAGTTAGAGGCCCAATTGAAGTGTTCTCCTTTTCTTGGGCTGCAATGGGGTTATCCTTGATTACATCATCCTCCCCTGGTTGAAATGGATTTGTCCTCAAATCCAAGTCCTCTTTATCTTCTAAGTACGGGGAAAGATCCCTCACATTGAAAGTAGTAGAAACAGCATAGTCTTCAGGCAAATCAATTTTGTATGCATTATCATTTACCTTGTCTATGATACGGAAAGGACCATCTGCCCTTGGCATTAATTTGGACTTCCTTTGGTTTGGAAATCTTTCTTTTCGAAGATGAACCCATACTAAATCTCCTGGACTGAATTGAACAAATTTTCTTCTCTTGTTGGCAGTCTTCTCATAGATGGAGTTCTTCTTCTCAATTTGCTGTTTAATGTTTTCATGTAACTTCTTTATCATGTCAGCCTTCATTTTTCCATCTATGCATTCTCGAGCTTCAAGTGGTAATGGTACTAAATCAAGTGGGCTCAATGGATTAAATCCATAAACTACTTCAAAAGGAGAGTGTTTAGTAGTACCATGTACACTTCTATTGTAAGCAAATTCAGCATAGGCCAAGCATTCATCCCAACTTTTCAAGTTTTTGCCAATGATAGTTCTTAGCAAAGTAGAAAGCGTTCGGTTCACCACTTCAGTTTGCCCATCAGTTTGTGGGTGACAGGCAGTACTAAAGAGTAACTTTGTTCCCAGCTTTCTCCATAAAGTCTTCCAAAAGTAGCTAAGAAATTTGGCATCACGATCTGACACGATACTCTTTGGAATGCCATGAAGTCTCACAATTTCTTTGAAAAATAAATTAGCGATGTGCACAGCATCGTCGGTCTTATGGCATGGAATAAAATGAGACATTTTTTAAAAACAATCAACAACAACCATGACCGAATCTTTACCTCTTTGTGTCCTTGGTAAGCCTAGCACGAAATCCATACTAACATCAGTCCAAGGTTGATCTGGAACAGGTAGAGGTGTATAAAGTCCATGGGCTGCTTCCTTGCTCTTGGCTTTTTTGCAAACAATACACCTTTCAATCACATGATGCACATATCTAATCATGTTAGGCCAATAAAAATGCTCTTTTAGCATCTCCAATGTCTTGGTTTCACCGAAATGCCCAGCCAATCCTCCTCCGTGAGCTTCTCGTGTAAGTAATTCTCTTATAGAACAGTTTGGAATTACAAGTCTCCCCAAGCGAAATAAAAAACCTTCAGATCTATAAAATCCCTTATATGTCATTTTCTCACAAGCGAGATAAATAGAAGCAAGTGTCGAATCTTCCATATAATGGTCTTTAAGAGATTCAAACCCCAACAATTTAGCATTCATCATGGAAATTAAAGCATATCTCCTTGATAAGGCATCTGCAACAATGTTGGTTTCTCCCTTCTTATACTTCAACACATAAGGAAAAGCTTCAAGAAATTCCACCCACTTTGCATGTCTTCTATTTAGCTTGCTCTGACCTTTCAAGTGTTTGAGTGATTCATGGTCTGTGTGAATTACAAATTCTTTTGGTAACAAGTAGTGCTGCCATGTCTCAAGAGCTCTAATTAAAGAATAGAACTCCTTATCATAAGTAGAGTAGTTAAGACTGGCTCCATTCAACTTCTCACTAAAATAAGCTATAGGACGCTTTTCTTGAAGAAGTAATGCTCCAATTCCCACTCCACTAGCATCACATTCAATCTCAAAAGTCTTAGAAAAATTAGGCAAAGCCAATATGGGTGCATTGCACAATTTTTCTTTGACAAGCTCAAAACTTCGTTGGGCTGCATCACTCCATTTGAACTCCTTTCCTCCCTTAGTACATTCAATTATGTGTGCTAAGATGGTGCTGAAATCCCTTACAAATCTTCTATAGAAAGAGGCAAGCCCATGAAAACTTCTTATTTCAGATATGGTTCTTGGAACGGGCCATTCTTTGATAGCTTTCACCTTTTCTTCATCAACTCCCACTCTTTGCTGAGATACTACAAAGCCAAGAAAAATCACATGGTCTTGACAAAAGTAGCATTTTTTTAGATTAGCATAGAGTTTCTCCTTTCGCAACACTTCCAAGACTTCCTTCAAATGTTGCACATGCTCCTCATAACTTTGACTGTAGATCAAAATATCATCGAAATATACCACAACGAATTTTCCAATGAAAGATCTAAGCACATGATTCATCAATCGCATAAATGTGCTAGGGGCATTAGATAGCCCAAATGGCATTACCATCCATTCGTAAAGTCCATGCTTTGTCTTGAAGGCTGTCTTCCACTCGTCTCCCTCTTTCATTCGGATTTGGTGATAGCCACTCTTCAAGTCAATTTTTGAAAACACCTTGGAACCATTCAGCTCATCCAACATGTCATCCAATCTTGGAATTGGGTAGCGGTATTTGATGGTGATCTTATTTATAGCACGGCTGTCCACACACATTCTCATAGAGCCATCCTTTTTAGGGACTAATAATGTAGGCACAGAACAAGGGCTCATGGATTCCCTTACATAACCCTTTTCAATCAACTCTTCAACTTGCCTTTTTAGCTCCTTAGCCTCCTCTGGATTCATTCTATATGCTGGCTTATTTGGTAAGGCAGCACCTGGCACCAAATCAATTTGATGCTCAATTCCTCTTAAGGGTGGCAATCCCTTAGGTAGCTCATTCAGAAAGACATCCGTAAATTCTTCTATCAACTCCCTTACAAGCTTAGGAAGCTTTTATGCAAGTTCTGGATTTAGCTCCTTGAGAATTAGCAATAATACAAAGTTTTCCCTTTTTATTGCCTTCTTTAACTCATTCTTAGAAGCAAAACAACTAGGCTTCTTCTCCTCGATTACATCCTCCTTCGGCTGTACTTGTATTGGCTTTAAGGGTGCCAACACAATCTTCTTTCCATCCTTCTCAAAAGCGTAGGTGTTTTTGAAGCCATCATGTAGTGCTCTTCTATCAAATTGCCACGGCCTCCCAAGTAGAAGATGACTAGCATCCATAGGGACTATGTCACACAATACCTCATCTTTGTAATTCTTCCCTATAGAGAAAGGTACCTTTACTTGTTTGGTGACCTTCATCTCGCCATGATTATTTAGCCATTGCAGCTTATATGGACGGGGATGATTGATGATAGGTAGCTTCAATTTTCCAACCAAGGTGGTTGAAGCAACGTTAGTGCAGCTCCCACTATCAATTATCACGTTACAAACTTTGCCTCCGATAGTGCACCTTGTTTGAAAAATATTCTCCCTCTGTTCTTCTTCTACCTTGGCTTGGATATTCAAGGCACGTCTAATAACCAAGGCAGCACCTTCATCAGCATACTCAACAACTTCTTCTTCGTCAAAATATTCTTCCTCTTCACATTCCTCCACAATATCTTCATCTTCACTCTCTATTTCCCCTTGTTTCTCTTTCAAGATCATCACTCTTCTATTAGGACATTCGGATGCTATATGGCCATGACCCAAGCACTTGAAGCACTTAATGTATCGGCTTCTTTTAGAGGGCTGGTTGTCTTCTCTCTTATCCTTCCCCTTAGAACTTTCAGATTTGTTCGGCTCTTTCTTCCATATCTCCTTATTACTCCCTTTGGTAGTGTTTGAGGTTTGGGAAAGTGTTTGGAAAGGTTTACTCCCCAATGGTTTAGACACTCCATTGGTTCTTCCATAAACTCTCTTTTTCTGTCTCTCCACCTTAATTGCCAATTTAATTACATCTTCTAAGAAGACATAATTCTGCAACTCTACTAAGTCAGCAACTTCTCTGTTCAAACCACCAAGAAATCGAGCTATGGTTTGCTCTTGAGGTTCATTCAGCTCGCACCGAATCATCAAAGTTTCAAATTCTTTGACATAATCTTCAACACACATACCTCCTTGCCTCAAGCTTTGAAGCTTAAAATAAAGCTCTTGCTTGTAGTAATCAGGTACAAAACGCCTCTGCATGAGCCTTTTCATCAATCTCCAATTTCGAACTTCCTCGTCTCCATCTCTTCTTCGTTGATTCTTCAAATTTTCCCACCATAGATTTGCATAATCAGTGAATTCAAGGGCTGCAAGTCGGCATTTGGTAGCTTCTGAATATTCTTGATATTCAAAAATCTTCTCTACTCGTTGCACCCACTCCAAGTATTCTTCAAGAGAACTTGTTCCCTTAAATGGAGGAATCTTCATTTTGATGTTGGCATCACGTTCCCTCTGCTGCCTTCTTTGCCTAGGTTGATCACCTTCTTCAGCTTCAGATTCTTCTCTATGGTGTTCAACATAAGCTCCTTTTCTTGGTTGTTGTTGTTGTAGCTCCATAAATCTAGCCATTTGAGTGGTTAGTTGAGCTATTTGTTCCATCATTTCTTCTTGACCTCTTTGTAGGCCAACAATTTGAGCTTGTTATAGGCTAAGCCCAAAAGGAACTTCAGAACTATTTTCTCCTGTCATAGTGATTTGTAATTTGTTGGTTTGAGTTTGGTGAAGGGTAGGTTCACTCTCTAAGTGTTTACACTCGGATTAACAATGAACAGTAACGATGAACAATGAACAGTAACGATGAATTTTTTTTTAAATAAAAAAGTTGGAATAAAATAGAACAACACAAGAATAGAAATAAAGATAAAGATGAACAAACTAGAAAATTAGCCTTCCATGTAGGTGGCAGATTACAAAACAAGGAAAACTAAGCCTTCCATATAGGTGGCAGAATACAAAATAAGGAAAACTAAGCCTTCCATGTAGGTGGCAAAACACAGAATAAAATGCAATAAAATTAAGCTTTCCACGAAGGGGCAAAACACAAAACAAATAATAGAACCTGAATTGAAGTGGCTCTGATACCAATATGATATGATTTCCGGAGGGAAAACACTTGATCGATTTTCTGGATAGGTTGAAAGAAACAAACAAATGAAACCAAATCACTCAATTGATAAGCCAAAGGGCGCCACAACTAAGAGAAATGGGTTGATCTCGCCACACTCAAGAAAGAAGAACGTGAGTGATAAGAAATCTAGCCACTCTCGCCACTAACACAAGTTAGATAAGAGAAAGAACTCAAGAATCCTCTTGAAAGCAAAATGTCAATATCTCATATATGATTCAAAAATGGTTTACAACAAATGGCAAGGACCCTTGTTATAGAGGGTCTCAAAAACAAAAAGACAAAAGACTCCAACTAATGCATTAAATGCATCAACTAAAAGTCAAGTAGTGTAGGCTAAATGTCAAAGACAATAAATGCATAGGTAGCTAAATGTCAAAGACAATAAATGCATAGGTAATAGACTACAACTATATTCAACAAATGCAACTATCTCACATGCAATCTTTTTCACACTTCTTCCACTTTCAACAAAGTGGTTAAGCCCAATCCAAGCCCTTTAGCCATTAAACGAGTTAGAGGCCCAATTGAAGTGTTCTCCCTTTCTTGGGCTGCAATTAGTCCAAGCTCTTTAACCCTTGAACGAGTTAGAGGCCCAATTGAAGTGTTCTCCTTTTCTTGGGCTGCAATGGAGTTATCCTTGATTACATCAACCGGCCACTACGAGTTCGTTGTTATGCCATTTGGTTTAACTAATGTACCATCGGGGTATCATCATATTAGAATGTGGGAATCCGATATCCATAAAACAAGATAACTTGATATATTAGTATTCTGAGAAGGGATCAAAACTAGATTTGGTTTCTTTTTCAATTTTGTTTCTAGTTCGGCTCTACCCAGTTTTTCTAGTTTGCTTTTGTATGGGCCTGACCCAGACCCATTTTTTGTACTCTTGCTTTTCTTGGACTGCATTGGCCTGCCAATTTATTAATACAATTTTTTTAGACCCAAAAAAAACTAATTCAAAATTCTTATATATTTGTTATTAAATTCTCTACTAAATTAGAACATATATAAAAAGTTCTTTCAAAAAATAATCATGCAATGATGAATTATATAAAAAATGTTATTTCTCAAAAATCATTCTTTTGTCACGTTCTACTTAAAAAATTATATACTTGACATAATTTGATTGAAAAACTTAACAATAAATATATAAAGAACTGTGCTTAAAATTTTTTTTCCAAAAAAATACTCCTAACTCGATTGTCATCATGAGACAGATGACATTAGAGCACATGAAAGCTTGCTATATATGACAGCTCCTCATAAAATTTAGCATGTGAATTTCTTCTAATCCCAACCATTTATTTTTATCTAAGGCTAATATTACGACATTTCATTAATTAAATTTGTAGCATAAAAGACACATCTTAAATTTTAATTTTCCCTCATACACTGAAAGCACCATCCTACTGAATGAATTTTCTTCTAATCTCAATGAAAGCACCATCGATAAGAATTATAACGAACTGAATGAATTACAGAACAGTAGATGATAGGAATTATGATAGATCGAAATTCGAAATGAAACAAGCTACAGAATAGCAAATGCTCGACTCCTACTGTTACGTCTATCCTATTTAATCAACCCATGAAATAGAATTGTTTAACAACATACTCCTCTAGACTAACAACTTCCTTCACGTGATCCTCATTTTCTCTGTGCAAGTGGTTCAACACATAGACATAGTCCTTGCTTTTCATCTTCAACTTTTCAGCCACTGCATCCCTAATGCTAACAAACTATTCACTATACTGATACCATATTAAAATATAATGCTTAACCCATATATCTACTAAAGTGAATACCAACCCCTCCTCGTGCATCCATCAAATGTCCACAGCGATAACGACAAACAGAAGCCAGATAATGATATAATATCAAAATATAATACGGAATGTCAGGCCGCTTAATAAAACTGGCTACAGGAAAACGGGGGATTCAACTCATGTCGCTAAATTACCATCTTTCTATGGAAAATGTATTCTACCTCACTGCGAAGGCTTTCCACATCCATCACATAATCTCTCTGGGATTCATCTGCCATCAAATTAAGTAGCAACTGCCTCATTTTATTTAATGCATCACCCAAAGTGCAGAAGTCCTTAAAGACCAGGGCGTCAGTGGTCCTGAGTTGCAGGAGACTCTTAATTGCAACAAGGGCCTGATTATATCATCATAAAAGTAACACCAGAGGTCAAACCATATACCCATCCTAGAAAACAGCAAAAGGGACAAACTAGTGTAGGCAAGACATAGAAGGTACAGACAACCTTCATAGTGTGTGAAAATGCAGTATTATGTACAAATCAAGAAACATACATCTGCTAAAAAATAGAGGAGAAGCAAACAGGTGGCTAGTGGAACTATCAAATGAAAAGATGTGAATCAGAATGCTCATCATTGGGAGGTGAAAGGTGTGCCGGTGACATTTGCAAATGACAAATATAGCACGCAACAGAAAACAGGTCTTCTGATAACAACAAAATAATAATATAATATGCCATGTAAACAGAGCACCTTCTCTTGGAGATCCAAATTGGTTGATACAGTAATAAGATCAACCACAGATTTCAGCAGATCACGGTCACTAAAAATAGGCAGTTCAGTTCCATCTACATTTTCTAACTGATACTCTGCAAGATCAGCCAAGAGAAGCACAGCCTTCCTCTGTAGTCTGATATCAACACTCGAATTTCTCAAAATATCCTAAAAGAATTGTCAGTTTCAATAATAATAACAAACCCCTTTTCTTTCTGAAAGGAAAAATAACAAATGATAGCAATAATAACAATGATGCAAAAATAAAAAAATTATTAGAGTGAAATTAATAATTCTAATAATAAGTATAACCTCAGGTAGGTCACCTGAAGCATCAAAACTCCAGCTTCAGTATAGAACAATTCCTGACCAGCTAAATGATTCCGGATCAAAGCTGAAACAGCATATAATGCTTTATTAGCCTCCTCTATAAAATTAGAGTTTACCATCTTCATTAGCATGGAGAGCACTCCAAGTTCCAAGACCTGGGAGAGTTAAAATTTGGATACCTCATTATCTTGTTAAGCTCCTCGCACCTAATCAATGAGACACCAAAGCATCTCCAAAACTTACATTGATTTTCAAAAGAAACATACCTGCTGCTGAACAACTGGATTATTTTGACTTGCTTTCCCAAGGATCCATGCAGCAATAGTCCTTATACTTGGATCAGAGTGATTAAGCTCTCGTGTCACCGCAATGAATCCCCCAAGTTTGTGTAAATCTGAATATGACAACCACTATAAAAATTACTCTACTATTCAGGGAAAAAACAACCATAACAAGAGGAAACTGAAACAAGTGCAGATTCTTAACTAATCATTTTTTGTATTTTTAGGTGAAATTCTATGCCACTTTATTATAAAAAACCGTTGGCAAGTGACATTATGCAGGGATGATAATTGATAGACACAGAAAAAGATCAAGGAAAGAGGAATCTCCAATCCAATGATTCTCCCAAAACCAAAATAGAATACCACCTCCAACATGCAAAGAAAGCAATTCATTTAAATTATGAAAAACAACAAAGGAAATAAACAAAAACTTGAGATATTAAAAAAAAAAAAAAAGGAGTTTTGAAAAGTGAGGTAATTATCTGGGCTAAATGTCTGTGACGGATGGACATCAAATTTCAGCTCATGCATGTATATTAGTTTAAATGAGTTTTTACAAATATAATAAAAATAATTAGCATAATATAAATTAAATTTTTAATTATTTGCACCCATATTTTCTCATTCAATAACTCAATTATCTTTTCACTTCATATAAGATTTTTTTTTAAAAGATTCATGGTATGACTTTCTTTTCCTCCTTTCTGATGTACATTTGATAGACAACTAAGGATTAGAAAGTCTTCTACATAACAAAGCAATATAAAGGATTATATGGACAAATATTCAGGGAAAGCCCAAATGGATTTTAAGAACCCAATATAAAGGATTAATAGAGTCTTCTGTGTTATGGTCCCTAGAGATGAATTTATGCTTGTTTCTTTTCCTACCTATGGTGTTGGCTCAATTTCCAAGAGAGAACCAACCAATCTCTCAGTGTAACTCACCATGTTGAAGATAAAAACTCACATAACATCCATTACTCAGAAAACAGTCCAATATAAATCACAATAGAAATAGGTAACTACCCCAATCTCCCACAACTGACAAATGATAATAAACCCCCAATAACTGTAATCACACATGCTTAATAACTCCTTAAGCACGTAGGACACATAATACACACAATAATGGGCACATAATAACACAACATACAATTGACAACGTAACAACACAATAATTATAATATTAAACTATAATTATAATATTAAACTACTGTAACATCACTCTCCCCCTCAATCTGACACTTGTCCTCAAGCGTAAAGTTCTAGTTGTTCCTCCTTAATTGTTGGCTTTGACCGTTCTATTTCATCTTCCCCCATCCATTAGCTCTAACAAGAACAACATTTTGCACCTATGCCCTCGAGCAAAAGGTTCGTCAGAATTAAAACTTAGCCCTTTCAGTATTCGTTCTTCCAATTCAGATCTAGACAATTGCTTAATAAATTGAGTTATTGAAGGTTGTTGTGGTAAGGGATCTGGTGGTTTGGGTTCGAATAAACCAAGAGAGTAACTCTTTCATTCATACAACCTAGAAAGGCTCATTGCAGTGGCTAAATCAGTGGGATGGTGAAGTTCATCCTCCACTGAAATATAGCCCTTTAACCCACTGATATATAACTCCACTTTCTGATCTTGGGTGATTGTCCAGACCGAGATGCAAGTTGTTCAAATTTCTCTTGATATTCTAGTACCGTGCCTATTTGACATAACTTAGCCAACTCACCCTGCTTTTGACTTCAGATTGGAGGACCACAACAAAGATAACACTGCCTCTTGAATTCTCCCCAAGAAAGATTAGGATGATCAATCTCTAATTGAAGGAACCAAATCTAAGCATTTCCTTCTAAGTGGTAACAGACAAAACCCACTTTATCTTCCTCTACTGTGTTCTGCTGTCTAAAAAAGTGCTCACTGCTCACATCTATTTAACCAGGCCAATGGATCTTCAAACCCTTAAAATTATGGAAAATCTAATTTTGCGACCTTAGGCTCTATTAATCCATTGCCAGAAACAGCCATTGCACGCAAGACACCACCATCAAACCTTCCACCACCAGTCACACCTCGCTTACCATCCGCCTTGGTCCAAGACGAGCCAGACCTTTGCAGATTGATGTGCGGAGAGTCACCACGCTACTATCTGTCTTTGTCGAGCGTGTGTCTATGCAAAGACCCATCACGTTGCGTCTCTCTGTCTCTATCCCATGCATGTCTATCTCTATCTCCGTTGTGTGCATCTTTGTCTCTGTCCCTATCACATGCATCTTTGTCATCATCGTAGGTGACTTCATTCCCTCGCTCTCCTCCACGTAGTTCCTTGTCTCCGTCACATGTGACGCTGTCTTCATCACAAGCAACGCCCTTCCCACGCTTTACCCGCGCTACCACTTCCTTTGCCAATGACTCAAGTCGCATGTTCAACTCGTCCATGGGCTGCCCAGTCCTTTGCCTCTGTACTACATTTATCTCTCGCTCTTCCTAAAGGAGATAATTGTTGCTGAATCTTGTCACCCATAACGGTAGGCTCTGATACCAATATGTTATGGTCCCTAGAGATGAATCTGGTTATGGGTGTTAATATTGTTAAGTCGTCCAGGGAAGGAGAAGAGAATTTCTGCTTGTTTCTTTTCCTACCCATGGCGTTGGCTCAATTTCTAAGAACCAACCAATCTCTCAATGTAACTTACCAAGTTGAAGATAAAAACTCACATAACATCCATTACTCAGAAAACAGTCCAATATACATCGCAATAGAAATAGGTAACTACCCAAAACTCCCACAACTGACACATAATAATAAACCCCCAATAACAATAATCACACATGCCTAATAACTTCTTAAGCACATAGGACACATAATACACACAATAATGGTAACATAATAACACAACATACAATGAACAACATAACAACACAATAATTATAATATTAAACTACTGTAACATCTAAGTAACAAAGCAATCAGAAATAGCTAAAAGTGACTTTGCATATGACGTTCTTCTCTAGAGCATAACAACAATTTGACCAGAAATAAATATAAAACAATATAAGAAGCAAAAGAGGAAGCTGTATAAAGAATTTCAAGAGTATGGTAATAGTAGACCATCAAATTAGAAAACGAATAGATAAAGTATTCAGTTAGCTCAGGACCATTAAAAAAATGTTGGTGGATCTTCATCATCTAATAAATGGTGCATGAGACCTGAGTTGGTAGATAATGGATACATGAATTTATACATAAACCTACCATTTGCGTTATCTATTGGCTCAACAAGTACATTAAGTTCCTGCAAAGCCCGGTACCGATCTTCTAGAGTTATAGACAAATTATTCAAATCACTTATTGCAATTTTCATCAATTCAGCATCTGATGGCATTTTTATTTCCTCCATCAATTCCTGTTTGAGCACCTAAAATGCATCAGAGAAGCCAAGGAGCACCTGTAGGGAAATGCATATGACATACCCAAAGAAAATATAGGAATAAACATGTGCCCAAATCTAAAATATTAAAATGACACTATAGTAATTTCACTGCCAATCATATCTAAGTTTATTCTAATTTATCAGACCAATTCCCTGACAGTTTAAGCAAACTACGATTTGGTAATGTCGACAAGTACTTCATAATTTGATGACATTGAGCCAGCTCTGTAGAAAACAACTTCCTCATCAATTGCCACAGAGAGAAAACACTATATCATAATAGAAAAACAACAGCCATATACACCGCAGGTACAAAAGAAAGAGGATTAGCAATGCATACTGAAATAAAAATTCAGTCCAAGAGGGAAATCATCAGTTCAATCATATTCATTAAACTTCCATAAATATCAACATCGCTTAAAATTCATTTTATATCTTCTAATTTCCAAGAAAAAATTGCTAGAGCCAAATATCCTTCCTAGAAAAACTGCAAAAGATTTTTACCTTTAATTCCATTTGACGTTTCTTCAGCTCACTTGCTGATAATTGCTGCTGAACTTCTGCTGTTTCCTTTAATTTTGCAGGATCAGAATGACCTAATATATTTACAACATCAATGATAATAACACTGTACTAAGTACAACTTGACAAAAAGTAGAAGTGCTCATCACATATTTATGTTCAATAAAAACTAAACTTGTTCAAGTAAACAATAAAAGTAAATAACAAATTTAAATATTCAAATAATAAACTTTCCATTTGGTATGCATCCAACTACAATTTTCGGTAGTGCACGAGGAGAGTAACTACAGAAAATTTGGATGCAGCAGCAGGCCAACTATGTTAGTATATCACCACCACAAATTATACTAAGCAATTACATGCCAAAGTTCAGGAATGAATCATTGGACTCAATATCCCCAAGAGTACACTTTTATTCTTTCATAAGTGATCAGTGCTACAGAAAATGACAGAAAACAATATAAGTTCAATAATAAGATTCTATGGTGCAACAGCGAAGCTTCCCCTTACTCAAGGGCACAACCAAACTCCTACATTTTAAGTAAGGTTATCCAGTGTGGCAATAAACTATATAAAGGGGCATGCATATCCGTCAATAAAATAACCCCAACTTTTTACATTTATTATTTCTACAATGATCAAATTGTCCTGTACATATCCAGTGTTAAAGAAAGTGTTAACTAGTTAATCCTATCAGAAATTTGTTAACAGTTAGGGATCAGTTACAGTTTGAAGTTTGAAGTATTTAAGAACTGGCTCTGAGCCTAAGGCAATCATAGAATCAATGATACATACCAATCACTTTCTCAATATCCAGAGAGTACAAACACGGGTGTCTGTTACCTTATATTCTTCCACTGTCTGTTACCTTATATCGAGAACATAGATCAAATCTGCAGAGTCTAACTTGTATAAAAACCCCCCGCATAACACACAACTTGAGAGAGGATATTAATTGATTACTTGCAACCAATCAAACGATTTTGACAAGATCCACTGCGGCAAACAACACTAGACACCCAGAATACAGTTACAAACCCTTCTAAAAATAGAGACTAACAAACTGATTAGTAAGTAAAAATAACTATACTTATAGCCCATTGCAACATCCCGTCCAATGAAGAAAACCCGCCGTCAAGGTCATCGTTGACTTGATCGTCGTGGTGTAGCAGATCGTCTTCCTCCTTTACAGTAGACCATAATAGCCCTCCTGAAGTAAGATTACTGTCTACGCCGTCAACCGTCCCATCCAACATCAGCAACGCTAACCACGGCAGTAGAAATAGCCCTAGCGTCCGGGGCCCCATTCAGAAGAGAAGAATCCTACCTACCAAAGCTAATTCGCGACGACCAATAAGTAACGAGCAAAGTTTTCCCTTCCTCCTTCAAAACAACAAGCAGCAACAAGCTCAGCCTGCCCGGAGATTTTACTCAGACGCCTTCTGCTCGCCTCTGTGAAGGACACGTAATGTAAATAAATCACCACCGTCAAACTGTACATCCACGGTTCATAAAATGTCGTAGTTTATCAAAATACACGGGTAAGAAATAAAATCCTATATTTATTTTCTCTAACATTTATATCAACTTTTAATTAACATTGTTAACATAATAAACGATAAAATGTTAACATAAACTTTTCTTTCTTTTCTATTAAATTTATTCCACTTTCTTTTTTTTTATTTTTTATTTTTTTCATATATAAATATTTATTAAAATTATAACAAAATCTTTTTTTCCTAAATTTAAACCTCACACTAAACAAATAAATGGTCATATCAAATATGTTTTTGGGATTATCTTTCTCATCTTATCATAATCTATTCCTATTTCCTTTTCATTATAATATATTTTCATTTTTATTCCATTCCAAATTTTTTTTAAAAAAAAGTTTTATATGCACCAAATGAACTCTATATGCCTCCGAAAAACAAACTTTAACAGTTTGTTTAGTTCGCAATACAGAGTAAGAAATGAAAAAAATGAGAAATTGAATAGAAAGAAAAAAAAAGTTGTTTGATTGGTAATAAAAAAAAGAATATAAAAGATAAAATAAATATTTTGGTATATATTTTTAATAAGACAGTTTGACTATAATACCCCTTAACTATTTTTTTTTTTTGCAAAAAATATTCAACCCCTGCCTCCAAAAAAACTCTATCGTTGACAACCTCCAAAAAATTTTAATGCATCAAATTAATCATCATCGTCACCATCAACCCATTTAACTTGGTATACAAAATATGCTCCAACCCATCAGATTAATCATCATCGTCACCATCAACCTATCAAATTAATCATCATTTTCTCAAAAATGGAAATTTCACACCATTTGATTTGAACTTTGAAAACTCTCCCCCCTCATGTTTTCATTTCAGGTTTTTGTGGATCTAACTAGGCAAAGGAAGGAGCTTCTTTCTGTAAATGCATGTCACGACCCGTTTTCTGGGCACATGACCGGCACAATGATGAATCTCTCATCACTGTAAGCCTTCCGATAAATTCTACTCATAAGTTTAGTCATTATCAAAATAATCATTACTGAAGAAAATATATCAAATTTTCTTATTTGAAATTCATAGAGATGATTTGCACATAATAATAGATTCTCAATATAAAATACATTATTATGCTGACATACAAACCAAATGCCAAACCCCTGACCTAAATGTCCTAGACGATTACAGAGCAACATAATCTACAACAATAGAGGGGCCTACCCGATAGCGGGAGGGTTCAAAGTGATCTACTCTTCTAGCGGATATTCTTCATTGGCAACCTGATCTGAACAAAAAAAAGGTTGTACAGCGAGTGTGAGCTTTTAAGCTCCGTGAGCGAATCGGCCTCGCGTTAATAAAATTCAAATACATTACCAGTCATGCAAGTATATCCGAAGGCTCATACTCAACCAATAGACATAGTTAGAAATTACATACAAGAAGATAAAAATTCATCCAATTCAACAAACGTTACTAGTACTCGTCAATGGCAATATATCCCGGAGAGCGCACACAGGCCGGCTCACCAATTATGTATATTTCCGCCATGACGCACAACCTCATCCTCTTAGCTAGGGCGCCTCACGGATTTATCACCAATCCGGGCTATATCCCTACTGAGGGAATCGTTGTCTCCACACTCATTGGTCAAGACACCATTTCAACCGGGTTTTCCGCCTTGCCATGAGAGGGGGTACTGTCCCGCTCAATCACAATCAATAGCACAACAGTTCATATCATAATCAGAAGTACAATAGAATATTCATCTATATAACAGGTATAGTATATAACTATATTATAAATTTATAAACCACAAATCAAGATAACAATTAATCTATTTTTGAAAAGATTCAAACTTCACATCAACATAAGATACTTATTTCATTTTATCCATACTTATAGATTAATTATCTCATTTAGATTCGTTATTCTGAATCCAATTTCCCCCTATGAATCTTGGGAGTGTCCTACGACATACTTTTTATCACCAGTAATGCTAAAACTAACGGGGTCGTTTCACTCACATGGATTCCGTACGAGCATCGCTTCTCTAAGTCGTTACAGACAAGAGTATTCAAGTGAATTTTAGTATTCCGCTACAGAGATTTTTATGAAAGATTAGAGAAAACAAGTTAGGATTGTTTTCATACAGACACTGTTCATACATACGGTTACTATTCATACGTACGGTCACTATTCATACATATGGTCACTATTCATACGTACGGATACTATTTATATATACGGATAATATTCGTACATATGGTCACTATTTATACATACGGATATTATTTATATGTACGATTTCTATTCATACAGTTACTATTCATACGTACGGATACTATTTATACCAGAAATAGAAAATACAATCTGTAAAAGAGTACACCAGGTAAGTTTCCAGGAAAGAGTGGAGGGTCACACTAGACACACTTAAAAACCAGGTCTTTCCTTAGCCACAACTTTCCTAGACATGTATTCTTCACAGTTTACATTCTATTTCGGTAATCAGAGAATCAAAATAACATATAAATAGCTAAGGACAGTTTTTCTGATGTGGAAGATCGGCCAAAGCCGCAACCACAGAGCATACTTAAGAAAATAACTTCTAAAATTGAAAGACATAGAAAGGGCATAGTATCCTTACCTAAGCTGAAAATGAAAGGCCCAAAATCTCAGAGGCCTAGCATTGGAGTAAGAGAAACTTAAAGAGAGAAGAAGAGAAGTTGAAGGTGTGAGTTTAGAAGTGAAATGAAAGTGCCTATTTATAGCAAAAGTCAAGGGTACTATTTGAGACTATGCGCTAATAAAATATTCAATTTACTATTCATGAAAATTACATTTCTAATAATGTAGTTACTGTGCAAATCTCGGCTGAAAATTTTTTCTTTTATTACTTATTGGAAACTTAAAGAGAAAATTATCCTTTCTCTTAAACCTTTAAGTTTCTTTTCAAATCAGTTCTTTCAATTTAGTCCCTGAAGGTATTTTCACCCATAAAACATCATTTTCTCCTACAAACTTTTTTCTAATTTTCTCTTATGATCAAACCATATCTAGTACTTGACATTTCAATTGTATAAGTGAACAGTATCGTATACGTAAATATTATTATACAGGTAAACAGTACCGTATATTAGTATAGTAACCATAGTTTGTAAATACACATTTATATTTTATTTTTCATGGGTATTACAATGCAGGTTTTATTTCGAAGCTTCATTTCAGCTATCGATGGCCGTTGTAATTTGGGAGGGCATGACAGTGGCGATGGAGGAAGACAATGTCAAGCAGGAAGAAGGATTTCATGAAGATGACATCGAGCAGGGAGAAGGGCATAATCGTCCAACAGTCTATTTTCCATTCTCAATATCGATTTTCCATCAATGTTATTGAAGAAAGATCTATACAGGTTAAACTGGAAAATAGTGAGAGACGGAATAGAAGAAGACAATGCATGAGACTAAAGCAAACAAGGGAAAGAATACTATCCAATGTCTTTTGCTTTCCTTTTCCATCCGTAAACATGAACCAAACACAATGTAAATGCTTGAAAGTCTCCATAAGGGAGTGTCTTAGGTTTAGCAGGTTTTATAATTTGTACAAAAATAGTACTTATCTATATATATCAAGATAAAATCAATGACAATGACTTAATAATTACAAAGCATAATAAACATATTAGCAAATTAAACAAGAGATTTATAGACAATAGACATTTTACTTCAAAACTCAAGATATATGCCCAACAACGGAGACAACAAGAACTGTAAGAATCATTTGACGATTGTTTTACTACTAATTCATGTTGGGTTAAATGTTGACTACTATTTAATGCTGAAGTATCTTTAGCACTTTGGTCAAATTAAATTCTATATGAAAAACTAGCAAAATTAAGAATTTGTATCATTAAAAATAAAAATTATGACAGATTTGACAACGAAAACCTTAAAAAAAGACTTTTCAAAAAAAAAAAGTTGAAGGCACTTTTAGACAAAATTCCCTAAAAAAATAACAGTAATAAAATTAATTCAGTCTTTACGCCACTTAACAAAAATTACTGTTACATAATTAATTTCAAAATATTGGGTAATAATATTAACTTTAACAGAAAAAAACAAAATAATTCAAATGATTCATTATCTATCGCTATATTTGTCCCGACTCAATAATTTAATGAAGTTGATGACATTGATGACATTTGAATTTGATGGACTTCAACACAAGTTAAGTCTGTAAATTTTTTTTTTGTTTCAAGTTTGTCGATTTTAAGCAATTTCAAATCCATTTCAATACTTCAACAAATATATAAATATGGAGGAGATCCTCGTAAGGAGCATCCGAAAACTCTTTGCTCTAAATCCTCTCTAGAAGTTCCCTTTGTAAACATTTGTTGCTTTTATATATATATACATTTTTGTTTTTGTTTTGGGATCCTTGATCCATCACCTTTGTACTAAGTTATTGTAAGTTTAATAGCATTCAATATTTTCAAGTTATTATCTTTCAACATATTTAATTTCTTCCTATTTTATTATATTAAATATTTCTCAGTAAATCCTTATACCGTGGTTGCTGCTCAACTTTTACTTAACTTTTATATTAAAATTAAAATTATAACGATCTATCCAGACTTATTTATTTAAAACCCTAAACCCTTTACTTTTTTATAAAAGGCATGAAAATTGGCGCCCCGCAAAAATCAGTCTTCGGAACTCTAGCGACATTCATTTTCCCAGCAGTTCCCTTCGCCGTCTTCATCTTACGTAGCCTTCGGCGTTCTAAGTATTCATAGAACACTCAAAGGAAAGAGATGGTGAGGCTCACTGCCGACTTGATCTGGAAAAGCCCTCATTTCTTTAATGCCATAAAAGAGCGAGAGTTAGATCTGCGAGGTATATCTATACCCCTTTTTTCTCTTTTTTTTCCCCCTGAATTCTAATAATGTGTGGGTCACTCTCTTTCTCATCTTTCTTTGTGAGATGAGTTGCTGTCGGTTACCATGTGATAACAAGTTTTCTTTGTTGTTCAGGCAACAAGATAGCTGTGATCGAAAATTTGGGCGCTACTGAGGTGCGCAAATTTAGCCGCTTTTTTTCTTCTTTTAATTTGTCTCTTGTGCTAAGATTTTCGACGTACTTGAGGCTTTAATTTAACGTAGGAATGTATATTTACGTTGCCCTGCTTCTCCGCCCTATATCAATACGATTTCCTGTAGTTCTCGTGGATTGAATCTCTCAATATGCCCGAAATAATGGTTTTTCTGGATGTGGATAAATTTGAAGATCTTTGTATTGGCGCTCTCGCAGGACCAATTTGACACCATAGATCTGTCTGACAACGAGATTGTCAAGCTGGAAAACTTACCATATCTTAATCGACTGGGTACTCTTCTCATAAATAACAATAGAATTACTAGAATTAATCCGAACATCGGAGGTATGCTTTTCGAACTTCATCTTATCTGTTCTCTTCTACAGCCTTCTGTTTTCTGCTAGATATAAGCAAGGCAGTATATTGTTGTGGCTTACCAGGTCGCTTGTATTGCAGAGTTCTTGCCAAAATTACATACGCTAGTTCTTACAAATAACAGGCTTGTCAACTTAGCGGAGATTGATCCTCTGGCATCTCTTCCAAAGCTCCAGTTCCTTAGTCTGTTGGATAACAATATAACAAAGAAACCAAATTACAGGCTTTATGTCATTTACAAACTGAAGTCTCTTCGAGTTTTAGATTTCAAGAAGGTGAAAAATAAAGTAAGGTTTTCTTTTTCACCATATCATGTATGATATAGGGAGGGGAATGACTCATTACCTTATTAGAGAAAAGATATACAGTATTCATAAAAGGAGAATGATGTTGGGATATTGCTTACATTCCTAATTCCTAATTCTGCCTCCCGTTGAATTGTATTGGCAACTTACAATAGCTTTTAATAATCAACAGGAGAGGTTGGAAGCCAAAAATTTGTTTGCTTCCAAAGAAGTTGAAGAAGAAGTTCAAAGGACAACTAAAACGTTTGCACCTGGTGAAACGCCAAATGTTTCAGATCCAATTGTTTCAGATGTTATAGAGGAACATCAGACACCCAAAGTGGTTGCTCCTACGCCAGAGCAGATTATTGCTATTAAGGTATAATGAAAATAAGTGAGTTCATCTATGCATGACTGCCCGATGTGCTGCTGATGTTTGATTCAGATCTTTAAGTAATATGCTCACTTCTTTTTCATAGAAGAAGTTGCAGCATTTATCTGATTCTGTTTGAAGCACTCCAATTTAGGCCTTGTCTTTTCTAATTCTTTTCCGTTGTCTCCTTCTGCGCGTATGAAATACCCCTCTAAAACTCAGTAGAGGGTTTAGAAAGATAGAGTTTTGAATTGAATAAAAGGTAGAAGGATAACAAATTAAGATTAATTTCATAAAGGTTCTTTTTCAGCTGAAAATATTAGCAACGGCTTAGATACTTGGCTACAAATATAGGGAAATATTATTTACCCACCCTGATTTTGGCCTTCAGTTGCAATGTGTCACCTGATCTGGAAAACAACGCCCTGATCTATTCGCTCCTTTGTAATGAGCCCTCTATAATCTAAATTTAGAAATATTAACCATAAAAAAAAAATTATTGGAACACCTTTCCCATAATTTAGTATATTTTCTCCCTCTTTATCTTTTCTAGCTAATCTGTGTCCATGGCTTCTTTACCTTCCATAAACTCACCTCAACCTCCTCTACTCTTGTAAGTAATGATATATACTGAAGCATCCAGTTGGTCATTTCTAATATTTACTTCATGTGCCTTTATTCCGTCAGTAATAACTCTCCCACCATCTTTCTCTATCTCTATGTCTCTCTCTCTCTCTCTCTCTTTCTCTCTCAGCACACACACACACACACACACACACACAAAAATAAAGTTTAAATGAATGTGTAACATGCAAAATTCTAGGTTGTTGCTATGGAGCCAGCTTTCTCAAATTTGGATTTCAATATCACTCTGTTTCTTGCCTAATTGCAGAACCCCAATCATCCGTTTGCTTCAATATATATAAATTTATCATTTATTAGTCTAACAGAATAAACGTAGGGCTTGTTCGGAACTGTTTCTGTAAAAACTGTTTTTCGTTTAATCAATAAAAAAATAAAAAAGCTGTTTGAAAGCTGTATTTTGAGTAATTGTTCTTAAAAAGTGAAACATAAGATGTGTTTTAAAAAGGGGAAAACAAGAACAGCTTTTAATTGTTCTGAACTGGTGTTCTTAGAAAAAAGCGCTATTTTTTTTTTCTCCTCAAAATGTTGCTATTATTGATCAAAGAAATTTTTCCCTCTGATCATTATATTTACCTAGATAGATTAGTTGGGTAAAATAAAGAGGGTAAAAAGTATCAAATTATAAGTAAAGATATTTTTGTAATTTTATATATTTGAAATATCTAAATTTAGAAGATAGGTGCATTTGGGTAATAGATCAGGGGTTGGTTGTATTTCTATTTAGAGTGCGGGGCATATAGCAATTAGAGGTAAAGACCAGGGTGGGTACATGTAATTTCCCCAAAAAAAAAATTAGTGATCATCCTACTTGTGTTTTATTTCCGGTGTGTACCGTTAGTTTATAAACAGTACACACATGGCAAACTCAAGTACAAGGAAGCAATGACGTCATATTAGTATAAGATATTTTATTTTTATGTTTAGTTATTATGCGTATTATGCTGTGTCTTATGTCTCATGTTTTAGTGATGGTAGTTATTGTTGTCTGAACACTATGTAATTCCTATGGGGTAATAGAAGTTATCCAAAAGTTATTTATCAAGAAATTGAGTTCTTACCCAAGAGATTGTAGGTTCTCTCCATTAACGAACCATCAAGATAGGTAGAAGAAGGAAATTTGAGTTCCCTTCCTTTTCAGCCCATTTGAACCCCTCAAACTCTATTTCTACGAGACCCTAACCAGAGCATATAACAAGGACCACAACAATTTGGTATTAGAGCCCTCTGTTACGGGTGACAGTGTCCAGCAACAGTTGAACACTTTGCTTCACATATTTTAGTAGGAACGCAAGACCCATAACCAGAGCATATAACAAGGATCACAATGCAGTGACAGTAAATATATGAATGGTGATGTATTGAGCCCAAATGCTGATAGTGGGCTCAAAACATACACTAGGAGGAAGAAAACTAATCAGGAGGGGTAGGGAAGTAATTTAGGAGTAGCATAACGAAATTGTCCTTTGGCTGGTACGGAGTTAGGAGAGAGAAGGAGTGGAGGTAAGAGCAGTATTATGGGGAGGGAAAGGGGGGGGAGAAGGGAGGGGGGAATGGTGAGTAGTGAGGGAGAGTCTAGCCTCTCGAATGCTAGAATGTCAGTGTCCTTGAGTGTTCATCAGTGTTCTTAATATTTTCAGTGTGTGTGTTAATCTGTGTTCTTGTGTTAGCTGTGATTTAGGTATGTGAGTTGTTTGCTGAGTAATATTGAATTCAGTGTTAGTGTGTGCATTGTGTTGTGAGTGTGCATTTCAGTAGGGAGAATTGTTGCTTGTTGTACCTCCATTTCAGTGGAGTTTTCTATCAATCCAATATCAGAATCTTTTCATTTCTAAGTGTGTTCCAGTACTGTTAGTTAGTTTACATCAAATGGTTAACACCATTTGCTTCTGGATTGTTTAAGCTGGAGCTTTCTTTCTTAGTTTCTATTTCCCATGGTGCTCTGGGCCAAACTTAGGTCATTTAGTGGACTATGTTGAAAGGAAGTACTTCAACGAGAAATGAAAGGGATATAATCTATTTATAGAGAAAAGTTTCAGGGAGTGTAACAGGATATGTACAACCATAGAATCTGTTCTTTGGGATTCCGTAGGTTGGCCAAGTAATAAGTATAGGAAGAAAATTGCATTTCCAATATCCAGGAGATTGCATGATGCTGTTGTGATATTTACGGGCTTTGTATCAAATATATAGGGCTGACAAGTACTGAACTAAATTTTGACAATTAAATTAGATTTATGCTAGGGGGATGATATATATATATATACACATATATATCTATATTAGTTGATAATCTAGTGGTAAAATGTAGCGGTAACTAATAACTAAAGTAACAAGTAATACTTGTTACTTTGATAATGATAAAAAGAAATCTATTATGACCCAATTGCAAGGTACGGGACTTGTGTCCCACATCGGAAGTATGGGATTCTATTGTTGGGTTTATGGGAACCTTGGGCTTTCATCCAATGCCTTTAAGCTAGCTTTGGAGGTGTTGTTCTCTCAAAGGATCCCAAAATCAATAGTTATAGTTACAGTCGCAAGAAATATATATATGTATAAGTTTAATTAAATAGTTTATTTTCATGACTTAAGAATATAATTTGTTTTTTGATGATATTATGGTAAGTAATACTTTTCATTGTAAAGTTAATAATAAAACATTTTTTTTCTAATTACAGACACAAGAAATACTTATAAGTTCAAAATTGTCTTTTGATGATTTGAAGGTATGATATAATTATAACTCTTGTCACTGTACAAATAATAAGTCATATAAGTTGGAATTACAATCAGAACAAATACATGTAGTTAACTCTACTTTGAAAGCCTCAGAATAGAAATCTTTTCCTTCAAAACAGTCTTGTCTACTTACTTCAAGAGCAATCAGAATATAGCACATGCACAAAACGATGGCTGTGATAGGACCCAAACTAGAACAATGGCAGTGATAGGACACAAATTAGAATTATAGATGAGAATAATAGGCTGTTGGGCCCTGACCTGAGGCCCAAAGTGTGGAAAGTATACTCTAGGAAGGGAAAACATGAGATAGGGAAGATTACTGAAGGAGGAGAGAGAGAGAATGCTGATCTGGAGGTTGGTTAGAGACTTGTCAATATTAGTGCTGAGGGTAGTGGATGGATGGAGGCAGGTTGTGAGTAGTATGTTTTTTGGCAATGCTCTGTAGGGTTCTGAGGAGCTTGTGCTTTGGAGAGGGTCACCACCTTGGTGGTTGTCTGCTATTGCATTGTTACTCTTTGCCTCCTGAATCTTAAATGATACTTTCAAAACCTTTCATTACTGTTTGTGCTTTTGTTATTACTGTCTGTGTCTTTTCTATAATCTGGAACCTATCAATTGGTCTAGTTTGCCGGATACGAGACAATGCTGCCGAAGCCAACTGATAGGATGGATTCAATAGAGGGTCGTTTAGCTAAAGTGGAGGCACAATTGGAGGCATTGAGCTTCAATCATCCTTCAAGTCTACTCTTCTGGAAATGCAAAAGCAGCAACAGGAGCATGGCCATGCAACAAAATTTGTTGAGAGAAATCAATAAGATAGGGGGAAAAAGAGTGTATGAGGAACAACCGAATGGCTTTCCTCATAGTTTTTCATCTTTTACTCTGGAAAGACCACCTGGTTTTACACTGAGACCACCATTGGACCCAATCAAGGAGAGTTTGGATGAGTTCAAGCTTTCGGTGAAGAAGGTGGAACTCCCTAGTTTCCCTAGATTCGACCCGGTTGGATGGATTTCAAGAGCTGAAACGTACTTTGAGGTGCACAACATCGATGATGCTATGAAGATTAAGTTAGCGCAGTTGTGTATGGAGGAGAGACGATACACTTGTTTAATCTATGGCGTAAGTCAAAGTAGGACCCTTCATGGAAGGCATTGAAGCAAGCACTGATGTTGCGTTATGGTGGAACTTGTTATGATAACCGTTTGAGGCACTCAAGGTATTGCACCCAGTAGGAACAATAGAGGACTATATCGAAACTTCTGAGTTTTTGTCGTCTTGAATGCCGAAGTTGACAGAACAGCAGTATGTTGGCTACTCATGGGGGGATTAAAGCTAGATATTAGATTGAAGGTGCACACACATCGGTCATCAACTAGATGGCAGGTTATGCAGTTGATGCGCGACGTGGAGGCTGAAATGATGGGAAAGGATCAGTTGGAATGCTTGGGTGTTGGGCGATGGAGTTTGCCATCTCCTTTTGGCCGTGGTGCTGGTGGTGTGATGCAGGGGAAAGGGGCTGGATTAGGTATCCAAAACAAAGTAGACATTTGGAACCCCAGTGGACAAGGCAGCCTCGGCTTGGGCCTCCTTGGCCCAAAGGCATAACCCGACATCAAGTGGATCTCTGAACAGTGGTGGGTCATGCAGTATAGGCTCTATCGGGTTAAATAATGCCCCAGTCGAGCTCCTCAAACGTGGTATCGGCCTCTCGTCGGAACCAGGGGCGTCTGATGAACATGGAAAAGTCTAGGGGATGCGTCATTTGTCGTACGGCAAGCTAATGGATAGGAAGAGCCATGGTCTTTGCTTCTGATGCGGTGAGCGCTATCATCCTTTCCACCAGTGTGCTTCAAATTTGTTGAGTCTCCTGACTTTGGGAGAGGGAGTAGAGAGCTCAAAAATTGCCGAAGATAACGTGGTGGCAACCATGGAAGTCGAGCAAGGTACTAGAGAATAGGAGGTGGAATGTCGCATCATGGGCTTGCTGTGTTTCTCCACTAAAGAGTTTCATAAGTGCCGAACATCGCGTTTTGAAGCTGTCATATACAGAGCATCTGTTCTGGTTTTAGTGGACAGTGGGGCTATGCATAATTTCATTATGCCTCAAGTAGTACGATCACTAGGTTTGAAAATTGATTACTTTAAGAAAATTCCGTTGAAACTAGGTGATGGTCATCGTGTGTTTATCAGGAAATGTTCAGGAGTTCCACTGCAAGTAGGTAATTTAACAATTTTGGTTTAGGCATTTGTGTTGGATTTGGGGGGAATGGACATTATTCTGGGAGTGGCTTGGCTATGGTCTCTAGGGAAAATCACTATGGACTATAGGGAGATGACGATGTCATTATTCTGGGAGTGGCTTGGCTACGGTCTCTAGGGAAAATCACTATGGACTATAGGGAGATGACTATGTCATTTATACTCCAAGGAAAACTAGTGTTACTGCGTGGCATGATTCAAGAGGCAAGGGAGTATAGTATCAGTGACTTTCAAACTCTTTCTATGAATGAATTGAAGGCTGAGACCTTTAAAGAGGTGGAAGGGTGGTTATGGAACATGGAGATGCTTCCAACAGTGGTGAAAGAGGGAGATGGCAACCCAGAGCAAGACCGGGAATTGATGCAGTTATTATCAAAATTTTCGTGAGTTTTTTGGGAATTTTTTGGATTAGCCCCACACTACGGCATTACTCATTCAATTGTTACGAGAGGGAACAGCTCCGAAAAGTGTGCGCCTGTACCGTTATCCACATCACCATATGACTGAGATAGAGAAGCAGATTAATGAGATGCTTCAACAGGGCATAATACGCCACAGCTCGAGTCCTTTTTTTTGAGTCCTATAATTCTGGTGAAGAAAAAAGACAACACATGGCGCATGTGTGTGGATTACAGGGCTTTAAATAAGGCTACTGTTCAAGACAAGTTTCGAATTCCGGTGGTGGATGAGCTAAGAGACGAGTTACATGGGGCAAGCTACTTCTCGAAGCTGGATTTGAAGGCGGGTTATTATCAAATCTGCATGAGGGAGCAAGATGTCGAAAAGATAGCTTTTCAAACACGAGGGCCAATATGAATTTTTAGTTATGCTGTTCGGGTTGATGAATGCCCCAGCAACTTTTCAAGCCACGAAGAACCAAATCTTTGGCCCTTATCTTTGAAAATTTGTGCTAGTTTTTCTTTTATGATATACCAGTCTACAAAAGTGATTGGAAGACTCATCTAATGCATTTGGGACAAGTAATGAAGGTGCTGAATTCAACTCAATTTGTGGTCAACCAAAAAAAAGTGCAGTTTTGGCAAAGCACAAATGGAATACCTTGGTCATGTAATTTCAAGAGAGGGGGTGGCAGAGGATCCCAACAAGGTCAGTAGTGTGCAAAATTGGCCTACTCCTTGTAATGTCAACGGGGTAAGGGGATTCTTGGGACTCACCGGTTACCATCGGCAATTCATCCATGGCTACGGGAAAATAGCGAAATCTCTTACTGATCTTACCAAGAAGGAAGGGTTTGTTTGGAATGAAGCAGCAGCAGTGTCTTTTGAGACATTAAAGAAGGCAGTTACTTCTTCACCGGTCCTTGCTTTACCAGATTTTTTGTAACTTTTTGAAGTTGAATTTGATGCTTCGGGGCGAGGTTTAGAGGCTGTTTTGATGCAATCCAGAAGACCAATAGCATTTTACAATAAAGCCTTATCTCCTAGTAACCTTGCAAAATCCATTTATGAAAAAGAGTTGATGGCTGTAGCTCTTGCAATACGGCATTGGCGTCATTATTTAATGGGGAGGCCATTTGTGGTGTATTATGATCAAAAGAGCCTAAAGTATCTCCTGCATCAATCGGTTATCAGTCATGATCAACAAAATTGGCAGCAAAAGTAATGGGGTTCAATTTTGAGGTTATTTACAAATTGGGACTTGAGAACAAAGCTGCTGGCTCTTTATTTCGTTTACATGAAGAAGTGGGTGAGTGCGCTACATTGGTTTCATCTCCCTTTTGGCTGCGCAGTGAGGAACTATAGCAAGAGATTTCTAATGATGTCGATTTGCAAAAAATAAGGGAGAATATTCAGCAACAGAAATTGGTTCCACAAGGTTATACAATTCATAAAGGGGTTTCATTATACAAGAACAGGGTGGTTTTGTCAGCAAAATCAGTTTTTATCCCTATCCTCCTTCATGAGTTCCATGCTACTCCATCGAGGGGTCACTCGGGTTTTCTTTGCACTTATTGGAATGAAGAAAACATTTCAAGATTTTGTCAAATCTTGTGATAAATGTCAAATGAACAAGTACTCCGCAACAACCCCCTATGGACTTCTCCAACCATTCCCAATTCCGGAGCAAACTTGGGAAGACATTTCAATTGATTTTATTACTGGGCTGCCCAAATCTTAGGGGTATGAGGCTGTGTTTGTGGTGGTGGATCGTCTCTCTAAGTATGCGCATTTTCTCTCGCTCAAGCACCCTTATACAGCAAAAAGTGTGGCTGCACTATTTGTTAAAGAGGTAATTCATCTTCATGGAATTCCTATTTCTATTCTTAGTGATAGAGATCCGGTGTTTGTTAGCATCTTTTGGAGGGAATTGTTTAAGCTATGTGGCATGACTTAATTGAGTTCAGCATATAACCCTGGGTCGGATGGTCAAACGGAGGTGGTTAACAGATGCTTTGAGTCATACCCGCGTTGTTTTGCCTTTGATCAGCCCAAGAGTTGGTCTTTGTGGGTACCTTGGGCAGAAATTTGGTATAACTCTACCTTCCATAGCTCAACGGGCACTACCCCTTTGAGGTAGTTTACAGTCGGAAGGCCCTACGATTACTCGTTTTATGCTCGGGGAAACCAAAATAGAGGCTGTGGCAAGGGAATTAATGGACAGGCCCTAAAACAGTTAAAAGATCAACCTTACAAGGGCCCAGCAGTTGATGTGTAAGTATGCTAATAAAGGAAGGCAAGACAAGGAATTTCCAGTTGGGGATTGGGTTTTTCTCAAGTTGCGCCCACATAGGCAAGCATCGGTCACACAACGAATCTATTCTAAACTTTCCCCATGCTTTTATGGATCGTTTAAAATTTTGGACAGAACTGGTGTGGTTGCTTATAAACTATAGCTACTCTCATTCACCCCGTTTTTCATGTCTCTCTCCCAGTGGAAACTACACTACCTGAAGAGTTATCTGCTGATGATCATATTGAGCCATTTGGTGGAACACTTGGTTCATTGGGAGGGTTTATCTGAAGAGAAGGCTACTGGGGAGGAGGAGGAATACATTCTACAAAGTCAATTTCCAGATTTTAGCCTTGAGGACAAGGCTACTTTTTCAGGGGGCATTATTGATAGGACCCAAACTAGAATTATGGATGAGAGTAATAGGCTGTTGGGCCCTGACCTGAGGCCCAAAGTGTGGAAAGTATACTCTCGGAAGGGAAAACGTGAGATAGGGAAGATTATTGAAGGAGGAGAGAGAGAGAGAATGCTGACCTGGAGGTTGGTTAGAGACTTGTCAGTATTAGTGCTGAGGGTAGTGGATGGATGGAGGCAGGTTATGAGTAGTATGTTTTTTGGCAGAGCTCTGCAGGGTTCTGAGGAGCTTGTACTCTGGAGAGGGTCACCACCTTGGTGGTTGTCTGCTACTGCATTGATACTCTTTGCCTTGCCTGAATCTTAAATAATACTTTCAGAACCTTTCATTACTGTTTGTGCCTTTGTTATTACTGTCTCTGTCTTTTCTATAATCTGGAACCTATCAGGCTGGCTCCATTATATGCCATACAGACGCCCCCCTTTGCCATGGTAAAAAATAAAAAATATCCATTATGGAAGTTTCAATACAAGAGGACTAGAGAGCAGTAAGTCTGAGATAAAACACTAAATTTCTGAGAAGAAACAGGTTCCTGCAATGGAGCTGCTGCAGGTTTCTCTGTGATGATAATGTATTTCTAATCTGATGTTTGAAGATGTGTTATAACACCGGTGATTCTTTTCGTTTGTGTTTGGCATGTTCCATCTTCCAGTGGAGCAACTGGCAGCTGTGCCAGCCTTCACTATTTGCTATATGTAATGGGGGTTTATTAGTTGAGTTCTTAAGTTGAGGATATTATGGGTACTGAGGTAAGGAAGGTTTATCATATACGTCTTAAGGAATTGATAGTCCCCTTAAAAGAAATTCTCACTTATGCTGTAAGATACTGTGTATAATTTTTTTTTTTTTTGAGTTAACATAGTCAAGTCGGTCACCGTGCATACTCGTCTGAACTCATCTAAGCTTAGAAATCAAACCCTTCTGGATTATATTTATCACAAATTACCTTCTTCATGAGCTATAGAATTCTTTTTCTTTATGATTTGTGCAGCAAGTTGCTAATTCTGGCTTCTAATGGTTTCATGCGTTTGTCCTATATGCAGGCTGCCATTGTGAATTCACAGACACTTGAAGAGGTTGCAAGACTTGAAAAGGTGCTTACTTTTCCAAATTGTGTGTCTTAGATATTAAATTTTATCATTATAGTTGTCCTTAAGATTGACCCCTGCTAGAATGTCTAACATTAACATACAAACAAAATCTTTGTAATGACGTGTTGCAAGTGAGATATCTCCTAAGGCTCTCTCCAATAATAATTGTATCATGTGATGTCAGTTGGAAACAAATTCGTTTTTTTTTTTTTCCTGTATATATTGTAGACTTGGATTATGTGCCTTACTGCAGAAGACTGTTTGATCACTCTCAAGGGTTTCTTTTGGGCACCTTTAAGGGTGACTAAAAGGAGGAAACTATTGAGGAGATGTGTGATATTTGCTACTTTTGCTGTCCTAGGAGCATTGTTATATATAATTTACTTTTTTTATTTCCCTCTTATTTCATCGCATTTGAGGATATCATATCCTCTAATTTGCTGTTCAGTTTTCTTAAATGAAAGCTTTTATCTATCGTAAAAAAGGATTAATATTAATCTAAAACATCCAATTGCAATTTATGTTTGCAGGCACTGAAGTCGGGGCAGCTTCCTGCAGATTTCAGAAGTGTGGTTGAAAATATAACGTTGAATAATGTTGAAGAAAAACATGATGGAGTAGTTCATGTTGATAAGAGTCAGAATGAGGGTGAATCTAATGACACAGAAGAGCAAAGGAATGCTGAATCTGCTCCCATGGTATCAGTCTATCAATTAAATGTTTTGCTACATAGTCGGTCATTTGTCTCTTTTTTGTTTTCTTGGTCTTATAGCACATGGCTTAGTTCATTTTTCATGTATGGGTGTCTTAATGATAAATCATTGTTTTCCCATAATGCTTGGTTACTTTGCTTATTGCTATATATAATTCCTAAAGCCATCTGCTATATACCATAACTTGCATCTTATGAGAATTTTGTCTGGACCCCGTAACAGCTGCTGCCTGCGAAAGATTAGTTTTTTTTAAAAAAAAAAAAAACTGGTAATTGTCCTACCTTGTCCTGAACTGGTGACATTGTACAACTAAATTGAGGGAAAAACCATCATAGAAGTGGACCTAGCCTATTTTATGATGCTGTAGAGCACTATTTTTTGCCCTTATATAAAACAAACAACAAAAGACTGACTTAAATTTAAACTAAACTCAACCTGATGTTGGTTTTCCAAGGTCCTATGTTCCCTTATAGTTGTCTTTAAAAGTGAACATTCAGGAGGACTGGCTTACTTTTGGAGCAACTCTACCAAAGCAGAGAAATTGGTAGGGAAGTTTACAGCAAACAGTAGGCAGTTGCAAGAAATGAGGATGAAGAAACAGAACAAAATAGATCTAGCATTTGAGAGGCTAGTCTCCCCCAGGCAATACAAAATATTCCCTCCCCCAAACTTTCTAACCATTCACTAATATACATTTTTAACAGATTTCTCTTTGTCCCTTGTCCGGCTTAAAACCCTTCTGTCCAAAAAAGTTGCTGCTCCCCAATTCCCTTTTCTCTCTCTCCTGTCACTTCAGTCCCCTTCTTCCTTCTAGAATATGTCAGCATGCTGTCAGCTTTCAAGTTATTGGGCCTATGATTACCTCCTCCTCCTCCCCCCCCCCCCCCCCCCGCGTCCTCAAGGTGGAAGTCTGAAGACTGCAGCTTAATCACATCGTTGCTCTCCCAAGTATTTTCATATTCAGACAAGTTGGTCAATTTCACCAATACCTCGCACTGCCCATTGGTCAATTTATGATTCTTGCAGACAGCTTCAGGCTGCACTTGCAGTTCCAAAAGTACAATAAGCAAGGCATTGCGAGGCCCAGAATAGTTTCCTCTTAGTTTTGTTCTCCTTGGGCTCTAGCCCTCCTCCTTCACCCCAGAAAAAATGGAAGGAATGCTGTGTGTATGAACTGAAGGATGGACGGAGTTCTTTGGTTGAGAAACATGAAACATGGTGTATTTTTGCTTCTAGAGGTAATTCCAACTGATATGCAAGATCTCATGAGGACCATAGAATCTGAGGTTCTATTTTTCGTTGATTTTCTTGGCTAGAAATGTAAGTTTTATATGGTTGTGGTATAAGAAAAACCGTGTCTCCAACGCCAAAATTGATATCTCTCCTTTTTGCGGTTTGGGCAGGCTTTCATATGCATGTGTGCCTTCTCCAGATTCTCTTTTAACTCAAATAGAACTAGGTTTGGTGCTTTAAGTTGCTTATTCATTTCCTCAATAGCAGATGGGCTATCCTCCATTTTAAACAAGGTAGGCGGATCTTTCCCATACAAAGCTCTGAAGCGGCTCATGCCAATTGACTATAGGTAGTGTTGGTGATCAGATGCTAAAAGCTCAGGTTTGGTACTTTCCCTGTCCAACAATAATGAAGGTGATATTGAGGTTTGTCATTCAATTTAATAACAGTACTGAGTCTGGGCTGAAGCCTTTTTCTGGTCCGTTCTGTCAACAAACCAATATGTGTGGTATTTCTATTGGGGAAGAATATAACATAGCCATTAGGCAAGGAGAGTGAGGAGGTAGAGAAGAAGACAATTTGGCCAAGAAGTATGTGAGCTATTGGCTGTAAAAGAAATGATTACTAGAGTGGGAACTCAGTTTTATTGTGCTATAGAATATTTTGTTATAATCATCTCCTGATAAAGGAGCTGAAGTGTTAAAAATTTGAAGTGTCTGACAATGAAGTTCTTACATCTTGGAATGTGCCCAATCAGATGGTATGTAATTACTGAAGCAGGAACAAACTTTGTATGGAGGGCTTGTTTGTGCTGCATCATTTTATGTGGTCCAATTTAAGGTTGTTTGGGGGTAATTGGCATACCACAGTAATTATCTTAATAACCAAACAAACAAAAATGTCGTTAATATTGTAGTTGTTAGGTGGTTACTTAGTCCATGTTTTCTTTTGGGAAAAATTGCAATTTACCCCCTAAACTTTCTTCTATGTGCCAAAAAGCCCCCTGAACTTTCAAACAACAACAACATAGCCTTATCCCACTAAGTGGGGTCGGCTACATGGATCGCACGACGCCATTGATGTGGACTAGACCCATGCTACATCGTCACTAGTTTGCACATCTCATATGCCATGTCACTCATTTTTTTACATATCACACTTGCCATGTCATACCAATTGCCACATCACCTATCTTATTTTGCCCCAAGTTGTGGAGCTCTGATTCAATCCAAAACAGTGAGGCCGACACAGCAAGGCAAAGACGAAGGCTGAACCAAGCATGAAGGAAGACAAAGACGGAGCCTAAACGTATCTGGAACAAAGCAAGACGAAAACAAACCCAGTGGCACAGCCTGAAGGAGTGTTTATTTTGGGAAGACAAAGCTTGAACGAAGAAGACAAAGACGAAGCGACACTGTCAGGCTAGGGATATTGGGCATTGTCAATTTCCTGAAATACCAAATAAATATCCAAATATGCTTCTAAGTGAACATATCCACAATGTTGCTTCTACTGCCATAGCCATACCTTCATGACCCTTGAGCTGAGGTTCAGTGAAGAAAACGAAAAAAAAAAAAGAAAGAACGTGATGGAGGAGATGAAGGATGAGTATGGCTATGGCCCCAGTAACAGAATAAACCATGGCGGAGAATCCATGGTTTAGAGAAGCCATCGAACCCAAAATGCATCCTACCGGTAAAGAAGTCGTCGAACCCTAAATCGCAACATATTGCGATTCCCCCCAACATCGTGTACAATTCAGCGTGTGCAGCCAATGTAAGTTAAATTGTGACTCACCTAAGGATTTTGCCCAAAGAGCTGCTTCGTCTTCCTCCCTATGTGCTGTGTCGTGTACCTCGGTCTTGGTCCCTATGTGTTGTGTTGTCCTGGGTTTGGCTGGAGTTCTGCGGTAGAAGGGAAGGGAAGGGGAGAGGCTGGGGCTCGGGTAGGCAAAATAACATAGGTAATGTGGCAATTGGTGTGACATGGCAAGTTTGATATGTAAAAAAATGAGTGACATGACATGTGAGATGTGCAAACTAGTGATGATGTGGCATGGGTCCAATCCATTTTAGCGTTTAAGTAATGGTCAACTAACTGCGGGGTATTTTTTTGCACAGACTAAAAGTTGAGGGGTTTTTTAGCTGAGTTTGGAAGTTTAGGCGGGTTTTTGGCACATAGAGGAAAGTTTAGGGGGTAAAGTGTAATTTTCTCTTCTTTTTTTCTTTGCCCAGTTCCTACATGGCCATCCTACATTTGCTTTGACTACTATACACTGGGTGAGTTAGTTTGTATCTACCTAATTCAATTGTTTGTGTGCTGCTTGCTTTTCTTTTTTTTGGTTGGAACTACAGTATCCGAAAACTCATTGAGTTTTGACTAATCTGGTTCAAGATGGGTCAAATCACAAAGATATAAAGCTTTAACTAATTTAGTTTTCTCCATGCACAAGACTCGAAGACAAGACCTTGCTGTGGAGAATAAGTGCCAAACCAGTTGAACTAACAAGTGTTGGTTAGCATTCAATGAGTCAGACACAATAGCATCAAAAGAACTCAGGGAAAAGCAAATTACACAGCACAACATGAAATATCCCTAAGTATTGTATATTGATTAGGTAGGTAACTAAAGAGTTTAGGTGGCAAATTAGGCTACTCCAACTTCAAGGTAGGATGCATTACGAGTGAAGGATGCTTGCCATCAAAGGATGACCAACAAGAATTGAGCCAAAGACCTTTTCTGTTAATCTAGCTTGATCACGTTTGAATTGTTTATGTATATTAGCATATAGATGAAACGTAGAAGAATGAAGATTTTTTTGTAAGTATTACATTTCCAGTTGCCAATTAGTTGTGTTATTTTCTTCTATCAAAAAGATTGTTATATTTGATTAACTGCGGTTCTATTCTTCCCTCACTTCGCAAGTAGCTTGGTAGATATGTTCCATAATTTTCTTTCCTCTTTCTATACAAGTAAATATGGTAATTGTTGTTTACAATTTTTTTTCTTTCTTTTTTTTTTTTGGTGGCAGGAGCAGGAATAGAGTGGAGAGTTTGTAGTACTTTTAAAAATGTGTTCCCCTCAGAATCATGTGTACTTTCCAGAAAGTATACCTGATCATTGTCCAATCCCTCTATTGTGGTACTTAATGTTTTTAGGGTTTTCTCTTTCTTAATGAGTAGGGAACTGAATGTCTAGATTTCTGTGTAGGATTGATTTAGATATGAATCTGTGTAGTTGTGACTGGATGAATCATTCGGGCAGCTCTTGCCTTCAATTTGCAGCTTTTAAGACAATGATATGATTCAACAAATGTTACTAATGTTCAAATTGGGTTGTAGGACCCCTACAGGTATAGGGATTGCGACAAGGTCAAGCCAAGATGGGAAGGCCTTCTCTCCTTTCATTTTCACCACTCCTTTGCCTCGGCTCCTGTCCCTTGCCGTAGATGGGCAAAATGCCCGTTTCCATCACCGGCAAGGATTCAACTCAGATATCTGACTTTGTAAAACTCGTGAAAATCAAAATAATATATGAAAGACGTAATTCTCGAAAAGGGTATATTAAACTCTAGTAAATAAAGACAAATGTGTGTCGACATATATTGTATTTATTATACTATAAAATATTTTAATCTGACTGGGGTGGGGTCCTCGAAAGGGGAGGAGTGCGGTTCTCGCCTAGAGATGACAATCTTTTTGCAGGTGGGAATTTTTTAAGAACTTTGGTTTGCGTTACAGACTAATAATTAAAAGAAAAGAAAAAATGAAAAAAAAAGGATGGAAAGGAGTGAAGGAAAAGAGAAAAAAAAATTATTTGGTTAGGTATGAAAAAATGATCAAGAAAAAAAAAAATATTTTTGTATGTATTTTTTAATAGAGTAATTTTATTAAATTATTCCTATTCATATTTTTTTACTAATCCATAATTCAGTCCAGTTTCTCTTGCCCATCTCCCTCTCTCGCTGACCTCTATCTCTCTCTCTCTCTCTCTCACACAAAAAATCTAGTCTACGTCTCTCTTGCCCATCTACCTCTCTCATTGATCTCAATTTCTCTCCTTCGTCAGATTCGATATGCATCTTCGATTGGAGAAGACAGAGCTGAGGAGTCAGATTCAATGAAGGTGGAGTTGAGGGTCGAAAAATTTCGTACAATTAATGATGGGAAATAGTTTTGGTCAGTGTGCGAAGCAAACGTAGGGAGTCACATTGTAGCATGGCATTCCTTTTCTGGTTTCTGGGCAAGCGTTTCAAGCAAACAAGTTGTAAGGGTTTGACCGTTACAATTCTTGAGTAAAGATGGCTACGTCCCTTGCTAGTTCTTGCCATATGGATAAATTTAAAATATTTCAGTATATTAATGTAATATATGTTAATATAACTTTGGGGTCATCTTGTGCCCTTCAGTTCTAAAATTATGTAATTTTACGTTAATTCTATCTCATAAATTTATTAAAGATATTAATTGTCTAAGTTATTTGAGCCATTTAAATAGATAATATTGACATTTAAACACGTAACTATACTCTAATTAGAAGTTATTAGTGTGTGTATATATTTTCTTGCTATGCTTATAAGTTTTAATTTTGTCCATTGTGTTTGAGTAATTTTTTATTTCGTCTTATATATATTTTTATGTTATTTTCATTTTATTTTTTTGCAAAAAAAATGTACTAATTTTGTTCCAATTGCTTATGATATCATAATTGTTGACAAAAAATGTTAATATGTCCATGTATATGGATAAAAGCTCATTAGAAATCACCAACATATTCGACAATTTCTTATTGGATCTTCTGGTAGAAGATGATGTTTTGGTTATAACTTGACTTAGGAAGAGAGTTACGAGCCTTAAAAATTAGTTGGGATGAGAAGAAAGCAAAAATAGTTGGCTTACCATGCTCCCTGTTTATTTGGATTGACCATTTAGCTTCTATTTTTCTGGTGAATTACTAAAGCAGACGCTTCAATCAATGAAGAGGAAAAAAATGAATGGGCGAGAAACATAGCTTGAACAGTATTTACTTGCCTAAAATTTGTAGATAATAGTTACTATTGTACACAATGAAATTGAATGAAAGTTATGGGTTGTTTTTCATTTCAATATGATGCAAATTTCTTTAAATTTGCAGTTTGCATCTTCTAAAACGAAGGGGAGAGACAGACCCGTTGGCAAAAAGAAACCTGTTAAAGAGAAAGAGTAAATTACACTTCTTTTAAAATGTTTAAATTGCACCTTTTTTTAGAAAAATTATATTTCTAGAACTAAGATATGTATTACATTAATCTCTTTTACAATAAAAGACAATTATAATTATATTTATTTTTTAAAAAATACCTCTATAATTATTGTTTATATGAAATTAAAAATAAAAATATATATTTGATCAATGTGGAAATAATTATGTTTAAAATTTATAATTTAATATGAAGTAAATAGTACTGAAATTAAAGTTTAAGAACTATTTTAAAAATAATTTTTTAACAAAAAATGATATCTTGGTGGATATTTAGTTATATTTTAATTTTAAAAATTATTTATATAATTCAAATATTTTTATTGAAGAGGAGAATAATTTACTTAAAGAAAAATTGCACATATCTACGTAAAAGGAAAATGCAGAGATATATTTGCACGTGTATATGCTAAAAGTGCACATTCGGGATTCGGATGACGCGGTTGTGGAAAATTCATGCTCAAAACTATAGACTTTTGATTTCTGAGGGGGCATATTAGTTACTTTACGGCAAATGCGGCCTATCCTCTATGCCAGGTGTTATAGCGTCTTTTTCTTTTGTCCGAATTAAAAATATTAAATTTTAATTAATTTAATTGAAATTAAGTTAAATTAATCATATAAAATTTTCTCAATATTAATTTTTTTATTTATAATGTTCAAATTCAAAATTTTATAAAATAAATAAATATTAAATTATTTAAACTAATTGGTGTTTATTATAATCAAAACCATTTATAGGTGCTTAACTCTTATATTTATTTTTTTCACGTGGCATAAGTAAGATGAGAATGGGATACTCTTCCGTCACATCACTTTACCCCCATTGGATTCTCATTTTAATTTATATTAACCTATATTTTTGTTTCTACAAATAAAAGTATAAGTAAGGCTTCCAAAGTCCAAAACTCGTTCTATTCATTTGATTTTGGATATCTATTTCATTAAAATTAATTAGACCGAACTGCTGCAGACTGATCTAATTGATTTTTTATATCTATTTTGTGAATACAAATTCAACTTATCCATTTTAATTTTTTATTTATTATTAGATTATTCTATATTATACACAATAATTATATTCCTTATTTGATTATCTTTTTCAACCTTTTTTAAATATTTTTATAGAACAAATTAGGTTTAATTGTTATATAATTACTATGAACTTATTTAATAAAAAAAATAAAGAGTATGATTCATACAAAGAAGTTTAACATCACTTTCGCATGATTGAATTTTAAAAAATACGTCATATTTTTATTAAAAATTAGATAATAAAGATTTAAAAAGTTGTACATAAATACGATATTCTTTTATAGGTATTTTTGTTGTAATGTAATCTTTAAAATATTTGTTCATAACGAAAACTAAGTAAATTTAAATTTTAAAATTTTTGAAAGAAAATTAAAATTTGTTTTTCATAAAACGAATCATTCCATACAATCCAAATCAAATGAGGTTAAATTGATTTTATTTGGTTGTAGTCATTTTAATTAGATTGAACCAATAAATTCTTTAAAAAAAAACCAATAAATGCTTTACCAAAAAAGCCAATAAATTCTTTACCAAAAAAACCAATAAATTCATAAAATAAAAAAATTCATAATTAATTTATTCGATTCAATTGAATAAAGTGATCAAACTTAATCATCATACACCCCAAACATAAAACTTTAAGTGTTGAGAATTGATAAATAATAGGATTGAAATCAAATAACCTCTGTATATTAGACGAAAGGAATAATCCTATAGAAAAATTAAAAAAAATATATATTATTTTTAAATTATAAAGTAATTGTCAATTTTTACATAAAAATTATTATAAACGTAATTTTTTTATTTTCACGTTCATTTGTGATGATATATATACTCACATAATACTTTTTAAGAAAATATAATTGACTAATGGTTAAATTATTAAACTGGTCTCCAAAAAATATAGTTGTTTCACTTTCAACATAATTTATAAAAGATTTAGTATTTTAATTTAATTTTTAAAAAATTATTTTTATTTCAATTTAGTCTTTCTTTTAGCTTTTAACAATAGTAAATTTTATGATTTAACAATAAATAGAATTAAATTAAATTAAATGAAATTTTTTAATTACTAAATTGAGACTTAATTTTTTAAAATCAATTTAAAAAATTATGATTTTTATGGGATTATAGTAATAATTTATTTTAATAACATTTGAGTACCTTTTGACGTTACCTAACAGGAACTGGCGAACTAAATTGTACTCCACGAGCCAGAACGTCAACTTTTTTGGTGAATCACCTAATTTGCTGAGTAATTCTTGATTAATTTATACTCTGAGGCATCACCGACATCAAATTATTATATATTAATGTCACATCATATGGTGAAACAGAATATATATTAATATTATGCGAAAATCAAAAGATTCAAAAATAGTCGTTATCACAATGTTACAGTTCAACTTCTTTGTTATGCCAAAGTTGGCACCACATCATTTCTACTCTTCTTATTGTTACAGCTCTAACTTCTTATTTTAGTTTTTAAAATAAATTATAATTTAGTTTATGAAAGGTGTACTTTTTTTAATATTTTAATCTTTTGTTTTACTTTTTATACTAGTTTTTTCATTATATTTATCTTCTTTAAAAATATTTATCTAGTTGTTAATAGCAAAATGAATAAAAATATTTTTATACTTATATATTAATAAAAATAAGTATATCCATATTAGATAGCTTATTGTTATTTATCTTCTTATTACTAATTATATAATACATTAAAAAAATGCACAGGACTCAATGTTAAAAAACACTGAGATTATTTAGGTGACTTTTTTTTTTTTTGATCTTTAGGTAACCTAGTTTTACATGAGTTGAAATTGTCTTCATCCTTCCTTTGGAAGAAATAGAGGGTATTAGATATAAATATTAATTAAAAAAATTACATTACTCAAAAATGGTAAAAATATATAAAAGCTAGCTAGTTAAGAAAACTGGCTATTTATACGTAATATTTTTATGATCATTTAAAAAATAACATGTCTCAAAAGTAACATCTGGACCCTTCATCTTCTAACATTTGATTTTAAATAGTCAGACTCTATATATTTTTACTACTTTGAGTATTTTTTTTTTAATCGTTGTTTATATCTAATATCTTCTTCCAAAGGAAGGATGAAAAGTCTCGATTGTTACTCCATAGTGCAGTAATGGGAGACAATCCCATAGATTGTAAAATGTTTATAAAAATTATTATAACATATAACATAATAATACGATAACATACTAAAATACGAATGGAATATACTTATATTTAGATGTTTATATATTTATTATTAAATTCTTTCACTAAAGATAAAATATTGTATGTAGTCAAAACAAAAAATAAACAAAATGTTGTAATTTTTTTTAAATGATTATTTAATGTTAAGTTATAAAAAAACAGAATCAATTTTTTTAATGAAAAGCAAATATAAAATAATTTTTAAATATACACTTATCAACCCACATAAAACTTAGTTTTAATCCAATAAATATAGCATAATTAACCTCTTATTAAAAAAGATTCATAATTAACTTCTCATTAAATTTAAATAATACATATAAATAAAATAAAATATATATATATATATATATATAGATAACCCTAATTTATGATAATCTACATAAAAAATCAAACAACAAATGTATGTAGATTTTTACAAAACCAAATGGGTCCGACGTATTTCTTTCCAACTTTATGCGGAATGGATAGCATACCATTAGTATTATATTTACCCTCATGTTGAGAATCTTTATTCTTATCCACACCTTTTTCTACTAACTCCTACTTTTCAGTAGATATAATTTTAAAATGTTTTCTTATAATCTTGATGGTGTCAAAAATTCGTTTCGTTCTTTTATATCTTGTAGTGCTCTAACAACTAATACAATGCTTGCTTAAAATAAAGGAAACTTTTAATCAACTAATTATATTATAACAATTCTTTGAAAGTACAAGTGTCCAACTTAACCAAAAAAATAGGAACATGGTAAATATTAAATAATGTTTGACAGAGTCGGGTTTACTTAAGAAGCTGCTCTGGGAATTCACAAGAAGATTTCGATAGTGAACAAACTGAAGAAAACACAAAATGAACTGGATTACACAATATTGTTCAATTTGAAAACCCTAGAAACTCTTCAATTAGAGAACTCAAGTCAGAGTTAGATGATTTCTGAGTTTGAATCTTTTGTAGCTTTTTTGTCAAAATTTTAGAGCTTAATCATCAAATTGTGATTATTTATTTTGAATAGGCAGTCACAATTATATTAATAAAAATTGTCCATTGAGAAATATGATGAATGGACAGTTGCAATTTTAAAATTAAAGTATCTTTGGTGTTAGTTTTTAAAGGATTTTTAAATTTAAGAACTGATTTTTATTCTAGTTCATCACTAAAGTTCGTTATATTAATTGCTACAAGTAAAAAAGTATATAAAAAATAATAATAAAATAATCAACTTACAATAAATATTAGTAAAGAGTAATAAATATTAAAATAGTGGATAGTTGCTTGAAATATGTTATAAATTAAGGAATTATGTTTTTTTTAAATTAAGGAACATATTAATTAAAAGGAAAAATATGATGAATGAATAAAATTCATCAAGAAAAAAAAAACATATTGCCCATTTACACATGCACTAATGGGGCATATATAGAAGTCTCCAAGCTCTTAAAATCTGGTTAAAAACGTGTCTCTCTATATTTAATTTAGCATATAAAAAGTTAAAATTGATTAGGTTATTAAATAGAAGGTAAATCATCCATGGAGAGAATTTATATATCATTTGAATTTATTGTCAATCATTGTTTTGGTCAAGCAAGCGTTCAGAACGCACATTGAAAAAGAAAGTTACTCATTAATAATTATATCTATTGAATATATTATAAAAGATATACATATATAAGGGAAAAAATCAAAATATACATAATTCCTTTTAATTTCGGATTATATGCATTAAATTCTATTTAACTTTAAAAAGTTGTAATTAACTGCTCATACTTTTTAGTTCATGCACTTTTTTCCCATCTATTAGTAACATTTTTCACTTTTTTTTTCATGTTAGCATTTTGTTTCTAATACTTGGCATCTAATCACCCTCTAAATCAATATTTTTATTTATGTAATTCATGAATTGGAAAGTTTAAAGGAATAATTGTAACTTTTGAAAATTAAAAAAATATTTTTTTTGAAAGCAAGCTAACAGATTTTGTTAAGAGAAATTACATATGAGGTTAGCACATGTATTTTAATTTTTGATTAAATTCAATTTACATAAATATGTTTAATTAATTAATAATATAATACGTATATATGAGTTTTTTTTTGGTTGCTCATTGTGGTATAACTATCTTGTGTAATCCAAGTTAATTTATACACGGATTTATCAGCGAGCGCGACGGACATGCTTACTCTAACAGTCTAATTTATTTTTAGTATAAAAACTGCACATTTTGTTGGATAGATCATAGATAAGCTACTGGAAAAATAAAAAAGGAAAGGTGGATAAATACACTAAAAATTGAAATTTTGTGCCCCAACCCCCTCCTCCCCCCCCCCCCCCCCCTCTTTTCTCTTTAAATATCTGCTATCGCTTATTGCGGGATGGCAGAGGGCTGAAGATTGAAGATCAGGTGCGAGAAAGAGGAGGAATACATTTCGTTGATGTGCGTAACGTATTCTCAAGTAAGAGGAATCCTCCTTATCTTGAAACTCAAACAACAAATTTACCGAAAGTACATGGTAGATGGTGATTTTTTGAAGGGCGAGAGTAGATGATAGATTTGAGAGCCATGGGAAGTTACAAGCCGATCAAGAACTACGACGAGGACGATAATGCGCGTGGGAGGTTGGATCCCTGCAGAATGCTGAAGTCGACGGGGAAAGACGATGTAGAGATGGCTTTGCAGATTTCTGAACCAAGATCTGCCACTGCTTTCGCCAATGAGGAAAGACAGGGCAAGAATATTGATGACCGCTCACTTCCGTCTTCAAGGAACCAGCCTCAACGTCTTGTATCACTCGACGTTTTTCGCGGTCTCACCGTCGCGGTAATATTTTGCTCTCATCTATGTCTTGTCCTTCTTTTTTTTATTTTTTATTTTTTTATCTGTTTTATGTTATTAAAGTAGTAGCTAGGGATTTGACTGGTGTGGCGTGATAGACTTGCCATTGTCTCTGAACTTATTTTTATATGCTTATTATTTATTAACACTGCATCGAGTGTTTCAGGCGCCGAGGGGAAGCTTGTTCTTCCCATTTGTCCACGACATTCCTTCTTCGTGCCCTAGGCTTCCCCCCCCCCCCAAAAAAAAAACACAAACCCACCCAAAATTTCTTTTATCTGCTTTTTATTCATGCCTGAGATAAAGCCCAAGGATGAGGACCAGGAACGGGAATTCGGGAAACCGTATAGGGTCGCGTCTCTCTTCTTCTTCTTCTTCTTCTTTTATAATTTTTTTTAATCTCATTCTACGTACTCTTCACGAAGACAAAGCTTACTGCTGCACTAACTCCTTGATTAATGGAGGTAGCTTCTTGTTAAGGAGAAATAGATTCTTCACAATTTGGCTTTAATTTCCATTCCAATAACATCTCTGTTCAGATGTTCCAAATTTTGCCCCGCGTTATTTTTCCGCTCGATTACCTTGCTTATAGTCTGAACTGTCCTGTAATTTAGTGCTGCAAACATTCAGAAAAGCTGGCGATAAATACAGCTCACCCTAAGTAGATATCATTAATTTCTGAACTTCTTGCTTTACTTTGAAGATACGTTATCTCGTACACTTGTTTGGTGCCATTATTCATCGTTTCTTTGTAATTGTCTTTCAGTCATTAGGAATGTGGACCATTTCAAATAGAAAAAATATTCTCTAAACAGGTTTCTCTATTTTGAAATGACAATTAACAGAGTATTATATGTGAAATTATAGCAAGTACTACTCATGCCTCTTGAGCCATGAGCCAACCCTTTCGTTACCTCAAATAAATATGCCTTCACCGACTACAGATTGAAACGTTTTCACTAGTCATTAACTTTTTTCTCTTTTCGTACTAGAGGGCCTTCCCGCTCCTCACCCCCCCGGGGGGGAAAATAAGAATTTTTTTTCTCCGGGTCCCTTCCCCATTGATGGTCTTCTTAAGATATATTTCCAAGTTTGCAGCAATGAAGCGCTTTTGGAAAACCTCAAACCTGGCTCGACTACTCTCTCTTCCTCCCTCTTTTGAAGCTTTGACCTAGCTAGGATGGCAGAGTGACTTACTATGAAACGTTGACAGGGTGTTGTTATTTACGAGGATGAAATGAAATTTTCAGTGATTGAAAGATTAATCTGTCGATTCATTGCTCTACCAGTATTAATTAAGCACATGTACCCACAAAACCTTATGATATTTTATTTTTTGCAAATATTATATGAAATCTAGTATTATAGATGCGGGACATTATTATACTGGATCTTCATAACACCTCAACGAAAATTTTTCTAAAAAACATTTTGGGAGAAACACCATTCAGTAATATTAACCAAAAGAATGATGAATTAAGTTACTACGTGGTTAATTTTGACGCGATTAACCATTCTTTTGGTTGATGTTCATAAATTGAAATATTCCACTAAGGTTTCCTGGGTTTTATTTCAATTTTGGTTTTTATGCTCATTGCTTAATCTTGATGCAGCTGATGATATTGGTGGATGATGCTGGTGGAATCCTTCCAGCGATTAATCATTCCCCATGGAATGGTTTGACACTTGCAGATTTTGTCATGCCATTTTTCCTTTTTATAGTCGGTTTATCACTTGCACTTACATACAAGGTATACACTTGAAACTGTTGTATGATGTATTGACATTGTATGGTACCACTCCTTGTGTCTCTTCTGCATGCTAGATTGATTTTTATCATTGACTAAGAACCAATTTCATTGTGTAACTTTTTTTTTTTAAAATTTTATTTATTGATGGTCTAATTGGAATCCGGTCCACTTATATTGACGAATCTCCCTTTTTTTTCTTTATTATATATATATGTATAATAATAGAAGCTGTCTTCCAGAGTTGTTGCAACTAAAAAAGCAATTTCTCGGGCACTTAAGCTCCTGGCATTAGGCCTATTTCTTCAAGGTATGTAGCAAATGTGAGGCCATATTTTGAGCTTCATTAATCGATGTCAATTTCAATGAAAATGTTGGTAATTAAAAACAATTATGATGTGTATGCTAGATGTTGAGCACATGCGATTTTGATATATATTTCTCCGTTAAATGTTTTGCCAACCTCAACTGCAGGAGGATTTATTCATGGCATCAATGATCTGACATATGGAGTGAATATTAAACAGATTAGATGGATGGGGATACTACAGGTATTTTTTTTTTGTACCAGGTTCTTTGTACTCTCACGTAATTCTGGTAATTGTAGAAAAGAAAAACATCATGTGTTAACTGACTGCAGGAGTTGTGTGTGTCTTCACAAGAAGTTTGAACAAGTTAACCAAGTCAATTGTTCTTTAATGTTTCTGCAAGTGGCCAAAAGCCAAAGCTAATATGAAATTTTTTTTTTTTTGGTTGTCTTTTCCTTCCTGTATAATAATCCCTCCTTTATTTTCTTCATTGGATCTCAGAGAATTGCAGTAGCATATTTGGTTGCGGCATTGTGTGAGATCTGGCTCAAGGGTGATGATACTGTTAATTCAGGATTATCTCTGTTAAGAAAGTATCAATACCAGTGGTAAGCTTAATTTTTCCTCCAGCTGTTTGGTGTCTTCTTCCTCTAGTTTTGGTGAAGCTGCTATAATTTTGACCTGGAAGCATGGAATAATTGCCCTCTCAAAGGATATCGATAATACCAAACTTTGTGTAACTAAATGAATACATATGATAAATGGCTAAACTTTGCAGAAGCCAGGGAAAAGAAATAAATCATATTTCTTCATTAATGGAATAAAATACAAAGGAACAAGGAATCAGAAAATTTTAAAATAAAGTATGGGTTAGAATTCAGAATTTACAACCTTACCCTATGCATTTTAAAACTTGAATCTCTTAAATGGCCCAGAGTTACTGTTAGGCACTTTAGGAATGCAGAACTCATGCTAATAGTTGGAGGCTTGGAGCAATTAATATGATTTTGATTTTACCCCAAAAACTACATAATCTGGTACAGTGAACTGTCATAGGCTACTTTCTCTCGATCCTGTACTTTTGCAGCATTGTTGACACAAACAAAAGTACATATAAGAAATCTGGGAACCAAAATCATATTCATCCACTTCTAGAGTTTTGAAATATTGATTATCACCAAACGCTGTTCAAACGGTAATTTTTGTTTTCCTGGTTATTGTGTTGGAATATTGCTTCTCCCTTCTCAAATTATTGGTTTGCTGCTGGCAATGTAATTCTGGTGTTCATGACACATTATGATGTAGGCATAGGCATAGGCATAACAGTTTATTTGCACAATGGCCGTGCCTTGCTAATATCTGCACTTTAACAGGGCTGTGGCTTTGATTCTTATTAGCCTTTATCTTGGCTTGTTATATGGCCTGTATGTTCCTAATTGGGAGTATCAGATTCCAACAGAACCTTCTTCACCGCCAAAGATATTTTCAGTAAGTGTTGAAGTTTATTGTTCTATTTTGTTGCTCGGAAGTTTAGTTATTTTTTATTTTATTATTTATTTATTTTTTCATTTGCTAGGTCAAATGCGGAGTAAGGGCTGATACTGGACCAGCTTGTAATGCTGTTGGAATGATTGATCGCAAGATACTGGGTATACAACATCTGTACAGGAGACCAGTTTATGCACGGATGCAAGTATAATTTTTTCTATATTGATGGTCTTACTAAATTTTCTTGTTCATCTTTTTACGATACCATTTTGCCTTTATTTTATTCCTCCCCAGGAGTGCAGTATTAATTCCCCTGACTATGGACCACTGCCTCCTGATGCTCCTTCTTGGTGTCAGGCCCCTTTTGATCCGGAAGGACTTTTAAGGTGAGTTTGTTATTTCATCTGGCTTTACGCCATTCTTGATAAAAAAATTCCAAGGGGAAATAAAGAGGAATGCAATTGATGATTGATTATAAATGGGACTCTTTAGTCCCAACTTTTTTTTTTTTTTGGGTAGGTTCCACGATACCCCGGGGGGGGGGGGGTTTCTCTCTTTTCCCCCGAATTGTGTTTGGTTTTAGAGTGGAACATATTGAAAAAATATAACCCTCAATGTCCATTTTGCGACAAGCTCCAGCCTTATATTGGCACCTTCTCTTGTACTTTGACATCCTTCAGCCTCCTGTTAGCCCCTCACCCCTTGATAACTGCTGGCCGCTTTCTGTGGCCTATCCACCTTCTTTTGATGGTTGTCAGGAAATTCACACCATTGCTGACCACATAAATCAAATGGAAAGATAACTTTTGGGAAATATTTTTTTTATTTTATGGCTTAGGTCCTACAAAATTTGAAGTGCTTCTTTTTCCCTCCTAACTTTTGTGCTTTCCTTATGACTTGTTTACTTTTGAGTTGTAGCTCAGTGATGGCTGTTGTTACCTGCTTGGTTGGGCTGCACTACGGTCATATTATTGTCCATTTTAAGGTAACACTCACAATTTTCTACTGTATTTTTATCTTCCTGTCCATCAAGGGATGTTTTCTTTTTGTCACTGTGCTTTCTACCTTGTTGCATGCAGGACCACAGAGTGAGAATCCTACACTGGATGATCCCAACCTCCTGTCTCGTAGTCTTTGGCCTTGCCTTGGACGTATTGGGTAAGCATGCTCTTCATTTATTTTTTGCTGGAAACTGTTGTGCCACCAACATATCTGTTCTTTATAGTTATGTAAGTTAACTTTTCTTTGTAGGAATGCATATAAACAAGGTTCTGTACACATTCAGTTACATGTGCGTCACTGCTGGTGCTGCTGGCATTCTCTTTGCTGGAATTTACTTGATGGTCAGTTATTCAGTTTCATGTTTAACAGACCTCTGAAACTGTCCTTTAGTTTTCTCATTTACTTTTATTTATAATACTGTCGATGTGTCTAAATGTGCCTATAATCATTTTGTGCTCTCCTTTTCCCTTTCTTTTTCCCCCAAATGCAGGTTGATGTTTGCGGATATAGTCGCATTATTACGGTCATGAAATGGATGGGTATGCATGCTTTAATGATATATATCCTTGCGGCTTGCAACGTCTTGCCTATCCTCCTCCAAGGATTTTATTGGGACCACCCTCGGAATAACATCGTAATTCCCGCTGCGCAACAAAATCTGTGTTTTTAATTTCTTTACATGAAAATAATATTTCTGAATGTCGTGATTCTAGTACTTGCATTTGATGTCGCAATTTCTACTTCATTCACATAGTCAGGCTGACATGCAATTTCTACATTATCTATGCAGCTTAAGGTCCTCGGAATTGGAACTTGAAGGGAGGCAGATAAGCTAGTGAATTAGATTTATTCGGAGTTCAAATTCAACTGCGGGCTGGTTGAACTGACTTCTGGAAAAAGTCCTTTTGACAAGGACGTGAATCATGCTCCTCTCATCTTATGGCGTGACCTATTTTGGAGCCAGTTTCATCATTTGATGGTCAAGTAGCTTGGTCTATACCACGACATTGTTTAGTTTGTATACCATATATATATATATTTCAATGTATATTCCCGCTGATAGGATAAATGAGTAGGATAGATGAGGTGATATTTGATATAAGGTCAGTGTTACAATTTTAGTTTTCAATTATTATTATTTGGAATTTTTTTATCTGATAGAAGCGCCTAAGAAAATCTACATTTAACTTATAATTTAAAATTGTGGCAAGTAGAATATTCTGAATTTCTTTTTACTTACGTGAGAAAAAAAAAGGAGGATTGAATCCTTTCGTAATTACTTAACTCTTCAGACCATTATTGTGAATGTAGAGGTTGTTGGAGATCCCTCTTGTCATTGATATGGCATCCTTACCTAGGACATAAACACGAGTGAGCTCTTGAAGTCCTTCCTTTGAATCTGTAACGTTAGACGCATTTACAGGGATGCAAAATTTCAGGGCTGACCTACTTCCACGACTTAATTGGTGTTATTCTTGAAAAAGTTGTATACAAAGCTTATAATTTAATATTAGTAATTACAAGGATTATAAAATCACATTTATTTTTAAATTCTAAGTATTGATTTGAGTCATTCCCTCTATTCTCGTGGCGGCTTTCCTTATCATGCTCTGAGCGCGTGCTTCATCCACAAAACTGACATTCTCTACTCATTTGCAATTATTCTAAAACCAAGCAAGATGAATAATATCCAAGATATCACTTGAACGGTCATGAAGCTGAAGGGATAAATACTCCATCCGGGGTAATAATTAATAATACTCGCACAATCTTCATATAATTCCAATGACCGTCTAAACTTCGATACTTTTACGCGTGCAACACTTGCATACAGATCAACTGTGCTAGTTTTATCACTTCAAACAATTCTTCAAGGGGAAAACGAGACCCAAAAAAAAGAAAGAAAGAAAGAAAGAAAAAAGCCTGAACAGGAGTTGCAATAACTGAACATCTACATAAGAGACTACATGAAAATCAAGCCGGTACACAACATTCTTGGTACAAGGACCACACATAATGTCAATAACTATAATCTCACTGACCTTTTTTAGAGCATTTCGTTCCTTCACTACCTGATGAGGTTTGTGATGAGTCAGAAGGGTTATCTTTGCAAGGAAAATTTTCAGTCACTGAAACGCGGGTTGAATACTTTTTAATTTTCAAGGAAATAAGCACACTAGAAAAGATACCAACTGTAGGAAAAATGTAAGACCAGATTGAAGACTTCTTAGAGCCAGAGGCCACAGCAACAGCAGAACCAGCAAGGCTTCCAAGAGATGTATTCTGCAAGATCATTGGAATGCATCCAATAACAGTGGGAAGCAGAAAATCCAACAGGAACCCAACTTTAGTAGCGGCTAGAGTATAGTTAATAACATAGGAAGGCAACGGAGAGAAGCGAGCAAGAAGCACAAATCTCCAACCATCTTGCTCAACTCCTCTAGAAAGGAGATGAAAATATCTGTTTCTTTGGGCCCATTCCACTGCTGACCTCGAACTTTTGAATACTAACCTGAATGAACAGTAAGACGTCAAACTCAACCCAAACAAAGACAGAAGAATGACACAACGAAGAGGAATCTTAGAGAACACATTATTAGGCTTTAACACCTTGTAACCGGATTTGTTCAACTAGAGTACAACCTCCTCATACACTAGTGCTATCCACAAATTTTACACTAGCACTTTCCAGTACTCTTTAGTAGTGATCTTTGTGTCAGAGAAGCAAGTATTAAAAATGGTTTTCATCATCTTCTAGAAATACTAGATGTTTTGGACTCTCCACATGCTTTGTGACATAGGGTGCATTTGAAATAGCTTATTTTGAGTTTATTGGGCATATCTTATGATATAAGTGTATACACATGTTTAGAAGAGCTTATAGAAATAGCTTATAATATGCCCATAAGTTATTTTCAATTTATTTTCATAAACTTTTCAGGATAATTTATAAAAACAGCTTATACAGAACTTATGTGAAGTTTGCCCTCATAAGCTAACAACTTATATATAAGCAATTAATTAAATTGTTTACCCAAGCACACCCCTAATTAAATCAGGAAAAACTTTTGACAACTCTCAAGGAGTTGAACTATCTGATTCTTTCTTTTCAATATATATAAGAAGAAATTTCTTAAGAAGGAAACTAAAAAAATAGAGAGAGGGGGGGGGGGGACTCACAATAATCAGTAAATTTGCACTCTCGCATGCCTTCGTATATTTGTAAAGACACCCAAAAGAAGGCCACCAGTTACTTGTACAAGAAGTTAATTAGACACAATGATACTAAAAAATCTGAGGATAAAGAGTTTGATTCTTATAGTTCCTGGCACTCATCTCAATCGAAAGACACCAAGAAACTAAGATAATTATTTGGTTTGTCTAAGATATTTTGACGAACAAGATTGCATGACATACAGCTCAGGAGGATACCTTTTCCACCGTTACGTCAAATATTAGAGATATTAAAGATATTAATCATTTCAAAATATTCCCTAGTTCTCACCCACCAGTTTGATATCCGTAGTAGAGTGTAGAGATGCATACTTTACATTCAATAGCAACACAACGATGGTTGATTAATAACCTTGACATATGACTGTTTATTCAATACTTGTGGAAAAAGAAACAGAAAGTAGGAATGTAAAAACTAGAAATTCCAGGATGTTGTTAAAAATTTATGGATTTGGATCCCCTCGTGATCTCGCGACAATATGACCCATTAGGGTCATGTTACTCGTCTGGACCCTTCATATCAGAAAGTCCAGTATCGTTGATGAAGAACGAAAGTAAGTGAAAATTGAACTCAAATCTAATTAAGATGCGGGGATATTATTCTATGTGAGTTAAGAACAGATTAAAAAAGATGGCAGACCTGCCAATCCAAAAAGAGAGAGAGGCACCAAGCACCTTGGCGGAGAAGACGAACAGCACAGCGGGGAAGAAGCCAAATAGCAGAGAAGCGGTGGCTTCAAAGAACACAGCGGAGGGCAAACAGAGAGCGATAGAGAGTGTATGTATAGTCACATACAGAGGAATTGCCCATATTCCCAAGCTATCTGACCATTCTCGCAACATCAGAATGGCTGCGTCTTTGTCCCATCCATATTTCAAGGTCCATCCCCTCAAAATCGCCACGATCGCCACCACCACCGCTATTTTCCACCATTTTCCCATTTTCTCTATCTCTTCCTCAGTTATGGCACAGATCTTTAACTCTGCCCCACACAGATCTCTGACTCCATCTCCCGCCGCCCTTGTTTTGTAGGAAGGTTACTATCGTCATTTCAATTGCGTGATTCGCCGTATTTAGCCATTTTCAACTAACAAAAATAATATTGATGTATTATATTATTATTAATTTAATCTATGATAAATTAAATGTATCAATTTAATTTTTAATATTTTTATGTTTTTTTAATCAATAATTTTTTACTTTTAAATTTTAATTTTTAATAAAAAATTTTATTATTAAAAATAAAAAATAAATTTAAACAAATAAAAATTCCAAAAACTAAATTAAAATAATTAATTTTTAAAGATTAAATTAATAACAATAATATTTTAAGTACTACATCAATATTCCACTGTATTATCTATAAAGTGGAAAGTTGAAACGTAAATTTTTGATATTATTTTTTTCTATCAATATAAAAAAATATTACTTTATTTTTGAAAGAAATAAAAAATTTTACTAACAAATAATAAATAAATTAAAGGAAATTTTTTTTTACTATATATCATTGTTTACAAAAGAAAACTAAACGAGCTAATTTAACTAGTTCGACTGAGAATCAATCATTAATCTGATTCAGTTGATTCAAAAAATACGATGAAAATTAATTGAACTAGTTTTTATGAAAAAAAATACTATTTACAAAATATGATTATTTCTCACATTATATGCAATTTAGCAAATTTTTATTTTTTTTTATCTTTTTTATTCTTTTCTATCAATTTATATTTTTTCTTCTCAATTATTTTTATAATAATATTATTTTTGTCACAAAAATAAATAAGATAAAAAAAATAGAATAGAAATTACACACACACACACATATATATAAAATATAAGTTTATTAAGATTAGGTATGAAAATATTTATTAATTTATTATATTATATATTTTTGATATATAAAATTAAATATATATATATATATAATTATTACCAATTCGACTTAGATTTGATCATGATTAACTAATAAACTGTAAATAAGTATTTCTACCACTTCAATGACCAGTCTAATTTTTAAAATATTACTACATATTATATATATAATGCTAAAAACTTAAAAGATTGATATATTTATTAAAACAAAATATAAAATATAAATTAAATTAAATTTTTCTTATTGAAGAAGCAAAAAAAAAAATACAGAATTACTCATTTTACAAAATCAAATAGTTTGCTATAAGGAAAGCATTAACATTGTACTAAGGATTGTATGAGAGATCTAAAGTTAGCATTGTACTGGATATTGGTTTGAAGACTTGCCGATTCAATAGGTCTTGACTCCAAAAAATTACAAAATGAGCTTGAAGTTTGAAAAAATACAGGTTGAGCTTGGACTTCTTTTCTCCCAAGCTTGACTTAAGATAGATAAGCTCGAATTAATTACCTGTATCTTTAAAAAAATAATAAAATGCATATTTAAAATATATAATATTATATATATGATATAAACTATATAACATAGCATTTAAAATATTCTATATACATTTATAATATTAAAATGTATAATTTATGCAATATATATCCTTTTACTTTTTATTGATATACAATATATAATTTATATGTAATTTCATATTTAACTTGATGTTTAATTATTTATAATGTATTTCATGTTATAACTATGTAGGATTATCATTGTGGTCCTTTACACCAAATAAAAGTAAGATTTTTATAAATCTCAAAAGAAAACATGTAAAATATAAGCTTGAGTAAAAAGTCCAATCCATTTCTATAAAGTCTAGCCTTTTTCTTAAATAAGCAAAACTTGTTTATATATATTGTGCAAAAGTGTGGCTCATTTTTTAAATGAATTAAACCTATGATCAGGTCTAATTGATATATTATCTGTACGACAATAGACATGGAGGAAAAAAACAATAAAAATTAACTAGAAATTAAATTGCATAGAAGGGAACCTTGTTAGTAGTGTGATACTATCAAAGGGATTAGGGTATCTGAAAAGTATTGGCATGATAGCATGAGAACATAAGAAAGCAGTTAAGGTATCTGAGAAGTAATGGTGTGATAGTGTGAGAAAATGAGAAAAGGAGGTCTATAATGTGATAATATCAAAGGGATTAGGGTACCTAAGAAGTAATGGCATGATAGTGCCAAGTGTTGCATTCAAATCATCTGCTTGTTCTTTCACATGCAGCTGTTGGATCTGTTAATCCAACAGCCACTGCGGGTGAGTTTATTTTTTATTTTTTTAAATTCTTCAGCGAATGACAATGTGACATGTGTCTCATCTATGTGCCCGTCATCCAACCCGCAATCCATATCTCGCCCGATCCAATTTCTTTCTATTTTTTATTTTCTCCACCACAAGTGAAGTGAATGAACTTCCTAGCCGCTCCCGCCACTGCCTTGCCAACCCCATTACGCCTGTGAACCTTGATCACCTCCTCCATGTCTGCATTGTGAGTATTTCATGTCTGTTGCGATTTGTTGGGAAAATTGGGGTATTTGAAAGAATAAATAATACCCTCAAGCCTAGGATAATTCCCAAACCAAAAAGATAAAATAACACCAAGATTTTAGCGTGGAAAACTCTCTAAATGAGGTAAAAATCACGGGACCCATAGGCCGCTTAAACTTCCACTATAATAATAATGGGATTACAAACTTCACCCTTAGGTGGATCTCTCACTCACAAAAAATACAACAACGGTATTTCTTCAATTTGTGAAAATACTCTCACAAATTGGCTCACTATTTTCTTCTTAGAAAAACTCTCTTTCTAAGGCTCTCTCTATTTTTCTCTCACTCTCCTTCGTGAGGATTTTGAAATGATCTGAGGATGGATTCTGAAGAAGGTGAATGACCCTATTTATAGAGTCATTCCTCACCAACCCCTTCAAATTGTGTCTGTGCAGCTTGCACCAACTCCTGCAAATTGCTTCCTTCTTCAGCAGCCCCTTCAATTTTAAGAAAGACTGCTGCCTAACATTTTTGTCCTTTTCTTGATTTTGGAGTAAATTACAAAATTTGGTTACAACTTTTATTAAATTGCAACTTGAACCCCTCTTTTTTTTATTAGTGGCGGGTCCCACTTAAGAGGGACCCCACCTTACACGATTCTTATTCTAGAATTTCTAATTGTCTATTGTGGTTCTTTAAGTATCTGGACTGATTATTTTGAACCCTGACCACCTCCTCTGGTGAACCCTGACCATCGCCTCACCAACCCTATTACGCTGATGAACCCCAACCAATGGGGATCTCATTTTGTATTCTAATTTACCATCTTATAAATCTATCCTAATTATTTCATTTTCTTGACTTGTGATTCTCATCTTCTTTGAGAAAGCTTGCTTCATTTGTCTAGGAACAAGCATACCATAAAAAACTTTCAATTATGATTCATCATCTTAAAAATCTATCCTAATTATTTCATTTTCTACAGGTTTTGACTGAAAAGATCATTGCTAGTGTAGTTCTTAACACACATGATGGGCAACAGTTCCGAGTGAGAAATCACACGATTGCAATGTTAATGTTAATTCTCCTTCAAGAGTTAATCCTAATTTTGAAAAGAAACGGGATATTAAGATTTGGCCAATGCTTAGTTACTAGTTGAAGTAATTCCCATGAATAGATTAGATATTGCTTCACGGTACTGTAATAATGGAATGTGCAACATCAATATTTTTCACTTTTGTTCATGGTAGTATGCAGATAGTGCTTGTAGTCATTTTTGAAAACTGAATACCTAATATTACATTTTTGTTAATTACACCACGGATATTTTCATAAGTTGAAACTGTTCTCATTAATATTCATGCTTCTTTTCCTTAGAAATGTAAAACCAATCATAAGAGGAACTTTTGAAGAGGGAAATTTAGGTACCTACGCAAAATTGGATAAGAAGGATTATTGTGACAGAATAAACAAATAAATTTAGGAGCAATAAGAAAATAAAACTTTAGTTGGTTGAAGGCCAAAGTAGTTCCAAATAGCATTGGTTTCAAATTAGTACAAGTAACTTGTTATGTAAGCTTTTCTACGAATCTATCAAATGAAAAGGTAAATGATAGATTGATCAATGTCTATGACTTGCCTCTTGTGTATTTCAAAGTATATAAAGCTTAAGGAGTCCCTGTCAAGTATTAAGCAATCATTACTTTTTGATTGGAATAATAACTTTTTTTTTTAAAAAAATATATATCTCTGAAGTATTTTCCCTGATGATTTTATTAACAAATGGCACTTAGCAAGAATTTCTTGTGTGATTAATTTGTAGACATTCTGACTTGCTGGTTGTTGTGATTTTAGCTTATTGTTTTCTCAGGGTTTGTCAGCTATAAAATGGTTCAAGACACATGATGGTAATTTTTCCTGTAGTGCCGTCTATTTGGGTAATCAACTTTATAATTTAGCAATTATTGATTATTTCTGTAGAGTGAATCGATGGGGGGAGGGGACACCTAATATATTTGACATCTTGTATTTCTGGAGAGGTTTACAAAGATATGTGCATGTGAAGTTGATTTGGACCTGATTTGTGATTGTGTCTTGGGGACTTGAGAAATTTGAACATTGCACAAACTATAATTAGAATGTAATACTGATTCTTACATAAATCCTTTGTGCACTGTCTATTATGATATTTTGTCAATCTTAGGGTTACTAACATCTTCATGCTTAAAGCAGTTCGATACTATAGATTAAACTTTAGTCGCCTTCTTTGTTTTCTGCATCATCAAATAAGATTTTTAAATGCTACCCCTTGACTACCATTTTGTTAGAATTACGAGATGATGAATATAATGAGTTTAAGATATTTTACATTGCTGTTGGGTGCCACTTACCAGTATATTAATTGCCACACTTACATATTCTCCTCTTTAACTGTAGCTGGGAAGTCTCGATTTGAGAGCCTTTTATTAGGGGTGCCATTGGCCATTTTCTTGGCAAAATAGACATGATATCCATGAAAGGTCCTGGAGGCTGTGGGGAAGTTGAAGTAGCTGTTTCTAGTGTTGTTGGTAGGGTAATTGCTTGTTGCTAGGGTAGGAATCTCATCATGAAATTCTAGGCGAACTATTGTTTCTCACCTTAGAAGTAGAGATATAAAAGATACTGTACGTTTAGGAGAAGAAATATATTTTACATTTTTTTTTGTTTGCTTTATGTTATATGATTGCACTTGAGTTATTATTCTGTAAAGGTACCAGGCATTTGCAAAGTGGTTACTGGTTGTTATAGCTTTAAATTAAATACTTGTGAGATAGGTCAAATACTCACAGGCAATATAAATTCTGATGATATCTTTGTGCATGATTAAAGTTTTAAACCCTATACTATCTCTTACCACTCTATATCTTCGGTACGAAAAAATTGAGGTTGTTCTAGTTTTAACTTTTGTAGTCTCTGGAGTATGGTTGTTAGAATTCCTAATTCTGAATTGAAAATTCTAAACAAAACAAAATCCCTAATTCTAAATTTGAAGCTGGAAATAATATGTTCTTCATTTTAGCTCAATGGGTCGCTAGTATGACCAAGTGTGCTGTTCTGATTTAGAGTAGTTTGTCATTTATTTCCACATTGCTTCTGCTATTTACATATGATGATATGAAGTAAAATCTTTGTCACTGGTATGACCATGCAGTGTCTATACAATTATGAAACTTGAGATTTTCATCTGACAAAGAATGTCAATGTTAGGTTTGGTGAATTAAGTTGAGAAATGCTATTTTGCAAGCATTGCTTCATTTTATATGCTAGGACTCACTGCCTGACCTACAAGAGCTTACTAGTTTGAACTCAAAATGGACAACTACCTTGATGGCTCACCATCTGCCTGCAGCAGCAGATTGGTATGGTTTAGAGAGGCTAAGGCTGATTTGTAAAGCTAGTCTCTGTGAAGATTTTACTATAAATACTGTTGCTATAACTCTAACTTTGGCAAAGTAAAACCACATGCAAAAAAAGTGAAAGCAGTCTGTCTCAAATTCATTGCAATGTCTTTAGAGAGGCTAAGGCTGATCTGTGAAGCTAGGTTCTGTTGTTTGTATAGGTCATTCAATTGTAATGGGATAGATAATATATATTTTGTGGTTGTAATGATCCAATTGTAATGGGATAGATAATCCAATTGTAATGATCCTTGATCTCAAAACTTATTAATTACAAAAATGGCTATTTTCTTGTTATAGTGCCTTTCTTTCTTGTTCCTTTTTCTAGTTGAGAGCTAAGGCTAACATAATATAACTGAATGTGCCACAGGTTAACATAATATGCATAATACATAACTAGAATGTTCGAATATGAGATTAACATAATATATATTACTAAATGATACATAATATGCATATACATAAGTAGAATGATCAGAGCAGAATATGTACATTAGTGCTTCCTATCCACTAGATCTTGCTCTCATCCTAGAAAAAAAGACCTACACCAAACAAAAACCTACACCAATCATGATCAAGATCAACACATACTTTTGAAAAAATAAATTCATTTAATATCTTTTCAGAACTAACCTCAACAGTCCATATATGGAAAACATCGACTAAATTGCAATACTTCAAGCGATGATATTAACTGATCAATGGGTGCCTATGTTGAGAAATAACACAAATTTGTACAATTATTAGGATTTTAGTAACTGTTAGCATTTCAGTAGAAATCATTTCGAAATCCTAACCATTAACATTTCAGTAAAACTCATTTCAGAAGCATGTGCCTAGGCTACTAGAGGTGTTGAGCATGATACTCTAGATTGTGCTTCATTCATCTCCATAAAATATGCATAACAATGATGAAATCAAATAAATAAAAGGGTTTAAAGGTAAAGACATATAGAAACATAATTTGCTTACTCTAGTCGATTTAACTTTTGGTACTCTTTTCTTTTTTCTTTCCTTGAACCTCAACATAACTTTTAAAGCATCTCTTATTTCTTGCACCCTTTTTTTGTTTGAATCTCATTGCCTATGATGTGCACTTAGGTGTGAGGATGATAGTGGCATTGAAATATATATCCAAACCTTTTCCTGCAGAATGAAGCTCAAAAAGTTGCTTCCTAAACTCAAACGTGAACTATTGATCAAAGAAGATGCTTCCTTGACCTAGAGGCTTTGAATGCTAAACTTATTGCTTTTCAACTAAGTTGTCTAAATCAATTTGTATTGTCTCACCTAGGGTCTTCTTGTATCTCCTTTCCCTTTACATCATATATGACACTGACTCTTGCTTTCTTTGTCCACTTAGGTATAATATACTAGTAAGGGAGTAGTTTCATATCATTGACATCATAAACCTTTAAAGCATAGCAACATAAAATATTAAAGTTCTTAAACTTTTGATAACTACATGTAACAATGTTCGATGATGGGTCGAAAGATACCATATAATCTTTCTCCCTATTAACCAAAGAAATAACATATTGCAACATTGGCTGACTTTTATTTGTTTTCCTTTATGCATGTCTCTATTATGTCATCATATTCTCTCTGAAACAACTCAAAAATAGTTCTATTATAAATCGTAGAAAGTTGTCTTAACATAGGGGACTTCGAGTTTCTCAACAGTAAAATTTTCTCCCTAGAATCGTACTCACACTCCAATTCATTGTATCTTTTGTCATTCAATTCTTTTAAAATTCTTGAAGAATTGAGCTAGGTCCAAGTCTGGGTTCCTCAGGTCCTTCAAGTTCGAGTTCGAGCTTTAATTGAGTTGCATGCTTCGCATACTAAGAATGAAAGCTTTCTTCATAAAATATACTGCTCATTTTTCCCTCAGTTAGTGAATTGATGTTAGCCACTGATTGTTTCCAACATTATGGTTTGACAACGTTTTACACCATGTTGCCTCAAAATGATCTTTATCGTCAATTTCATACATGCATCATGAAAGTTCTCTCAAAATGTGGGATTCACCCTTAAGGAAATAGGCTAGGTGTTTTGTGGCATTTTGCATCAAATGTCAAATGCATAGCCCATGCACTGGGAACACGGGCTTTGGCTGGCTAACATTTGGGCGAGCTTGAAGATCTAAAAATAGACTCATTCAAAAGCAAGTCTGCACGGGCCCGCCTTTCGTTTTTGAAAATTTTTAACTTATTTATATCATTATATTAGTTACTATGTAAAAATCTCACTTTATCATATTTTTATATTTTATAACATTATATTCAATAATTATAATAAATTTAAATATGAAAATTTTTATAATTTTTTAAAAATAAATATAGAATTTATTAAAAAAACACATAATGATATAGAGATCGTATTGATCCTATTACCTTGACTTTTTCCTTTTATAGCTTCAATTTCATTCACTCAAGTATTTTAATCCACCAACCATGTTTACTTCTTCAAATAGCTCAGTAACATGTGAACAATTAATGAACACATAAAATCATACTTGTAATTAGTTCCCTTTCCATCATGCTTTAAACATTTAAATTGTAGGAAACCACACATTATTTTAGTTTTATATATGTAGTAAATTGAGTGCTAGGGCTTGGGAAAGGAACAAAAAGTGGCGGCGAAAGTCAAAAATTGAAATTTCCTTTTGAGCTATGTTGCAGACTTGTAGTAGTTTTTTTTTTTTAGACTAGCCCGCAGGCCAACACATGAGCTTGTGGTCCAGGCCTGTTTAAAAATAGGCTAGCCCATGCCTAGCCCGTTTTTTGGCTAGCCGAGTTGCCCGTATCCCCATTGATACCCATGCACAGTCTTTGACATCACTTTAGACAATGCCCTTGCCATCACCATATCTTAGTCGGTGAAGATTGAAAGGGTTTTTTTTTGTACCGATGAGCCTAAAAAAAATCCAAAAAAGCCAGCTAAAAGACTCTACAATTTCATCGTACATGAATATAACCCTAAATATCAGCATTTCTCTATAGTGATTAAAACCACATAATAGAGCAAGCGACCTATTATTTTTATTGGTACCAAATGTCATGCCCAGTGACACCATATCTCCAAATAAACCATAGTAAACTAGTATATTGGCATTTACCCAAAACACATTTGTAATTTGTTCCTCCAAGTCCTTTTGATATGCATGGAAGAATGAAGGATTCTCTAATAATTAATTTTGGAAATATTGCAACAATGCATTAGCTTCCCCATAAACCATGTTTCTTTATCGTCTTGACTTAAGATAATTATTTGCATCTCTGTGAGTATGTCCAAGGTTTGCCCTTCCCCCAACATGCAAATTCATCAAATCAAATGAGATTTTTTGCCTAAGACCGGAGTCTTCCATTAACTCAATCTCATATGCTTAGACTTCAAATATTTTTCATTCTAAGCGAAGCATGTGATTAATTTCTAGAGCTTGTAGTTCATGACTGTGTAGCTCTAAGAATTGATTCACTTTATACTTTGTCCCCACAAGTTTCAATCCCAATCTAGCCTAGCAATTAGTTCTAATTTCCTCATGAGGATTCTTAGTTTTTACATCTCTTTTGTATGGCTCTCGAAAGTCCTCTTTGAAACATACATACCTTATCGATGTTATGGTTTTTCCATCCTTCTTACTTTTAATGTGTGAATCATTTCTCACTTTGAATCTCATTTTTCCTCCATATGTCCTCTAAAAATTCCACTCCACATCTACATTATCAAATTTCATTCCAACCTCATGCTTCCAATTTTCCTCCATCGAAGTTCTCTACAAATCGACTAGATTGAGAATAATGAAAGAAAAAAATAAAACAACTAGAAATTAATTCAAAAAATTTCTAGAGGCATGAGTTAATTTTTCAAGTTCATGAATGTTCAAATACATGTATTAGAGCCATGTAGTTAAGATTTAGGATTATATTAAGGAACAAACCAATTTTACATTACAATATTGCCCTAGATAATATATATGATTATGAGGACTTTGCATTCACTGTTTTGATTGATATTGCATGGAATGCAGCATCTCCTTTTGCACTTATTTATCCAAAAAAAATTGAAGGACATGGAAGATAAGAGATTTTTGGATGCCAATGGATAATGCAATATTGCTTCTGATAAGATTTATCCAAATGACAAGGTTTGTGAAAATTATCTCCATGATTTTCCTTTATATGATTCATTTTAAATTTGAATACTGAAATATTGTGTGCACCTTTCATCTTTACATTTTTTTCCACTAATTTTTTGTTGTTGCTCCTATTACATTGAAAAACAGGCATATACATGATGTGTGGAGAAAATATTGGATACAAAATGTGCATAATAATGAATCCAATATTATAATCATATATACTTTCAAGTCCTAAATAGATTTATTCTACTATTGCTTTTTTAACAACTAGACTATTGTTTTTAAAAAGGTTTGCTAATGGAAAGGAAAATGAGAGAAGCAATACGTATTGTGCCCTATATTGGATGAGTAAGGAGGTGAGCTTTAGAGAACTAACCTTGAAAATGTTTTTAATAATTATGTTTAAATTAGTCTATTGTTATTAAATTATTTTAGTTGCAGGATATTGTAAGCATATGCACAGTCAGTCTTCCATATTGCATGTTATTTGATTCATGCTATTTGATTTAAATTATTAAGTAAGATGGTTACTGGTCAACCAACACCTTATTAAAAGGTACCTATCGACTATCGTGGGTTAACTAATCAATCGCCAGCACGCTAACATCATTTATAATAGCTATTTTCTTATGAAATCTTATGTAATCTTTTTCCAACAAATCTTTTACTCTTTAGGCTATAAATATGAGCTCCAGTAGATATTAAATCATTAAGAAAACATTATCTTTGCCTCTGAATTTCTAAAAAACTTTTTCACCAATCATTTAATGATTTGAGAGCTTCAATTGTATACTTACTCTACCAAAAAGAGAGTTGACCAATCTTCATTCATCCATCTAATTAGATTGCTCAAGGATTGGGATCCCATGAGTGGGTTGTCACATCCCAAAAATTGAACATGTGAAAAGATACTACTCATTTGATAAAATTCTCAAACATACGTTATTTACATATATTCTTTAAGGTTTTACATTCAACCTTAATCATTCATCCCACACTACAGAATTATATTCATCTGATAAGCAAATATAGACATACATAATCTGATGTTTCTATCTCATCGCAAGCCTAGGAGACCTATAGAAAGTACAGAGTGTTCCTAGTATCCACATTAATAAGTACTGGTATCCCACCAGACAGAAAGAGAGAATAATTCCAAGGGCTTCTATTCTTCAAACGGATACTCTTCTTCCTTGTTTTCTGTATCTGAAAAGATAATTATAGGGAGTGTGAGTTTATTTAAAAACTCAGTAAGTAAATAACTGTACTATATAAAATATCAAAAGTACAAATACCACATTTGCTCATATAATTAATTGTCTTATACATCGAGTAGTATGAGACTTTAACCCTTTCAAACTCATGAATAAGATTTCATAGATATACACCGAGTAGTATGAGACTCTAACCCTTTCAAACTCGTGAATAAAATCTCATATATACACACCGAGTAGTATGAGACTCTAACCCTTTCAAACTCGTGAATAAAATGTCATAAATACACACCGAGTAGTATGAGACTCTAACCCTTTCAAACTCGTGTATAGGTTTCATAGATATACACCGAGTAGTATGGGACTCTAACCCTTTCAAACTCGTGTATTAGATCCCATAGATTTTTACTCATTAATAAGATAGTGAGAATTTATCACATAGTACAATTGCCATGAAATAAAATAATTTCTACATACTTTTATTTCTACCGATCATCATATACTCCCATATGAAAAATTTATTGCTTAATATCCAAATAATATTGTAAATGAGACTTATATTGTACTTTGACTAGTAATATCAAATTAGCTTAGCAAGGTTATTCACTTACCTTGATATTTGTCCAAGTTTACCTTGTTCCACACTAGAATTTGTGTAGGAAAATTTCCTAGTAAAATATATTACAAGGAAACATAAGAAAGGAAACAAAATCACGAAAAGATGTAAAATTTTCTGATTGCTACAGTAACGGTTTGCTACAGTACGGTTCGCTACAGTGACGGTTCGCTACAGTACATTAACTGCTACAGTACCGTTAACTGCCGACACTGCAGTAACTGCTACAGTAACTCGAAAAAATTTCCAGATTCTCCAGTTGCTACAGTACTTCAAATTTTGCAGAAAATCTTTCAAAAATTTCATCTTATAATTCCTTGTTTCGAAACCAAAATTTCATCTCTTCTAACTTATTTAACTCAATCTTAACTCAAAAACTTCCAAAACAACTCAAATCTATGAATTATTATCAAAATTTTCAAGAACCAAAATCTCCTCCAATCTTCCACATAAACTGAAATTTAAGGAAAATAAGGAGATTAAAACTTACCTTTGATCTCTACCAAGCTTTTGAACCGAACAATTCTAAAAAACAACACCAGATCTATAGGAAAGTTGAGAGGGAAGGTTTGAAGGTTGAGTTGTGAAGGTTGAGTTGTGAGGAAGTGGCTGAAGGAGGTGCGGGGAAAAATGAAATCATAAGGGAGAGAGAAAAACTAAAGCTTTGGGGGGTTAGTTGGATAACCCAATGGGTATCCATACCCATTGTCCAAACCCATTTGACCCAACATACAAAATACCTTAATTAATTCTTCAATTAATTATATTCAATCATTTTCTCGCACATTCCACTATTCTTAAGAATGTACCCATAAGGTTTAAATATCCAGTCCAGTCATTTAACTCAATTTTCATAAATAATATTCAAATAGAATAATTAAATATGAAAATTAAAAATGACAAAAGTAAATAACTAAAGTAACGTTGTAAAATTCTAAAATACTCTTAAGCGAATTATATTCCGAAATTAACGGGTATTACATGGGTGTTTGAAAAACACTTTGTAAGGGGGAGAGAAACCCTTGTGAGATAAATTTCTCTTGTTATAGTGACTCACAAGCGCTTATCTTCATAAACTTGTGAAATTTAGTGGAAATACTCAAGAATGTTCTTGAGAACTGGATATAGGCTTGGATTACAAACTGAACCAGTAAAAATTATTGTGTTTGATCTTCTAACTCTATCTCTATTTATTTACTTACTCTTACTTTTTATTCCTAGCATTCTTATTTAGTTCATCTTGATTGTGTCTTTGTTTTTCTGGTTTAAATTGGTTTTCAAAGTTTGACATTTGTTTTGAAATTTCTCTAACTTCTAACAAGTGTTTGTCAAAATTTTTAAAAACCCAATTTACACTCCCTCTTAGGATTAAGTCATTTCTATCAAAATGCCCCTTTAAATTCTTTTTTTGTTTAACAATATCTATTCAATATTAGTTTTCATTCTTTGTAAGTATGGCCAAGAATGTTCTGAGCTCATATAGTTATTTACTTATAATTTCTTTTCTATTTTTATATATTTTTTTATATCTTTTCATGTCAAATCAAGTAAGGAAATGAAAAAGGAATTCTTATTTTCTTCCTCGTTTATATTTTCACCAAATAATAAGCAATCAAATGAGACAGGACAATAAATCATGCAAAAGCAAGGACAAACTACTTTAGACCAGTAGACATAGTAATAATATAATATACAAAAAACTATGTTTGTTCACGAAGAACGCATAGGACTCAAACTTGAACCTCAAGTGTCACATATTGTTCATATGATTCACAAAATTAGCATTATGTGTTTGGGTTTTCTTAAGTGTCACATATCATAATAACCTTAAATATATATTCTAGAGTAAAACTAGGTCTATCATAAATAGATAAGATTGCATCTTCTCTAAGATCAAAATTATATAGGAATGGTGGAACAATTGATTTAAGTTGTGCATTGATTAATCTGTCAAATGCACTTTTCAACTTGTAGGAGGTTATCTTAACTAAATTAGAGGTCTCGAGTTCGAGTCTCTAGAAATATAGATGTGTGTTAAAACTTCATAAGAAGAGCTTTGCCACCTATTGTGGTCTTATCCGACTCGAATTCGGATTAGTCAACACTCGTGGTTTAGTGTTTAAACTCCGAATAGTTATTTATCAAAAAAATGCACTTTTCAATTCGCTATTATTTGTTCCTTGATTTTGTGACTATCTTGTTTAAATATATGGGTAATTGTTGGAGAATTCTTGTTGAATTAGTCCTAACTATGTTAATCCAACTCGAACTAGTTTCTATATTAAAAATTGTTTGAACTTTATAAATTGTTCAATTTCTGGACGTGTAAAAATGAAAAAAAAAAATTACCTTTCATACTCAATAGCTCAAAAAGATTAATCTTTTATTATATTAAAAATCCAAAATCCTAACAATGTTGAATTGCCAAAAAGAGTTAAGAATAAAAACCTAAGATGAACAAGACAGTGAAGAAAAAGACATTAAGCGTGAAAACCTATTCATGAAACTCCAAAATTTTTGCGAGTCCATTGCCCCCTACATATTTTATCGATTTATGTATGCTCTCATCATGACAAGCATGAATCTAGATAATATTCAAAGATAATATTCTTGTGCCAACGGTATGTCGTTTTGTATCTGATGTCAAATTTAAAAACATTCAGCACAAGGAAATCATCGTTGATGCTATATATAGAACCATTTTTTTTGAAAGTCTTCAATATAACAGTCTTTCAAAGCCTTCTTGACAATCTTCAAGGTAAATTGCAGAGATTTTAACAATGGCTCTTCCTCTCTGTAGTGCTTTCAAAGGAGAGTTAAGTGACGATAATAAGAAACAATTAACAGGCCTCGGTTTGCCTATCATCATCCTTTGCCTATTTTAGAAGCTAGAGCTTCTTCTCCTTGAACCTTTCCTTTATCATCAAAACTTATAACATAATGCATTAGGGCTAACATAAAAAATTTCTTAGAATTTTATCTTAAGAAATTAACAAAATTATCACCATTTATTGCAATGTGTCTAATATACGCTATTACACTTCTACCATTAGACATATATATATATATATATATATATATATATATATATATATATATATATATATATATATATGTATGTATATATATATATATATGTATATATATATATAAGGAAAAATGCACTTTACTCCTATAAACTTTTATCAATGTGCAAAAAACTTCTATCGACTTTAAAACTGAACAAAAAATCCCCATGAACTTTTCATTATGTACAAAAAAATATGTTATCCAATTGACCATTAGTCAACTAACAGTTAACTTTGACTAGGATTTGAAAATATGACATCAGCTTATTTTTTACATCACAACATGCCACATCATTATCCTATTTAGACCCACTTAGCCTTCTCTTCACACTTACCATCACATCAAGCTAATCTACCGCCGACAAAGCTATCTCTGGCGCCTTCGTCGCCAGGTCACGGCCGCCATGAGAAACATCCACCAAACCTTCATCTTAGGCCCCCCATCCAAGTTTGTCCCTCACGCTCTCTTTTTGGGGTAAAAACACTTCATCAATACCCTCCCAAAAGGCATTCTAGTTTCAAGCAGTGGAGACTAGAGAGAAGAAAAAATGGAAGCATTAACTATCGTAGGCTGAATCTAGCTACTTTCGTGTCAAATCAAACATTTGGAAGAACCCCCACCCAAAAAAGGGGATTGGGTTAGATTAGATTAGCCTGGTTATGATACGGTGATCCATACCGAAGCACCCAAAGCATGAGGAAGAAGAGTTGGCATTAGTGAAGACGACATGGGTGATGGAATGCAATGCAGTAACCATACTTATAGAAACAACCCAAGTGGGATCTGTGCTTTTTGCCTTCACAAGGAGCTCGACAAGCTCGTTTCTCTCTCCCCTTTCGTCCTTCCTCTTCTTCCCCCTTCTTCAGATCTGATATTGCTCCCTCTACTTCTGCCTCTACTTTTGCCATTCTTTCTTCTTCCCTCCCCTTCTCTGTTAAAATTGGGACTGTTTGTCAGTACCAACAATACAATACACGATGACCCTACCTAGAAAAATCCGTTACAGGATGGCCAGGGCAAAATGATAGTAGTGACCTTGATGAGGGCTTGGCGGATGTTTCTCATGGTGGCGATGACCAGGGCCGTAGAGGCACTAGGGATGGCTTCGTTGGTGGTAGATTGATTGGATGCGACAGTGGATGTGAAGAGAAGGCTATGTGGGTCTGAATAGGACAATGATGTGGCATGCTGATGTGTAAAAGATAAGCTGATGTGGTGCTTTCAGATCCTAATTAGCATTGAGTTTACGTTAACTGTTAGTCAACTAATGGTCAATTGGATAACAAGGTTTTTTTTTTTGCACATAATCGAAAGTTCATGAGGATTCTTTGTTCAGCTTTAAAGTTAATGAGGATTTTTTGCGCATTAATAAAATTTCATAGGGATAAAGTACATTTTTTTCATATACACACAAACATATGTGTGTGTGTGTACTTATATATATATATATATATATATATATATATATATATATATATATATATATATATATATATATATATATATATATATATATATATATATATATATATATATGTATGTATGAAGTGATAGAGCTACTGACATTAAGTACCTCAGCATATTTTGCTTCGAAGAAGATAACACTGTCAAATGAGTTAGCTTGGCTTGGCTCGTTGTAACGCTTAAGACTGCTTGGAATATGATTTCTAAGCTAGCTTGTACATGACTTGCCATCTAGTGGACTAGCTCGGGGGTCAAGCACAGTTTTTTTCTAAAATTTTTGTTCTAATTTTTAAAATTTTTTTGCTCAAATACATTTTTAAAAAATTACTTTTAATGTGCCTAAACTACAATTTACTTATTTGGGGAATTTTTTTACTTTCTTTATTAAAACAAAAATGAATTAGGTATATTTTGCATATTATTTATTTGATTTTGTCTACAAAATATAAACAAGTAAATTTAATTACAAATAAATAGATATCATTTCTATTAAAATGACACTAAACTAGGTTACATAAGATTTTTCAACACCTAAAGATCAACTATTACATCACAAGCTTGTACTTATTAGAAAATAAGATACATAATTTAGGGCAACACGCTCTTAAAGCGGTACCAAACAACAACACTAGAAGACTAAAAAGAGACAACACATCCCTAAACCTTAAATCAAAATTGGTCTTCTAGCATTGCCGAGTGCTGCAAACTACATTCCAGAGAATTGTAATGTGCCGCAAATGCCATTTAGTGAGCCACTGCGTTCTGCTAGTTACTGGTAACAAAAGGCCTAACAACTAATCCAGATCCTAAATTTTATTTCCTCTAGCAACAGCTTGTGAAAGAACTATAGCGCCAACCTCTACTAGAGCCGATAAGTCTATGGAATCCGACCCATGAAAAATACCACCTCCATTATGCCATTTGAGAAATTTATCACCACATGGTCCAGGGCCATCCTCTTATTTGACCCAAAAGACACCTTGTTTGTTTAAGACGTAGCTGCAGAAAGCAACCTACGACTATCATCTTCATTTCTTCTCCCATCGTCCTTGCCGTGATAAGATAATGCTGCCTTGGGTATCATCAAGCAAAAGAGAAAATGATGACTAGCAGAGCGCCATAGAATGAAAGAGATAAAATCTCAGAGCAACCGAATCTGATTTCAAAAATTCTCTTCCAAGGAAAACGAGAAATCTTCTACCCAAAAAAAAGAGGGGGGGGGGGGGGAAACACTCTCACGGAGAAGAAGAGCATGAAAGAGAGGATAGGTAAGGGTTGCCTTCACACTTATATAGAAAACCCTAGCAAAATTGAGTTTGAAGGGCTGGAGGATAGTTATCTATACTTATATATCATAAATTAAAATTGTGAAAAGAAAGCCCATGGTTAGCCCTATCTGTTTAAATAGCCAAGTCCGTTTAACCTACTTTCAAGGCAGGCTGGGCTAACTGAAAGCCAGCCTGCAAAAGGTCAAGTCGAATTGGCCCTACCCAGATAACATGTGGGTTACCCGTGTAACTCATTATATAATATATATATATATATATATATATATACAACACACACATAAGCGACAGAGGGAAAGAGAAGATGACAGAGAATCAGATAGAGATTAGAGATGGAAAGAATCAAGGATGGAGCCATGGAGGAGAGATCAAAGAATTAGGGAGGAGAACAAAGAAAAAGAATCAAAGATTCAAAGTGACGAAGTGATGATCAGAGATCAGTTCTTCTCTTCCATTCTTAGATTTCGAGATCAGATACCTCTGCCATGCTTCATTATCATCCCTCTGCATACATCGGCCGATTACTGTCTTGTCTTCTCGATTTTGATTTTCCTCCTATCTCTCCTCCCACTCTTAGTCTCACACTATCTGTCTTGTCTGTCTCATCTCAGTCTCACAATCTTAGTTAACATGCAACTAGGGTTCCTTTTTTTTTTTTGAAAGCTAAAGAAGCCATCAACAAGAAGGCCTTTGAGGCCCAAATCTAGCTAACACTGTGTCAGTGCCTAAAATGCTAGGAAGTGGGAACCCAAAAAAAATGATAACATTTAAAAAAAAAACTGTGTGGGTTGGCGGTGGGCTAGGCTGCCCGACTCGGCTCTATTTTTCGTACTTTCTCCTTGTTTTGACAGGTCTACATTTAAACCTGTTTTAAAATGTGCATAAGTTAATGAACTTAAACCCATTAATAAACAAATGGACCCAAGTTAACTGGGGCCCAATTAACACTAGTAGAAGTAGATGGCATTACATTATCAAACTAGAAAAGTTAATTGGGGCAAAGCCCTAGTAGATTTCTTAGGTATGAATCTTTGTGATGGATAGATATAGATAGATATATATATATATATATATATATACACACATACCACGTCCACACTTGGTACAAGGAGCAATTCCCAAATAATAACTTTGTAGAAAAGCAAATCCAGTAATTATTGGGAATAACCAGTTTCTTAAGAAACTTTATTACTCGTGTTGTTGGTAGTAACACTCACCTATGGGGTCCACATCAAATAGCAGCTATCAAACACAAAAAAAAAATTTAGTTCTGAATCCACCTCCTATAAAGATTCCCAACAAAGGCTAAAGAATCTTGGAAACTGATGTTGGTGACTATTATTGGGGTGCAGTTTTGATAGATCAAGATGATAGAAAGCAATACTACTGTGAACAAGTGAGCAAACAATTCAAAGAATTTGAAAATAATTATCACACAATAACAATAACAACAAATTCTTATTCCACTAGGTGGGGTCGGTTACATGGATCGCACGACGCCATTGAGCTCTATCAATGACCAACTCTTTAGGTATTTCATTCACTTGAAGATCCCTTTCAATAACTTCTCTAAGTGTCCTTTTTGGTCTTCCTCTGTCTTTTTTCATGGAACTCTATACCATCTGCTTAATTTTCCTTACTGGCACTTTTAACGGTCTTCTTTCAATATGTCCAAACCACCTTAAATGATTTGCTACCTTTTTTTTCTCAATAGGTGCCACTCCAACTCTACTTCATATATAATCGTTATGGATCATATCTCGTCTTGTATGACCACACATCCATCGCAACATCATTATTTCAGCTATCCCAATTTTTTTGTTTTTGTTGTCCTTTTATCGCCTAACATTCACTCCCATATAAAATTGCTGGTCTTATAGCAGTACGATAAAACTTCCCTTTGAGTTTATTAGGTACTTTTCGATCACAAACAACTGTTGATGCCATTCTCCACTTCAATCACCTAACTTGTATCCTATGTGCCACATCTCTAATAATTTTGCCATCATCCTGTATAACTGATCCTATATACCTAAACTTTGACACTTGTGATATAACTTGAACTTTAACACTTGTGAAAAGAATTATCACACAAACTATAAAAATATTATTGGAGTCAGAAATTTGAATTTTATTTGGACCTTAAAGTACAAATGGATTTTTTTTCTTAAAGTAATCGAGTTAAAAATAAAATGTTTCCCCATTCCCAACTGCTAAGAAGGAAATAATCATTTTTCTGTCATAAATTTACAGTTTTTTTTTCCATTGATACTCCTACTAGGATAAAAATTAAAAAAAGATTTTCTTTCCGGTTTTCAAACCCCAACACTAACACTCCTACTGAGGTTCAAGAAATTGCTCAAAAGTGTTTTTTCTATTACCTCTATTTTTATTTTAAAAATACGTCCATTCTTGCCGAGCTTGCTTTCTTCGGCACAACCTCACCTTTCTATCTTTAACAAAAATTTCACCATCCCTCACTGAAGAAGCAATGTGGTATATATGGAGCATCTCTGTTCTGTTTAATACTACACCACTATTTGTGTCCCAAAGTATTTTTATTTTTGCCACATATTCAAATGCACGAGGGACAATTTGTCCCATACCTAACTTGGATATAAATTTCTATCAAATTGTTTGGTACCAAAATATTCAACAAATTATTTTAATATAAACAAAAATATTATAAATTCAATAGAACATAATATTTATACATACAACAAAATTAACAAACATAGTTTTCATTCATAAGAGAACGAAGTTATATATGTTATATTATAAAACATATAAGCTTTATAGAAACCATATCTTACACAAGTACTTATTTATTAAATTATCAACAACATTTAACTTCTAAAAAATTTGAATGAACTAAATTACATAAAAACTATGTTAAGTAAATTGAGTTAAATAATTCATGTGTGTGCATTTGGAAGTGAGGGCCAGGGAATAGAGCTATATATATACATACATACATATATATATATATATATATATATATATATATATATATATATATATATATATTATATATATATATATATATATATATATATATATATATATATTTATATACATATATATATATATACACACACACACACACATATATATATTTATATATATATATATGTGCTCCAACCTCACCTTGTACATGATCAAGAACATGCTGTTTTTCCAAACTGATCCCATTTTTTGGTCAACTATTAAATTACTTGACTCAGACGGGACAAGACATGCCGGGTGAGGCCGAGCTGGAATTGCCATCCTTGAAGTTGTTTGGTTTGTAGAATCTTATATTTTCAGAAAAATTCATAAGGGAATCATATTTTTAAAAGTTATATTTTCAAAAATGTGACATTTTTATATTTAGCTCATTAAAAATATTTATTAGAATTTTTTACATTATTCTTAAAAAGTTAACATTTTTATATTTGGCTCACATCAATTTTTTTTAAAAAAATATTTAACAATTTTTCAAAATTTTATTACTAATTTTTAACATATGAAATAAATAACAATACATGTGCAGCCAAATAAAATTCTTAAAAATCAAATATCAACAAGCCAATCCCATACTCATAATAATATTTTCAAAAAATTGATGAATGGAGAGGAAAATTAAAAGGGATCTCAAAGAATAAAGTAAAAATAAATATTATTCAATATACACACACTTTTGACATCCAAAAAATGCAACATCTTAGGGCCTGTTTGGTTTGGGCATTTCCTGTTTTCATTTTCACTGAAAATAGAAAATGGATTTGAAAATACGTTTGGTTGAGTTAAATGAAAATATTTTCTTAAAAATATTTCTTAAAATAAGCCTAAATCTAAAAACACAAAAAAAATGTTTTCAGTGTTTTAGGAAATGAAGATTGAAAATGAAAATAGGAAATGTTTTCACAAACCAAACAAACTCTTACGTTACTTCCTTTCCAAACTTGATGGATTCAGAGGGAAGGTCCATTTGTACTAATGAAGTTGAGTTTATATTGTTCCTTGCACCATGAGCAGATATTAATAATAAGCCCCTAAATTGAGTGTCATGGAAACAAATGGCTCTCCATATAGGGGATGACAATGCGACAGATCATGGCCAATTTTTGTTACCGGTTCTCACTCTACAACTTCATATTTTGCCTTGTTCCAGTGTCATTGTATCTTGTTTTCTGTTCCGTGTTTTCTTTTTTTAATCTGTATACGAACTCGCCATAAATCATATAGCTCTGTCCCGCACCCTTGGCCCACCCTGTAGTATTGTTCCACAAGGCTTTTTGGCCCCCACTCACGTCATACTCGAATCTAACAGTGTCAAACAAGTTGGTTTGAACTGGCCCGTCATCAGCCATAAGTCGATGAGCCACTCACGAGCCAACCTTGTTAGATTATTTTTTCATATGTGGCTTATGTAATTAAGTTTAATGACATTAATTATTAAATTCACACAATATAGCATTAAAGGACCTAAATGAAAAGTTTTTAATATATTGGGGCCTTCTTGTGATGGTTGAGAGGCTACTAAATAATTAAAAACTTTATAAGAATCAAAAGGTAATATGCCTTTTTTACTCTGATTTCAAATTTTAAATAACAGTAATAAAAGAAAAAAAACGTTGGCTTAGAAAATGGTTGACTGTTACTATTTTTCTCTCATTATCATCAAGGAGATCTAAAGGAAGAAATTCAGAAAAAATAACAAGGATTCGAATACATAGAAGAAAAACATGGATCCAAATATGTTTAAATTTCTATTTGTGTGAATGATGAAAGTCAAAATCCTTTATTGTGGGATTTTCAACTAACAAACCTATTTATAAAGGAGCCACAAATTAAGGACTCAAGACCAACTATTTCTAGATTGTAGGTAAATGGGTCAACCTGTGATCCTTTTTTTTTTATATATGTGATGAGATTGAAGAGAGGCCAGACTTGAGAAGTGGGAGGCAAGAGCTCACCGGACAGATGGATAGATGGAGATATCACCAAGAGCATAATGACTCAGACAAAGACAGGCAAACCACTGGAAGGCCATATTTCAAAGGTGAGAGCCAACAGCCAAGACCAAGCCACCAAAAGCAATTGAGTGAGCGAACCACTAAACCCTAACGACGAAGAATTAAGACTTTCAGATAATAGTGTCCAGTAAATGAGCAGGTTTAGGTTCAGGAAATTCAGCCTTATTTTGAAAACATGCTTAAAAGGGCTAAGCTTGCGGGACGACCCGTTTATTTATTTACAAAATTATATTATTTAGTATAAATAACTGCAATTTATCACATTTTTATATTTATAGCATTATATTCAATAAATATAATAAATTTGAATATGAAAACTTTTGTAATCTTTTAAAAATAAATATAGAATTTTCAAATTTAAATATAATATAGTTAATTTAAAAAGAAAATATGAAAAATTAAAGTTATTGATTATTTAAAAATATTAAAGAAGTAATATTTTACATGTATAAATATTATTTTAATAAAAAATTATTAGATTTTTTTACTAAAAATTTTTAAAATTATATTATATATATAAGAGTGGCCATGGCGAGTGGTCTTAGACATTCAATTTGAAGCTCATGACCAGCTCATTTATTTCTTGCCTAGTTCGGGCTGACTCATTTGACATTGCTACTTAAAGATACTTAGATGATGAGACGAGATGAATGGAGATGCCAAGTATGAGTATGAGATTGTGAGTGGGCAAGATGGACAGGACAGATGGGTTCAATCAAAATGGATTGGCCTGTAGACTAATCTCGTGACTCGTGATCTAATGACTAGAGTTTGGAGTTTGGACTGTGAGGAAAAAAAAAGGGTTGGCTGGACTATAGCTTCTTGCCTCAAACCCGTTTGGCTTACCAGTCAAACAAGTTGACTCATTTAGGCATGTTTTTAAAACGAACTTAAATTTTTGAACTCAAATCCATCCATTTACGGACAGACTGCATGTCATCTTAACAATACTACTTAAATACAAACTCGAACCCGCCCCACAATATTTAACAAATTAATTTTTAACATAATAACATTTATTAATTTATTCAATTACACAATATTCAATAAGTTGTTTTAAAGTAAATTTAAACATAATAAATCCAACAAAATACAATATTTATTTATACAAAAAAATTAAAAAACTAAACAAGTTTCAGTCATACATCCCAAATATGTTGGCATGCTGTCTAATTAAACCAATCATCTAGTGCAAGCATCACCATCAGTCAATTGTAATTACATTAAATTATATGGATTATATTTTAAAAATATAAATTATGTAAAAAAAACTGTGTGTGTGTTATAACATGAAAAATATAAGTTTTATAATAAACCATGTAAGTATATATTCATTCAACCATTAATAATATTTAATTATAATTAAACTAAATAAATTAAAATATGTAGATTATATTGTGAAATACATTGATTATATAAAACAATATATATCATAAATTAAGTTAACCACGTACATATATTTATACACAAACACACATATGGGAATCGAGGCAGTGTAAAACTCAAATTCGTAGATATGCAATTGGGTTTTACCCGAATCTACCTTATTAATTGGTTAGCTATTGACTTGTTTGTCTTAAACGTGGCACGACAAATCAGGTTAGGCCGGATCAGGTTTAAATAGTCATCCATACTTCAAACTTTGTTATCATATACCCAAACTGCGAGAATGATTCCTATGCTATCAATAAAGTGTTATATAGTTTATAATATTAAATTAGAATTGAAGTTTCACATCCAACAAACTTTGTTGTCATAATACCCAAATAGCAAGAATGATTCCTATACAACTAATAAAGTGTTATATAGTTTATAATATTAAAATAGAATGAAAGTTACAAAAAAAAATATGTAAATATATTTAAGTGTTATCTCATTTGTCAAGTCTAAATTAAAGTATATTAATTAATATTAATGTATAATATGTTATATATATTCATTTAATGTTTGAATTGACATGTTTAAATTTTAAAATTAAAATTTAAAATTTCGAATATACATATATGTTCTCACACACACACACACACACACATATATATATATATATATATATATATATATATATATATATATATATATATATATATATATATATATATATATATATATATATATATATATATATTCTTTTAAAATTCTAGAATGGTTGCATTTTTTTTTCACAATTATCCTTAACTGAAGGTAATTTTGCTCAATGTACTGTTGAATGTTAAATGTGAGCATATTTTTCAACTAAAATTTGAACATAGATTCACCACGTTATGAAGGATTAGTCATTTTTACTAGACCAAGCTCCCGTTGGTACAAAGGATTGCAATGTGTATAGAAAATATCCTAAAAAGAAGTTCCAAAGGAATTTGATGTATTTTGAAATAATGTGTCTGTAATTCTCCAATATGCAAATATAAATTCTTTAAAGATAGTGATTATCACATCAATCAATTTATTATTTGTTTCTAACACAAAGAAAGAACAAATTCAAATTTAGTTTCTTTGTTTCTATTATTATTATTATTATTTTAGTTTGGGGTTATACAATGATATTTTGAATGGCATAGCATATCTTTTTCGAGAGGATCGTAATAATAAAAAATCAATGTTTTTAGCAAGAGAGTATTTCAAAAAGAGAGAAACTTATAAGTTTGCATTGCTTGAGTGTAAAAAGACATTAATCTTGTTACTATAAGCTCAGAGTTAAGAAAAAAGCTGGGTTGCATGCCCAAAGTATCTGCCAAATACACTGCAAAGTGTGCATTTACGTGAATAAATTACCATAATTGTTATTATCTCCTAATTATTCTAGTGTAATCTCCAATTAATCCTTATTATTTTCTAGCTAGTTTTTGGTTTAATTAAAGATTTTTCCTATCAAGATCTCAGAACATTTGTAAAAAGCCTATTGAAAAAATAATTATGTAATAATAAGTTATAAAAAATATATATAGGGTTAATTTTTTAGAGCCCAAGTTCACTCCAGATAGACTCCCTCTAGAGTCCCTTCGACAAACAGACACACACCTCTAGGTAAAAAAAAAAAGATTACTTTATCTTACCTGTTAGATCTATAGATCCAACGGGTAAAATTCCCTTCATACCTTCTAAGATCTGGAGAGAATCTCATTTCAATTTTTTAAATATCATACACTTGTTTTGTTATGATTGAAAAATTATAGACTTTTCATATCGTGATTGAATAACTTAATAACAAATATATAAGAAATTATACTTAATTTTTTCTTTTATTAAATTTTTTTCTTAAATTTCTTAATTTTTTCTTTTATTAAATTTTTTTCTTAAACTTTTCTTTTCAGAAAAATGTGGGCTTCAATGAAAAGAAAAGTAAAAGAGCAATCTAGCTCCTTGTCACCAGCAACTTTATTCCCCATCAACCAACGCCTTTTTGTGATCAGATCACAAATTTTATTCCTGTAGGCTGAGATTGGGTGTCCTTACTTTTTCTAAGGAAAAAGTAAGGCGCTTTTCTTAGTTAGCCATAGTGAAAACTGTAGTTTTTTAAGCCTGTATAAACCCATCCAATTTTCCGTCATTCTTCATGCCTGACTGCAAAACCTAGGATCCAATATTCTCCTCTGTCTAACCTCGCCGCTGATCTCATTTACATCCAATTCTTTTTTTTATTTTTCCCTCTACTCCTAACTAGGTTTGTGTTTGTGTGGATCATTTGTTTCATTATTTACATTAATTCTTTGCTACTCCTTTACGTTTTTTTTTTTTTATAACCATCAATATACGAATATTTATTGTGCTTGGATAGGATGAGCTAGAACCATATAGTTTAAAGGACTTCTAGTGTTAAGTTTTTCTATTCACAAAACTCAAATTTAAATTTTTAATTAAAGGGAACAAGTGTCAAATTACTTAATCAATCAACTCTACTCTTAGTTACAAAGCAAGTTCTGAACTAGGAAATATAATGAAAAACAAGGCTTCAGCTTTCTTGAAACATTTTATATCGGTCTTAACTCTTCAGTTCAGTTGTGAAGGCGACTGCGGTGAAGATCAGAAGCAAAACAAATGCACGCCTCATCTTGCTCTCGTTGATGAAGAAGGTTCTCACAGATTCTCTTTCCCATAAGATCCATAGTCTCCTGGGGCAGCATGATGATAAGGCTAGCCAAAATGGTGTGGACAACGTCGTTAACGGTGAGAAAAGCGATGAGAAAAGCGAAGCTAATGTTCTGTACACCAACATGATGGGGAAATGTGAGGTTGGGAATTGTAATTCTGAGGGTGAAGATGATGATAAATACCCCGATCTGACCCATTCGTTGTTCGACGAAGAGGAATGGGACTTGGATGATGAAGGAGGGTGTAGGTCTGTCATAGATATGATGAGGAACTCCAAGGAGAAAGAAGGAAATAACTTTAGTTTGGAAGATGAGATTGATCGTGTGGCCGACTTGTTTATAATGAAGTTTCATAAACAATTTCACATGCGGAAGCTCTAGTAAAAGATTTCAAGAGATGCTCGCCAGAGGTGTGTAGGATTAGGGTATTACCTCATTGGTCCCTGATTGCCTCATGAGACATTTATTCCTCCTTCATAGATCAAATGTTTAATTTATTTTATAAAATATTATATTTATTTTGATTTGGTCTTATACGTTGCTCAATTATAAAAAAAACCATTAGTAAATTTTAAAGTTTTTATTACTAAAAATTACTTAGATAAAAAAAAAAGAGAACAAATTGAAATGAATACAATATGTTAGAAACTAAAATGAAAAAATTTAATCTTTTAAGAATTAAACTAAAACAATTTAACCTTTTAAAAACTAAATTAATAATTTATACTTTTTTTCTTTTATTGAGTGAGAGTTGAGACTGTAAAATTGGGGATATAAACATATGGGGATACCGGAAAGAAAAACATGGGTGCGTTTTTTTTTTTTTAGTATATTTGTTGTTGGGTTCTTCAATCAAAATATTATAAATGTGTAGTTTTTAAATTAAATAGGACAAATATATAATCTTTAAAAGAAATTTATATTTTTTACAACTTATTATTACATAATCAACAAAAATATTTTAGATGTATTTTGCTTTAGTGTAGAATTTGATAACAAAAAAAAATATAAACTTGATATAACTCTTCTCCATATATATATATATATATATATATATATATATATATATCTGACCGGTGGTCATGGAGCATGTTTTTATTAAGATTGAATTTTTTTTTCAATTTTTCCTTTGTCAAATAAAAAAATTGAGTTTTTCAACTAAATATTTCATTTTTAGTAAATTTTAAGATATTTATTTAATAATTATTTATTAAAGTTGTAAATTTTTTATAAACAAAAAGGATATTCAACTTTGAGACGTGGAGTTAAAATCAAAAGAAAAATTATATTTATTGGCAAAATGCATAGCACAAACTAGAACATCTACAGTAGTAAGTCTCATTTAGATTTTTATTGTGAATTTTACAGTACTACATTAGCTTAAATTAACTTTCCACCACTTTAAACAATTATCCACTCTAGTGTTGAACCTCTTAAAAATTCACAAATAAGTTTCATAATTAACTCTCTACAACCTTAACATTTATTACTTTCCACTAACATTTATTGTGAATTGAATATTTTATTATTACTTTTTTGTATAAGAACTATTCTTAACATAACAGCTAGCGTGACGAACTACAGTGATGAGTTGAAATAATAACTGATTTTTAAATTTAAGAATTTCTCAAAAACCACAATTTTAGATGGTCTGACGTGTATAGATGTGTTTTTGTTTTTGTATTTTGAAAACAAGTTTTATAAAATAGTTTTAAATAGTGATTTTGAAAACAAAAAAAAATCATTTTGAATTCTAAAAACAATTTTCAAACTTCAAAAAACAGAAAATTACACTTGGAAATTTTGTTTTTTGAAAGAAAATTTAAAAATGATTTGATACAGAAGTTTTGTATATAATTTTGGAGCCTGGATCTGCTCCTACGCACTCTTATGTGATTTTATTATTTTTCTAAAAAAATCACAAATAATTTTTTTTAAATTTGACCGCCAATAAATTAAATTAAATATTATTGTAGATTTTAAATCCTACATTTTAATAAATTAAATTAAATATTATTATAAATTCTAAACTATAAATCTTAATACTTAATTAAATAAATTAAAATTAATTAAATTAAATATTATTATAAATCCTAAATTCTAAATCTTACGCTTACAATAATATTTAATTTAATTAATTGTAATTTATTTAATTAAATATTATAGTTTAAGATTTATGGTTTAGAGTCTACATATTTAATTTAATTTATTATATTTAGAGTTTAAGATTTACAATAATATTTGATTTAATTTATTCGCTGCCAAATTTTTTTTTTAAAAAAACTCTTTGTGATTTTTTTGAAAAATAAAATATAACCATGTGGGAGGCTACTTGTACGCAGGGCGTGGGAACAGATTCGGCTTCATAATTTTGTGATAAATTCAATACAATGAAATAACTAATAGCAATATCTTAAAAGAAAATTACAATAAATACAAGTCAAATACAATTATTGTCACGACCCGTTTTCTGGGCACATGACCGGCACAATGATGAATCTCTCATCACTGTAAGTTCTTTGATAAATTCTACTCGTGAGTTTAAATTATCTAAGTTATCAAAATAACAATTCCTTAATAAATATGAAGAAAATATATCAATTTTCTTATCTGAAAATCATAAAGATGATTTGCATGTAATAATAGATTATCAATATAAAATACATTATTGACATACAAGCCAAATGCTAAACCCCTGACCTAGATGTCCTACACGATTACAGAACAACATAATGTATAACAAAAGAGGGGCCTACCCGACAGCGGGAAGGTCCAAAGTGATCTACTCCTCTAGCAGATGTTCTTCGCTAGCAACCTGATCTGAACAAAAAAATTGTACAGAGAGTGTGAGCTTTTAAACTCCGTGAGCGAATCGGCCTCGCGTTAATAAAATTCAAATACATTACCAGTCATGCAAGTATATCCGAAGGCTCATACTCAACCAATAGACATAGTTAGAAATTACATACAAGAAGATAAAAATTCATCCAATTCAACAAACGTTACTACTACTCATTAATGGCAATATATCCCGGAGAGTGCACATAGGCCAGCTCACTAATTCTGTATATTTCCGCCATGACGCACAACCAATTCAACAAACGTTACTAGTACTCATCAATGGCAATATAATATTCATCCATATAACATGTATAGTATATAACTATATTATAGATTTATAAACCACAAATCAAGATAACCATTAAACTGTTTTTGAAAGATTCAAACTTCACATCATCATGAAATACTTGTTTCGTCTTATCCGTACTTTTGAATTAATTATCTCTTTAAATTCGTCATTCTGAATCCAATTTCCCCCTATGAATCTTGGGAGTGTCCTACGACATACTTTTTATCACCAGTAACGCTAAAACTCTATTAAAACGGGGTCGTTTCACTCACCTGGATTCCGTACGAGTATCGCTTCTTTAAGCCGTTATAGACAAGAGTATTCAGGTGAATTTCAGTGTTCCGCTACAGAGATTTTCATGAAAGATTAGAGAAAATACGTTAGGATTGTTTTCATATAGACACTGTTCATACATATGATTACTATTTATATGTACGGTCATTATTTATATGTACAGTTACTATTTAATACGTATAAATATTATTTATACGTATGATACTATTCATACATATGGTTACTATTCATATGTACGGATACTGTTCATACATAATATACAGAGACTATTTATACCAGAAATAGAGAATACAATATGTAAAAGAGTACACCAGGTAAGCTCCCAGGAAAGAGTGGAGGGTCACAATGGACACACTTAAAAACCAGGTCTTTCCTTTGCCAGAACTTTCCTAAACATGTATTTTTTACAGTTTACATCCTATTTCGGTAATCAGAAAATCAAAATAATATGTAAGCAGCTAAGGACAGTTTTTCTGATGTGGAAGATCAGCCAAAGCCGCAACCACAGAGCATACTTAAGAAAATAACTTCTAAAATTTGAAAGATATAGAAAAGGCATAGTATCCTTACCTAAGCTGAAAAGGAAAGGCCCAAAATCTCAGAGGCCTAGCATTAGAGTAAGAGAAACTTAAGGAGAGAAGAAGAGAAGTTGAAGGTGTGAGTTTAGAAGTGAAATGAAAGGGCCTATTTATAGAAAAAGTCAAAGGTACTATTTAATACTATGCGTTAATAAAATATTCAACTTACTATTCATGAAAATGATATTTCTAATAATCACGACCCGTTTTCTGGGCACATGACCGGCACAATGATGAATCTCTCATCACTGTAAGCCTTCCGATAAATATATCAAATTTTCTTATCTGAAAATCATAGAGATGATTTGCATGTAATAATATATTATCAATTTAAAATACATTATTATACTGACATACAAGCCAAATGTCGAACCCCTGACCTAGATGTCCTAGACGATTACAGAGCAACATAATCTATAACAGAAGAGAGGTATACCCGACAACGGGAAGGTCCAAAGTGATCTACTCCTCTAGCAGATATTCTTCGATGGCAACCTGATCTGAACAAAAAGGTTGTACAAACAATGTGAGCTTTTAAACTCAATGAGCGAATCGGCCTCGCATTAATAAAATTCAAATACATTACCAGTCATGCAAGCATATCCAAAGGCTCATATTCAACCAATAGACAGAAGATAAAAATTTATCCAATTCAACAAACGTTACTAGTACTCGTCAATGACAATATATCCCGGAGAGCGCACACAGGCCGGCTCACCAATTATGTATATTTCCGCCATGACGCACAACATCATCCTCTTACATACAAGATAAAAATTCATCCAATTCAACAAACGTTACTAGTACTCGTCAATGGCAATATATCCCGGAGAGCGCACACAGGCCGACTCACCAATTATGTATATTTCCGCCATGACGCACAACCTCATCCTCTTAGCTAGGGCGCCTCACGGATTTATCACCAATCCGGGCTATATCCCTACTGAGGGAATCGTTGTCTCCACACTCATTGGTCAAGACACCCTGTCAACCGGGTTTTCCGCCTTGCCGTGAGAGGGGGTACTGTCCCGCTCAATCACAATCAATAGCATTTCATATCATAATCAGAAGCTCAATATAATATTCATCCATATAACAGGTATAGTATATAACTATATTATAGATTTATAAACCACATATCAAGATAACAATTAATCCGTTTTTGAAAACATTCAAACTTCACATCATCATAAGATACTTATTTCATTTTATCCATACTTATGGATTAATTATCTCATTTAGATTCATCATTCTGAATCCAATTTCCCCCTATGAATCTTGGGAGTGTCCTACGACATACTTTTTATCACCAGTAATGCTAAAATTCTATTAAAACGGGGTCGTTTCACTCACCTGGATTCCGTACGAACATCGCTTCTCTAAGTCATTACAGACAAGAGTTCTCAGGTGAATTTCGGTGTTCTGCTACGGAGATTTTCATGAAAGATTAGAGAAAATACGTCAGGATTGTTTTCGTACAGACACTGTTCATATGTACGGTTACTGTTCATATATATGGTTACTATTCATACAGTCAATATTCATACGTACGGTTACTATTCATATGTACAGTCACTATTCATACACATGAATATTATTTTTATGTACAGATACTATTCATATGTACGGTTACTATTCATTCGGTTACTATTCATACGTACGGATACTATTCATACCAGAAATAGAGAATACAATCTGTAAAAGAGTACACCAGGTAAGTTCCCAGGAAAGAGTGGAGGGTCACACTGGACACACTTAAAAACCAGGTCTTTCCTTAGCCAGAACTTTCCTAGACATGTATTCTTCACAGTTTACATTCTATTTCGGTAATCAGAGAATCAAAATAACATATAAACAGCTAAGGACAGTTTTTCTGATGTGGAAGATCAGCCAAGGCCGCAACCACAGAGCATACTTAAGAAATTAACTTCTAAAATTTGAAAGACATAGAAAGGGCATAGTATCCTTACCTAAGCTGAAAAGGAAAGGCCCAAAATCTCAGAGGCCTAGCTTTGGAATAAGAGAAACTTAAGGAGAGAAGAAGAGAAGTTGAAGGTGTGAGTTTAGAAGTGAAATGGAAGGGCCTATTTATAACAAAAGTCAAGGGTACTATTTGACACTATGCACTAATAAAATATTCAATTTACTATTTATGAAAATGAGTAGTTACTGTTATTACTATTGGAAACTTAAAAGGGAAAAATATCCTTTCACCTTAAACCTTTAAGTTTCTTTTCAATTCAGTCCTTTCACTTTAGTCCCTAAGGGTATTTTCACACATAAAACGTCAGTTTCTCCTACGAACTTCTTTCTAGTTTTCTCTTATGACCAAACAACATCTAGTACTTGACATTTCGATTGTATAAATGAACAGTATCATATATGTAAATAGTATTATATTGGTGAATAGTACCGTATACTGAAATAGTAACAGTAGTTTGTAAACAAATATTTATATTTTATTTTTCTTGGGTATTACATTGTGCAAAACTCGCACGACGGCTTAGAATTATTTTGTTACTATTTAAAACATAAAGGAAAAAACTGTCATTTCACCTTAAACCTTTAAGTTTCTTTTCAAATCAGTCTTTTCAATTTAGTCCCTGAGGGTATTTTTACACATAAAACATCATTTTTTCTTACAAACTTCTTTCTAGTTTTCTCTTATGACCAAACCACATCTAGTACTTGACATTTTGATTGTATAAATGAACAATACCATATACGTAAATAGTATTATACGGGTGAATACTATCGTATACTGAAATAGTAACACTAGTTTGTAAACAAATATTTATATTTTATTTTTCATGGGTATTACAATTATTATCTATTATCTAATTATATAAATTATTAAGAATGTCGTTAGATAATAATATTTTTTAAAAAAATTATAATTTTAATGAAATAAAATAGATTGACGCAAATTAGTTAAAAAATATCCATAACTTTTTTTAAAATGATAGATATTAAAAAAAATTTCACAAAGATTAAATAAAAATCACAAGTCTTTCTATAGAGATTAGGAAGGTAAAAAAAATTACAATTAGTGTCGAGTATACCGCTGCTAAAAGCATATATATATATATATATATATATATATATATATGTTATGCAGTGGTTTATTTTACCACCACGTTTTTTTAAATATATTTTTTAAATATATATGCAGGGTATAACCTTACATATTTATTATATTTCCACCACAATTTTTTTTTTTGCTTTTTTTGAGAATGTTGTATGTTTGTAATTTTTTTTTTGTAGTTGAAATTATGTAATTCCAATATTTGACTTGTGAATATGTACTTGAGAGGGACTAATTTAAGAGAAATGAAAAGATGAGGATTGTTTGTACAAAGGAATAAAATCACAATAGTGTATGTGTGCCTTGATCAATTTTGATGTTGTCAATGAATATGCATGTGTGATGCTTGACCAAGAGTCAAGATAAAAATTTTAATTTGGTCCCTCCCCTACATGTATATAGGGGAAACCATTTGACACGTAGCCAAAAACCTCATTCTTCTCCTCCCACACCCTCTTAGTCATCACCTCCAAATTTCCATTGCCTCATCTTCTTTGGTCGACTCGAGCACTCTGGCATTCTACTGCAAAATCACAGAGCATGGACTGGTGGTAAGAGATCATTCCTTCCTTTCTCTTTTAGAATTGCACCCTTGGGAGCTCTAGGGGCAAACCCTCATGAGGGAGTATGTGAAATTCATGAAAGTCCTTGAAAGATTGGTTTGGGAGGTTTCCTTTGAGATCTTCTAAAAGGAATTTGGTCTAGAATGTGATGAATTAATGTGGTGTGGCTGGATTTAGTTGTAATGATTATGAAACCCTAGATGAGTGGATTTGAGAATTTTTGCTATTAAATTGATGATTTGGTGTTGTGTGCATTAATTCTTGCATGATTGGTGTTTTGAGCTAATTTTGGAGGTTGCTAAAACATTTATGAAGCCCCAATGATTGTATTTATGGTGATAGGGAGTTGGGTGAGGGATTGGTGTGTGAGAAACCATATTTTCGTGTTGAAGTTAATCTCCAAGAGATTGGTGCCCAACTAGAGAAGTAGCCTCTCAATTTGGCTGGCACCTCAAGCGTCGAGCACTGTCAATTACCCCTTCATTCTCCTTTTCCTTATATTTTCTTGTGACATTTTGCATAGGGTCGTCAGGGTATCTCTAGTCACCAAATTATAACCCACGAAAAAATAGAAACATTAAGAAAAAATTGCGGTAAAGGTGAAAGAGTAATCTTATTCTATCGTAATTACAATTTGTCTACTTGTGTGTGCATGTGTGTGTATATATCTACACATATATGTAATTATTTTGGGAGATCTTTAAGATGATAATGTTCATGTTCACCGTTATATGAGTTTGTTCATGAATTTATGTGACCCAATTTCTTAAACTCGAGTACACTCATATGAAAAGTGTATTGTGCAAGATAGAGCATTGGACTGTACAGGCAGAAATTATGATAATGTATTGTGTTGGTGAGGTATTATTAACCTTGTGTGGTAATTATATGCTAATGATGTTGATGTGAATGTTATAATGTGCAAGTGATTGGGGGTTGGGATGGGTTCGAGTCCAGTGAGTTGGAGTATAGGTAAGGTTATTGGTTATGTGCACTTACCATGAAACTTTTGGAGCATAGAAAAGGCTATAAATCACATAGTATAGGGAAGACTATTAATCCTAAGTATATGAAGGGATACGACGAAGGCCGATGTATTGATGAAGTGAATTCAGATGTTGGGTTTGATGTTGTCCTAAGTATGTCATAACTTATTCTATATGTATGCTAACTACTCAATTCAGTTAAACGTTGTTTGATTGTTATGATTTTATATATCATTTTGTAGGATAAATTGCTTTCTCATTGAGTTATCAAACTCACTATTTTCTTTCCTCTTTCTCCCAAAATTATTGGATTGAAGAGGTGTTTCCGCCTTCTAAACAACAGGGTCGATCAAGTCGCATATTCCCTTAATATAATTATTCTTACTAAAGTGAAATTTAGATGTGCTCTAGAGTTGTGTATGATTCGCTAAAAAGAGGAGGGGGGGGGGGGGTGATGTTCATGTACTTGATGATTGATGACTTCATTTTCTTTTGCTTCTTTTGATACTTAGTTGCTAGACATTTTGAGTGAGATGTTGTGGTGGTTATAACACCGGAATGCCTAAGAACATGTTGGATTATCTTGTACTAACCTGCACCCCTTTTAATGAATGGAAACTTCAATGTTTCTTGAAACTTTCTCTATATGGTGGCTTGATGTATATATATCTATGTGCCTATTAAGTGTATTGTGTGCTTGTTTATGTTTGGGATGTTAAGTTGACCGCAAGAAGGAATGACTCACTTGTTGTGGGTTAGGACTGAGGTAGGGTGTGACCAATATTGTTTTTGAAACATACAAAAACATGTTTTGTCTTTCTATTTTTAAAACAAATTTTTTAAAAACAATTTTCAAAGCATATTTCTTAAAAATAATGTGCTAACATGTTTTATTGTTTTTTATTTTAAAACAAAAATTATTTCTGAAAATAGAATTCAAGCAAGGCCTTAATTTCCAAATGAATGCTGCAATATAAAACCTGTGAAAATTTATTCATAAAAAAACGAAAAGATAATTGCAACATGCCTTAATTTCCAAATGAATGCTGCAATATAAAACCTGTGAAAATTTATTCATAAAAAAATGAAAAGATAATTGCAACGTTTAACGCAGTGTTTGATATACAAAAATGAAAAAAAAAGGGAAAAAATAAGAATGAAGTATTTTATTAAAATACTCCCAACTTTAAAAAAAAGAAAAGAAAAAATTTAGTGCTTTTTAAGAGAGTAATTTAAACAATTTCTCACTAATTTTTTTTCATTCTCTCTCATATTACATTATCTAATCCCTCCTCCCAACCAAACATGCTCTAAAAGTTATCAACTCAAGCATGCATGCTTTCAATTAGCAAACCGAATACAAGTTGGGGCTGATTATTATGGAATTGTGAAGGCCATTAAATCTCTGAGTATCTCTCTAGAATTTAGGAAACCGAGCACCTTTCCTCCAAGACCAGACTAATTTTATGTTTTTTTTTAAAATTAAATTTGTTAAAAATTAATCATGTAAATTTTAAAAAATATAAAATTAATCTGAATCATTAAATACTCTTATCTAACGGTCAAAATTTAGTTATAAAGAGTACTGTTCTCTCCAAGACTTGAATGAGAGTTAGTTTCAAAATTTAGGGCCTATATATAGAAAGACTAATTTATACTAAGTTTAGAAATTAAATGATAAAAATGTAAAAAATTTAGGGCCTATATAGAAAGACTAAATTTACATTAAGTTTAGAAATTAAATGATAAAAATGTAACTTTTCGGAGTAATTTATTTGTTTACTCAAATATAAATTAATCTCTTACTAGATGTTTGGGCTTTACGCAAGACCTGTCCGTATTCGATTGCTTCTCCAAGTTGCATATATAGCAAGCCGCGCAATCATGGAGCAAATTAACTATTTGTTTAAAAAAAATCTGAAAATAATATATATTTATTACTTATAATAATAAAAATTTATACAAAAATTTATCATTTATTAAATATTATATTCTATGTCATGTTAATATAGAATAAATTATTTATTTTTTATCTAAATTTAGTTTAAAAATAAAATATTATAATTTAAACTTCAAAAGATCTTTAATTTCTTAAATCATAATGATCTTTCTTATCTTTTCTGTTTGTCAAAATAAACATCAACGAATTGTTAAAAATACTTTATAGTTAATTTACTCAAACATTAACTACCTCAGTACAAAGTTTTTTTTTTGGTGAATAAATCATTTTTACAATAAACAAAAATCCTAACAACCAGACTTCGGGCGCAGGGCAATTCATGAGTAGCTTAAGTAGCGCTTCCAACAAAAAAAAAAGGGCAATATGGGCGCGAAACTTTCCCGCCAAAATGGAGTGACCATAACAATGTGGGCGTTTGTTGTCTATCTTATGCCCTAACAGAGGAGCTTTCTACTCGAGGAAAGAAGGGGAGAATCTGGATAGGAATTGCTAATAAGTAATTAACATAGACCTAGTATGGCAGGAGAAGCAGGAACGCCAGGGAATCCGTCGTCAACGCCAGAATCGCCGACCTCTCCTTCAGTTGGCTTCAACACGGATCAGCTTCCTCAAACCAGCCGAGCATCCGATGATGACATTGAGGCTTCCGTTGATCCTGATATTATACGTGATGAACCCGAAGAACCCGATGAAGAGGACGAAGGGGAAGATCTTTACAATGACAATTTCATGGAGTGAGTCGTGTTTGCATTTTTCTCAGAAAAGCTATCCATCCCTAATCCTTTGCTTTAGGTCCATTTTTTTATTGCTCTATCCTAACTCGTTATTTAATGAATTTTAGTGACTATCGGAGGATGGAGGAGCATGATCAGTACGAACAAATTGGACTAGATGACTCCTTGGAGGATGATAGGGACTTGGATCAGATCATGGAGGACAGAAGGGCTGCTGAGATGGAGCTCGAAGCCCGTGATGGTCCTATCTCCATTCGCAGCAAGCTTCCTCAGCTTCTCCATGACCAGGGTAATGCTATTTTTTGTCTTAAATTGTTTGATGGTAAATGGCGACACAGGCCCCATAATATATATTTTCCTTCAACCCAGTCATACATTTACATGTCTAGAATCTTCTAGGAGATGCCTCTTGGTTCTTACATGGATGGATTTGGGATTTTTGATATCTATACCAATGTATCATATTAATTGGATGCAAATTGCCTCTGCTGGCTTAAAAATAAACGAGTATATTTAAATTGGTACTGCAAAATGCGACATCATATTCATATGTAGTGAATAGGTCATAGGAGAGCCTCGCGTGAACCAAATATTTGGCCTATCTGAGCAAGGATTGGAATATTAATATTTATGAAGCATTAAAGCATGGCCTGATTGCCAATATATATTTATTCTTGGTTCAATGGCAGTCTTTGAAGCACTTAAAGAGAGATTTTCCTTTTCATTTTCGTGGCCTTCAGACAAGGGAAACATTTGGTTTTGATCTTTGACCCATGTATTGCAGATACTGATGATGACAGCTATAGGCCTTCAAAAAGGGCTCGAGCTGATTTTAGGCCTCCACGAAGCGAAGATGATATTGATGGGATACAAAGTTCACCTGCAAGGTCACAACGAGGGCACTCAAGAGAGGATATTCCCATGACTGATCAAACAGAGGATGAGCGATATGAAGTATTGAACATTTTAACTCCCTCTTTCTCTTTTTGGTATCTTGGAGCTAAATTGTTAGTGTCATTTGACAATTAACAAGTATACTTGGATTGTAGGATGAATATGATGAGGATGGTGAATATGAGATGTATCGCGTTCAAGGAACACTCAGAGAGTGGGTGACAAGAGATGAAGTGCGTCGCTTCATAGCAAAAAAATTTAAGGATTTCTTACTTACATATGTTAATCCAAAGAATGAACATGGTGACTTTGAATATGTGCGGCTGATAAATGAGATGGTATCAGGTAATTTATCTTTTATGGCTAGGCTTAAATTGATGACATTGTCACAGTGAACAGTTAGTTTACTCTTGTATTTTGCATGCTGATCTTCTTTGTGAAGTATGAATAGCCTTGTTATATCCATCAAATTAATCATGTGTCCTTAATATGCAGCTAATAAGTGTAGTTTGGAGATTGATTACAAACAATTTATATATATCCATCCCAACATTGCCATATGGCTGGCTGATGCTCCTCAGTCTGTCTTAGAAGTAATGGAAGATGTTGCCAAAAACGTTGTCTTTCACTTACATCCCAACTACAGAAACATACATCAGAAAATCTATGTTCGCATAACCAACTTGCCAGTTTATGATCAAATTCGAAATATAAGGTAATGCAATAAAAAAGGTACTATAGTGTTTATTTACCTTCCTCCCCTTCCCAGATTTGAGAAAGGATAAAACCTGGTTTTCTTTGTTGGGAGCAGACAGATCCACTTGAACACCATGATCCGGATTGGGGGAGTTGTAACCAGGCGTTCGGGAGTCTTCCCCCAGTTGCAACAGGTGAAATATGACTGTAACAAATGTGGAACAATTTTGGGACCATTTTTTCAAAATTCTTATTCAGAAGTGAAGGTCGGATCTTGCCCTGAGTGTCAATCAAAAGGACCGTTCACTGTCAATATTGAGCAGGTACAACTTCCTAAATCCTTAGAAAGTACTTCTTTTTTATGCTCATGTTAAAACACAGATGTCAATTGCCAATTTAAAGAACAGACAATGTGCTCTGTACTGCTTATTAATCTTTGCCTGAACCTTGCTTAACAGCTTTATAAAGCTTGTTTATTTTCTTGTTTTTGAAACCAAAATGATAGAATGCAATATTTGTTAGCAAGCATGTTGCTGAAAGGCAAATAAAATCATTTTGTTTCCATGCTTGTAGACAGTTTATAGGAATTATCAGAAGCTTACTCTCCAAGAAAGCCCAGGAACAGTTCCTGCTGGTCGACTTCCAAGATATAAAGAAGTTATACTATTGAATGATCTGATTGATTGCGCGCGACCTGGGGAAGAGATTGTATTGTCTTTACTTGGACTAGTTACTTTTTAGTCTTGTTTGTTACTGAATGATTACCTTATTTTGATTTTTGATATGTATACTATAAAACTTCAGGAGGTTACAGGTATTTATACAAATAACTTTGACTTGTCTCTAAACACAAAGAACGGTTTTCCAGTGTTTGCCACTGTGGTTGAGGCAAATTATGTTACAAAGAAGCAAGATCTCTTTTCTTCCTACAAACTTACACAGGAAGACAAAGAAGAGATTGAAAAGTTGGCCAAAGATCCCCGAATAGGAGAAAGGGTTTGTTCTCTATCAGTTGATGTATTGTTATTTTTGTAGTACACACTCTGAAATTTGCCATAAATTGGATTTCAGATTATCAAGTCTATTGCTCCATCAATTTATGGTCATGATGACATAAAAACTGCAATAGCTTTAGCTATGTTTGGAGGTCTAGAAAAAAATGTTGAAGGGAAGCATCGGCTACGAGGGGACATAAATGTTCTTCTTCTTGGTGATCCAGGAACAGCAAAATCGCAATTTTTGAAGTAAGAATTTAGCCAATCTCTTTTGAAGACTTCTCTGAAATTATAATGGTGATCTAACATTAAATATTACAACAATCTATTGCAAGGTATGTTGAAAAGACTGGGCAGAGAGCTGTTTATACTACTGGAAAAGGGGCATCTGCTGTGGGGCTCACTGCTGCAGTTCACAAGGATCCTGTCACAAGAGAGTGGACCCTTGAAGGGGGAGCCCTTGTTCTTGCCGACAAAGGAATTTGTCTTATTGATGAGTTTGACAAGATGAATGATCAGGATAGGTAAGATAATAGAAACTATTGAAGTAATCTTCAGATTTCCAATTTATGTTGTTAACCTCCAACTTCACTAGGGTAAGGGAAAATGTAAGCATGGTTTTTTATACTAAGATATTCATGCAATATCAGGGTAAGTATCCATGAAGCCATGGAGCAGCAAAGTATAAGCATATCAAAAGCAGGAATTGTCACATCTCTCCAGGCACGCTGCTCTGTCATTGCTGCTGCAAATCCTATTGGAGGAAGGTAAGCAAATGTATAATAAATTAGTACTTGTCAACATAGTGTGCTAGATGTACATAAATATGGTTGTAGTGGTAGACATTTATACATAAGTATAGTACATAAGATGTACTGCTGGGTAATTTGAGATGGTTTAGTTGCATTTTCCAACCATTTCACTCATGGGTTAGCCTTAACTTTAAAGTTTTGTTTGTGTTCCAGATATGACTCCTCTAAAACATTTTCTCAAAATGTTGAGTTGACAGATCCCATCATATCTCGTTTTGACATCCTCTGTGTTGTAAAGGTTATGTTCATTTTCATTACTTCTTCAACAACAATTTTATTTAATAATATTAACACTTGGAACTCTTGACTTTTCAGGATGTTGTTGACCCAGTCACTGATGAAATGCTTGCAAAGTTTGTAGTTGAGAGTCACTTCAAGTCACAACCTAAGGGTGCTAACGTGGATGAGAAGTCCTTAGGTGAATCCGAAGATGTTTATGCGGCATCCATGCCAGCTGATCCTGAGGTTGTTACTGTGAATCCTGCTGGTAGTTTTGCATTGTATTTGTGGCTTCTATATTTATTAAGAGATTTTTAAGTTTTGTCTCCAGATACTTCCTCAAGACCTGCTGAAGAAGTACATCACATATGCCAAATTGAATGTGTTCCCGAGGTTACATGATGCTGATATGGATAAACTGACACATGTGTATGCTGAACTGCGGAAGGAATCTTCAGTAATGATTTCTGTCTCTTCACCAAATATTTGCCAGTGATTGTTGTTTGTCTCAGTTTAACTTACATGTTACTCGTTATTTTTATATAGCATGGGCAAGGAGTCCCCATTGCTGTAAGGCATATAGAATCAATGATAAGGATGTCTGAAGCTCATGCTAGAATGCACCTTAGACAGCATGTCACGCAAGAAGATGTGGACATGGCAATTCGTGTTCTACTTGATTCATTCATTTCAACCCAAAAATTCGGGGTGCAGAAAGCTTTACAAAAGGTTGGTAATTCTTTTCTGGATTTGCCTCAGCTATATTAAACTCTTCTAGACTTTCTCTAGCATAATAATTCATCATCAAAATTCTGATTGATTTTGCTTTCACATTTCTTATGTGTACGCTGTTAAATTTACTATGATGCATGCAGACTGATTTGCAATAGTAATTATGAAAATTGACTGGATATAGTGGCCAATATTAAGCATATGCCCTTAATCTAGAAAGTGGACTTTTGCAGAGCTTTAGGAAGTACATGACTTTCAAGAAGGACTACAATGAATTGCTCCTCTACCTTCTTCGTGAGCTTGTAAAAAATGCATTGCATTTTGAAGAAATTGTAACTGGATCTACTTCAGGGCTCACGCATGTTGATGTCAAAGTGGATGATCTCTACAGCAAGGTAACATTCATGTCCAAGAAAGTAACAGATAACGAGATATGATTATTTTCAAATTGGATAACAGTGACTGGCTGAGTTTGTTTCACTGTGCAGGCTCAAGAGCATGAAATTTATGATCTTAAACCCTTTTTTAGTAGCACTCACTTTACAAGAGCCAACTTTATGCTGGATGAAGAGCGAGGAGTGATCAGGCATCCCCTTGCAAGATGAAAGGTAGAATGCACCTATGGAGTTTGTCAATGGATGTAATTTGCAATATATTCTAGTTATTAGTCCTGAAGAACATTTGCAAATCAATCTATGCTTATTCTATAATTTTATAGTTGGAAAGAGTTCTGCATATGAACAACTTTGCGGCTAATCGGTATATGTGAGCAGTCGGGATGATGTGGATGTATCTGTTTAGTGGCTTCTTCCTAGGTGTGTAAGCCAAATCTGATGTCATGAGATATCAAAACCACCTAATTAATTCGTTTACTAGTTCAAGGTGTATTAATTTAATTTTGATCAAATTGATGATAATTAAATATATATTAATTTTATATTGATAAATTAAAATTTTCTCTTCATTTTTTATTGAAAAGGTATTCTTATATATAATACTATATTAAAAAAAATTAAAACACTAATTTTAATTACAAATTATAACACATTCGTATTCTTTTTTAAATAATGTACTCATTATCCTATTCCAATACCATCTATTTACCCCTCCCTTCTATCTTGGTTGTCACACCATCTAGGGATCATTTGAGGACGTTAGATTTTTAATAAAATAAATTAGCATTCTTCTTGGCTAAAGTTGAAACTTCAATATTGATCTTCTGTTATTACAGCATATACACAAGAAGCTTCATCCGCTTCGTGTCATCTCTTTATTTTCTTCTCGAACGAGATGACTCGTACAACTGATCGATTTTAAGGGTCTTATCAATTAATTACTGGTTATTAACCATGTTGATTTTAAGGGTTAATCAGATTAAACTAGATGGTAATTTCTGGCTGGATCGATGATTCGATTTTTAATTCACTGGGTATAATTTGTTTTTACATTAAAAATAAATTTAAATTATAGTACACGTCAAATTATTAATAGAGTATATATATTCATGGTGCTTTTAGTGCAACAATTAATGTATTATACGGAATTTTTGATGTGCATTATATTTATAGGAAGGAAAGTGTAAAAAATAGGACAAAAATAAGGATGTGAAAATATTACTTCTTATGAGTAATTGACGAAAGATGGGAAAATCCTGGCATATTGAGACAGTACAATTACAAAAGCACATCTAATTAAAAACCAAGATGGACATATAATTAGTATACCTGGCTGAGCATCAGAGATGAGTAGTAAAGTAGAGGATACAATTATAATAACACTTGGGGATTGAGACATGCGTAAAAAGTGAGTCATATTTCATAGGTCATTCCGACCTTGAGAAGCCTTTTACGAGGAATGGCCATCAATTTGTCCCCTTGTCGAAAGTTCTTTCGCAAGAAGCTATAGGCATAGTTGACAACGATCTTATTGAGGATGGAAGAATTTTGCTTGGCCACAACCTCCGCTTCCCCCAAGAGATACACTACGCCCTTCTCCATCGCTTTCTCCACAAACTTGATCGCGTCGTCAACCGTGGAGATCGGCGGCGCAGAGAAGGCCGTGGATGACTTGATGCGCACAGAATCCGACGAGGCACGCGATATTCCTTGACCTTGCTCTGAGATCACTCTATGAGAGGAAGAGCCCTTTCCTTTTCCCAATGCTCGATCGCTCTCAGTCTCAGCGTCAGCTTGTTCTGTGCTCGTTATTCCCTGAGCCTTAGCCTGAGCCACCACCTCCACCATCATCATTTCTTGTTGGCGAATAAACTCCTTCAAATGTTCCACTAGCTGCGCCTCGAACTCCGCCGGCTCCTGAGTCGCATCGTTGTAACCGTACCTCACAACGCAGCGGAACATCCAGTGCTCTCGTGGTTCCACCTGCCGAAACAAGAATCGTTCTTCCAATGCAACTGTGCTCACAGGAATCGACTTTATAGAAACAAATATAACCACAGAGTGGATGGATGGTATGTTGGCAATGAAGTGGGGGAATATTGGAGGAATGCCCTGTACTAGCTCAGAGTATAGAAGTCCGATTCCAGGCACACGGTTTATATTTGAACTGCTCCCCAGTTCTCTCAGATACTCTGTGGAAACCTTGTTGTTGAGCTCAAACATGTACCTTTCCTTGTGTACATAATGCCAGATTCCCATTGCCGTGGTCAAGAAGAGCGCAGATAATAGTGGGAGAAATCCTCCTTGCGTGAATTTGTATAATACAGCTGAAAAATATACTGCCTCTGTGCACCCGAATGCCAAAAAGAAGAGCACGATCCGCCATATGCTTGTCTTCCATATGATCAACATTATGAGCGAAACCAAGGATGTTGTGATCATCATGTCACAAACTACGGCAATACCTGCATCATGTGTCACGCATACTTGCTGCTAAGTTAAAAAAGGTCATTCAAATCAAACGAACTAGCTGGGCAAGTGATTTTAGAGGAGGCAATTGGCAATTACCATATGCATGACTAATATTTTCAGTAGTCCTGAAGGCAGCACTGACTATAACGCATGCAATCATGAACATGTAGTTGATCTCGGGAATATACACCTGACCCTGGTACTTGGTGGAAGTATGCACAACTTTAACCCTCGGAAAACAACCTAGATTTAGGGCCTGTGCTATAATGGAGAATGCTCCCGAAATCATTGCTTGGCTCGCTATAATGGCAGCAGCTACAGCTACAACGAATGTTGGCCAATATAAGGGGCCTGCACAATTGCGGGCCCAAAAGTTGATGGATTAATCCTTCCTACTCCAAAAGTTAATAACGTGCGTATACGCAATCAACTTACCTGGTATACACTCATAGAAAGTATCTGCCACCTTGTCTGGGAATTTTCGTAGATATGCAGCTTGCCCACTATACGCAGCTAGTAATGCAGGAAATGTAATACTCGAGAAGCTAATCTGCAACAAGAACGTATCATGTACATCAATTTAATTTGGTATTGAAGCAGAGAACCCTTGAGAGAAATGGATAGTGGAACTTGAGACAACAGAATCGAAACAGAGTCTGTAGAGGCAAACGTTTCTTGATGTTTATATACAAAATGAATGCTAAGCTGAAGGAATGATGTATGAGTAAAATATCTACTTACTTGAATTGCCCGCACGCTGAAGTGACCCAAATCAGCAAACATGGCCTCAGATCCTAATATTGTATTACAACTGACTATATTAGCAATTAGAACTAAAGAATGATACAAGTTAAAAGCATTAATTAAATATGGAGCAGTAGCAAGGCACCTGTTATGCATAGAAAGACTCCACCAAGTGATATCCATCCTTGCTTACCATTCCTCCTGAAGTAATCAACTATATATTTTGGATTGAAAGCACGCAATACCCCAACGTCATACCTGAATAAATTGTAAAGACCGATTCCACCGATAAATGAAAACCACACCAAGACAATGGGAGCGAACGAAAATCCCACTTTATCAGTACCAAATCGCTGGACAGAGAAGAGGATGACCAAGATCATTACAGAAATTCCCACAACAGCGTCTGCAAAAACAAATGATGACAACTTCCAATCAGGTACATCACGATGAAAACATATGCATTCTCAGCAGGTCAGCTAATTTTGCATTGATTCACAAGTTTAGATGGTACATAGTGTACACACACACACACACACACACACGTGTATATATTTATAATACCTTGACCCAATGATGAACTGATCCCGCTCACCGCAGAAAGGACTGCATATGTTTATGTCAAAGCATTGAAAGGCATTAGAAAAAGAAAAACATGTATACATAAATAATTAATTATTTCTGATTTCTAAATATACGCATAGTAGACTGAAATTTAATAACCTGAAATTGATGGAGTAAGAATCCCGTCTCCTATTACCATGGAAGTACCCATTATGGCCACAAGTACAAGCAAAATCCGCACTACTTTACTATTCTCCATCTTTTTTTTAATGTTATGGGCTCGTTTCAGCTGCCTGGATGGTTCTTCCAGTCTGTAGTTTGAAAGCTCGGTGTCCTCTGGTTGTTGATTCGGAATTAGACTCACTTTTGCATGCCGACATATCAAGGAATACAGTGCAAATGCTCCACCTACAATTAAACAAGTTCATATTTCAGACCAAATACATACAACTAATTCATGCAGGCGCCATCGTTAAATTAAATTTTATCATTCTTTACTTAATTTATTCCTACAATTATTACACATCTTATAAAATGATTTCTCATTTGTCACTTACATTTAAAATAATATTCAAATCCTGGATCGTAATAGTAATGTGGGAAATATAACATTATACTGCAGTGCGTGAGTAGTTTAGCCAATGATCGTAATTTTAATTAATTCTTACTTCATCTATGAAAGAAAAACATTATAAAGCTTTAGGTAAATGTGTTAAATACTAATAACACACACACACACACACACACACACACACACACACACACACACACACACACACACACACACACACACACATATATATATATTAACATGTTCTCAAGACATTCAAATTTTTATTAGTTGAAGCAGCAATTAATGTCATTAAAAAATGACATCTTTTCAAGTCAATTAACTAGGAGAGGGTTTACTCCAGGATTTTTCCTCTAGCAGACCTCAAAAAAATTTATGTTTGAGTAGAATTGATTTTAAACAGAATTAATTTTGCATGAACGTGATTTATGTTTGGAAATTGATATCAGAAAAATAATTTTGAAAAATGAATTTCGTTTGGATATTAGTTAACAAAAATACTTTTGAATGTGTAATTATCATAAATGGTATGAATTTTATATTGTCTTATTTCATTTATCATTATCATTTAATTGAATAAGTGAAGGCTAAAATTAAAAAAAAAATCTAATTAAAAGAAAATTAACTATATATTAAAAGGACCAAATTGCAAATAATACAAATAATACAAAAAGGGGCCTAATTGAAAAGAAACTTAAAACTTAAAAGTCCATTCACAAATTAAAACAACAAAATCTATGGATTAAACCAAAAATAAAATAAAATAGAGAGGTCATATCACAAAAAACACAGGGACTAAAGGAACAAAAGTTTTAAACTTCAGGTCAAAGTGTAATTTGAAAAAAAGGGCTCAAGAGAACAATTTTTTCCAAAACTAAATCCTCCGGCCATGGTTTTTCTCTTTTTTTTTTTTTCTTCCTTTCTTCTTCTCTTCTCTTCTTCCTCTTCTCTCTTTTTATGAAGAGAAGTGCGTTGAGGAGGAGAGAAGCTAGACCAGATCGTGTTGGCTCAAATCAAAGTTAAGAGATGGAATTGATTTTGGAAGAACCAGTTACCAAAAATCTAAACACTTATTATTATTTTTTTTGCAAAATCGATTTCCACATATATGAATGCATGTTAAAATTTTCGGTCACAGGTCCAACCACCAAAAAATTTGAAGAGAACACATTGAGATAAATGTTGCGGAGAATATGAGATGAGTATTCTTACTAAAAAAAAAACGAAGTTTAACATTTTAAGGGTAAAATTGAGATGGATGAAATGTGAAATTTTGGGAAAAGCAAAAGGGAAACATTGTGGAGGTAAGTGAAAGAGAGAAAGGTAAAGGAGTTGATATCGTACCGTTTCCATTGTCGTTAGCCCATAAGACGATGAAGACATACTTAAGCATGGGTATGAGGACGAGAGTATAGATGATAAGAGACAAGACGCCAAGAATGTCATCGATGTTGTGAATACCATCGGTGAAAGTACTGGCATATACATAAAGTGGAGAGGTTCCAATATCCCCATATACAATGCCTATGCTTTGAAATGCTAAACTCAGCGTGGTCTTCCAGGTCAACTGTGAAGAGATGCATGGGTATTGATTTATGAGATGAGATGCATATATATATATATATATATATATATAAATTAAGAAAGAGAGAAACCAAGAAGATGGAAGGAAAATGAGAGAGTGAGAGGGGTGACCGTGGAGGAGTGGGAGTGAGTGTCAGAAACTCTTCCGGCTTCCAAATTGAGGGAGTCAACTCGCCGGAGCTTAGCCCAAGAAACCTTTCGCTCTTTGAGCTTGTGTTCTTTTTTTTCCTCCTCTCTTGCCCTTTCCATCTCTCCATCTCCGCCTTTCCCATCCATCTTCATCTTTCTTTTAATAACTTAAATCCTTGCATTCTACTGCTTTAATTTGATTCTCTCTTTGCTCATTTTATAGCCCAAACCAATTACCAAAAGTCAGACCTCCTTACGCTTCTTTTTTTAATTTTTATTATACCGTTACTATACTCCACCCTCAATTATTGTACTTTTTTATTTCTAATTAAAACGCATCCCCCGTCATCACTTTATTTTATTCACTCCCATATTCTGCTAATTTAGAACTATTAATTTTTTTGGATTAAAGATCAATTTTGTTTTTGATTACTTTTGCAGCCATCACATGGTAATTTTAATTCATCAATCGCTTCACACCTGATCCTTGAGATCAATTTTAGTATGAATAAATTAATTAGTATTAATTTATATTTAGTGTAGAATATTAAAAATCTTGACAGATTTGTTAACTTTTTAATTAATATAAATAGTAATGACGTACCCAATAATTTATTTCTTATTTCAACTTTATAATTAAATATTATTTTCATATTAAATGTAATTGAATATCTTTTAACAATAATAAAAAATTTTATGTTAGAATACAATATGAATAAATTAATATTAATTTATATTTAATACGAAATATTAGAAATCTTCACAAATTTCTCAATTCTGTAATTAATATAATTAGTAACGATCTATATGTGCCTAATAATTTGTTTTCTGCTCCAACTTTTCAATTAAATATTTTTTTCCATATTCAATGTAATTAAATGTTTCTTAAATTATAGATCTTCATAGATTTGATAATTAATGTAATTAATAATGACATATACACTCCTAATGATTTGTTCCCTATTTCAATTTTTCAATCAATTTTCTTTTCATATTGAATGCAATTGAATATCTCTTACGGTAATCGAAAATTTCATTTTAGAATACAATGTGTACAAATTAATGTTAACTCATATTTAATGCTGAATATTGAAAATTTTTACAAATTTATCAACCTTGTGATTAATGTAATTAGTAGTTAGTAATGACTTATACGTGCCTAATAATTTGTTTCATATTCCAACTTTTTAATTAAATATTTTTTTAATATTCAATGTAATTAAATGTTTTTTAAATTGGAGATCTTCATAGACTTGTCAACCATGTAATTAATGTAATTAATAATTATTTTAGAAATTTGAATCAATAATTAATGTTAAATAAGTTAAGTAATTTTTTAACTGGATCATTAGTATTGATAAAATAACTATGAATTATGAAAATATTTGTAAGTCAACTATTTGAAATTTCAAATGATTTACTAATCAAAGTTGTTGATGATAAAAAACAATGGTCAAAAAACTATTTGAATTATGAAAAAATATATACCCTGATCTCATGAACAATTTAAACAATTTGAGTTACTTTAGAGAAAGAGCAATTCTTTCTCGAAGGATGAAAGATGTTGACACTCTTATGAATACATGTTATTTTTATTTTCCGGAAAAGAATAAAAATATTTAAGTTATGATAGCGTTTGTAAAGTTAATGCAAATACTGATATAATGGACGACTTCTACATACAATAATTTCTGAACAATAATAGATTGTTTAGTATTCCAAACTATGAAGTAAAGTTGAAGATTGTTACTCCAATAATATTACTTAGAAATATTTAAAAATCAATGGGTCTTTGTAATGGTAATAGACTGATTGTGTCTCGACTTAGTAAGCATATTATTGAAGCAATAGTTATCTCTAGAAAAAATATTAAAGAAAAAGTTATGATTCCCAGAATGATAATTACTGTCTCAGATTCAAGATTGTCGTTTTAACTTAGAAGATGCCAGTTTCTAATAACATTATACTTTACAATGACAATCAACAAAAATCAAGATCAATCACTTTTAGCAATTAATTTGTATCTAGCAGGCTCAATCTTTATACATGGACAATTATATGTGACAATTTCAAGAATGAGAAGTAGAATTGGTTTAAAATTTTTTATTATTAACAAAGATAATAATCCTACCATAAGAATATCAAATGTAATATATAAAATGATTTTTAATAACTTGTGCTAAAATAAGTATATATATAAATTCAAATATATATATTATATTTATATATTGATAAAAACAGTCATATATGGCATAAGTCGCCACAGTAGCTATTGTACTATTTTATTTCTAATTATAACGCCGTCCCCCGACGTCATCACTTTATTTTATTCACTTCCATATTCTGCTTAATTTAGAACTATTATTTTTTTTTTTTGGGATCAAAGATCAATTTTGTCTCCTTTAATTTTTGTTTGATTACTTTTGCAGCCATCACATGGAAATTTTAGTTCATCGATCGCTTCACATCTCATCCTTGTCTCCTTCCTTTGCAATCATACCCATTTATTTATTTTGTAATATGCTATTATATCCATTTCCTTGTCATCACCTCACTATGTGCAACTCTACAAAGTCAACTTGTTTGCAATTTCTATATAACCAAAGTCTATAACAATACCTCATCCTAATATATTTTATATTGTCCAAAGAAAAAGTCCATTGAGGTACGCGGCACTCCCACGGAGAGTTACAAATAAAGACAATGTTATACCAAGGTTTACTTATAAAGAGTATACGTCACAATTTAGTGATTCAACGTAATTAATTGATCATCCATTTTCGTGTAGTTAATTAATAATGTTATCGTAGATGGTTTTATTTCTATATAAAAGAAAAATTTATCATAGATGGTCTTATTATTTATAAAAATTCCAAACAATATATAGGATATGCTTCTGACATAATCCGTTAACAAACTCATATTATAACCTTCGTCTATTAAACAAAATTATTGCAGTAACTTGCAACACATCTATTTACCAATCATAGAATAAAACTGAATGGAACTGAATTTGTAAGAGGTTCATGTCAGTGTTATTAATATTAATTTAACATTGGTTTATAATTAAAATCATACACATACTCACACTCTTTAAACGATAATATATGTAAAATATTTGTAACATACACTTAGAAAATAATTTATTTTGAAATAAATGCATATTTTATTTTGAACATAATAGCATCTTGGGCCTTCGATTGAAGTGTCTGATAAAGGCTAGCAAGTTCCAGACAAGCGAGGAAAAAAGTAAGAAGGCGGATATGGGTATATATATGATGTGTGAACCAGAGCGAAGATGGAAAACAGAAAACTCAATGAAATGTTTTTTTTTAATTTTTTTTTTGTAGTAAAAACCCAGTGAAATGTTAATGTTATACATGATAGAGGAGCAAGCAGGGGAAATTAAAGATCTTGTGGACATGGCAGTTGGCACAGTAAAAAAAGGAAAGATGCTGCGGCTAAAATGCTACAGCCTACAAGTCTGACATGGTACAGTAAAGAAGTGAAGATGCTGTGGAGTCTGAATAAAATGCGTTTGGCATCCCTGCTTGTCTGAATCAGAGTGCTTGTTGGGTATTGGCCACAAATTTTTTTTATTAAATATAAATAATTTTTATTTATTCATTTAGATCTTTGATTAATATTTTTATTTTGTCCGTTATTTGATATAAATTCGTCTTCTACTTTATCTATATCTTTTGTTTAAGCATATATTTTATTTTTTGTTAAAATTATCCTCTAAAATTTTTTAATTTGTTCACTTTAGTCTCTGTTGTTCACTTTCATTTTTTTCTTATAGTTTGGTCCTCCAAATCAGTCCATAATTTCATTTTTAATCATAATATGATTCAATCTATCATTTCAACCTAAGAATAATATAAAAAATGAATTAAAATTTAAAGTTTCAAAGGTTACATATCTCTCTCTTTCAAATGATACTTTGAATTTTATATTTGCTTAAATTACTTTACGTTGGAATGCTTAACCAATTCATTCAATGCTTGCTTAATGTTTCATAATGCTACCAACGTGTCTTTCTTTAAGAGTTATTAAAGAATTATTAAATTTAAGAATTGGTTCTTGTATAAAAAAATAATAATAAAAAAAAAGTAAACTTTAAATTAAATGTATTTAATGATTTTGTTCTCCATTAATGTATTTAGAGCATTTTTAATGGCGAACTTTACTTGAGTTTTTATTGTGGGTCTCACAATATAACATTAGTTTAAGCAACTATTCACTACTTTAAGCAACTATACACTCCAGTGGTAAATCTTTTAAAAACTTACAAATGGACCATACAAACAACTCTCCACTACTTTTAATATTTATTACTATTCTAAATTAAAATATCAACTCATTTGAATTTGAATTTTAAAATAATAAATATGTAAAATATATATAATATAGCAAATAAATTTAAAATATATTTAAAAATAAAAAAGAAATTATAAATTTAAAAAATATTAAAAATAGGTAAATCATTAAAATTATATATGAAAAATATAACAAATATATTAAAACTACATAAATCATTAAAGATGATATATTAAAAAAATTTGAAAAATATATTTCATCACTTCTTTGCATATTATTAATATTAAATTCATTTTCAACATTCATATATTAAAAACAATTTTCACTGCTTCTAATAAAAAACAATTCACTTCAAACAAGTTTCGGAGATATTCACAGTTTCTCTCTCTGAAAAAGCAAGCCTAGGGAAGTGGGAAGGATTTATTAAATTTAATTTAAATACTTTTTTTAATTATTTTATTGTTACTTTTTTTTAATAAGAATTAGTTCTTACATAAGAACCATTTTTACGCATGATAGCCAGCATGACAAACTATAGTGATAAACCAAAATAAGAACCGTTCGTACACATGACAATTAGCGTGACGAATTATAGTAGTGAATCGAAATAAGAATCGGTTCTTAAACTTAAGAACCCTTCAAGAATCACCACTGTAGATGCTCTAAGGATGACAACAAATTCCAACAAAGTAACTATATATACATGTGTGAATTTGGGACAAGAAATGATCCAGATATATAGAGAAGGAGTGTGTAATATATTGGGTAGAGAAGGTGCAGAAGAAAGCGAGTTCGATTTACTTCCTATGTACAAAAGTAGTAAATAAACAGGTGAATATGAGATGTTGCATCTTGGAGGTAATACTTTTGAGTACCTTTGTACTGAGTAATATAGCAAAGTTAGCCCATGAGAAATATAAAAATTACTTTAAAAAAAGATGAGATACTCAGATCTCAGCCTAGTACCACACAATTTATATTTTTACTTCAACCTTCAAATTCCTTTATTTTGTGTTCATTGCTATTTTTCAAGTTGCTGGTCCAACAATTTTAAGGTAATATTCATGTTGAATCCCACAAAAGCAACCAATAAAAAATAAGAATGGTGAAGGAATATTTTGAAAAATCAATTTTTTTGATGGGATTTTCTCAATTGTAAATTTCTCTAAGAAAAAATTTTATGATTCACAATTTGAGTAAATCAATGAAAATATTTTTGGTTTTTCCATTTGGAGTTGTAAATTTATTTCATAAGAAATAAATATTTTTGGTGGAATATTTATCTTTTTACAATAACTCATAAATTTTTTATGAGTTTTGGAATCCAAGTATATGATATTTCTGTTTTACACCTTATTTAAGGTGAAAAATAATTGATTTCCAATTATGTGTATTTTAATTTTATGGACTTATAAATATTACTATTTTTATTTGATAGTTGCTCACAAAAGAAGATTTTATTTATAAGAGAATTTTTTACTATATGAGATATCTAAGATGAGCTATGTTGTTACAAGACTTTAGCTTTAGCTATATATTATCTTGTATATTTATATTATTTTTGCAAGTTCTTTTAATATGATTTGGAAAAATTCTTTTAAAGTAGATTGTGCATATATATATATATATATATATATATACAAGGGCAAATGTTATATGAGAAATAGCATTTGCATTATGTGGAAACCATGAGTTTTAATCTTATAGTGATCAATTTTTACGTATGAAGTAAATTTATGAAATGGTGGTTTCTTCTCCCTACACCATGAGATATGTATCACTATTTTAATTTTTCTCTTTTTTTTTTGAGAACTTTTATTAATAGTGGGGGCAAGAGGAAAAATACTTTTTGGGTATTATTTTTATAACAACAAGTGAGGGATATAAGTATATTGTTATAAAAATATACAAATTTTGGTAAAAATATTTTATAGTCAATAATTAATATTGTTGTGGCTTAATAGAAATTTTATGAGTTTAATATTTGAGTATTGAGTATATTCCATAAATTTCTATTGACATAATTACTAATAATATGAAAATGCTTTCTTAAAGCTTATATGTGAACAAGTATTCAACATTTTAATGTTGAAAAATGTATTTGTGAAAATTTTTAATTCTACTATTGAAGCTATATGAAAAATAAAGTGCACTTTGTAGAATTTTTTAATTCTACTGTTGTGGGCCTTATAAAGCCAGGTAACAATTTATAATTTGTGAAAAATATTTTGAGAAAATGCCTATATCTATTTTATGAGATATCTAATGGCATGTGTGCACACAAAAAGAAAGTTGTGATTGTGAATTTTTTGAGAAAATTCACATATATAAATTGTGTTTGTGAATGTTGTGAAAATTCACTTTATATAAATAATAATATCACATATGATTTTTTTTTGTTATATAGTGCCACAAGAATATTATACTTTTGGACGAACAAAAAAAAGTTTGTAAATTTTTTGCGAAAAAAAAGCACAATACCTATCAATTGTGAGAGTACTTAATTTTGTAGATATCCAAAAATGAGTTCACTAATTAGACAATAATTTTTATTATTATATATTATATGCAATATTGTGAATTACACATATCATTATGAGACTAATTTTACTGTGAACATGTGACCATATATTTTGTGGTTTTTGACATATATAATTTTATTTGAAGATACCATCTCATTGAAAATTTGAGATGATGATATATGTCATAGATAAATTTTGAGGAAGCATAAATTTATGCTATTATATGAGAACACTCATATTGTACAATAAGATATAACGATATTGAAAATTTTGGTCACAAAATTAAATTTGGAAAATTTCATGAATGATTATGTTTTCATGGAGAAAATTATTATATGGTGGAGGAATATATGTTTGACTTTATTTTATGTGATTGTATACTCACCTATAATAATTATGAGATCACTTATTGTGATGACCGTCTTATATAGATTTTTTGAATTATGAAAATTTCTAAAATTATAACTATAGGCAAAGAATCTAGAGACATCGAAGGGGATGAATATCAAGCCCATATAATTAAAAGTAGCCTATAAGGATACCCTTCCTTGTGACTAGAGATCCTAAGAACTTGGTTCAAATGGAAAAATGAATCATAGGGTCACTTGTTTGAATGCACATTTTATAAGCGTTCTAACTCTTAAATTCATTTATATGGTGTCATTGCATTTTCTTGTAGTGAATATATGAGGTTGAGTTTTAAAAAACTCTTAATGAAATTTGTAGCTCTATAAGAGTGAAGTGTCTAAATTGTTGAAACATTATTGACAGAATTCACCTATTTGAATGTGGTAGAGTGGTGTCGTTCCTATATAGGAATATACAAAGCGTATTCTCATATCACATTTAAGAAACAAAATACGATACACGGCCGCATAACCGTACTAGCTAAGACTATAATTTGTACTTAGGTTATTATGCTTAAATTGAATTGGTTTTATATTTGCTTAAATTGCTTTACGTTGGAATGCTTAACCAATTTCATTCAATGCTTGCTTAATATTTCATAATGCTACCAACATCTCTTTTTCTTTAAGGATGGCAACGGATTCCAACAAAGCAACTATATAGACGTGTGAATTTGGGATGAAAAAAGATACAGAAATCTAGAGAAGGGGTGTGTAATATAAAGTACAAGATATATATACACTTGTGTGTTATTTTGGATATACAAGATGTGAAAGAAAGCGAATTTGAATTATTTCCTATATGTAGAGGTAATAAACAAGGTGAGTTCTGAGGTAATACGTCTGAATACTTTTGCACTAGGCAATATAGTAAAGTTAACTATGTGAAACGTAAAAATTACCTTAAAGAAAAATGAGATATCCAGACCTCAATCAAGTACGACATAAATTATATTTTTTTACTCTAATCTTCAAATTCTTCCATTTTGTGTTTATTTTTATTTTAAGGTTGTTGTTTCATCAATTCTAATTTAATCAGAGGTTTTGATTTCAAGTCCCTAGGAATATAGCTACGTTAGAATTTGGTAGGGAGAGCTTTGCCGTTCATTGTGATTTTACTTAAATCGAATTTAAATTAGCTGATATCCGTAATTTGATATTTAGACACCAAATGATTATTGAAAAAAAAAGGGTAGAATTAAGATGTAATTTCTACACTGATTGGCTGTACATATCGGGTTTCACTACTTGAGTTTTTGTTAAGCGGAGGGGTCAAATTAGTTTTTGAGCAGAGAAACAATTGTTACATTCGTGGTCATTTCTCAAATCATATTTTTTTAAAAAATTCCTATTTGTCAGAAGTAATTTTGATTTGTTTTTAGTTAAAATCAAGATAGAAATTTAAGATAATCTAAAATCTAATTTGTCTAAATTCATTCCAGAAAAATGCTTTTAGGTATTAAAAATTGAAATTCTTTTCTTAACTAACTGAATTTCAAACTCGATATACTTCCATAAAATTTTACCCCTAAAACGAAATTATAATTGTATTTGTTATTTTGTCTTCTTAATTTTCTATGTGGTAGAGACCAAAATCCTCATATGGACCAATAGATGTTTATTGTTTTGTAATTTTCTTATTTCAATTCATTTATAAATTTAATTAAATCTATGTAAATATTAATATATAATATTTATTTTTAAATTAGTAATTGATCTTAAGTATAGTTTACGAATAGTCTTTTATTTTAATAATTATTTATTTTTAATAAAAATTTTATAATTTGTTAATTTATAAAATATATCCAGTCGTGTATATATATATATATATATATATTTTATATATACACAGACACACATATGTATGTATGTATTAGTAGAAGTTATTGTAATTATAACTATGTTACCAAAAAAAAGGTCTAATGCATCTTTCAGTTAAAAAAGAAAAGGCAAATTTTCAAGACAAAAACTTAAAATTTATAATTAACTATTTTATTGATGCGTCAAAAAGTTATATCAGCATAAAATATTTGTCAAAATTCTCGTTTTGTTAGACAAAAATTTAAAGCTCAAGTAATATGAAGAAAAAGTTTGATATAACGGAAATTAATACAACAAAATAAATACTCCAATATAACTAACAATGCATACAACCAGTAACATCTATTGCAAATTTTTTAAAAGTTTAAATTATTAATATTAAAAAATTCACTTTGTTCTACATAGTTTGGCTTTAGTCTTGCATTAGAAAGATATAAAATTTTTATATTTTTTTATGCACAAGAATTAAATTTAAAATTTTATTTAGAAAAAATATCAAACTTCTTCAACAAATTATTACTATTTTAATATTTAACGTCTTTAGGTTTAGCATTTATAATGACATATTTCAGATTTTTGTGTTCTGTTTTATCATATTGATATTTTTTAATGTTGTGAGTTTAGATCTTCTATTTGTTTTTAGAAGTGCAGTGCTTGTTTCTTTATAGCTATTAGATATAACCAGTGGCATATCCAAAATCTCTGGGTCAGGGGAACAAAATATTTAAAAAAATTAATAATAATTAAAAGCCATACATATAAAAATAAAGACATAAATGTTAAAGTCGTAAAATTTTAATATATAATCAAATAAATAACATATTTTATAATTGTCCTCTACGTGATTTCATATTCTGAAATCGTTGAATAATTAGCAAATTATCAATATTATTGAAGACATCTCTCTCAATATAAGTCACTAGATAATCATTCATCAACGTATCTCCCATTCGATTACGTAACCTATTCTTCACAATTTTCATAGCAGAAAAGGCTCTTTTTACAGTTGCCGTGGCAACAGGCAAAATCATTGCTAACTTCAGAAGAAGAAAAACTAATGGATAAATAATATGTCTTTCAGTTTCAACCAATTTCTCTGAAAGATCACTGATTCCTTTCAAAGATGCAAATTCAACATTCATACGCATATCAATGATGTAAGTCTCAAGTTGATTATCAAGCATCACTAAATCAGTTGAAGAAAATTCACATGGATAAAACTTCGCAAATTCAATCAACCTTGTCTTATCAAAAGCAGAGAACAAATAGGCTGGATTCAAACAAGCCATACAAAGAAGCAATCGAGTATTTGTCTCACTGAAACGATCATTAAGTTGCATGTCTACAACAGTATAAAATAATTCAACACGATAATGATGCTCTATTGTGATAGCTTGAGTTTTGCCTCCACATCGTGATCTTCCCTTAGAAAAAAAAATATATCCTCCATATTAGGGATGTTAATAGCATGCATATTGCAAAATAAAGTTACTTATTGCAATAAAGACTCCCATCCATTATCCCTCATAGTTTGTAATCGTTGCTTTGTGATGTTAACCAAGTTCATAGCATTGCTGATGTCTTGATCTTTCCTTTGCAATGCCTGTGACAATTCATTTGAAATACCCAAGACAATTTTCATCAAATGCAATGTGAATGCAAAATAAAAATCTTCTAACAAATGTAAAAGACTATTGGCTTCGGCTCTTTGATCTACATTTGCTCCATCTTCTTTTATAATTTTAAGAACATCAATTATAACAGAATACATCAATATCAAATTGATCAAAGTTGCATAATGCGAACTCCAACAAGTATCAATAGTTCGTTTAAGACTAGTTTCTTGATTCAAACCTTGCCCACTTAGAATTTCTCCTTTTCCCAATGCCTCTCTAACAATGACAATTTTTTTTTTCACGAAGCATGTCATGTCATTTGTAAGATCCCCCAACAATATTTAATAATGTGGACACCAAATTAAAAAGAGAGGCAACTTCAATATGATTTTTGGCAATAGCAACTAGCGTAAGTTGTAACTGATGAGCAAAACAATGTACATAAAATGCAGATGGATTCTCCCTTAAGATCAAACTTTTGAGACCATAAAATTCTCCTTGCATGTTGCTAACACCATCATAACCTTGCCCACGAATTCTTGATGTACTAAGCCCATGTTTGCTAAACAATGCATCAATTGCCATTTTCAATGATAAAGCTGTAGTATCTTTAACATGAACAATACCAAGAAAATGCTTAACAATACTACCATTTTTGTTAACATAACGCAAAGCAACAACCATTTGCTCCTTATTTGATATGTCACGGGCTTCATCAACAAGAATAGCAAATAATTCATCTCTAAGATCAGACATAATAGCAGCAGTGGTTTCCAATGCAGCAGCATTAACAATATCTTTTTGGATTTCTGGAGCAATTAATTGATGATTTTTCGAAGCATTTTCTAAGACAATAGAATTTACTGATTCATTGTGTCTAGAAAGAAATTTAAGAAGTTTAAGAAAATTAGCTTGATTAATAGAATTGCTTGATTCATCATGACCACAAAAAGCTAATCCTTGCTTTAATAGAAAGAGAATGCAATCAATTGACGCTGTTAAACGCCTTCAATATAAGTCACGAACTTGTTCAGAATGCTTAGATATTGCAACTTCAATATGTTGATTTTGATTCATCAAATCTTGACTCATCTTTGAAGCAATGTTATGAGAACTATTAGGACCTCCAACATGAGCTGAGAGTTTTTCTTTCTTATTCCATTTCGTGAATCCCTCTGTCACAAATGTATCACCACCTGATTGCTTTCCAAAATCGGGCCTAAAAAGATAATAAGATAAGCAAAATGCAGCATCTTTTTCTATACTATACTCTAACCAGTTGCCAAATTCACTAAACCAAGAAGGACAAAATCTCCTTAAAGAATTTTCAATTTTTCTTTGGGGAAAATTATGTTGAGTAGGTTGGCATGGTGCTCTTTGTAAATATGCTCTTCGTATCTTATCTCGATCATTAGGATGATACGATGAAATTTTCATTCGCTTTCCTAGATCTGATGGCAATTCATCTAAATTAATTTCAATTTGTTGCTCATTTGATGGTGATTTCCTCTTGAAAAATCTTTCCATTACAAAATTCTCTCCTCTTCTAAATCCTAATAGCATAATCAATCAACAAATTTGATAGAATTAGACCTATGTACAAAAACCCTAAATTTTACAAAGATGTCTCTAATAATAAAATGAAAAATTAACTAAAAAATTTCATAAAATTAACTTCACAAATATGTTAGTCATCATCCTAAATGTATAATCAATTAATCAATTTGATAGATTTATATTTATGTACAAAAACCCCAAATTTTACAAAGAGGTCCTTAAGAATGAAAAATTAATTATCATCAAGAAAAAATTTTATAAAATTAACTTCACAAATATGTTAATCATCATCCTAATTGCATAATCAAACATCTAATTTAATAAAATTACATCAATTTATAAAAACCCCCAAATTTGACACAAAGGTTTTCATCTCTGACTGGGAAGTGGGAAGGAAGAAGCTTACATGGAGAGGTGGTCGAAGCTTGGTGGTGGACTGGTGCTAGTGGTCGAAGGCTAGTGGCGGTGGCCGGTGGCTGACGAACTTGAGAGGGAGAACATGGAGGATGAGCGGCCACGGGTCGCATCGATCGAGACTCAAGAGAGGAGAGGGAGGCAGACTAGTGGAGCTCGAAGGCCGGTGGGGCGTGGGCGATGGCCGGTGACGGACTGGAGTCGTCTGGTGGTGGAAGGGATCGGCAGTCTCGAAGTCGAGAGGGGGGCCTGGTCCGTCTGGAGGGAGGGGAACGATTGTGTGACTGTGGGGGAAGAATGAGATTTGGGATTCAAAAAATTAAAGGGGGTAAAAAAAAGGGGGTCAAAATAAATTTTTTTTTTCATGGCATTATTGTAATTTCAGGGTGTGCAGGTGCACCCCCTGAAAGACAAGTGGCTTTGCCACTGGATATAATCATATAAGATTTAACGGTTATAAAAAGATAAACAGGTGTCTTAATAAAAAAAATCAATCAGCTTCATCACAATCTTTGTATTTTAAATCTAATAACTATAAAGAGAATAAAATTGTGGTGGTGGTGGTGGTTGTTGTTGTTATTTGCAGTTGGTTTACTCCTACGAAATTCTTTAATTGTCATCTTGAATCAATTATTTGGATACTCCTCTTCTGTTTTTTTTTTCTTTTAAATTTTTTTAGAAAGGGACCTTGTTTCTTTTCATGTGGCTCATATTAATTGTCAATCGTGCATCGTGCCCTTCGAATTTTAGTGATGAAGCAAGGCTATGGTGGCAATTATTTTTTTTAGCACATGACTGATAGTTTGGGTTATATTTTTAATTAAAATTAAAAAGTCATCTCGGATTCCATTTTCGCGTTTTTTGTCTTTTTCTTCTTCTTCGTCTTCTTCTTCTTTTTATTTTTTTTTGTCACTTTCACTTTTTGTTCTGTTCTGTAAGAAAGGCGATTTGACTCTATTAGGGGCCTTTATTTCTATCAACAACTTCGTAGTTTCTTACAATGAAATCTTGAAGGGAAAATTATACATTATCCTCCATAATTTTTTTATATGCAAAAAATTCTTTTAAAGTTTCAAACTTAACAAAAATTCCTTAACTTTTATTATGTGTAGAAAACTTCTTTTCATTAGTTGACTATTATTTAAATGCTGACATAGACTGAACCCATGCCATGTCATTAGCAGATTATACACATCACATGTTATGTCACCCATCTTTTTAGATCACTTGCCACATCTTGCCGCGTAGGGACAGATTTACATTGGATTGCCCCCACAAGAAAATTTTTTTCAATTAATATGTGAGAAATTTTTTAAAAAATTAATATGTGTAATAAATTTCTATTTTGCCCCTATAAAAATTTAATAAAAATGTTTGTATACTAATTTTTTGTCCCCACCAACTTTTTGTTCTGGCTTTGTCCTTGCTGCCACGTCACCTACCCTATATTGCCCTACCTAAGCCCCTCCCCTTCCCTTCTATCTTAGAACTCCAGCCAAACTCGATGCTGCACATAGGGAGGAAGACTGAGGAAGACGACACATCATACAAGGAGGAAGACGACGCAACTGTTTGATTCAATGCTGATTTCTTTGGGCAAAATCCTTAGGTAAGTAACAATTTAACTTACATTGACTGCACACACTAAATCGCACATGATGTTGGGTAGATTCATAATTTGTTGTGATTTAGGGTTCGCAAGCATGTTTACCAATGAGATGAATTTTGGATTGGATTTTGGATTCTCCTAGCATGGTTTCTTCTGTTACTGGGCTATCTTCTCCATCCTATTCTCCTCTCTTTCCTGGCTTCATATTAGTCTTTCATCTCCTCAATCCCGTTCTTTTTTCTTTTTCTTTTCTTTTTTTTCATTTTCTTCATTGAACCTCGGCCCAATGGTCATGAAGGTATGGCTATGGCGGTAGAAGCAGCATTGGGGATATGTTCACTCAGTAGCAGATTTGGATATTTATAATATTTTTGGGAAATTGACAGGGCCGATTTTTGGAGTGATAGAAGCAGTGCATAGGACCTTCAAGTGTTTAATCTTGCTTGGTCGTTGTCTTCCTCTTGATTGCTAGCTATGATTTCCTTTTGCCATTTCAGGTATAGGGGCCGTGGGAAGAGAATTGTTTTGAATTAGAGAGAGCCTTACGTGTTTGGGGCAAATAGGTGACTTAGCAGAAGCTCTGACCTGGCAAGTTTTTTTTTAAAAATATGGATGACATGACATATGAAGTATACAATCTACTGATGATGTGGCACGGGTCTAGTCCATGTTAGCATTAATAGGAAATGTGGGACAAGGAATGGTAATAAATAAATAAATAAAAATAAAATTTTGATTTTTGGGTAAAATTTGGAGTTTTTACATAATTTTAAGGACTCAAATGAAAACTTAATTTGTAGAAGGTGGCCTTCCATAATTTAAGCAAGAAAGTGAGCAATATGCCACTTGGGAGTTAAGCCACGTGTGTCATCTTCCTATCACACAATTAGAAGCCTCTTGATGAATATATAAATGTACTGACTCAACATTAGTTATTTCCACGGATACAAAAAAAAAAGAAAAAGAAAAGGAATTTGACTTCTCTCTCTCTCTCTCTCGAATTCTCTTGTCTTCACTCTTGATTCTTCCTCCCTTTGTTGGCTTCCATCTTCGATTAGTCATGTTACCGGCAGCCATCCTCTTCACAGAGTGTCTCCATTATGAGGTAAAGTGTAGAAATTTCCCTCTTCTCTTCCATTTTTCTCATGCGTTTGGAACCCCATGTAGGAATCTTTAAATAAGTACAAATATTGGTATGTTTTAAGCTCTCAAGTCATCCTTCTTGCTTTCTTATGTGAATTAAAACATCTTTGGATGGGGAAATCTAGGTTTTTGCTTGATTGGTTATAGGGTGGCTGTCAAGGGAAATTAAATCAGAATTTTGAACTATAATGGTTGGAACTTATGAGAAATCATTTGAGATGATCTAAGTTTTTGTTTAAAAGTAGATTGGGTGTTAAAGAAAAGTTGTTTTGGGACTTAAGGATGTGGAGGACTGAGTGTGGAATCATTGGGAACCAAAAGAAATGAAAGGGAAGCTAAAAACAGAGTTGGGAATGAAAATATGCAATTCTGTAGAATTTTTCTGCTTGTTTTTACTGTTATGAACGATTTGGACTACTTGATGTAGGAAATGAACTCCAATGGTCATGAAATTTGGAATGCAATTAGATATGGTGTTTAAGATTATGCCTAAATTATTTCAAAAAATTTCTGGGCTAGTTTGGTACTTTAGTGCACCTAAAATAGTAGTTGAAAATTTGAGAGTATGAAAGTAAGATTGATTTGATATGCTACTAATTCCAAGTATATTGGATGATCAAATGAGGCCCTAAAATCTTAAAAATTTTATTGAAAACTCTTGACATGTAAAAGGTCTAGACTGAAAGTTTCATAATATTTAGAAGAGTTTAGCTTCATGAACTAACCCAAGAATAAAACCTTATTCTGTGCAGAAACAAATTTGGGCAAGTTGTAAACTAGCTCTATTTTAATAGCTAAAAGACTTATTTTGACTTGAAATTTTTATGACACTTAGCTAAGATATGAAACTTATGATCTGCAAATTTCCATTGCTCTTGGGTATGGTTAGACTGGTCTTTCAAGCATAAAACTATACCTATAGTAGAGTTGGACAGTTCTGGCATAAGGTCACAAATGAGGCCGGTAGAGGGGTCAAATGAGGGAATTTTAATCTGAAATTTTTATCGTAGCATGTTAACATACAAATAAGGTATATACTAAGTTTCATGATTTTTAGAGCTATGGATTAATATTAGAATTTTTCTAAAATTTGGATCCAAAAGTGGCTTCAGAATAAAACAAGGTTGAGTGTTTGGTATTCTTTGTTCTAATTTAGTATTGTTTCTTGCTTTACTTGTCCTCTAGGCTTTCAATAAGATTTTTGGCATCTTCCTCTAGTTTGATGTATAGAAAATTAGCTCAGAGTTAAGGTGAGTGTGTTAATACTTCCTATGACTAAGTATTTTTCTTTAGTGACTCTTTGCATCATAATGAAAACTTATAGTATATCCAAATTTGAAGAGAATGATGATTCAAACATATCATGGTAAGCTTAAATTAATTTTGTTATTGTGCTTGAATCAAATGATGAGGTATAAATAATTATGAAACTTGGATGGTGATGTATATACAATTATATTTCTCATTTTCTCATGATTGGAGGCTTTAAGGGTATAACTCTAAAAGAGTGTATATATGTATATATATTTATATACATATTAACTTGAGTTATAAAGAAATTAGAAAGTATGTATGTACATATACATTCTATTTTGGAAATGTGAAAACTAAATATATATGTATATATATACACACAGATACATGAAACTTTATGTTTTAATTTAAAAAGATATATGTGTGTGTATATATCTATATATGTATATATAAAATAAATAAATAAATAAATATATATATATATATATATATATACATAATTGATTAGTCATAAAGTGTATGTACATTCACATAACTTATATCCACTTTGTGAGATATTTTTGGAAAGGTTGATGTTGGTAAATATATAAACATATACACACATATGTACCCTTGATTCCTTTGTATAGTAAATTTGTTATGATGTAATGAACGTTTCTTATAGAAAGATTGTGAGTTTTTTAATATTTAGCTTATTATGAATAATAATAATGAAATTGTATTATGAATGCCTTGTGAATGATCATATGCTTAAGGTGAATTATATTGCGTACTTGTTGTGATGCTAGAATTGAGCTGATTATATTGTGGTTAGATTTGTGAATGATTGTGAACTGTTATGGTTATGTTTGTGCTTGATTAGAAAGGAAAGACATGATGGTGTACCCCATGATAATATTTTCATGGAGTCATAAGGATGGAGAGAGAGAGAGAGATATATATATATATATATATATATATATATATATATATATATATATATATATATGAAGCGATAAGGGTAGATGCGACGGGAGTAGCAGGCAACAATCCAGAGGTACCCTAGACCAATGTTATTAGAACCGGCTCGGCCATTGACCCGGATAGGCCTTTAGGTCACCGGGTCATTGGTCGGGTCATCGGATCAATTGTTGACTAGGGTAAATATATTTAAAAAAATTAAAATTATATATATACTTATATATCTTTACAAATAAATTCAAAAATAAGTAAAATAAATAATTTACATGCAAATTTCACAATTTAAATCATAAACATCCATGTTATCATTATGATGCAAAATACTAAATTGTTTGTATTGTGACATGACTGGTTTGTGAATATTTGGTACATGTTATCATTATGATGCATTATAATTGTTTTTGTCATAGCCTAGTGTTGTCCCTTCACTAGGCATGTGGTTTGCTCGTACTCTCTTTTAACATTTTCAGAGTTAGCATTTAAAGATGAGTATTCATGCAAAAAGTAAGGGATTCTCAACTAGAGACCCCATTTGAATCGGGGAATGATTTTAGAGTCTTATTCTTTTTTTTTTTGAATTACTACTTTAGAGTCGCTCCGTAATCGTATCGGTAACTTAGGATTTAGATCACTATCATTATGAATTGATAATGATGTATATAAATGATACAACCATATTAAAGAATATGTTTCTAAACTTTCATTTAATTTACTTGTTGTGATGGATATAAATATATGAAGGAAAGGTTTCCTTAATTGATTAATTGTTTTTATATGTCTATATTAAAATGTTATACATGCTGGCTTGATAAAATTAACTAGGTTTTGAGGTGAGGTTAGACTCACTCTCGTGCCAGTCACGTGTCCTAAGTGAGACGTGACATTAGGAAGGTAAATTGCAATTTTTCCAATTTTGAATTTAATTTGCAGTTCAAGACCCATAATATGGATAAAAGTCTCTCATTTTTTGGTCGAAAATCAAGGACAAATGAAAAAAAATTAAAAAACTCTAATTCAGTAAAAGGTAATGTCAATGAACAACTCAACATTTTTTTGATTGAAGTTAAGATATGCGTTGTTTTGTTTGATAAATAATGAATATTAAATAAAATAAATATTTAATAATACAAATACTAGGTAAATATTGGGTAAATATAATATATTACGTGATTGTACATTGAGCCAATAAATATTTACTAAATAAGTAATGAACATGGTGAGATTTATTAACACATCTACTTCAATGAATTCTCCAACTATTATCATTCAAAAGATTAACTCAAAATGTCTAAAGAAGTGAAATGAGACAGAAGAACAATATATTTCTTCATCCCAAGGAAAAAATGAAAAGGGTTTGTGGGTACTTCAATGATATGTACAATAGTATATGCACATTTATCTAGGTAATCATTTTTAAATACTCATAAATCATTATTATTGTACTTCTATTTTATTGGAATTTACTTGAGGTAACACTTATTTTATAAGATTTTCTTTTTAAAATTATTTAAGGAGGCCTCAACTTGTTTTTTTCTCCTACATTAAGATTGGCCTACATCAGGGATCATCTTTGAGCCCTTATTTGTTTGACTAGGTTTTAGATGTTCTGATGAAATACATCTAAGAAGAAATCCCCAAACGTATGCTTTTTGCAAATGATATTTGTAATACCCATGAAAAATAAAACATAAATACGTGTTTGCGAACTACGGCTACTATTTTAGTATATGGTACTATTTATTTGTATAATACTTATACAATCGAAATGTCAAGTACTAGATGTGGTTCAGTCATAAGAGAGAACTAGAAAGAAGTTTGTAGGAGAAAATGACGTTTTATGTCTGAAAATACCCTTAGGGACTAAAATAAAAGGACTAAATTGAAAAGAAACTTAAAGGTTTAAAGTGAAAGGATAATTTTTTCTTAAGTTCTCAATAGTAAAGCCGCCTTCGACTTTTTCGTGATTGCATAGTAAACTAAATGATTAACATACAAATTATTTTATTAGAAATGTCATTTTCATAAATAATAAATTGAATATTTTATTAGCGCATAATGTTAAATAGTACCATTGACTTTTCTTATAAATAGGCCCTTCCATTTCACTTCTAAACTTATACCTTTAACTTCTCTTCTTCTCTCCTTAAATTTCTCTTGCTCTGACGCTAGGCCTCTGAGATTTTGGGCTTTTTCTTTTCAGCTTAAGTAACGATACTATGCCCTTTCTATGTCTTTCAAATTTTAGAAGTTATTTTTTTAAGTACACTTTGTGGTTGCGGCTTTAGCTGATCTTCTATATTAGAAAAATGTCCTTAGCTGCCTATATGTTATTTTGATTCTCTAATTACTAAAATAGAATGTAAACTGTGAAGAATACATGTCTAAGAAAGTTCTGGCTAAGGAAAGACTTGGTAATTAAGTGTATCCATTGCGACCCTCCACTCTTTCTTGAGAACTTACTTGATGTACTCTTTTACAGATTGTATTCTCTATTTATAGTTTGAATAGTGCCCGTACATATAAATAGTAACTATATGTATGAATAGTGCCCGTATGTATGAATAGTAATTGTATGTATGAACAATAACTATACAAAAACAACCCTGACATGTTTTCTCTAATCTTTCATGAAAATCTCTATAGCAGAACACTAAAATTTACCTGTGTACTCTTGTCCGTAACGACTTGGAGAAATGATACTTATACGAAATTCAGGTGAGTAGAATGACCCCGTTTTAATAGGGTTTTAGCATTACTGGTAATAAAAAGTATGTCGTAGGACACTCCCAAGATTCATAGGGGTAAACTGGATTCAGAGTGGTGAATCTAGGGAGAGAATTAATCCAGAAGTATGGATAAGATGAAACAATTTGAAACTTTTCAAAAACAACTTAATTGTTATCTTGATTTGTGGTTTATAGACCTATAATATAGTTATATATTATACCTGTTATATGAATGAATATTACATTGTACTGCTGATTATGATATAAAATACTGTACTATTGATTGTAATTGAGCGGGACAATATCCCCTTTCACGGCAAGGCGAAAAACCCGGTTTAAAGGATGTCTTGACCAACGAGTATGGAGACAATGATTCTCTCAGTAGAGATATAGCCCGGGTCGGTAACAAATCCATGAGACGCCCTAGCTGAGAAGATGAGCTTGTGCATCATGGCGAAAATAAACAAATTTGGTGAGCCAGCCCATGTGCACTCTCCGAGATATATTTTCATTGATGAGTACTAGTACCATTGGTTGAATTGGATGAATTTATATCTTCTAATATGTAATTTCTAACTATGTCTATTGGTTGAGTTTGAGTTTTCGGGTATACTTGCATGACTGATGATGTATTTGAATTTTATTAACGCGAGGCCGATTCGCTTACTGAGTTTTAAAGCTCACACTCTTTGTAAAATCTTTTTGTTCAGATTAGGTTACTGGTGAAGAATATTCGCTAGAAGAGTAGATCACTTCGGACCTTTTCGTTATCGAGTAGGCTCCTCTTTTGTTACAGATTATGTTGCTCTGTAATCGTCTAGGACACCTAGGTCAGGAGTTTGGCATTTGGCTCCAAAAACTTGTTAGTCGATTTGGCAAGCGCACCAATCGCACAAGTAATATAGTGATTTGAGAGTAAAAGTATCGTTCCCACGAGGACTAAGCGACTAAGTACCCAAAAAATTTAATTGAATTAGTTGGACGAAACAATTGGATTGAAGATAGCTTTAGCCAATGAATGATAAAATAAAATCAATAACCGTAAATATTTATGAGTTTTCTTTTAATAACAGTAAGCAATGCAAAAACTGATGAAATAGTCTAATTAAAGCCTAGGGTCACTAATCCCTCTCCTCTATCTTATAAATTACAAAACCCCTCTCACGTACTCGCAACGTATTCAACCCTATAAGTTAATCCTAGGTTATTCTAATAACTTAAAAGAATCCTCCCGAATCTCAATTAAGTTACTCAACTCCTACGCAATTCCTTGTGTGGGCTAAGCCTAATACAACCAACCTAGCTTTGATTAAACGAGATTAACTAACATTCCTATTAGCTAACAAGCGAAAACACTTAGTAAGGTTCACGCACTCGTCCTTCCTATTCAGTGTTCTACTCTCACCTCCCTTTCCCGAGTTCGAAGACAGCAACAAGCATACATATAGATTGATCAAGTCCATATAACGCAACAATAAAATGGATAGAAAGACTTATATTAATTGAAATAAGGTTGCAAATACATGAGAGGATGTAAAATCTATTCAAGAGTCAAGTTCATAGTAACCCTAGATAGAAAATCTAGCTACTCATAGAAAACAAACAGCAGAAAGCAGAAAAAGAGATGAAGTTGGCCATGAATCTGAGGTGGAATGATGGATTGAGCTCCCCAAGCCTTGAGAATCAGGTTCCCCTTGCTCCTCTCAGCCAAAACGGCGCTTCCCTTCAGTCTCCAACTCCAGAATACCCTAAAAATTTCATCTGAAGCCTTTTATATCAGTGCAGGATCGCGAACTACCGCTATAGCGGTAAGTTCCCACCGCTATAGCGGTAGGAGGCAGAGAAGAAGGCTTAAAATTGAGTTTTTTAAGGTTTTACCGCTATAGCGGTGAAGATCCACCGCTATAGCGGTGGATGGCAGAGAAGAAGGCTGCAAAATCTTTTTTCCAGCACTCTACCGCTATAGCTGTAAATTCTACTGCTATAGCTGTGGGAGACAGCATTCACATCAGCATTTTCAGAATTTCAGCTCTAGCATTCCATCTTCTAACACGAACTTTTTACCAACTCAACCTACACCAAAAATAGCAAATAAACTCATTGAATCGCATGAAAGAATCATAAAATCACTCCATTTATTAAAAGATCAAAGAAAACTAAAACTAATCTAAACTACTCAAAATATGAGCTAAGAATTACAAGACAACAAGAAAGAGATCAAAAGAGAGGGTATTTAGCATCAAAATGACAGTAAATTGAGAACTCAACACTTGTATTTCAGTATAATAATGTATTTTTATATTGAGGATCTATTATTATATGCAAATCATCTCTATGATTTTCAAATAAGAAAATTTGATATATTTTCTCCGTATTTATTAAGGAATAGTTATTTTGATAACATAGAGATAATAACTAAGTAATTTTACTCGTGAGTAGAATTTATCGAAAGGCTTACAGTGATGGGATATTCATCATTGTGCCGGTCATGTGCTTAGAAAATGAGTCGTGACAAAGTTGGTATTAGAGCAAATGTTGTTAAGTCTCCTAGTGATTACAGAGCAAGGTGTCTTTAGTGGGCCCTTCCCTATTGTCGTGACTGCAGCACAACTATAGGACGAAGATCCACCAAAAGCCCTATAGAGTTTAAAATCCTTTTCTTTCGTGTCTTACCCTTGAAGCATAACAGTGACGATACATATTATTTTAATTGTAGAATAAGTTTAGATGGCATGAGGAAAATCAAACGCTTCTGGAATCTGCACAAGATCTGGCAGGGCCCTGGTCCCTTAAGTTACTCAGTTAGTAGGTGCAAGATTGGAGACGCCTAACCATGCAGAAGTTAACCATGCACAAAATAGAGAGATACCCATTGTAAACCCTAGGAGAAGTGGTGGAGTACCACCATAAATTGACGTGACTGTGGTAATGGAAGTATTAGCTACAATACAGAACGAGGTAAATAGGTTGAATGAACTTCTAATGGGATAGTCATCCGAAGACAGCTCACAGGTACCAGTATATGCCGCAAGAGTGCAAGAGACAGACTAGATGCCACCCCTACCCCTACTCAAGATGGGGTAGGGACAGAGGTCAAGATCTTAGAATTTATGAAGCTGAATTCGCTAACCTTTACAAGAGATGTTAATGAAGACCCACAACATTTTCTAGATGACTATAAGAAAATTCTTGACACGTTGAAGTACCCTGAACCTCGAATAGTGACCCTTGTTACCTTTCATTTAAGAGGTAAGGCGGACCGCTAGTGGTGAACATGGAAGAAGGACATGGCTAGAAACACCTCACCCCTTAAATGGAAGGACTTTAAAAAAAATTTTCGAGAACAATTTATTCTGGAAAGCATACGAGAAGTGAAGATGAACCAGTTTGAGACACTCCGACAAGGAGCGCGAATTTTCGATGAATACGACAATCTATTTGTGGAGTTATCCGAATATGCTACTCACATGGTCCTAGATGAAAAAGAAATGATTTGACGTTTCGTTACAGGCCTTCGAGATTCCCTATTTTTAAGGGTGGGATCACGAATACGAGACTTTTCATCTTACACAGAGGCTGTCAACATCGCCCGTATGATAGAAGAAAGAGATATGCGTAACGAAAAATGGAATAACAAAAGAAAAAGGAAACAAGATGAGAAATCACACGGTCACGGAGGGAGTTTTGCACCCACTAAAATTGTTGGACATGTAGCCTCTACCGCCAGTGCACCACAGCGTCAACAAAGTAGTACAGGGGGTCAACAAAGGCCCTGGTGCCCTAAGTGTGAAAGAAACCACTTTGGAGTTTGTCTTGCCAATAACAACACTAAGGTTTGTTTCCAATGTGGTCAACAGGGTCACTTTAAAAGAGATTACCCCCAACTCTACACAAGATCTGGCCAAGGATCAAAATGCCTTAATCAATTAGAGGCCACCATTACCAACAGAGCCCCTATACAGTAGGAGGCAACAGAATCGGAAGAGGTGCTGGCAGAGGACAAGGTGGTCGAGGTCAAGCTTCAGTAGGCCGAGGGACCACTCGAGTATTTGCCTTAACCCGACAGGATGCTCAAGCGTCTAATACGGTGGTAGCAGATACGCTTCTGATTGAATCAAACTTTGTACATGTTTTGTTTGACTCTGGCTCTATGCATTCTTTGCTAAGAATTTTACGCAAAAAGTTGTTAGATTAGAATGTTCGTTCTTAGTAACTACGCTTACAAAGGCACCCTACAAATAGAACGAGGCTATCGGGCTTATAAGGTGACAGTCGGAGAAGTAAATATAACGACATACCTAATACTGTTGAATATGATAGACTTCGATGTCATCTTAGGCATGGATTGACTGGTATCTTGTCATGCCTCCCTGGATTGCTATAATAAGATAGTTAAGTTCAATATTCCGGGGGAACCCTCCTTCGTATTTCATGGTGAACGGAGTGAGATTCCTGGAAATCTTATATCATTAATGTGTGCCCAACGTTTATTACGAAAGGGCTGTCAAGGATACTTGACATTTGTTAAAGATATTAAGAAAGAAGAACTAAAAGTGGAGGACGTACCAGTGGTCCAGGAGTTTGTAGATGTCTTCTTGGATGATCTACTAGGTGTACCCCCAGATCGAGAGATTGAGTTCCAGATAGAGTTAGTTCCAGAGACTCGCTCAATCTCTATACCCCCTTATAGGATGGCGCAATAGAATTAAAAGAGCTAGAGGCTTAATTACAGGACCTACTAGACAAAGGCTTTATAAGGCCAAGTTATTCAACTTAGGGAGCTCCTGTTCTGTTCGTGAAAAAGAAAGATGGATCAATGAGACTATGCATAGATTACAGGTAACTGAACAAAGTAACTATCAAAAACAAATACCCATTGCCTCGCATGGATGACCTCTTCGATCAACTTCAAGGAGCCAAATATTTTTCAAAGATTGACTTGAGGTCTGGTTATCACCAACTCAAGATCAAGGAGGAGGATGTGCCCAAGACAGCTTTCCGTACTAGATATGGACACTATGAGTTTCTGGTAATGTCGTTCAGATAACGAACGCACTAGCTGCTTTTATAGATTTAATGAATAAGATTTTAAACCTTTATTGGATAGATTCGTTATTGTCTTCATAGACGATATCCTTGTGTACTTAAAGAATTTAGAAGAGCATGAACAACACCTTCGTGTTGTGTTGCAAACATTGAGAGATTATCAATTGTACGCCAAATTCTCTAAATGCGAGTTTTAGATTGATCGCGTGACTTTCTTGGGACATGTGATCTCTAAGGATGGCATCCAAGTAGACCCAAGCAAAGTAAAAGCTGTCAAAATGTGGCCTAAACCCACCTATGTCATAGAGATTCGTAGCTTCTTGGGATTGACAGGATATTATCGTCGTTTCATCTAAGATTTTTCCCAGTTAGCCGCCCCTTTCACACGACTAACTAGGAAAGGAGTAAAGTACCAGTGGGATGACGCTTGTGAAGAAAGCTTCCAAGAACTCAAGAAAAGGTTAATCTCTGCACCTGTATTGGTATTACCCTCAAGACCTAGGGGTTTTACAATATACTGTGATACATCGAGAATGGGGTTAGGATGTGTCCTCATGCAGCATGGCCAGGTAGTGGTATATTCATCGAGACAACTTAAGAAACATGAACAAAACTACCCCATCCACGATCTGGAGATGGCAGTAGTAGTTTTCACCTTAAAGATATGGTCACATTATCTATATGGAGAAAACTGCGAAATCTACACTGATCATAAGAGTCTCAAAGATATTTTCGACCAAAAGGACTTGAACTTGAGGCAGAGGAGATGGGTAGAATTACTAAAAGATTATGATTATAACATTCTTTACTACCCAGGTAAAGCAAATGTAGTGGCAGATGCTTTGAGTCAAAAATCTATAGATAGTCTAGCCTATATAGCAGTGACAAGAAGATCATTGATCCAAGAACTACAGGAGCTGAGAACAAAATGTGTTACTCTTGAGGTTACAAGGACAGGATCATTCTTAGCCCATATCAGGGCCAGATCTTCCCTTGTAGACTAGATATGGATATCCCAGATAGAGGATCCTGAGCCTGTCCAAATTATAGATAAGGTGAATAATGGTGAAGCGAATAGTTTCACACTCAAGGATGCAGGTGCCTTGCATTTTGAACATTGGTTGTGCGTACCAGATGTTGGAACTCTTAGACGAGACATCATGGAAGAAGGCCATAGTGCTGTATATGTTGTACATCCAGGAGCCACCAAGATGTATTAGGATCTGAAACAAATCTACTGGTGGAAAGGAATGAAACGAGACGTAGCAGAGTTTGTATCTCGTTGTTTAACTTGTCAACAGGTTAAGGTTGAGCATCTAAAGTCGGGAGGCTTGTTACAACAGTTGGAGATTCCTGAGTGGAAAAAGAGAACAAGTTTTGTCATTGGTCTACCTCATTCCACAAAAGGTTATTACTCAGTATAGGTCATTGTTGACCGACTAACCAAATTAGCACATTTCATTCCAGTCAAAACCACTTATAGTGGTGACGTTGGCACAATTATATATTAAGGAAATAGTGAAGCTGCAAGGAATACCCATATCTATCATTTCTGATAGAAATGCTCAATTTACCTCTCATTTCTAGAAGAGTTTTCAAGAGGCATTAGGTAGGCTTTTCATCCATAGACAGACAGGCAGTCAGAACAGACAATTCAGATGCTATAGAACATGTTACGAGCTTGTATCCTAGATTTTAGTGGTAGCTGGAGAAGCATTTATATCTCGTGGAGTTTATATATAACAATAGCTACCAAGCCACTATTAGGATGGCACCCTATGAGGCCTTGTACGGGAGACGTTGCAGATCTCCAATCGGTTGGTTCGAGATGGGTGAAGCGAAAGCATTAGGACTTGACTTAGCCCAAGATGCCCTAACCAAGGTTAAGACAATACAAGATAGGATGCGAGTAGCTCAAAGTAGACAAAAAGCATACGCTGACCACAGACGACGTGATTTGGAGTTCTCAGTCGGTAATATGGTATTCCTAAAGGTCTCTCCAATAAAATGTGTGTTGAGATTTGGAAAGAAGAGAAAGTTAAGTCCTAGGTACATCGGGCCTTATGAGATTTTAGAATGAGTGAAAAAAGTGGCTTATCATCTTGCCCTATCAATGGAACTGGAAGAGATCCACCCTGTTTTTCACGTATCCATGTTGAGGAAATACCTTCCTGATCATTCTCACATACTTCACCCTTCTCCCAATGATTCTATCCTAGTAGATGAAAACTTGTTATATGAGGAGATACCTATGGCTATCCTCGATAGTCAAGTAAAGAAACTCCAATCTAAGAAGATTCTATCGGTTAAGGTGTTGTGAAGGAATCAGACTTACGAAGAAGCCACATAGGAAGCCGAGGCCGACATGCGTTACAGATATCCGCATCTTTTAACGACTTGAGGTAATTTAAATTTGGAGGACCGAATTTCTTAAAGGGGGTGATAATGTAATACCCATAAAAAATAAAATATAAATGCGTGTTTGCGAACTACGGTTACTATTTCAGTATACGGTACTATTCACCTATATAATACTATTTACATATATGGTACTGTTCACTTATACAATCAAATGTCAAGTACTATATGTGGTTTGGTCATAAGAGAAAACTAAAAAGAAGTTCGTAGGGGAAAATGACGTTTTATGTGTGAAAATACTCTCAGAGACTAAAATGAAAGGACTGAATTGAAAAGAAACTTAAAGGTTTAAGGTGAAAGGATAGTTTTTCCTTAAGTTCTCAATAGTAAAGTCGCCTTCAACTTTTCCATGATTGCACAAGAAACTAAATGATTAACATGCGCATTATTTTATTAGAAATATCATTTTTATGAATAGTAAATTGAATATTTTATTAACGCATAGTATCAAATAGTGCCTTAGACTTTTTCTATAAATAGGCCCTTCCATTTCACTTCTAAACTCACACCTTTAACTTCTCTTCTTCTCTCCTTAAGTTTCTCTTGCTTCGACACTAGGCCTCTGAGATTTTGAGCCTTTCCTTTTTAGCTTAGATAAGGATACTATCCCTTTTCTATGTCTTTCAAATTTTAGAAGTTATTTTCTTAAGTATGCTCTGTGGTTGTGGTTTTGGATGATCTTCCATATTAGAAAAACTGTCCTTAGCTGCCTATATATTATTTTGATTCTCTAATTACCAAAATAGAATGTAAACTGTGAAGAATACATGTCTAGAAAAGTTCTGACTAAGGAAAGACCTGATACTTAAGTGTGTCCATTGCGATCCTCCACTCTTTCCTGAGAACTTACTTGATGTACTCTTTTACAGATTGTATTCTCTATTTCTGGTATGAATAGTGCCCATATGTATGAATAGTAACTGTATGTATGAATAGTAACCGTACATATGAATAGTAATCATATGTATGAACATGTTTTCTCTAATCTTTTATGAAAATCTCTGTAACAGAATATTGAAATTCACCTGTGTACTCTTGTTCGTAACGACTTAGAGAAGTGATACTTGTTCGGAATCCAGGTGAGTGGAACGACCCCATTTTAATAGGGTTTTACATTACCTGTGATAAAAAAATATGTCGTAGGACACTCCCAAGATTCATAGAGGTAAATTGGATTCAGAGTGGCGAATCTAGGGAGAGAATTAATCCAGAAGTATGAATAAGATGAAACAAGTATTTCATGATGATATAAAGTTTGAATCTTTTCAAAAACAGCTTAATTGTTATCTTGATTTATGGTTTATAGACCTATAATATAGTTATATATTATACCTGTTATATGAATGAATATTACATTGTACTGTTGATTATGATATAAAATACTGTACTATTGATTGTAATTAAGCGAGACAGTACCCCCTCTCACGGCATGGCAGAAAACCCGATTTAAAGGGTATTTTGACCAACGAGTGTGGAGACAATGATTCCCTCAGTAGGAATATAGCCCGGGTTGGTAACAGATCCGTGAAGCGCCCTCGCTGAGAGGATGAGGTTGTGCGTCATAGTGGAAATAAACAAATTTGGTGAGCCAGCCCATATGTGCTCTTCGGGATATATTGCCATTGATGAGTACTAGTACCGTTGGTTGAGTTGGATGAATTTATATCTTCTAATATGTAATTTCTAACTATGTCTATTAGTTGAGTTTGAGCCTTCGAGTATACTTGCATGATTGGTGATGTATTTGAATTTTATTAACGTGAGGCTGATTCACTCACTGAGTTCTAAAGCTTACACTCTTTGTAAAATCTTTTTGTTCAAATCAGGTTACTAGTGAAGACTATTCGCTAGAAGAGTAGATCAATTCAGACCTTCCTACTGTCGGGTAGACCCCTCTTTTGTTACAAATTATGTTGTTTTATAATCGTCTAGGACATCTAGGTCACGGGTTTGGCATTTGGCTTGCATTTCAGTATAATAATGTATTTTTATATTGAGGATCTATTATTATATGCAAATCATCTCTATGATTTTCAAATAAGAAAATTTGATATATTTTCTTCGTATTTATTAAGGAATGGTTATTTTGATAACATAGAGATAATAACTAAATAATTTTACTCGTGGGTAGAATTTATCGAAAGGCTTACAATGATGGGATATTCATCATTGTACCGATCATGTGCCCAGAAAACAGGTCTTGATAATATTGCTCTCATGGCATAGTCAATGGAAGAGATTAATGATAAACTCAAGTTATGGAGAGCCACTTTGGAATTGAAGGATTTTCGTGTTAGCAAGAGTAAGACAGAATATATGTATTATAAGTTTAACAAACGACAAGCTAGAAACGAGTTGGAGGTTAAAATTGGAGATCAGGTTATATCATAAGTGTCAAAGTTTAGATATCTGGGATCAGTTATATAAGATGATGGCGAAATTATTAGAGATGTGGCACATAGGATACAAGTTGGGTGGTTGAAGCGAAGAATGGCATCATGATTTATTTGTGATCAGAAAGTACCTGTTAAGCTTAAAGGAAAGTTTTATCGTACTACTATAAGACCAGCAATTTTATATGGGTGCAAATGTTGGGTGATGAAAGGACAATAAGAATAAAAAATTAGGATAGCGGAGATAAGGATGTTGAGATGGATGTGTGGTCATACAACAAGAGATATGATCTATAATGATTGTATATGAAGTAGAGTTGGAGTGGTACTTATTGAGAAAAAAATAGTTGAAAATCGTTTAAGGTGGTTTGGGCATATTCAAAGAAGACTGTTGGAAGAGCTAGTAAGGATGGTTGAGCAGATGGTTTGGAGTCTTTGAAAAAAGGTCAAGGAAGACCAAGAAGGATACTTAGAGAAGTTATTAAACAGAATCTTCTGGTAAATGAGATACCTAAAGAGTTGGTTATTAATAGAGCTCAATGGCGTCGTACAATCCATATAGTCAACCTCACCTAGTGGGATAAGACTTTGTTGTTGTTGTTTTGGATGGAAGATAGAGATATTATAAAGCAAGATCAAAGTTCAATACATCAATCTTACAAGGGAAGGATTCTCAAGACAAGAGGATGTAATTCTAGACTATACCAAACTGAGCTAAGTTGTTTCTAGCTCTATTATTGATCAAGTGTAGATCCTTTATAGTTTTAACGAGAATTATAGAGTTTAGTCTTTAAATTTGGATGATTCATTTCAATTTAAACAATTCAAATCAAAGGAAAAAAAATACAACATGTGATCTGCCTTTTTTTTTTTAATGTTTTCCTTTAATTTAAACCTTTCAGTTTAGAATAGAGGATCCAAATTTAAAGCTTGAACTCTATAGTTCCTACCAAAACCGGAGAAATTTGAAGTTGATTATCCCATGTAGCACTAGTTCCAAGCAGAAATATTGAAAGAAACTGAGAGGAGATCTCTTATGCTTGATCATTTTGTGGTGGGTTTAGAATATAGATAAGTGTGTAAGCATCACTTTCGAAGTAGCAAGAAATAAAATAGAGGATTCTTGATATCAAGTGTTTCCACATAGCCTTCGACATAAGAATTAAGCTATTGAAGAAGGGTACTTCCATTAGCAAAGGGGTCTTCCTCTGCTTAATAAAAGGGTGTCCCTAGACATCTCAAGTTATTTAGCAAGCAAGGGGGTCCTCCCCTCTCAATAAGAAGAGTGTTCTTAGGCCCCTCAACAAGGGTCCTTGGCTTAGTAATAAGCAGCATACTTTTTTCACATAAAAGGAGTGCCCCCTAACTTTATCCAAGAAGGAGCATCCCCTAATATCATCTAAAGAGGAGCGTCCCTTTGACATTCAAGGGAGTGCCCTTAAAACACCTCAGTTGATTCAAGAAAAGACAATAAGGAAGAAGAAGGGTCCTCCTCTCTTTAAGAACACTTAGTGAATACGTCTACCAGACAATAAACATATATGATATCAACTTAACATAATCATAACAAGTTGTTAAACCTTCCTAAAACCAATTACTTTAGCACCAAGGCACCTTTGACGCTTGACCTCTCTTAGTGACATACTCGGCTAAGCTAAAGCGTTTTAAAATGCCTAGTAAATTTGTTCCTAGGATAGTAAACTAAGTACCTCACTCTTCACCTCCTAAGAAGATTGAAATGAAGGTGAATATTATGAAGATGACCCTCCTCAGAGTCAACACATTTTTTATTTAGGAAGCTTCATGCCAAGACTAACTATACTTCACAAGCAACATTCTCAGAGTAAGTTTGGCATAGGCTAAGTGCCATATGCGACGCCCGATTTAGACAAGGTCAGGGATGTCATGAAGGAGTGGTCTTTGCCCTTATTCCCTAGGAACGACTTCAAGAAGTGGCTTGGTAGGATTGAAGTAGAGGGTCTTTATGCCATGCATAATCACCATAAGTAAGCTAGGTATAGGTTTATTTCTTGACAAAATAAATTTATTGTTTTTATTAAGCTCATTCTTATTTCTGATTTGCTGACCTGACTCATATTAACCCTTCAATAAACTGCTATACCCATAATTGCAACTTCCCATTTTTAAGCCACTTAACACCCATGACATCATACTCCCATAAATACCTCCCCAAACAGATTCCAGTACACTGAAACTCTGACAAATTTTCTCTGTAACTTATTTTCCCATAAGATTGATCTACTAAGAAAAAGCTCTTATTTTTATTAAGTTATATTCACTCTTGTCTTGTCTAACACTTAATTAGAGTGCTATACTTTTCCTTTATTAGGAATTCCTAGAAATTAATTCTATCTATATTACTTTGTACCTCCCAAGTTTAAACCCCATATTCCTGAAACATTTTTGGCAAATCTAATGGGGAGGAAGAGTAATATGATGAATCCCATAATGCAAGAGAAGTTGCAAGAGAAGCATATACTGCTAACTCTACCAAGGAAAATGTTGAGGTGGCCAATAACCAAGTAAGTCGAGGAAGGCAAGGAAGTGCTAACAACGAATCTCTTGGAGATTAGGTCTTCATCTCTACTACAATTTTGGATGACATCCTTTGGCATCAACAATAGTTGAACGATGCCCTTTGCGCTATCATTCATGCTCATGAGGCATGTGTACATAGGGTGGTTACTAGTTGCGTGGGCACCCATCTTAGATAGATGAAGCCTCATATTGAACCTTGTAACCATTCTGTGGAGAACGAGGTTGAATACGTACCTAAGAATCCAGCGGAGAATGAGCTTGAATACCAACAAAGAGGAAATGACATATAGCCAGAGGCCTTCCTTTATAGAATGTATAGCCTATATAGTTGACTTACCCAATATATCTTACATGATTATAGTGTCAATTTGTAGGCTAGTCTTTAGGCTGACATATAGTTCTAATTTATAGGGATTAATGTTTATTTCCTTTCTTTAGTACATGTAATTTGTATAAATAGCCTAGTTGATCAGTGAATAAATAATCAGAAAGCATTCTCTTTTTGTTCTTTGTGCCTTTCTCGTTTACATGGTATCAGAGCCACCCTTGGCTCATTCCTAAATTTTTTGCTGATAGGGCAGTAACTTTGCCTAGTGAGTTCACTTGTGTAAAGTGACATTTTTCTCTCACCATCTATCTAGGGAGGATATGCATCTTGAGTTCGGTCTATCCCCAGAGACTAGCAACATGACTTGGCATGTGTGAGGTTCACACGTTATTGGAATTATCAGCTAGCATCTCACACATTAGTATGTGGAGGCACATGTGATAGTGTTTTTTTGCTCTAGCTTGCTTCCTCGATGTCAACTCCTTGTCTCCAGCCTATCCCTGGTGGTAGCTTGGTTATTGGAGTGTGTTTTGATATTGGGCTTTCATCTCAGGTCTTGTATACTCTGTATACTTTGATATCTCTTGTTTGGCTTATTATTCCACCTTCTTTCTTGTTAAGAGGATGTAAGACATTAAGCCTTCTATTACTAAGTTGATTCCCGCACTACCAAAAATACTTGAGCATAAATTGAATGGGTCTAACTGTATTAAGACTATCAGGGTTTATCTATGAAGTGTTGAAAAAGATGATAATTTGACTATTAGGGTTTATCTACGGAGTGTTGAAAAAGATGATAATTTGACTAAGGAACCACTTGCTGATAAAACTAGACAAATTTGGCTTAGATATGATGCATGTCTGTTCTTATAAATTACAAAGTCAATTGATAGTGAGGTAATCAGTATAATTAATCATTGTGAACTTGTTAAGGAGTTGATGGATTATCTAGAGTTCTTATATTTTGGCAAGGGAAATGTGTCTCGTATATATAATGTTCGTAAAGCTTTTTATCGTGCTGGGAAGAAAGGTAAATCACTCACAATTTATTTTATAGAATTCAAGAAAATATATGAAGAATTAAATGTACTTTTGTCACTTAGTATTGATATCAAAGTACAACAAACTTAGAGAGAATAAATGATTATTATGATTTCTTGGCTGGCCTTCCTTCAAAATTTGAGATTGTTAAATCTCATATTCTTCCAAGTACTGAAATCATCTCGCTTTAGGAAGTCTTCAGCAGGGTTCCATGTATAGAAAACACTCCATCAACTCAGCAAACTAATGTCCTTATTGCCAAAAGGGGATTGCTAATCATAGAACAATTTATCAATTTTTATAGGTCTGCGATTGCTAATCCCCTCTTGTTCTTTATAGGATTAATAATCTCTGACACTCTTATTCTCATTGGCATTATATGTTAGCTCAAGACATTAGATTTCTTAAGAGAATCTTCCAAATTACCCCTAAGATAAAAACCTATATTTCATAATTCCTTATGCAAATTTTGATTAATTAAAACACAAGTTCTAATTTAGCAATTGATGAATATATTCCTATAACTTAACGTGATTGTCTCCTTGATTATTCTAAGGTTCAAGTACTCACAAAATTCATTTTTGAGCCTACATCTTACATCTTTTCCTTAAATTCAGTAAAAACAATCATACAATTCAATATTTGATTAATATATTAAATGCCAAAGAGATACAAGAGTTTGAGAACAAAACAAATCCTACTCTAAACATTCATAATTATCCTAGAGAGAAACTTTAGAAACACATGACAAAAAGTAAACTCAATACATTCAAATTCATGTGTTTCATGATACAAATGAAGGAAATACAGGTAAAAGAAGTTCAAACTCAAGGTAGAAGAGTCTCCCAACTCCCATTTTGAGTTCTAGCAACCTCCAAGCTTCTTCCCTTCAAAAGATTACCTAAGATTCATCACCTTTAGCTTTTATACTCAACGTCACATGCAAGCTTTAGGTGCAGACACCTAAGCACTAATTCTATAGTACCTTAGGCACCAGGCTTTGAAAGAGGAATTGTGTGTAGTGCTAGGCACCTTGGGTGCTAAGTGTGGTGCCACAAGCTCTGCCTAACAAATAGTTTGGTTATTGGCACCTTAGGCTCAACATACTCGAGAGTTGAGGGGCTTGGTGCCTAGGGTGCCTAGTCTAGCTTTTCTTGCACTTCAATCTTCACTTGCTCTCCTCCATAATTGTACCTACACAAAACACAAAAAGATTAATTAACATAGGACTTAAAAGGGTTAAAATAAGTAAGAACACTAATAAAGAACACTAATAAAACTTAATTGAAAAATATCACTAGACATAAAGATAAACTTTGCTAAGATGCTCAAATTAAAGTTAAAAAGGGAAAAGTTGCTACATTTTGCCATATAAATCACTAACATTCTAAGACTTATCAAATGCACTTGTGGGATTCATGACAAGCTCAGACAGGTCGGTTTTTCTCTTATGTTTCTTTTTGAAAAATCGAAAACAACTAATGTTAGAATTTTATAAATTCTACTTTAAACTATAACTCATGTTAACATGATGAGAAATAGAACCGGAAGCATATTTGATAAATCCATCGAATCATAATCAATGGGTAATGGGATCCTAATCTTCCAATGATAACTTCTGCTTTAAGGTTTCTTTAGGTTCTTTGATGGGGAAGAAGAGAGTGATGGATTGTGTTACTATTGGGGATCATAACCCCTAGTAAGTAACTAACAAATTTAGTTACTTTTCAAGTTTTGTGCAATTTCTAATCCTCTCATCAAATTAGAAATTGCATTCTGGTATCTGCACTTATATATTTCATGACAATTATACCCTCAAGCAAAAATTTATCCTCAATTAAATCACTTTTAATTTTTGCTTAATTAAATGATGACCCAATACATTTTAGTATTACATATGAGCCCTAATTAGATAAATAAATCTAACAATCTCCCACTGGGCCATATATGTTTCCTTATAAATGTGTTAAAACTTACGAGCTCAAAATTGTCGTCATTATATCGACAAAGCATATACAAACAATCTCGTCCATTAATTGTTTAACTATATTTAAACGCATCAATGATCATTAATACTAACAACCAAATAACATAGATCAATCATGATATGTGTAGCATGAAAATCACATAAATGTGATCTGTACAAGTTGATTTTCAACTAGTCCTTCTTTACTTTAGTGAGATCATCAAATAACTTTATTATACAAAGTACAATAAACTGAAAGCCAAACTTTATTTCTGATCATAGTAGGAATAATCAAATAAAATGTATGTGTACACAACCAAACATAGAACATCAAATACATGAAAGGAAAACTCTCACTAAACTGAAGAATCCTCATACTGTAATACACCTATGTGAGCAGTGTGATCGTGAAAGACCTTGGGTGGTAAACCCTTTGTAAGAGGGTTTGCAATCATAGAGTTTGTCCCTAAATGTTCTATGAAAAACTTGATTTCAATATGTTTTGACTTAGTCAAGATCCTATTGTTGTTGGAGTATAAAATGGTTGATTTGTTGTCATAATATATTTTTAGTGGTCTTTCAATTCCTTCCATAATTCGTAGCCTAATGACAACTAGTCAAATCCCATGAATTGATGCCTCATAACATGCCACAAATTCTGAAGCCATGGTGGAATAAGTTATAAGTGATTGCTTGGCACTACCCCGAGAAACAGCTCCACTGGCCAACAAATAGATGTAGCCAGAAGTGGATCTTCTTTTATCTTAGCATCCGGCAAAGTCAAAGTCAGAATATTCAATGATCTCCAAATGGTTTGACCTCCTATATATGAGAATATAATCCCTTGTTCTCTTCAAATACCTCATTACCCTTTTGGCTGCTTTCCAGTGATCCATAACTGGGTTGCTTAAATATTTGCCTAGCATGCCAACTATACACGCTATATACGAACGCGTACAAACTTGAAGGTACATTAGACTCCCTATAGCTGATGAATAGGGAATCTTCTGTATTTCTTGAATCTTGAGATTACCTTTAGAGCATTTATTGAGATTGAGCTTGCCTCCCTTAAAGACTTGGGAGTCACCTGATTTGCAATCATTCAGGCCAAATCTTTAAGGAACTTATCAATGTCGCTCTTTTGTGTCAATCCTAGAATACCTCGAGATCGATCTCAATGTATTTGGATTCCTAAAACAAATGAGGCATTGCCAAGATCTTTCATCTCAAAATTTTTCAATAGAAATCTCTTGGTTTCATGCATCATATCCTTATCATTAATAGCTAATAGTATGTCATCAACATATAAGACTAGAAAAATATACATGCTCCCACTGAATTTGTGATACACACAATTGTCAACAAGATTCATCTCAAAATTAAATGAGAGAATTACTTGATGAAATTTATAGTATCACTGACAGGATGCCTGTTTGAGCCCATAGATGAATTTTGTCAATTTGCAAACCATCTTCGTTGGGTCTCCAACCACAAAATTTTCAGGTTGAACCATATAAATTGTTTCATCAATGTCTTTATTGAGAAACGTTGTTTTGACATCCATCTGATGAAACTCTAAATCATAATGTGCAATAAGAGCCATGACTATCCTAAAAGAGTCGTTCGATGAAACCAGAGAGAAGGTCTTTTTAAAATCAATCCCTTCCTTTTGAGTATAACCTTTAGTTACACGACATGCCTTATAACTATCCACATAACCTTTTGAATCGCGTTTGGTTTTAAATATCAATTTGCAACCAATGGGTTTCATTCCTTTTGGTAACAGGACAAGTTCTTAAACTTTATTGTCTTACTTAGACTTATACTCTTCATTCATTGCTTCAGTCCACTTTTCTATATTAGAACCTTGTATGGCTGGATGGATGTTGATAGGCTCATCCTCCATCATATCACCATTTTCCTCATGTTCCTGAAGAAACACCATATAATTATCCGGAATATCATTTCTTCTTTCTCTAGTGGATCGCAGCAAAGACACTTGTTCTTGTTACAACAGTTCTTAAAGATGTTGAGTTTGCTCCTCAAGTTGCTCCTCTGGAACAACTATCTCATCTAGAATAGGGGTTTAAACAATAATGTCTTATTGAAGTTATGGATTTGCTTCATCAAAAGCAACTATATGAATTCGTTCAGGAATTGAAACTGATTTATCCTCAAGGACAAAGTCTCTAATCTTATTTCTCCATTTAAACTCAAAGAATGTAGTAATACCCATTTCAAAAATTATCTTTGATTTGGGATCATAAAATTTATATCCCATAAATTGCTCAAAGTAGCCAATAAAGTAACTACTTACTGTTTTAGATTCTAGTTTCTTTTCATTTAGCCTATAAGGCTTTGCCTCAGCTGGATAACCCCACACACAGAAATGCTTTAGACGTCGGCTCACCTAAAGCTCATAAGGTGTTTTAATAGTTGCTTTAGTTGGCACCCTATTAAGAATGTAAACTGCAGTCTTTATTGCCTCACCCCAGAAGGACTCTGATAAAGTTAAATGTTATATCATGCTCCTTACCATATCCTTAAGAGTCTAGTTTCATTGCTCAACTACACCATTCATGCTAGGTGATCCTAACATGGTGTACTGAGAAGTGATCCCACATTCCTCTAGGTATTTGACAAAAAGTCCTAGATGTTATTCAGTTGAATCGTCAGACCGACCATAATATTCACCGCCACGATCAGATTTAACTTTAATCTTTTTGTTGGGTTGATTCTTAACTTCAGCTTTAAATGTTTTGAACACGTCCAAAGTTTGAAACTTCTCATTAATTAGAAATAAGTATGCATATCTAGAGTAATCGTCTATAAGGATACAAAATATTGTTGACCATTTCAAGAAGGTGTAGGAAATGATCCACAAATATTCATATATATAAATTCCAAGACATCAGAAGCTCTTCATGCACCTAATTTCTTTTGTTTGATTTGTTTACCTTTAATGCATTCAATATAAACATTAAAATATGTGAAATCAATGAAATCCAGGATCCTATCTGACACAAGACACTCAACTTTATTTCTAAAGATGTGACCTAAGTGTTTGTGCCATAGTGCTCCTGAGTTGGTATTATCAATCTTTGCTTAGTACCACGGGATTCAACATGCAGAATTTTATGATAAAAAGTTATTGTTTCAAGCAAATAAAGATTGTCATAAATTGTAAGTGTACCAGTTCCAACCACATTTGAATTTAAAGACAAAATAACTTCATTGTTTCCAACATTACAAAAATATCTAGATTTGTTCAAATAGGAAATTGAAACTGAGTTATTTCTAAAAGGCGGTATAACAAAAGTGTCTAACAAATCTAAATAATATCCAGTACATAATAACAACAATGCAAGATATGCATGATATTTGGTATAGTCCTTCTTTACATGTCTAGGCTTGTAACAAAAGAATCAAATTTTTTCACCCTTATTTTACTCCTTTTGTGTTGGATCCTTAGCGCTTCATTCTTCTTCTCAGTATTTTCCTTTTGCCCTTTCCCTTAAAGGTGCTAGTCAGATAAGCACTTTCAGTCTTATCTTGTTTCAATCTATCTTTCTCTTATACATAAAATGAAATAAGCTCATTTAGAGACTATTTCTCTTTTTGGCAGTTATAACTGACCTTAAACTGATTGAATTTCGCAGGATGAGAATTCAAAACCAGATAAACAAGTACATCTTCTACTAAATTAATCTTTAAGGTCTTGAGTTTTGAAACAAGATGAGAAATTTCGATAATGTACTGCTTTATATTTTCTTTGCCTTTATACTTCATGGAAGTTAAGCTATGCAGAAGCATGCTTATTTTTTCCTTATCGCTTTTAACAAAGTGTTTCTTAATTTCAACAAAGAAATCCTTAGCATTCGTGATATCTTCAGACATTGCACCTCTAAAAGATTTCGAAATGCCGCATTTCATGATCACTAGACTCATACGATTTTAAACGATCCCACTTCTCATAATACATCCTTTGATCAAGGGTACTAGCATCCGTAAGAGAATAAGGTTATCTTTTTCGTGAATGCAACATCTAGATCTATGCAGCCAAGAACGATAAGAACATTCTCTTTCCAATCCTTAAAATTGGTACCATTAGGTACCAAAACTAAATTCAAATTGACAGATATTGTCGCAATAGCTGATAAAGAGAACAAAAGTAAACATAATAAATATATGCTCACATTCTCTTCTTCTCTCCTTAAGTTTCTCTTACTTCAATGCTAGGCCTCTGAGATTTTGGGCCTTTCCTTTTCAGCTTAGGTAAGGATACTATGCCCTTTCTATGTCTTTCAAATTTTAGAAGTTATTTTCTTAAGTATGCTCTGTAGTTGCGACTTTGGCTGATCTTCCACATCAGAAAAACTATCCTTAGCTGCTTACATATTATTTTGATTCTCTGATTACCGAAATAGAATGTAAACTGTGAAGAATACATGTCTAGGAAAGTTCTGGCTAAGGAAAGACCTGGTTTTTAAGTGTGTCCAGTGTGACCCTCCACTCTTTCCTGGGAACTTACCTGGTGTACTCTTTTACAGATTGTATTCTCTATTTCTGGTATGAATAGTACCCGTACGTATAAATAGTAACTGTATGAATAGTAACTGTACATATAAATAGTATCTGTATGTAAAAATAGTATTCATATGTATGAATAGTGACCGTATGTACGAATATTATCTGTATGTATAAATAGTATCCATACGTATGAATAGTGACCATATATATGAATAGTGACCGTACGTATGAATAGTAACCGTACGTATGAATAGTGACCGTATATATGAACAGTATCTGTATGAAAACAATCCTAACTTGTTTTCTCTAATCTTTCATGAAAATCTCTGTAGCGGAATACTGAAATTCATCTGTGTACTCTTGTCTGTAACGACTTAGAGAAGCGATGCTCGTACGGAATCCAGGTGAGTGAAACGACCCTGTTTTAATAGAGTTTTAGCATTACTGGTGATAAAAAGTATGTCGTAGGACACTCCCAAGATTCATAGGGAGAAATTGGATTCAAAATGACGAATATAATGAGATAATTAATCTAGAAGTATGGATAAGACGAAGCAAGTATCTCATGATGATGTGAAATTTGAATCATATAGTTATATACTATACCTGTTATATGGATGAATATTATATTGTATTTCTGATTATGATATGAAATATTGTACTATTGATTGTGATTGAGCGGGACAGTACCCTCTCTCACGGCAAGGTGAAAAACTCGGTTGACAGGGTGTCTTGACCAATGAGTGTGGAGACAACGATTCCCTCAGTAGGGATATAGCCCGGATTGGTGATAAATCCGTGAGGCGCCCTAGCTAAGAGGATGAGGTTGTGCGTCATGGCGGAAATATACATAATTGGTGAGCCGGCCTGTGTGCGCTCTCCGGGATATATTGTCATTGACGAGTACTAGTAACGTTTGTTGAATTGGATGAATTTTTATCTTCTTGTATGTAAAAGGATGATGTTGTGCGTCATGGCGGAAATATACATAATTGGTGAGCCGGCCTGTGTGCGCTCTCTGGGATATATTGCCATTGACGAGTACTAGTAACGTTTGTTGAATTGGATGAATTTTTATCTTCTGTCTATTGGTTGAGTATGAGCCTTCGGATATACTTGCATGACTGGTAATGTATTTGAATTTTATTAACGCGAGGCCGATTCGCTCATTGAGTTTAAAAGCTCACACTGTTTGTACAACCTTTTTGTTCAGATCAGGTTGCCAGCGAAGAATATCTGCTAGAGGAGTAGATCACTTTGGACCTTCCTGTTGTCGGGTAGACCCCTCTTTTGTTATAGATTATGTTGCTCTGTAATCGTCTAGGACATCTAGTTCAGGGGTTCGACATTTGGCTTGTATGTCAGTATAATAATGTATTTTAAATTGATAATCTATTATTACATACAAATCATCTCTATGATTTTCAGATAAGAAAATTTGATATATTTATCGGAAGGCTTACAGTGATGAGAGATTCATCATTGTGCCGGTCATGTGCCCAGAAAACGGGTCGTGACAAAGTTGGTATCAGAGCAATGGTTGTTACGTTTCCTAGTGATTACAGAGCAAGGTAACCTTAGTAGGGCCTCCTCTATCGTTGTGAACCCGGGCACAACTATAGAGAGACGGCTCTACTGAAGGTCCTGTAGGATGTTTTCATTTTCTTTCTCTCCGAGACTTATCTCTTCTTAGGAATTATGTTCTCAGTTTTAGTTTTAGACAGATATGGCCACAATTTTGAACTTAGTCAAGGAAAAGTTGTTATTTGTTTTGATTCCGTTGCTGTCGGATCAAAATTTTATATGGTGGATTTTATAAACTAAATTCATGATTGATTTTGTGTAGCTATATTATTTTAGGGTACAAGCCAATAAAAGAAACTACTTGCATAAAAAAAAAACACTGAAGGATTACATTGCAAAAAAAAAAAGGAAAGAGAAGTTTACTCATGCATGAGTAATCTAAAAGCGAGGTGGTCTTGGATTAGGAGGGTTGTATTGTATCATCACCCCTCGACCATTCCTTGGAGCGAGAGACAGAGCAATGTCGCAGAGGGTAGTGTAAATTCCATTCATACAATCAACACTTGTTTGCTGTTAATTGCAGAAGCACTGGGTGGACCAATAGAAGAACCTATCTATTCTCGAAGTCATTGCCGCGTTATTGCGTTTGGTTAACTTCTCCAGGTCCTCTATCATCTTCTTGAGATTCTTCACCTCATGCTCTAAACAGGCGATTTTGTCATCTGAGCTATGGCCTGTGCTAATCTACTCGGCTTCCTCAATCTTCTTCATCTTCTTTTCCTTTTGAATTTCTTGAGATCCCTCGAGAGGTCTTTTGCCCTTGTCCCTGCATAAACTTAAGTTTAAGTCAAGTTCTTCTTCCTTAGCCTCTACTGTGAGATCAATGTACTTCCTTGAGGCCATGATTTGAAAAAATTTAGAAATTTTTGTAAGAGTATGAGGCGAGAGGAATTCTGGGGGATTGTAGGCTCAGAGATTATTACTCTTTGTGGTGTGGTAACTGAGAACGCTGGGATGGTTTTTATAGAGAAAAATTAGGACTTAGAGACAAAGAAGATATCTTTTCACCGCACCCCTACACGATCAACCTATGGATTTCTGCAAGCTGGAAGCCAGAAGTCTAGGGTAGGCGTGCACACCAACAATGCGTCGCATTAATGCCAAAACCACGAAAGTCAGTATTCGGTGGATTTGCGGCCGATTTTACTCGGTTTTCCCATTTCTCCCATTGGCATTTTTCGAAATTCAAAGAAGTTGATAACATAGCCATCAAAGATTGCCTTGGATGCTTTTATGATGAATTGAAATACATTTCTCCGTTTTATTGTGTTGTTCTTAAGAGCCTTCAGTTGAGTATAATATACATAATTGATTGAATCATGTTGTAATTACATGTATGTATGTTATTCATGCATAATGAGTGAAGGCTACGATCAAGGAAAATATGTGATGATCCTACATATACTCATAGAGATGTGAAATCAAAATGACTTGGATAGAATAAAATGTGTAGATGATGATATATCTTCATGGTTACACATACTTACATATAATGCTCTCGTGGGCAAATGAAAGGCAGTGATTTCCTTACATCATGATAATGCTTAAGGCATGTGACCATAAGCAGTTAACTTTGTTTTAAAATATATATATTTACATATATATTATGTGTAAATCCAGAGTAAAGACACCCATTTGAATCTAAGATAAGGCTAATATGAGACTACCCGATCATAGAGGGACATCGTGATATGAGATTACAGGATAAAACAAGTTAGAGGGAGAAAATCTCTGACTGAAGAGCGTAGTTAGTCAAAAGTTTGAGAAAGGTCAAGATTAGCCGAAAATTTTTTGAGGAAATCTTTGACTTATGTTAATTGCATTTACTATTTATCTGCATGTCCGACATTAATTGCTGGCATTGCGACATATGTGATCTGTAAACCTTATAACGAGCGGCGTATAGGTTGTGGTGGCTTTAGCTCCAGGGGCTTCGGGTTGTCTATAAATCTTGTATGCCCGTTACCCTACTCATCGTACTAAGAAAACCTACTTCTTTCATTACATACCTATTTCTCAATCTCTATTCCTTTCTCATTCGAAGTTATTTTTGAGATCCCTAGAGCAATGGCCGATAATAAGTCTTTCAAATTGAATTTTGAGACTGGCAATGTAGAGCTTGATTTAAATCTAAGTCTCGGAAACAACAAAGGGAAGAGACCTGTAGACAGGTCACCAGAAATTAAGAAGAGAAAGAGGGATGTAATAGAGTTGGAGGAGGACAGTACTGCAACATCCTCAAAAAATAAGCTTGCATTCCTGGAGCGTAAGATAGAGAGCCTGGAATACAAGACAGAAGACCAGAAGCGACTAATAAATCGTCTCTTTGAAAACCAAGAGAAACTGATAAACCGTCGTTTCGGGGAACTAGCTAATCGAGTTGATAGACATTCAATGTTTGCAACTCAAAATTTTCGTGACCAACAAGCAAGGTGTATTGACTGTATGAACGGAGTAACTTCAGCTCTTCGCCAAATTTCTCAGGCACTTCCTCCAGAAACTCTTTCTAGGCTGCAACGATTAGCTTGCTCTTTAAGGTCTGAAGCACCTTCCTCTTCTAGACCTGGAGCACCTTTTACATTTCAAAAGTCTCATCGTCCTTAATTTATTCTTTCTTTTGTTTGTATCTAAAGCTATATTTGGTCTAAGCTTCATGTATTAAAATTATCTATGTACTAGAAATAAAATTTAAGTTAGTATTTAGATCTTCTTTGTTGAAGTGATTACTTTTACTGAAAGAACTTGAGGAATGAGAAGATGTTGGACTTATATTTCGTACTTGATTATGGAAATTCTAAAGCAGAGTATGGTAATATCCTTTTGACTGAGAAGAGTTACTAAAATGATATTTCATTGCATTTCTGAGCTATGGAGGAATGCTAAATAAGTATTTTATGAACCTATATATAGAGAACTATGGGTTTGCCCTAATCATTGAAGCGATACGACTCTATATGAGTCATTGAGCTGAGAGGAATTTCTATATATATTTATTTTATAATTATGCATGAGGAGTATGTTATTTACTTAACATATTTTATGGGATTGTTCTTCCTAGAGATTTATGTAATAATTTTTACGTGATTTTACTTTTTATATGACGCCATCAGCTGAGAGTGTCGCCTTAAGGTAGAAGGATCGCCTTCGGGCAAGAGTATTACCTATGGCCAAAATGATGCCTTCGGGTAGGGTACTTGTATTCGTAAAAGTTATAAGCTATGTGTATGGTAGCTTGTGTTCTGATATTCAGTATAAACTGGAAAGACCACGTGCCACTGTTGAGAAGACACCTATTTGAGGTTTTACATAGAGACAGAGTTCGTCTCTTATTAGGTTGTTTGAGTTTGGTAAAGGTTATGAGGATGAGACACTTTATGGTACAAAAGGTTGTGGAGAAGATTAAACTGATGAGGAAGAGATTACTTGCTGTTTAGAAAAGGCAAAAGTCTTATGCAAATTATAGAAAATGCTGTTTAGAGTTTACAGTCAATGGTATAATGTTCTTGTAAATCTCACCAAGGGTGTGATGAGGTTTTGGAAGAAAGAGATGCAAAGGATGAGATATGGACGAAGTAATCACATTTATTTCAGTCTTGAGATGAGTTTTGAATTCGGGGGACCGAATTCTCTTAAGGGGGTGATAATGTAATACCCAAGAAAAATAAAATATAAATATTTGTTTACAAACTACTGTTACTATTTCAGTATACAGTACTATTCACCTGTATAATACTATTTACGTACACGATACTGTTCATTTATACAATCGAAATGTCAAGTACTAGATGTGGTTTGGTCATAAGAGAAAACTAGAAAGAAGTTTGTAGGAGAAAATGACGTTTTATGTGTAAAAATACCCTCAGGGACTAAATTGAAAGGACTGATTTGAAAAGAAACTTAAAGGTTTAAGGTGAAAGGATAGTTTTCCCTTTAAATTTTCAATAGTAATAACAGAAAAATTTTGCATCGTATGCACAGTAACTGCATTATTAGAAATGTCATTTTCATGAATAGTAAATTGAATATTTTATTAGCGCATAGTGTCAAATAGTACCCTTGACTTTTGCTATAAATAGGCCCTTCCATTTCACTTCTAAACTCACACATTCAACTTCTCTTCTTCTCTCCTTAAGTTTCTCTTACTCCAAAGCTAGGCCTCTGAGATTTTGGGTCTTTTCTTTTCAGCTTAGCTAAGGATACTATACCCTTTCTATGTCTTTCAAATTTTAGAAGTTATTTTCTTAAGTATGCTCTGTGGTTGCAGCCTTGGCTGATCTTCCACATCAGAAAAATTGTCCTTAGCTGTTTATATGTTATTTTGATTCTCTGATTACCGAAATAGAATGTAAACTGTGAAGAATACATGTCTAGGAAAGTTCTGGCTAAGGAAAGACCTGGTTTTTAAGTGTGTCCAGTGTGACCCTCCACTTTTTCCTGGGAACTTACCTGGTGTACTCTTTTACAGATTGTATTCTCTATTTCTGGTATGAATAGTACCCGTACGTATGAATAGTAACTGTATGAATAGTAACTGTACATATAAATAGTATATGTATGTAAAAATAGTATTCATATGTATGAATAGTGACCGTATGTATGAATATTATTTGTATGTATAAATAGTATCCGTACGTATAAATAGTGATCGTATATATGAATGGTGACCGTACGTATAAATAGTGACCGTACGTATAAATAGTGACCGTATATATGAACAGTGTCTGTATGAAAACAATCCTAACTTGTTTTCTCTAATCTTTCATGAAAATCTCTGTAGCAGAATACTGAAATTCATCTGTGTACTCTTGTCTGTAACGACTTAGAGAAGCGATGCTCGTACGGAATCCAGTTGAGTGAAACGACCCTGTTTTAATAGAGTTTTAGCATTACTGGTGATAAAAAGTATGTCGTAGGACACTCCCAAGATTCATAGGGGGAAATTGGATTCAGAATAACAAATATAATGAGATAATTAATCCAAAAGTATGGATAAGACGAAACAAGTATCTCATGATGATGTGAAATTTGAATCATATAGTTATATACTATACCTGTTATATGGATGAATATTATATTGTATTTCTGATTATGATATGAAATATTGTACTATTGATTGTGATTGAGCGGGACAGTACCCCCTCTCACGGCAAGGCGGAAAACCCGGTTGGCAGGGTGTCTTGACCAATGAGTGTGGAGACAACGATTCCCTCAGTAGGGATATAGCCCGAATTGGTGATAAATCCGTGAGGCGCCCTAGCTAAGAGGATGAGGTTGTGCGTCATAGCGGAAATATACATAATTGGTGAGCCGGCCTGTATGCGCTCTCCGGGATATATTGTCATTGACGAGTACTAGTAACGTTTGTTGAATTAGATGAATTTTTATCTTCTTGTATGTAAAAGGATGATGTTGTGCGTCATGGCGGAAATATACATAATTGGTGAGCCGGCCTGTGTGCGCTCTCTGGGATATATTGCCATTGACGAGTACTAGTAACGTTTTTTGAATTGGATGAATTTTTATCTTCTGTCTATTGATTGAGTATGAGCCTTCGGATATACTTGCATGACTGGTAATGTATTTGAATTTTATTAACGCGAGGCCGATTCACTCATTGAGTTTAAAAGCTCACACTATTTGTACAACCTTTTTGTTCAGATTAGGTTGCCAGCGAAGAATATCTGCTAGAGGAGTAGATCACTTTGGACCTTCCCGTTGTCGGGTAGACCCCTCTTTTGTTATAGATTATGTTGCTCTGTAATCGTCTAGGACATTTAGTTCAGGGGTTCGACATTTGGCTTGTATGTCAGTATAATAATGTATTTTAAATTGATAATCTATTATTACATACAAATCATCTCTATGATTTTCAGATAAGAAAATTTGATATATTTATCGGAAGGCTTACAGTGATGAGAGATTCATCATTGTGCCGGTCATGTGCCCAGAAAACGGGTCGTGACACTTGTTGTAATAATCGAACACTGATAATAATACATGTCAAATAATAAAGTCATATTTGGATGTAATTTATTATTCACATGTATAAGCTTATAATTATCAAGTGTTTATCATCACAGGTGTACATGTAGTCTGGCCAAGTATTAACCTTCGTTTAGGCCGATTAATACCTTCATGGATTTACATACACACGAACATTTAACATTTTTCACAAGCAATCTACATAAGAAAGGTCACTTTGGCAACTTCTTACTTCAATTAACTCAAAAAAATGTTAAACAACCTTATATTTGAATTTGTGATTGAAATAAAGTGTTCTTTTTTTATGTCCATGTGTCTATATATATACACCCAAAAAATTCCATAAATCAAACCAAATACTGAATATGCATGTTAACAAATCAATTATTTTCCAAACATATAATTAACATTAAAAGTCAACAAAAGATATTATACATATAAATATATGTATATGGGTGCCTTACTGGACACGGTGTCAGCCATATATTGCCGTTAATAAGTTTTTTTTAAAAAAAAATTATATAATGACACAACAAAAAAAAATTATAGTTTAATGTCATTTATTTTTAACTATTAGCGTTAGTTATGACTGACGTTAAAGGATTTTGCATCAATTATCATAACTGATGCTAGACTCGGTGTCGCAACAAATATAGTATTAGTTATAGCAACTGTTGGAATGACTGACGTTAAATTGAATATTTAGTGTTAGTTCCAACTAACGCTAAATTATGATAAAAAAAATGAAATTTCACTTTTAGTGTCATTTACAACTGACATTAGTTAACATCAATTTTAAATGACGCTATATTAAATGACTCCAAATATAGCATCATTTATGACTGACGTAAGGATTGATTTCAGTTATAATTGACACTCTTATTAAGTTTTTTTTTTGGGTCAGTTAAAATTGATATTAAATTTAACGTCAATCAACTAATCATAATATTAGTTTTTATATCCTTGTTTATTCAATTTTCTTTTTTTTTTTAAATTATACAATGGTCTAAATTATACTATTCATACACAACTAACAAATTCTCAAGAAATAAATCTCAAACAGATATTTAATTGATAATAAAACTATCTTATACAATATCCAATATGAAATATATACTAAGTCTCAACAAATGTGACATATTGTTTAATATGTCAATGCAAATAGAGTAATCAAAATATAAAATCTAATATTCACTGAGACAAGTCATGACTAGCTCTACAAGATCTTTTATTTGTTGGTAGTGCTTTTTCGACACTTCCCTCATTTGAATCATGTAAACATAAAAAATTTAAATAAAATAATAGTTCTAAATAACAAAAGTTTAAATTTAAAACTTGTAATTTCTAGAGATACAGATCATTCCAAAAATCCTAAAGAGATAAGAAACTCCAAAAACTATCCACAATAACATGGGTCGGTGAGAAGTCTCAAGATTAATGGTGCACCAGACAAAATGGATTTAGATATGACAGTGGTCTAGGCTTGAATACTCACGTGGCCAAGTTTGTCACTTTGCTTCAAAACACCTTTCTAGACTGTTGGTCTCTCTTGGGATAATGACCTTCTTAAATTTTCAGTGAATCAAATGAGCAACGAATTTTATGCATTTCTTCAATACCTATGTTGATATTTTCTGATGACTGCATCAAAACAAAGAAATGAGCAAAGAGAAGACCCAATTATCATATATTTTTAAGTTAAGAACATTAGCATAATGAAAAGACAAGCATAAGTTCTATAACTGATCCCAAACTCACAGGAGTTAGCATATCCTCAATTGCAGAAATACAGGCCAATTTCAGTAAGGAACCAGGCTTGCTTTCCCTGAATGTCTGGGTAAAAGCTTGCATTAATGAAGTGAATAAGATAATCCAATCAATGGCTTCCAAAACTAAACAATCATTATTCAGAATCCTTAAAATGATATGTCTAACCCGAAGAAACCAAGATTTTCAATAGCTTGTTCCATGTGAAACAATTTTTGGAATAAAAAGAAGGAGTTGAATTAAATGCCTTTCCCATACAGGCATAGCTGATCGTGCAGTGTTACAACCCTGCACACTAACAACCCCAATCAAATTTGGATGAAGAACGACAATCACATTCAAATTCAAACTTACTCAATAGTTCAAACTTCAAAACTTATTTGTGCCTGTATCAGATTGATCCTGCTATGAGTCTTTTCATTGCTATGATTTCATTTAAAAGCTACGAAACTCAAGTCTCACATTAAAAAAAAAAAATCATAATCTAGTTTTGAAATATGACCCTTCCTAAAAGAGTATATAAGGAGATTATTCGATTAGGTTCCCAAAGATTCAAATGATTGACCTTCTCTGTGAAGATTAACATAGATTCTAAGTAATAGTCTATGTTTCAGACTGAACTCCCAAATCTACAACTATGCATAATACTAATACATACGACCCTAGGGCATATGACTGGGCAAGGTATGACAAGCTAATATTCCTATTGTTTGAAACCTTAGGCCATACGACTGGGCAAAGTAAGCTAATCAAACTGTGTCTCCAATGTATATGTACTGCATCTGCAGTTCAAATTTCAAACTGTAGAATTGATTCTTTTAAAAGTTCTTCTATATTTGTGTAATATTTTATGTATTTCTTGCTATTTACGTGAAGGTTTTTAGTTTCCTTCAATTTCATGATGCATTTTCTCTCCATGAGCTATTTTCAACTTGAGCATTAGAAAAATTAGGAAATTTGACTCTACTTACAAGAAATAACGATTTAGAAAGCCATCAAAGTAAAATATTAATCTTATCAGGATATTGTGTCCCTGTGACAATTATAAACTAATGAACAACTGCTATCTAGCCATCACAAGGGAACATTACAGAAACGATATTAAAATTGGACGAGAGAAAACCATCTAAAAAAACGATACAAGCTTCAGCGACTGATTAACAAGACAAGAGAGCTTGACAATCAGAATTGAGAACATAGATGCCAGAGTTGTATAAAGCATTTCGGAATTGCTAGTTGAATAAAACAGATGATTTACGAGAAAGTAAAATGTTTAACAATTGAAACCAATGAAACAGAACTGCTGAATTAAATATTCAAGTCCTTGTGTACTTAATAAAAATTAGATTCAGAAACGGTGATTGTCCAGTACCAAGAGATTGTAAGAATCCAGAATTTTCTCCTACAAATGAAAATACTGGAAAACAAAGACAAACCTGTTCGTGCTTGACTTCCTCTTAACCTTAGTCACTTCGCTCTCTCCGATATTAGAGAGAGGGGAAGGGCAGGAGAGGATAGAGGTCTGCGACGGAGACCAGATGATGACGGAGACAGTGAGCTTCGAAGAAACGACGATAGAGACGGTGAGTAGAGCAGATGACGATTGAGGCCTGCGACGGAGACGACGACGACTGACCAGATGATGACCGAGACTGTGAGATTTGGAGAAGAACGATGATTTGGAGAAAAGGAAATTTGGAGAAAGGCCGATTTGGAGGGACTAGAGATCTAAGATTTGGGGACCATTACTATAGAAATAAAATTAAGGATTTTTTTAATTCTATTAATTTAAAATATTTTTAATTATAAAATTATTAATATTTTAATATTATTTAAAAAAGTTTAATGTATATAACTAATGTTAAAAAAATGATGTTAAATATTTAAAAAACTTATTTTTTTTTTAATATTTAGCGTCAGTTTTTAACAATTAATGTTAGATAACTGATGTTAAACTTAAATTTTTTTGTAGTGTGAATAAAGATGTATGTTACCTTAAATTCCATGAATCCCATGAATAAAGATGTATGTTATGCACATATTTCAAGATCCCGTAAATTTCATGAATTCCATGAAAAATAAAAATAAATAAATTCATGAAGATCAAAACATAAAAGTGGCGTACTGCTTAATTGCTAAATAAGGCTGAAACGTAACTATCAAAATATTAATTAAATATTAAATATTTTAACAGTTTTGGTTGATTTGCCAAACAAGTAATTGCATATCAAAATCATACTGGTTATCAATCTCAAGGTATCCTATTGAATCCAGATTCACGCTAGGGAATTGAAGTCAAGTGTATATATATATTTATATATAAACAAGCAACTGAAAAAAAAAATTGAATAGAATTTGATCAGTTAAATATTTATATAGACACGATACGTAATACACGAGAAATCTATGAGTTGTTTCTGGAATCCAAACTGATGAATTACCAAAAAGAAACCGACGTGTACATTTAACATCAAGCGAAACACAATATAATTATATTTGATAGTCAATATAACTAAAAATAAGGGCCATGATGACAGATCATTAATGTAATGGAACCGTGGTTACACTTTCGGTTCACTTCATCTGTTGGTTCATCTCATGTCCTGTTTTTGTATGTGCTTGGCTTGCTGAATATAAGAGGACGCAGAAATTGACAGGTTTGACTGAGAATATTGTTAAATACAGTACAGTGGCTAGTCTACAATAACAAAACAACCAGCAAGAGCAGCGTAAGCAGCGCCTGTGCTTTTCATGGCATCAGATTCAGGAGCTTCCTCGTTCCGGAATTCTAGCAAACCTGCACTGCAAAATATATAAAAGATTGTAGCCCAACCCAATCAACAGAGAGGAAATAGGGGGGACGAAAGTGTAGTAGAGTGACAATATAAGAAAATATATATGGAGATGCATGTTATATTAATAACTTCCAAGTGGCCCAGGTGGGTGCGATTGAGTGAGTGACTGGGTCAACATCATGTTTAGCATGATTCTGCTTTGTGCAGGCCGCAATTATATTGGTGCTTGGGGTTCTAACTTCTAATGTAACACCCAGGGGTCATTTTAACTCAGATGTCACATAATTGTCGAAATATGTCGATATTTTTACTTTTTGAGTTTTAACACAAATTACAGTTACACTGTCAACTCATTAGTGTAATAAAAATAACGTGATAATTAACAAAGTAGCTAGATGATAATGGCAATATAAAATAAAATAAAATAAAAAAGTAAATAATAACATAATGTTTAACGAAATTAGTTAACTTAATATATATTTCCAAATAGTCATTAACAATGGAGATATGGACGACATGCCATCACTTAATTAATTTATTTATTTATCTCTAATATAATTGTCAAGAATTGCTTCTTAGCTATGAGTATATCTTTTTAACATATAATTAAATTGGTTGATGTGGGTGCAATATGCAGAATGGCCTGTACAACAAGTTAGTTAATTAATTAATTTTGTTAATAATAAGATATCATTAGCATTTAAGACAATATTGATCGTTTTTGTAAATGTGTAAGAAAACTTATATAAAATAAACCTTTGTAAATGTGTTCTCATTTATTTGTATGTGTGCACAGCATCATAACATATCTGTTTAAACGCATGTGATGCAGTATCATATACATGCGTATACCTATGTTTTACACTTTTTGAAATTTCAGTTCATAATATATAGTGTGTTTTTGTTTAGATATGCAATCTTATAGTATTTATGTGAACATGTCCTATTATTTTGTCGGTAAAAGTATACTTCATGTCCTTAACATTTATACTTATTTTTATTTATATCCCTTAACTTTGTTTTTAATCAAACATGTCTCATATATTTCAAATTTGATCAAATATGCTCTTTTTTTAATACCGTCAAGTGAATTAACATAAATGCTGACTTCATGATGTAATCAAAGATAACCCAATTACAGCCTAAGAAAGGGAGAATACTTCAATTGGGCCTCTAACTCGTTCAAGGGCTAAAGGGTTTGGATATTGGGCTTAACCACATTGTTGAAAGTGGAAGAAGTGTGAATAAGATTGCATATGGGATGGTTGCATTTGTTGAATATAGTTGTAATCTATTACCTAGACATTTATTGTCTTTGACATTTAACTACCTATGCATTTATTGTCTTTGACATTTAGTTACCTATGCATTTATTATTTTTGACATTTAGCCTACACTACTTGACTTTTAGTTGATGCATTTAATGCATTAGTTGGAGTCTTTTGTCTTTTGTTTTGGAGACTCTCTATAAAAAGGGTCTTTGCCATATGTTGTAATCGATCATTGAATCATATAGAAGATATTGGCATTTTGCTTTCAAGAGGATTCTTGAGTTCTTTCTCTTATCTAACTTGGGTTAGTGGCGAGAGCAGCTAGATTTCTTATCACTCACGTTCTTCTTTCTTGAGTGTGGCGAGATCAACCCATTTCTCTTAGTTGTGGCGCCCTTTGGCTTATCAATTGAGTGATTTGGTTTTCTTTGTTTGTTTCTTTCAACCTATCTAGAAAATTGATTAAGTGTTTTCCCTCCAGAAATCACATCATATTGGTATCAAAGCCACTTCAATTCAGGTTCTATTATTTGTTTTGTGTTTTGCCCCTTCGTGGAAAGCTTAATTTTATTACATTTTATTCTGTGTTTTGCCACCTACATGGAAGGCTTAGTTTTCCTTATTTTTTATTCTGCCACCTATATGGAAGGCTTAGTTTTCCTTATTTTGTAATCTGCCACCTACATGGAAGGCTAATTTTCTGGTCTATTCATCTTTATCTTTATTTCTATTCTTGTGTTGTTCTATTTTATTCCAGCTTTTTTATTAAAAAAAAAATTCATTGTTACTGTTCATTGTTCATCGTTACTGTTCATTGTTAATCCGAGTGTAAACACTTAGAGAGTGAACTTACCCTTCACCAAACTCAAACCAACAAATTACAAATCACTATGACAGGAGAAAATAGTTCTGAAGTTTCTTTTAGGCTTAGCCTACAACAAGCTCAAATTGTTGGCCTACAAAGAGGTCAAGAAGAAATGATGGAACAAATAGCTCAACTAACCACTCAAATGGCTAGATTTATGGAGCTACAATAACAACAACCAAGAAGAGGAGCTTATGTTGAACACCATGGAGAAGAATCTGAAGCTGAAGAAGGTGAAAAACCTAGGCAAAGAAGGCAGCAGAGGGAACATGATGCCAACATTAAAATGAAGATTCCTCCATTTAAGGGAACAAGTTCTCTTGAAGAATACTTATAATGGGTGCAACGAGTAGAGAAGATTTTTGAATATCAAGAATATTCAGAAGCTACCAAATGCCGTCTTGCAGCCCTTGAATTCACTGATTATGCGAATCTATGGTGGGAAAATTTGAAGAATCAATGAAGAAGAGATGGAGAGGAGGAAGTTCGAAATTGGAGATTGATGAAAAGGCTCATGCAGAGTCGTTTTGTACCTAATTACTACAAGCAAGAGCTTTATTTTAAGCTTCAAAGCTTGAGGCAAGGAGGTATATGTGTTGAAGATTATGTTAAAGAATTTGAAACTTTGATGATTCGGTGTGAGTTGAATGAACCCCAAGAGCAAACCATAGCTCGATTTCTTGGTGGTTTGAACAGAGAAGTTGCTGACTTAGTAGAGTTACAGAATTATGTCTTCTTAGAAGATGTAATTAAATTGGCAATTAAGGTGGAGAGACAGAAAAAGAGAGTTTATGGAAGAAATAATGGAGTGTCTAAACCATTGGGGAGTAAACCTTTCCAAACACTTTCCCAAACCTCAAACACTACCAAAGGGAGTAATAAGGAGATATGGAAGAAAGAGCCGAACAAATCTGAAAGTTCTAAGGGGAAGGATAAGAGAGAAGACAACCAACCCTGTCACGACCCATTTTCTAGGCACATGACTGGCACAATGATGAATATCTCATCACTGTAAGCCTTTCGATAAATTCTTCCCACAAGTAAAATTGTTAGTCATTATCTCTATATTCTCAAAATACCATTCCTTAATAAATACAAAGAAAATACATCAGATTTTCTTAATTAATAATAGATCCTCAGTACAAAACACATTATCATAATGAAATACAAGCCAAATACCAAACCCCTGACCTAGATGTCCTAGACGGTTACAGAGCAACATACTGTATAACAAAAGAAGGGCCTACCCGACAGCAGGAAGGTCCAACGTGATCTACTCCTCTAGCGGATATACTTCGGCGGCAACCTGATCTGAACAAAAAGTTTGTACAAACAGTGTGAGCTTTTAAACTCAGTGAGCAAATCGGCCTCGCGTTAATAAAATTCAAATACATCACCAGTCATGCAAGCATATCCGAAGGCTCAAACTCAACCAATAGACATAGTTAGAAATTACATACAAGAAAAATTCATCCAATTCAACAAACGATACTAGTACTCGTCAATGGCAATATATCCCGGAGAGCGCACACAGGCCGGCTCACCAATTTTGTATTTTTCCGCCATGACGCACAACCTCATCCTCTTAGCTAGGGCGCCTCACGGATTTATCACCAATCCGGGCTATATCCCTACTGAGGGAATCGTTGTCTCCACACTCATTGGTCAAGACACCCTTTAACCCGGGTTTTCCACCTTGCCGTGAGAGGGGGTACTGTACCGCTCAATCATAATCAATAGTACAACAGTTCATATTATAATCAGAAGCACAATATAATACTCATCCATATAACAGGTATAGTATATAACTATATGATTCAAATTTCATATCATCATGAGATACTTGCTTTGTCTTATCCATACTTCTGGATTAATTATCTCATTATATTCGTCATTCTGAATCCAATTTCCCCCTATGAATCTTAGGAGTGTCCTACGACATACTTTTTATCACCAGTAATGCTAAAACTCTATTAAAACAGGGTCGTTTCACTCACCTGGATTCCGTACGAGTATCACTTCTCTAAATCGTTACGGACAAAAGTACGCAGGTGAATTTCAGTGTTCCGCTACAGAGATTTTCATGAAAGATTACAGAAAATACGTTAAGATTGTTTTCGTATAGATACTGTTTATACGTATGGGTACTATGCATACGGTCACTATTTATACGTATGGTACTATTCATACAGTCACTATTCATACGTATGGGTACTATTTATACCAGAAATACAGAATACAATATGTAAAAGAGTACACCAGGTAAGTTCCCAGGAAAGAGTGGAGGGTCACACTGGACACACTTAAAAACCAGGTCTTTCCTTAGCCAGAACTTTCCTAGACATGTATTTTCCACAGATTATATTCTATTTCGGTAATTAGAGAATCAAAATAACAGCTAACGACAGTTTTTCTGATGTGGAAGATCGGCCAAAGCCGCAACCACAGAGCATACTTAAGAAAATAACTTGTAAAATTTAAAAGACATAGAAAGGGCATAGTATCCTTACTTAAGCAAAAACGGAAAGGCCCAAAATCTCAGAAGCCTAGCGTCGGAGCAAGAGAAACTTAAGGAGGGAAGAAGAGAAGTTGAAGGTGTGAGTTTAGAAGTGAAATGGAAGGGCCTATTTATAGTAAAAGTCAAGGGTACTATTTGATACTATGCGCTAATAAAATATTCAATTTACTATTCATGAAAATGACATTTCTAATAATGCAGTTACTGTGCACCTTACGCGTGGAAAATTTTCGTTTATTTACTATTAGAAACTTTAAAGGGAAAACTATCCTTTCACCTTAAACCTTTAAGTTTCTTTTCAATTCAGTCCTTTCAATTTAGTCCCTGAGGGTATTTTTACACATAAAACGTCATTTTCTCCTACAAACTTCTTTCTAGTTTTCTCTTATAACCAAACTACATCTAGTACTTGACATTTTGATTGTATAAATGAACAGTACCATATACGTAAATAGTAACAGTAGTTTGAAAACACGCATTTATATTTTATTTTTCATGGGTATTACATTATCACCCCCTTTAAGAAATTCGGTCCTCCGAATTTAAATTACCTCAAGTTGTAAAAAGATGCGGATATCTAGAACGCATGTCGGCCTCGGCTTCCCATGTGGCTTCTTCGTGAGTTTGATTCCTCCACAAAACCCTGACGGATGGAATCTCCTTAGATCGGAGTTTCTTTACTTGACTATCGAGGATAGCCACCGGTATCTCCTCGTATGACAAGTTTTCATCTACTAGGATAGAATCATTCTGAGAAGGGTGAAGTATGTGAGAAGGGTCATGAAGGTACTTCTTTAACATGGATACATGAAAAACATGGTGAATCCCTTCCAGATCCATAGGTAGGGCAAGCCGATAAGCCACTTTTCCCACTCGTTCTAGAATCTCATAAGGCTCGATGTATCTAGGACTCAACTTTCCTTTCCTTCCAAATCTCAACACACCTTTCATTGGAGAGACCTTAAGGAATACCATATCACCGACTGAGAACTCCAAATCACGTCGTCTGTGGTCAGCGTATGCCTTTTGTCTACTTTGAGCTGCTCGCATCCTATCTTGTATTGTCTTAACCTTGGTTAGGGCATCCTGGGCCAAGTCAGGTCCTAATGCTTTCGCTTCACCTACCTCGAACCAACCGATCGGAGATCTACAACGTCTCCCATACAAGGCCTCAAAGGGTGCCATCCCAATAGTGGCCTGGTAGCTGTTGTTATATGCGAACTCTACAAGATACAAATGCTTTTCCCAGCTACCACTGAAATCTAGAATACAAGCTCGTAACATATCCTCTAGCGTCTGAATCGTCCGCTCTGACTGTCCGTCTGTCTGTGGGTGAAAAGCGGTACTAAGGTCCACTCAAGTACCTAATGCCTCTTGAAAACTTTTCCAAAAACGAGAGGTAAATTGAGGACCTCTATCAGAAATGATAGATATAGGTACTCTATGCAACTTTACTATTTCTTTAATATACAATTGTGCCAACGTTACTACACCATAAGTGGTTTTGACTGGAATGAAGTGTGCTGATTTGGTTAGTCGGTCAACAATGACCCAAACTGAGTCATAACCTCCTGTGGAACGAGGTAGACCAACAACAAAGTCCATCGTCACTCGTTCCCATTTCCATTCAGGAATCTCTAATCGTTGTAACGAGCCTCCTGGCTTTAGATGCTCAGCCTTAACCTGTTGACAGGTTAAACAACGAGACACAAATTCTGCTATGTCTTGTTTCATTCCTTTCCACCAGTAGATTTGTTTCAGATCCTGATACATCTTGGTGGCTCCTAGATGTACAGCATATGCAGCACGATGGCCTTCTTCCATGATGTCTCGTCTAAGAGTTCCAACATGTGGTACACACAACCGTTGTTTAAAATGTAAGACTCCTGTATCGTCGAGTGTGAAATTATTCACTTCACCAATCTTCACCTTTTCCATAATTTGGACAAGCTCAGGATCCTCCATTTGAGATATCCGTATCTGGTCAACAAGGGAAGATCTAGCCCTGATATGGGCTAAGAATGATCCTGTTCTTGTAACCTCAAGAGTAGCACCTTTTGCTCTCAGCTCTTGTAGTTCTTGGATCAAGGGTCTTTTTGTTACTGCTATATGGGCCAGACTACCCATAGATTTTCGACTCAAGGCATCTGCTACCACGTTCGCTTTGCCTGGGTGGTAAAGAATATTGCAATCATAATCTTTTAGTAATTCTACCCATCTCCTCTGCCTCAAGTTTAAGTCCTTTTGGTCGAAAATATATTTTAGACTTTTATGGTCAGTGTAGATTTCGCAAGTTTCTCCGTATAGATAATGTCGCCATATCTTTAAAGCGAAAACTACTGCTGCCATTTCCAGATCGTGGGTGGGGTAGTTTTGTTCATGTTTCTTAAGTTGTCTTGATGCATATGCCACTACCTGGCCATACTGCATGAGAACACATCCCAACCCTACTCTTGATGCATCGCAGTATACTGTAAAACCTCCTGGTCCTGAGGGTAAGACCAATACAGGTGCGGAGATTAACCTTTTCTTGAGTTCTTGGAAGCTTTCTTCACAAGCGTCATCCCATTGGTACTTTACCCCTTTCCTAGTCAGTCGTGTGAGAGGGGCGGCTAACTGGGAAAAATTTTGGATGAAACGACGATAATATCCTGCCAATCCCAAGAAGCTGCGAATCTCCGTGACGGAGGTAGGTCTAGGCCACATTTTGACCGCTTCTACTTTGCTTGGGTCTGCTTGGATGCCATCTTTGGAGATCACATGTCCCAAGAAAGTTACACGATCAATCCAAAACTCGCATTTAGAGAATTTGGCGTACAATTGATGATCCCTCAATGTCTGCAACACAACACGAAGGTGTTGTTCGTGCTCTTCTGAAGTCTTTGAGTACACCAGAATTTCGTCTATGAAGACAATGACAAATTTGTCTAAAAAGGATTTAAAAATTCTATTCATTAAATCCATGAAAGCAGCTGGTGCATTCGTTAATCCAAATGACATCACCAAGAACTCGTAGTGCCCATATCTGGTACGGAAGGCTGTTTTAGACACATCCTCCTCCTTGATCTTGAGTTGGTGATAACCAGACCTCAAGTCAATCTTTGAAAAACACTTGGCTCCTTGAAGTTGATCGAAAAGGTCGTCGATGCGAGGCAACGGGTATTTATTTTTGATAGTTACCTTATTCAGTTGCCTGTAATCTATGCATAGTCTCATCGATCCGTCCTTCTTTTTCACGAACAGAACAGGAGCTCCCCAAGGTGAATAACTTGGCCTTATAAAGCCTTTGTCTAGCAAGTCCTGTAACTGAGTTTTTAACTCTTTTAATTCTGTTGGTGCCATTCTATAAGGGGGTATGGAGATTGGGCGAGTATCTGGTGCTAACTCTATCTGGAACTCAATCTCTCGATCTGGGGGTATACCTGGTAGATCATCTGGGAAGACATCTACAAACTCCTGGACTACTGGAACGTCTTCTACTTTTAGTTCTTCTTTCTTAATATCTTTAACGAATGTCAAGTATCCTTGACAGCCCTTTCGCAATAAACGTTGGGCACACATTAAAGATATAAGATTCCCAGAAATTTCACTCTGTTCACCATGAAATACGAAAGAAGGCTCCCCCGGAATATTGAACTTAACTATCTTATTATAGCAATCCAGGGTGGCATGACAAGATGCCAGCCAATCCATGCCCAAGATGACATCAAAGTCTGTCATATCTAACAACATTAGGTCTACTGTTGTATTTATTTCTCTGACTCTTACCTTGCAAGCTCGATAGCCTCGTTCTATTAGTAAGGTGCCTCCAGTAGGCGTAGTTACTAAAAACGGACATTCTAATCTAACAACTTTTTGCTTAAAGTTCTTAGCAAATAATGGTGACACATAGGAATGCGTAGAGCCAGAGTCAAACAAAACATGTGCAAAATTTGATTCAATCAGAAGAGTACCTGCTACCACCGTATTAGACGCCTGAGCATCTTGATGGGTTAAAGCGAATACTCGAGCGTTCCCTCGGCCTGCTGAAGCCTGCCCTCGACCACCTTGTCCTCTGCCAGCACCTCTTCCGATTCCATTGCCTCCTACAGTTACAGGGGATCTGTTGGCAACAGTAGCCTCTGATTGATTAGGGCGTACTGACCCTTGGCCAGATCTCGTATAGAGTTGGGGGCAATCTCTTTTGATGTGGCCCTGTTGACCACATTGGTAACAGACCCTAGTGTTGTTGTTGACAAAACAAGCTCCGAAGTGATTTCTTTCACATTTAGAGCACCAGGGCCTTTGTTGACCCCCTGTACCACTTTGTTGACGCTGTGGTGCACTAGCGGTAGAGGCTGCACATCCAGAACTCTCTCCGTGGTAGCGTGATTTCTCATCTTGTTTCCTCTTTCTTTTGTTATTCCATTTTTCTTTTTGCATATCTCTTTCTTCCATTATACGGGCGATGTCGACGGCTTCTGTGTAAAATGAAAAATCTCGTATTTTCGATCCCACCTTGTCAAATAAAGACTCTCGAAGGCCTTTAATAAACCGTCGGATCTTTTCTTTCTCAGTTAGGACCATGTGAGTAGCATATTCAGACAACTCTATAAACAGATTGTCGTATTCATCGACGGTTCGTGATCCTTGCCGGAGTGCCTCAAACTCATTCATCTTTGCTTCTCGTATACTCTCCGGAATAAATTGTTCTCGAAAAATTCTTTTAAAGTCATTCCATTTAACGGGTGGGGCATTTCTGGCCATGCCCTTCTTCCATGTTCGCCACCAACGGTCGGCCTTACCTCTTAACTGAAAGGTAACAAGGGTTACTTTTCGAGGTTCAGGGCATTCTAGCGTGTCAAGGATTTTCTCACAGTCATCGAGAAAACGTTGTGGGTCTTCATTAACATCTCCTGCAAAGGTTGGCAGATTCAGCTTCATAAATTCTGAGATTTTGACCTCTCTACCTACCCAATCCTGAGGAGGGGGTGGAGGTGGCATCTGGTCTGTCTCTTGTACTTTTGCAGCATGTACTGATGCCTGTGAGCCATCTTCAGATGATTGTCCCATCAGAAGTTCCTTTAGCCCATTCACCTCGTTCTGCATTGCAGCTAATGCTTTCATCACTACAGTCGCGTCGATTTGTGATGGTTCTCCAGCATTTCTTCCAGGGTTTTCAGTGGATATTTCTCTGTTTTGTGCATGGTTATCTTCTGCACGGTTAGGCATCTCTAGTCTTGCATTTGCTGACTGAGCAGCTGGAGGGACCAAGGCCCTGCCAGATCTTGTGCGGATTCCAGAAGCGTTTGATTTTCTTGGTGCCATCTAAACTTATTCTACAATTAAGAATAATATATATCATCACTATTATGCTTCAAGTAAAGACACGAAAGAAAGGGATTTTAATCTCTACAGGGCTTTTGGTGGATCTTCATCCTATGGTCGTGCTGCAGTCACGACAATAGGGGAAGGCCCACTAAAGACACCTTGCTCTGTAATCACTAGGAGACCTAACAACCTATGCTCTGATACCAACTTTGTCACGACCCATTTTCTAGGCACATGACCGGCACAATGATGAATATCCCATCACTGTAAGCCTTTCGATAAATTCTTCCCACAAGTAAAATTGTTAGTCATTATCTCTATATTCTCAAAATACCATTCCTTAATAAATACAAAGAAAATACATCAGATTTTCTTAATTAATAATAGATCCTCAGTACAAAACACATTATCATACTGAAATACAAGCCAAATACCAAACCCCTGACCTAGATGTCCTAGACGGTTATAGAGCAACATACTGTATAACAAAAGAAGGGCCTACCCGACAGTGGGAAGGTCCAACGTGATCTACTCCTCTAGCGGATATACTTCGGCGGCAACCTGATCTGAACAAAAAGTTTGTACAAACAGTGTGAGCTTTTAAACTCAGTGAGCAAATCGGCCTCGCGTTAATAAAATTCAAATACATCACCAGTCATGCAAGCATATCCGAAGGCTCAAACTCAACCAATAGACATAGTTAGAAATTACATACAAGAAAAATTCATCCAATTCAACAAACGATACTAGTACTCGTCAATGGCAATATATCCCGGAGAGCGCACACAGGCCGGCTCACCAATTTTGTATTTTTCCGCCATGACGCACAACCTCATCCTCTTAGCTAGGGCGCCTCACGGATTTATCACCAATCCGGGCTATATCCCTACTGAGGGAATCGTTGTCTCCACACTCATTGGTCAAGACACCCTTTAACCCGGGTTTTCCGTCTTGCCGTGAGAGGGGGTACTGTACCGCTCAATCACAATCAATAGTACAACAGTTCATATTATAATCAGAAGCACAATATAATACTCATCCATATAACAGGTATAGTATATAACTATATGATTCAAATTTCATATCATCATGAGATACTTGCTTTGTCTTATCCATACTTCTGGATTAATTATCTCATTATATTCGTCATTCTGAATCCAATTTCCCCCTATGAATCTTGGGAGTGTCCTACGACATACTTTTTATCACCAGTAATGCTAAAACTCTATTAAAACAGGGTCGTTTAACTCACCTGGATTCCGTACGAGTATCACTTCTCTAAATCGTTACGGACAAGAGTACGCAGGTGAATTTCAGTGTTCCGCTACAGAGATTTTCATGAAAGATTACAGAAAATACGTTAAGATCGTTTTCGTACAGATACTGTTTATATGTATGGGTACTATACATATGGTCACTATTCATACGTACAGTACTATTCATACAGTCACTATTCATACGTATGGGTACTATTTATACCGGAAATACAGAATACAATCTGTAAAAGAGTACACCAGGTAAGTTCCCAGGAAAGAGTGGAGGGTCACACTGGACACACTTAAAAACCAGGTCTTTCCTTAGCCAGAACTTTCCTAGACATGTATTCTCCACAGATTATATTCTATTTCGGTAATTAGAGAATCAAAATAACAGCTAACGACAGTTTTTCTGATGTGGAAGATCGGCCAAAGCCGCAACCACAGAGCATACTTAAGAAAATAACTTGTAAAATTTAAAAGACATAGAAAGGGCATAGTATCCTTACTTAAGCAAAAACGGAAATGCCCAAAATCTCAAAAGCCTAGCGTCGGAGCAAGAGAAACTTAAGGAGGGAAGAAGAGAAGTTGAAGGTGTGAGTTTAGAAGTGAAATGGAAGGACCTATTTATAGTAAAAGTCAAGGGTACTATTTGACACTATACACTAATAAAATATTCAATTTACTATTCATGAAAATGACATTTCTAATAATGCAGTTACTGTGCACCTTACGTACGATGGAAAATTTTCGTTTATTTACTATTAGAAACTTTAAAGGGAAAACTATCCTTTCAACTTAAACCTTTAAGTTTCTTTTCAATTCAGTCCTTTCAATTTAGTCCCTGAGGGTATTTTTACACATAAAACGTCATTTTTTTCTACAAACTTCTTTCTAGTTTTCTCTTATAACCAAACCACATCTACTACTTGACATTTTGATTGTATAAATGAACAGTACCATATACGTAAATAGTAACAGTAGTTTGAAAACACGCATTTATATTTTATTTTTCATGGGTATTACAAACCCTCTAAAAGAAGCCGAGACATTAAGTGCTTCAAGTACTTAGGTCATGGGCATATAGCATCCGAATGTCCTAATAGAAGAGTGATGATCTTGAAGGAGAAACAAGGGGAAATAGAGAGTGAAGATGAAGATATTGTAGAGGAATGTGAAGAGGAAGAATATTTTGATGAAGAAGAAGTTGTTGAGTATGCTGATGAAGGTGCTGCCTTGGTTATTAGACGTGCCTTGAATATCCAAGCCAAGGTAGAAGAAGAACAGAGGGAGAATATTTTTCAAACAAGGTGCACTATCGGAGGCAAAGTTTGTAACGTGATAATTGATAGTGGGAGCTGCACTAACGTTGCTTCAACAACCTTGGTTGGCAAATTGAAGCTACCTATCATCAATCATCCCCGTCTATACAAGCTGCAATGGCTAAATAATCATGGCGAGATGAAGGTCACCAAACAAGTAAAGATACCTTTCTCTATAGGGAAGAATTACAAAAATGAGGTGTTGTGTGACATAGTCCCTATAGATGCTAGTCATCTTCTACTTGAGAGGCCATGGCAATTTGATAGAAGAGCACTACATGATGGATTCAAAAATACCTACGCTTTTGAGAAGAATGGAAAAAAGATTGTGTTGGCACCCTTAAAGCTAATACAAGTACAGCCGAAAAGAGGATGTAATCGAGGAGAAGAAGCCTAGTTGTTTTGCTTCTTAGAATGAGTTAAAGAAGGAATTAAAAGGAATGAATTTGTATTATTGCTAATTCTCAAGGAGCTGAATCTAGAACTTGCAGAAAAGCTTCCTAAGCTTGTGAGGGAGTTGATAGAAGAATTTGAGGATGTCTTTCCGAATGAGCTACCTAAGGGATTGCCACCCTTAAGAGGAATTGAGCATCAAATTGATTTGGTGCCCATGCTACCTTACCAAATAAGCCAGCATATAGAATGAATCCAGAGGAAGCTAAGGAGCTAAAAAAGAAAATTGATGAGTTGATTGAAAAGGGTTATGTAAGGGAATCCATGAGCCCTTGTTCTGTGCCTACATTATTAGTCCCTAAAAAGGATGGCTCTATGAGAATGTGTGTGGACAGTCGTTCTATAAATAAGATTACCATCAAATACTGCTATCCAATTCCAAGATTGGATGACATATTGGATGAGCTGAATGGTTCCAAGGTGTTTTCAAAAATTGACTTGAAGAGCAGCTATCACCATATCCGAATGAAAGAGGGAGACGAGTGGAAGACAACCTTCAAGACAAAGCATGGACTTTACGAATGGATGGTAATACCATTTAGGCTATCTAATTCCCCTAGCACATTTATGTGATTGATGAATCATGTGCTTAGATCTTTCATTGGAAAATTTGTTGTTGTATATTTCGATGATATTTTGATCTACAGTCAAAGTTATAAGGAGCATGTGCAACATTTGAAGGAAGTCTTGGAAGTGTTGCGAAAGGAGAAACTCTATGCTAATCTGAAAAAATGCTACTTTTGTTAAGACCATGTGATTTTTCTTGGCTTTGTAGTATCTCAGCAAGGAGTGGGAGTTGATGAAGAAAAAGTGAAAGCTATCAAAGAATGGCCCGTTCCAAGAACCATATCTGAAGTAAGAAGTTTTCACGGGCTTGCCTCTTTCTATAGAAGATTTGTAAGGGATTTTAGCACCATTTTAGCACCCATAACTGAATGTATTAAGGGAAGAAAAGAGTTCAAATGGAGTGATGCAGCCCAACGAAGTTTTGAGCTTGTCAAAGAAAAATTGTGCAATGCACCCATATTGGCTTTGCCTAATTTTTCTAAGACTTTTGAGATTGAATATGATGCTAGTGGAGTAGGAATTGGAGCTGTACTTCTTCAAGAAAGGCGTCCTATAGCTTATTTTAGTGAGAAGTCGAATGGAGCCAGTCTTAACTACTCTACCTATGATAAAGAGTTCTACTCTTTAATTAGAGCTCTTGAGACATGGCAGCACTACTTATTACCAAAAGAATTTGTAATTCACACAGACCATGAATCACTCAAACACTTGAAAGGTCAAAGCAAGCTGAATAGAAGACATGCAAAGTGGGTGGAATTTCTTGAAGCTTTTTCTTATGTGTTGAAGTATAAGAAGGAAGAAACCAACATTGTTGCAGATGCCTTATCAAGGAGATATGCCTTAATTTCCATGATGAATGCTAAATTGTTGGGATTTGAATCTATTAAAGATCATTACATGGAAGATTCGACACTTGCTGAAATTTATCTCGCTTGTGAGAAAATGGCATATAAGGGATTTTATAGATATGAAGGTTTTTTATTTCGCTTGGGGAGGCTTGTAATTCCAAACTATTCTATAAGGGAATTACTTACACGAGAAGCTCACGGAGGAGGATTAGCTAGACATTTTGGTGAAACCAAGACATTGGAGATGCTGAAAGAGCATTTTTATTGGCCTAACATGATTAAAGATGTACATCATGTGATTGAAAATTGTATTATTCGCAAAAAAGCCAAGAGCAAGGAAGCAGCCCATAGACTTTATACACCTCTACCTGTTCCATATCAACCTTGGACTGATGTTAGCATGGATTTCGTGCTAGGCTTACCAAGGACACAAAGAGGTAAAGATTCGATCATGGTTGTTGTTGATCGTTTTTCAAAAATGTCTCATTTTATTCCATGCCATAAGACAGACGATGTTGTGCACATCGCCAATTTATTTTTCAAAGAAATTGTGAGACTTCATGGCATTCCAAAGAGTATCGTGCAGATCGTGATGCCAAATTTCTTAGCTACTTTTGGAAGACTTTATGGAGGAAGCTAGGAACAAAGTTGCTCTTTAGTACTGCCTGTCACCCACAAACTGATGGGCAAACTGAAGTGGTGAACCGAACGCTTTCTACTTTGCTAAGAACTATCATTGGCAAAAACTTGAAAAGTTGGGATGAATGCTTGGCCTATGCTGAATTTGCTTATAATAGAAGTGTACATGGTACTACTAAACACTCTCCTTTTGAAGTAGTTTATGGGTTTAACCCATTGAGCCCACTTGATTTAGTACCATTACCACTTGAGGCTCGAGAATGCATAGATGGAAAAAAGAAGGCTGACATGATAAAAAAGTTACATGAGAACATAAAACAGCAGATTGAGAAGAAAAACTCCACCTATGAGAAGACTGCCAACAAAAGAAGAAAATTTGTTCAATTCAGTTCTGGAGATTTAGTGTGGGTTCATCTTCGAAAAGAAAGATTTCCAAACCAAAAGAAGTCTAAATTAATGCCAAGGGCAGATGGTCCTTTCCGTATCATAAACAAGGTAAATGATAATGCATACAAAATTGATTTGCCTGAAGACTATGTTGTTTCTACTACTTTCAATGTGAGAGATCTTTCTCCGTACTTAGAAGATAAAGAGGACTTGGATTTGAGTCCAAATCCATTTCAACCAAGGGAGGATGATGTAATCAAAGATAACCCAATTGCAGCCCAAGAAAGGGAGAATACTTCAATTGGGCCTCTAACTCGTTCAAGGGCTAAAGGGCTTAGATTGGGCTTAACCACATTGTTAAAAGTGGAAGAAGTGTGAATAAGATTGCATATGGGATGGTTGCATTTGTTGAATATAGTTGTAATCTATTACCTAGACATTTATTGTCTTTGACATTTAGCTACCTATGCATTTATTGTCTTTGACATTTAGCTACCTATGCATTTATTGTCTTTGACATTTAGCCTACACTACTTGACTTTTAGTTGATGCATTTAATGCATTAGTTGGAGTCTTTTGTCTTTTGTTTTGGAGACTCTCTATAAAAAAGGTCCTTGCCATATGTTGTAATCGATCATTGAATCATATAAGAGATATTGGCATTTTGCTTTCAAGAGGATTCTTGAGTTCTTTCTCTTATCTAACTTGGGTTAGTGGCGAGAGCAGCTAGATTTCTTATCACTCACGTTCTTCTTTCTTAAGTGTGGCGAGATCAACCCATTTCTCTTAGTTGTGGTGCCCTTTGGCTTATGAATTGAGTGATTTTGTTTTCTTTGTTTGTTTCTTTCAACCTATCCAGAAAATTGATTAAGTGTTTTCCCTCCAGAAATCACATCACTTCAGTCACATCATATGCCACGTATTACCACGTGGGCACACTTAGAGAAATTACCAAAATACCCCTAAGGCTTTTTAACTTCAAATGGGATGAAAACCATTTAGAGACATTTATCTCCAAGCACTCAGACGACGTCATGTGGGCTTCCCTTTCTTCTGTTGACGATCGAGTTCATAAACGCAGATGACAAAGACGAAAGATGACTGTGACGACATGTAGGTAAGCTCAGTCATTCCTCTTTGTTTTGTTTGCCTTAATTTTGATTTCTAAAATTCTAAAATAGGTTCCTATGAGTTTGTTAATTTTTAGGCTTTAGATTATGTTAAGAGTTAGTTATAAAAATTAAATAAAATAAATATGTTAACTTTTTATAAAATTGTTTATCTAACAATTTAACTTGGAAGTGTATAAAATTGTTTATAAGAATATATTTTATAAAACATTATTTAATTATACAACAATTTATCAAAATTTAAAGGTCAATTTGTATAATTAGAGAAGTTAATATTTTGTTTAAACTCAAAAGCGTACCAACTATTTTGCAACATATCAGTTATTTTTGGCCCCTCAAACAGGCACATAGACCAAACGAAGAATTCATATTAAAGAATATAAATTTGAAGGTAAATTTGAAACCACATGTTGATAATAAAGATTTCATAATTCAAAAGTATATCATTTGTCTTAATACAACAATAAAACATCATTAAATAAGTTGTCATACATTTCTTACAACACATAATTCACCCTCCTAACTTAGTCACTTCACAAAATATATATTCACAATCAAAAGCAATATCAGGAATAAGATTAGAATATTCTTCATCATCCTTTCTTCCTTCAATTCATCTTCAAATGTTCTAATCTTCTTATTAAGATTATACATGGCCAATGCATCGACTTCAATTGGAGGATCTGATGAAATGAAGAAATCATAGCCTCCTTCATCTTATATATTTAAAGTCAATATGGTTTAACTTATATATTTAACATCAAGTAAAACACAAAAAAATTTATCCTCTAATTGACATTCATATCATACCACATAATTTTTGCATCCCTTTGACTTGGATTTTCTTAAGTTTGTGAAGTCGCCAATCGAGTATACTCGTCGCAATCATAGATGAACCTTCCCTTCCTGCCACTGTAACTTGAAACTTGGGATGCCACTGATACTATTACAGGCCTAATATTGATATGGGTGAACATTAATGATACATAAATGAGAATGGATATATTAGATGCTTAATTATGAGATGCAATATTCATTTTCATCTTTTGTTGGGTTTTCAATCAAAAAAGTAAAGAAACAAAGCAGATAGGGGCGCCCAAAAAATCCAAATATTAAATCCTTCTATTGGTTAAATAGTTTCATTTTCATAAATTCAAGTTTCTTGTAATTCACACTCCCAGTGAATACTAAATGAAATTACTAGATGACTATACGTTTCATCTTCTAATTCTTTTTTTTTTTCACTAAGTTACTGCCTTTTCATGATGATTCAGATTTCCATATGATCAAACAACAATAAAGCAACATCATTAAATCTTCCTCAGATGAGAACAATGAACCATCAACACACACACAGAGAAAGCAAATTAATACAGAGGAATGAATGACCTAGGTATAAAGGTGGACGAAAAAAATGAACTCAAAATTATAATTTTCTTCATATGACAACAATGTACCATGCGCACCTTAGGGCATAAAATAAGGAATGGAAGATGAAAGAAATTAGGCCTCCAATATTGGTTCTAGGCAGAATTAAAGCAAACACAATGAAGAGGAATGATTGAGCTTACCTACACGCTGTCGCGATCATCCTTTGTGGTTGTCGCCTATGTTTATGAACTTGATCGTCAACAGAAGAAAGGGAAGCCCACACGACGTTGTCTGAGTGCTTGGAGATAAATGTCTTTGAATGATTTTCATCCCATTTGAAGTTAAAAAGCTTCATGGGTATTTTGATCATTTCTTAACGTGTGGCCACGTGACAAATACGTGATACATGACATGGCTGATACACGTCATATGCCAAGTTAGCTTTTTTATTAACTCACTTGACGATGTTAAAAAAAAGGTATATCTAACAAAATTTAAAACATAAGAGACATGTCTAACCGAAAAATAAGGTTCAGGAGTATGAATGAATATATGTATAAATGTTAGAGATATAAAATATATTTGTGCCTATTTTATTATTAATATTATACACATTCTAAATTTGACATATTTACGTGTTTGTTACATCAGATGTCAATTTATGTACCTCATTACTAAACCAAACGCGAAGCACAAATTATCAATAATCTTATAAGTATATTGATCTAAATTTTTAAAATATAACATTATCTATAATTTATTAATATTATTAAATATATATGAACTCGTAGTTTAATATCTATCGAAACAGGTGATTCAAGAGTGTTTTTGAAAATATGTTTTAATTTTTTTCATTTTTCTGTTTTAAAAAGATAAATTATTTTCAAAACACACCCCTTAAAAATTCCATAATTTTTTATTATTTCTTATTTTTTAAAAAACATAAAACTACAAATCTTCGTTAAATCTGTCATTGAAAATATTTATTTATATAACATCAATATATATATAAGAAAGAAAGACAGAAGACCACAGGCATCGTATTGAGAAAAAGTCGACTTATTGCCCTTCATGAAAGTATTAAGAACAAGCAATATAAGGCTATAGGATGTAAAGATTTTGCAAGAAAGTACAATTACATAATGTTATCAGTGTTAGGTATGCTAACCTATACTAATTGGTTGTATGATTTTGTTCCTTCCCACGCGCATTTAGTGAATCAAGGTTTTATGAGTCATAAAAGTTGAAAAATCACTTTTAAATGTTGCACTAAAAGTCATTACCACAAAACCAACAACCCACGTACTAGGACCCGTATTCTGCGCAAAATTGTCTCGAGTATTTCAATCATTGAGGGGCAAGCAAAAATTCTGACAATAATAACCACATTCCGGCTAATCAATTACTTTCATACACAGCGGGGGTTCCTCCATATCGCTGACACCGCAAGATGCGCTGCAACCAAATGCGAATGGTATGAACAATGAATACTAACAGGCATTAAATATTGAAGTCAAATGAAACTCTAGCAGCATACATACACTTAGAAGTCATATCTTCAAGATTCCTGATCAACCAACTGGTTCCAAGAGAGACATCTTTCAGCACCCAGAACAAAGAAAAACAGAAAAAATTAATACAGTATACTAAATGCAATACCATTGTTAATACAGCATACTAAATGCAGCAATACTGATACATAAAAAAACTGACCTCAACATTCAGGTAGTGACATTCCAGATAAATGTAGAATTTGACCAATCAATTTGGTAATATCTTCAACAGCTCAATGTCAAACAAGAGAGTCTTGTCTATCAGCCCTTGGTTCCTTAGCACAAAATCCAGAGCTCGTTGGCCCTGAAACACATTCGCATTGCATCTTCCTCAGTATCCACTTGAATTTTGGCTGTACAAAAAAATCTATTATTACCGAGAAAGTTGTTGGTCTTGGGCCTCTCTTGTTGAAATCATTATCAGGATATCCCAATTCTGGGGGAACAATTATCCTGCATCACTGAAATACATAGTGAAATTTCTCTCTGGAAATTATGTACCCATGATGCACCTGCCCCAGCGTAATTGAAGGAAAAAAAAGGATTTAGACTGGATGTTTTGAACCGACCATTTCCAGTAATTCAGAATTCCACCCCAAAAGGTTTTAAAGTCCCCCAAATCAAGGGCTGGAGCTAAATAGAAGTTGCAAATCAAACAAATCAAGCATTCAATATCAGGTTCATGGATGGTCGATTGTTAATGTACTACGCATGGTGCTATACGCATAATACATGTTACTTAAAATCCAATTATTCACGAAGCTCATTAGGTGTGCATAAAACAAGTCAGACATACCACATGTTACAAATTTCTGAAAAAAAAAAGGAGGGGGGAGGCCAGATTAAGCACCTTCGAATGCCCCCAAGAGCCATGCCTGAAACAGCCTCTTCAAAAGCTGGTACGACCTGAACATTCAATGAACATAGGTGACCATTCTTCACAACCTCCAGTTTGTGTAGGGTATCCACAAAAAAGCAACTGAAGCATAAGCCTAAAAAATTGTCCGACTGAGTACTTAATATGTTCTAGCATCCTATAGTAATGTCCACTAGTGATTTCATTTTTCAGTGTTTTAACAAACCTAACTAAGAAGTTTTTTTTATTATTTTTTATTACAAGGGGTCTTGAACCCATGACCCTTAACCTACAAACTCAAGTCCCATATCACTTGAGCTACAAGGTTGGTAGTTACAAAACCTTGCTAACAAGTAATTCAAGAAAACCACGGTCATGGAGTTAAAGTTCCACTTATTCAACTTGAAGAAGTCTGTAAAATGCTAGTCAAGTGTAATATGGTAATGGTCATATTTAAGCTCCTTTGGTAGCAGAATGTAACTATATTATATGAGTTCCTTACCTTATTGTTTGGGTAACTGGAGGTCATGCTAAACTCTACCTCTCTTTTTCCAATCTTTTTTCTCCAGAAAGAAATTTTTATTTTTCCTCTTATTGCTTTCTCCAAAAATCATTTTCTACTGATGAATTATTATGCCAAAGCAAGCATCATAAATATTGTCAGATAAGTAAGTGAACCAACGTTACTTCAAGTTCCCTTTCTGTTGGAAAGACTCAGTTGAAACTTGAAATTCTTCTATTTGTCCTGAAAGTACATTTTTTTTTTTATCCTTCATTTTCTCCTCAGAAAATCCTTTTCCTGACAGTTGTGATAAACTGTCAAAAATAAGAAGCATCAATGCATCATAAAGGGTATCAAATGTTACCCAGCATTTCAACAAGTTTTCTTATTCTACGTACTCTGAAGACTTTCTAAATTCTTGATCTAATTATCACAACAAGTTTTCTTATTCTATGTACTCTGAAGACTTTCTAAATTCTTGATCTAATTATCACAGCATAGAAAGCTCTAAATATGAACTGTTTGTTGTCTCACATAACAACACACAATATAAACACTGCTCAATCAATAGTATTCATAACCTGGACAGTAATTACATTCAAATTTCAAGGAACTAGGTTGTCGTTATATGAGGTCTCACCTCTTGAGATCCTATCTTGAATTTGAAGAAGTCCTTGTCATCACCCTGCATGTTAAAAAGCAGAAAAGCTAGTGTGTACTAATTAATTATTTGAGCAATGTCCAATTAGAAAATAAAAATAATTTTATACCTCAAAAGAACCACCCTTTGTTTTATTCCGGGCTTCAAATATGCGGCCATAATAACCTATGGTGTAACCATCCCAATCTACCTGAATAGAATTTAAAGTCCATAAGTTGCTTCAATTATCTAATTAGAAGAGGCAAGGATCTCTGGAAAGTGCCACCTAGGCAGATATAGGCTACACTAATTTTCTATACTCAAGCTTCCAAACTTAGAACCAAAAGTTGAAAAGCCATCCATGAAAAATCATTCTAGACAACATAGAAAGTTTTCTATCTGAATTCTAGAACAAATATAATTAAATTGAGAAAAATAATGTTTTCATTTTGATTCAACACCACTCTATAAAGATAACTGGCTAGATTAGGTTTTAAGTCAATCTGTAAGACTATGCAAACCAAAATTTAGTGGCTTACCACCACGGTCTCTCCCATCTTTGGATTAGGGCCATTTCCTATGCGTAAGTCCTGCATTATTTATTTATATGAATTTAATTAAAAAATATATAAACTACATATTTTAAAGTATTTGCATTATACCAACCAATTGTTGACCTTATACTGGAGTCCTGATTCAGTTTCTGTGTAGTCTGGGTATCGCATTTTTGTCTTGCCATAATCTTTCCCTCTGAGCGCTGGCACTGTACGTGACACAACATATTACTTCAAGTCAATGTGGCTACGAAATTTCTCATGCTTTTGGCAGTCCTATGCAACTCAAGGGTACATGTTAATGACAGCATAAACATGGAAGCAACCTAATTCTATCATCACTAGAAAAACAGTAGCATCACTTCCTTACAGGAAGCAACAGATCCTAAATTTTTTATTAAAAAAAAAAAAAGTTCTCTTCCTAAAATGTTCCAAGTCTTAAATCTATACTCATGCAACTTGGAGATAGTTATAGTTGGCAGTTATACATGGACAAACTGAATTAATGAAATACTGGGGAACGTTTGTTAGTAGTAGAAGTTGAATATCAACCAATATAGGAAGGCTGCTATCCTGCTACCAAATTGTTAAAACAGATTTTGCAATACCACCTTGACTAATATTTCTGTTATCAATAATTTCACCCTACAATTTTAAGCAAAAAGGGCCAATTTTAATATTCTTCCTAGAGCCGCCGAATCTCTCCAGGTCAACCAACAAAAAGTACCAGAGGGAAGAGACGCTGCCCTTTTTCATAATGCATCATATAAACAGATAAACAAAACAATTTGATTAAGCTGATTTAAGCTTACAGTTTTCAGGTCCCAATTTCTTTGTTTTATCCTGCTAAAATAAAGAGAAAGTCGTACAATATAGCTTGCCATAGGAATGGTTAGATATACTGTTGTGGTTCTGAATAAACACTCCAAATTACCGAGAGACTTAAAATCAATGTGCATGAGAAGATTACTCAAAATGAATGCCTTCTAGTATAAGCCAGGCGTCAGTATGAGTGACTATTAATAAAGAATAAAGCATTATTGTTAACAGTTAGACAATAAACAAATTAACTGCTTATCTATGTATGGGGAAAATAAGAAATTACTGTCAGCATATTCAGTTGCCACAACACTTCCGCCATTTGAATTATTCCACAAGGTTCCCGAAAGCATCCCGATGGAAGAGAGAACCACTTTTCTTCGCTCAAAAAACCCCAAGGAACCAGTCTTGTTATTTTTGCCTGTCAACATGGAAAAAACGATGCATTCTAAAAGATACTCTCATCGGATCGGGGAATTTTTTTTCTTTTTGGGTGTAAGTTAATAACGAACCGCGGGAAGAAGAATCTGAAAATTTCTTGGGTTCCTGATAATTTAAAAGGAAAAGGACATTAATCGCTATATAGATGAGATGAATTCAGCAGATTAATTCGTTAAGGAGATGCAAAAAGCGTACCAGGAATGTCGGTAGGGAGTCAACAGATAAAGCCATGGTTGACGCCATTACTGTAAGCAAGAGACGGATAGGGAGGGAGGAGACGGTGAGTGGAGCGGATTTGAGCTTCGTAGATTTCGCTGGAAGAGATAAAACGGCCCTTGCGGCTGCTTGTACGTCAACAAAAAATGGGGAAAAAGTGAACTAAACAAGTTACGTTATCCATATTTATTTATCACAAACTAATAAATAATGTTATAACTTTGTATAACAAGGTTGTTTTTATCAAAAAGGTGAGAATAATGTCAACAGAAGGATATCCTACTTCCCTTTTATATATATAATATTAGTTGAACATATTTTAATTGTAATATATATTTATTGGTTATTATGTTTGAAATATGTACTTATAGAGCTTAAATAATTTCAAGTTACGTTACTTATATTTGGATAAGTAATGTTTGTAAGACATTTTTGTTATAATTTTATAAAAAAAAAATTATATAGATGAGTATTAATTTTAAAAAATTGCTTGTTTTGAAATTTTTCTAAATAATGGGTTTGGATTCGAAGAATCAAAGATTTCATGAGAAAGATGTGGAAGTTAAGTTTGGTAACCGCAAAAATATGATTTAGAGATGAGAAAAATATTTGTCTTCAAACCCAAAAATAAAACTTCAGTAATCCTCTCACATCCTATTTATGATGATTCCTAACCCTTGTTAATATGTTAATTTGAAATTGGAATTCTTCACATATTCAGGTTGACATTTCCTTTTTAATTTTTCGGTCGTTAATTCGTTATATTCAAGTTGAAATTGTATAATCTTAAAAAAATAAAATAAAGAATGTGTTCAGCCTAGCCCTTGGTCCTTCCATTGTATTCAGACGTTTGAGGGAGGAATTTCGGTTGCGTACTCTGTGGAAGCAACAAGAAAAGTAGTGAAGAGCAACTTGTTCCCTCCATAGCCTTCCCAGTCCCACTTCCCACAACCAGAAGATAGAGAAAACAGGACGAGTAAGAAGCAAAAAATAGAAAATTTAGAGGGTTCAGGAAAGAGGATAGTGGCAGGGAGGCAGAAGGAATAGCACACGACACTAATAGGATGAAGGTATTTTTGTGCTCTCCTTCGTGGCTGTACTCCGCGTCTCTGCTCCTCGTGGTCTTAATCAGTATTCTTTCGGCCCCAAAAAATAAAATGACAAGAAGGCATCCAAAAACAAAACTAGATGTTTCGTATTTGGTATCGGTATAGTACTTGTGTTTTAATTAACTTTTCAAAGTCCATGTACTTTCTTCTAAATGAATTTTGTCATAACATTAGTTTTTGTCATAACAATCATACTCATTAAATTGACGGCCAAATGCTTATGTACCATAAATCATAGCTAATGTATAATCATATAACTTTTAAATTGACACACTTTCATCTCTGTTCACTTCTTCCTCTAGTGACGAATAATTCGTCAATCAACTCAACATAAATTTGACAGTGTTATTGCAAAAACTAACATTGCCAACTTATTCAGAAAATGGCAAAATAAACAAGTATATAAATCCATTTGTGACTAAATAAAACACTAGATCGAAGTAAATAAACTAAATGTATAATTTGACACAAGATATTTTTACACTTTACTGACAATATCCAATTCATATTATAACCGAAGTCTTACAAACCAACCGACAAGCACATCTACAGCAGCACTGTCAAAATGACAAGCGACTGCCTTTATTAACTCATAAGACACCATAAAGATCACAACTCTCACAGGCTGACCAACCTGAGAGAGTTTGCCTTCTCTTGGAGGGTATCAAGGAGGCTGTCAAAGCTCTTCTTAAAAGCTTCCACTCCTTCAAGTTCAAGCTGGGAGCCAACAAAGCTCCAGTCAATTCCCGTTTTCTCCAAAGCATTGTATACCCCTTCAGCTTCAGATGTATTTGAATCAATCGTTCTGGATACAGTACCATGATCGATAAATGCTTGAAGCGCTTGGTCTGGCATGGTCGACACCTGATCAGGAAGATGACAATGTTATGTGATACGACAAAGTTAAGCTTAACGATTATGTGATGCTGATTTCCAAAGTTTTCTAAAACCAATCCAGGTCAAAACAGAAGTTTGTTAGCTTCTAGGGAAATGGATCAACCCCACGGTGACTATTAAGAGACAGATGATGATAAATATATCATGGCTTACAGTGTCAGGTCCAATAAGAGGAGCCACGTATAAGGTGTCAGGGTAGGCAGGATTCTTGACGCTGGTTGAGGCCCAGAGCAACCTCTGCTTCTTAGCACCTCTTTTAACAAGGGCCTCCCACCTTGGACCAGAAAATTTCTTCTGGTAGAGCTGGTATGCCAGGGCAGCTTGAGCTACTGCTGCCTATTAAAATCAATATAATTCACCAAAAATTAAAAAATAAAAAAGGGGAAAAAAAGGGAAGAAGAAGAAGAAGTCAATATGGCATGACACCAGCAAATTTGGTATCCAGAGGTACAATAACTCCACAAGGAAGAATTGGCCTGCAAGATGCAGTTACCTTCCCACGCAGATCAAGGGCCTCAGGGGTGCCAATCTTCTCCAGCATCTTGTCAATGAGAGTGTCTACTCGGCTGACAAAGAAAGAGGCAACACTTGTGACTTTCGAGAGGTCACTTAGCCCAGAAGCCTCAAGACCATCCAAGTAAGCGTCAATTACAGCTTCATATCTTGCAAGAGAGAATATGAGCTGTGGGCACAAGAATGAAAGTAATCATATATCCAGACTGCCGAGGAATGGCAAAAGCAAACAAAATAAATTATACTCATCAAGAAAGTTCCCGACTATAAGCTAATTCAGCTCAAAGATGCCAACCCATAGAAATTTCCTCACTTCTAAAAATAAGCCAGCATGAGCTTTAAAGATTAATAACACTCATCTCCAGTTTCAGGGTACTGACTACCCACCATAGAGCAGTGAAACATAACACTAAGGAAGCATTTGGAACTCTTTTATCTCATTCATGGTATCTTTTGATTGCATGGTATTTCAAATGTTCATATTTGGAAAGACAATAGAAATTTGGGTTAGAAAAAATACAAATAGTATTTTAAAAAAGGTTAACAGAGCTAAAAGAGTTGTGATGTAGGATCTGTTTAGTTTTTCAATAATACGAGACACCACACAAAATGGTGCAATCCAATGACATCCCAGTATCCTAGATGTACCAAATATCAGGGTCAATATGACAATGTACTCAACTCTTGATACTAACACCTTCATTTTGTAGTACTATACCTACACTACAAAGGACAGCGCAAACTTACAGTCACATTCACACTTATCCCACTTGCAATAACTTCCTTGATTGAAGGGATACATGCGGCTGTAGCTGGGATCTTTATATATACATTGGGGCGAGCAACCACTTTATGAAGCCATTTTGCTGCCTCAATGGTCTCCTCAGTATCATCAGCAAGCCTAGGAGATACTTCAACAGAAACATAGCCATCACCACCATCAGTTTGATCATAAATTGGCTCAAATAATTTGCATGCATCTTGAATGTCCTTCACCACAAGTTCCCAATATGCCCTCTCAATGTCTTTCCCCTCTTGCACAAGTTCCCTGCATGAGCAAGTAATATGTCTTTAGAAATAAGACCATTAGAGGAAATGGGTTGAAGTTTAATACAACCATTAAGTTTAGACTTACACCACAAACAAAGCGTACCCATACCCGTAAAACACAGAGATGGGGTAACAACCATAAAGCTAACAGCCTAAGATGGAAGCTATATTCATCAGACCAGAAAATCCTTTCTCCTTTATTTATTTATTTATTTTTTGTTTCTCGCCTTTGTATAGTTGTATCTATTAATCTATTATACTCACTACACTAAAAAAACTGCAGAAACAACAACAGCACGCTAAAGGAAGAAGTTATGAACTGCCCCCATCTCCAATCAAGATATAGGAACTGAAGATCATCATATATGTAAGTCACTAATCCAGATTAACTGTATTATTATTTATTAGACCACACCCATTATCAATAATCTACACTCAAAAACACTACGAACGGCCACCTTGATAAGTATGTTAATGGTTCAGACTACCACAGCTATTTTCTACCAGGAAGCCTTGCCGGAAAAGGCCTACACAGTTGAGTCATACCAGGAAGGAGAAACGTCAGTAATACTAAATGTTTTTATTTACCTGAATTGATCATTGTAAGCATTCGAAGATGAGATTGCTTTCTGAAAAATCTGCAATCACACATACCAAACGGCCATTTTTTAGGTTTGGCAGTCATAATCTAAAAGCTAATTTATGGATATCTTAGTGTAAATCCTATAGCCAGGAAAAACAACTTCATGTATGTAGGTAAATAGAAAGAATAAGACATACAGAAAACAAAACAAATACTAATAATTACCGCAGGATTGCTAGTTACGCCTCTGACACCACTTGCTATCAGAGGGAGGAGATCTGTAACAGGTCGACACAGGTTATCGTACCATGGACTCTGCCCTTCTTTCTCATAGAGATCATGAAGCACTGTCCTCTTTGCAGGACTTCCATTTCCATCACTTTGAGAGCACCTGATTCTGCAAGAACACCATAATATTAGTGTTACAGATAAAAAAGAATTCCACAGGGCATAAAACAACCATAAAGTATTGGGAAGCACATTGCACTGATTGATAGAGTCAAATACGTAAATAATAAATATGCATGTGTCTATGTATTTATTTACAGGAAAAAAAAAAAGAAGAAGAGTGAACTATCAAAGAATAGAGATTCAAAAGGTTGAAAGCCTATTAAGAATGATAAAGCTTGACGCGTGATACTAATGTTGATATTTTGCAGAGGTGTAGCTGAAATGTTGTTTAAACAAGAAAAGTCGAGAGTTTTTTAGTGTAAAAGCTAACATAAACAAGCGCAGTGTTCATCGGCTTAAGATCCAACAGCCTAAGTTTATGGCTGTCCAACTCTAGACATGCATGATCAGTTTGAAACTGGAACGCTATCCATTGTACAAGTCAGAAGGTCATCATCTAATAGACAAGTCTTGAGTCATTTGATCGACAAGACTATTAGTAATATTTTGTCAATATTCAATTCAGATCGTACCAGTGTTTCTTTAAATTTACTAATAAAACTGAAACAAAAAGGACCAGAAAGTGGTCGGTAAACAAAAGTTTGAGAGATAAATTGAAGAAAGCAGGACAAAGGGAGAGAACTTACACCAGAGATCCCCTGGAAAGGTGAGGCAGATGGGTTCGCACGGACGATGTCGAAGAAGAAAGATTGGATTTGAAAGTGGAGAAAGAGGGGAAAGCAACGAAGCACTTGGGTTGAGAGTGGGAAGATCTGGGGCTGGGCCTAAGGCTGGATGATAAAGAAGAAGCCGGATTTGGATTGGAAAGCTTTGAAAGGGAAGCCATGAGGAGCAGCGATCAGACACCGAGAGAGAGAGAGAGAGGGGGGTTGGTGAGACGTGAGAAAGGTAGGAGTTGATCGGGGTAGTGGCCGATGGCTGCGCTGGGTTTAATTAATGGAATTATATATATAATATATAGGGGAGAGCACCATGACGACGGGTGCACCTGCAAACTAAATTAAGATTCCCCCAGCGCATTGGGTAATTCATGCCCGTTGGATTTAACAAATCCAACGATTAAAAACAAACGTTATTTATTTATTTTTTTCAACAAATTTTTTAATTTTTCCAACGGGTCAGAAGAGATCCAGTGCGGGAAAAGCAGGCCTGCGAACTTTTATATTTTTATTATCATGACAAAGATATGGTTATGATAAGTATATAATTTTTAAAATTAATTATATATTTTATATAATTCAATATTGTATAATTATTTTTTAAAAAAATTTTTACAAATATTTTATTTTTAATAAAAAATTGAAAAAAAATATAAACAACTATATAAAAATCAATTCCTCAATACAATGCTTTTAGAATTCAGCCAGTAGTAGACTGGTAGGAAAGTACTACTGGCAGGAAAGTTATATATATATATATATATATATATATTTACCCACACACATCTCATAATAAAACTATAAAATATAATTATTTTACAATATAAATTTATTAAATTTTTATAAGGTATTATTATCAAATTTGTTTTACTAAAACTTAATATGTGTAAAAAATTTAAAGAGAACTAACTATGTAATATTAAATTGTACAAAATAAATAAATGTTTTTAAAAAGAATATACTTGTTTAAAATATAAGAACTGCAGTTTATGTTTTAAAACATATAAATTAAAATTATAATATATGTAAAAAATATAAAGAGAACTAACGATGTAATATTAAATTATAAAAAATATATATATGTTTTTAAAAACGTATGCTTGTTTAAAATATAAGAACTGTACTTTATGTTTAAAAATATATAAATAAATTTTTTATTTATTATTATATGATAAATTTTAAATATATAAAAATTATATTAATTTTAAATCAGATATTATTTTCCTTTATTTTTTATCCTACTTTCAAGTAAACAACTTTACTATAAACACGTGGCAAGTTGTCATTCAAATATTACTATTATATCTAAGTTTAGAGCTTTCTATCAATGACTTTTAAAATTATATGTTGATAAATTAATAAAAAATATCAAAAATATATATTGAAATTGATATGAAAGAGTGGAAAGTAATCAAAATTTTAAAAACATTGCTATATTCTTAAAAAAATATAATAAAAATTAATATAATTTATTATTATTCTTAAATTTTTAAATTAAATTAAATAATTGGCAATGGTAACTAATATTAGGACTAGAATTAATTATTTTTTATTTTGTTATTTCAATTTCTAATAAAAATATCACTGTAAAAAATTACTTAAAAATTATAATTATATAATTTTAAATTATAAAAATTAAATACTTATTTTTACGATCCATATATTTATCATATTTGTTGTTAGAAGATCTCATACTAAAAATATAAAAATTACAAATAGATTGTTTCAACTTTACTATTAGTTGGGCTTTTCATTTATAAAGGCGGCTAATTACTATATAACGCCAAATTAGGGGGGAAAAAGGCAGATACCGATGAATAGATATATTATCTATATGTATTTAATAATTAATATTGTCGTAAAATATTTAAACGTAAATAAAAATTATCAAATGTCATAAAAAATTTGCATGAAGAAATTTTCCGTTGCCATAGTTGATTGATGTAAATCTTTTACAGGAAATGGCTAATTCATTAATCCCACTTAAACGAATTCATTGACGCCCGTAATTGAAGAATTGTATCAAATATTCCATTTGATTGAATAAACATGATCCATTTGATAACTACTGCAAATATAATTTCGGAAGATATATGTGAAAATAATATAGATTAAAAATATCCAAGTGGAAGAGTTATTCTTATTTATTTATTCATTATTAGTATTATTATTATTTGGTCGGAAAAAGGGAAGAGTTAAGCCAACCTCCCTTGCCTCTCGCTTAGTCCAAGGGTCAATGTAACAAAACAACGATTAACAATAATGTGTGACCCTTGTGAGATCAACCCTTCAGTCCTGGTAAAGGAATTTTGATAGCGCCAGCGACTGTCATTTTTCTTATCTTTTATCTTATATTTTTAAAAAAATACAAAAAATTTATTTATTTTTTAAATTTAATATCCAATAAATTAGTATAAATATTATTATAAACCTTAAATATTACTGTAAATCCAAAACTTAAATCTTAAATTCTAAATCTTAAACCTAATAAATTAAATTAAATATTATTGTAGACCATATATATTACTGTAAATTCTAAATTCTAAACCATAAATCCTAAACTCTAAATCTAAACCCAAAAACCTAAGTTCTAAATCCTAAACTCAATAAATTAAATTAAATATTATTATAGATTCTAAATATTATTGTAAATCCTAAACCTAAAACCTTAAATTCTAAATTCTAAACCCTAAATCTTAAACACTAAACTCTAAATTCTAAATTAAATATTAGTGTAAACTCTAAATCCTAAACTCTAAATTAATATTATTGTAAACTCTTTAAAAAAATAATTTTTTAATAAAACTAAAAAAAAAAGCATATCAGACCTCTTCAATGTAGGAGGAGATCCACGCATCTTATATAGTGCAAAAAATCCGAATATGCCATCTCAATTCTCAAAGGAATACGCTAGCGAATATTTTTTTTAATTGCGGATAATCTATATAATTTATCTATCTAGATTAAAAAAAATTTATTCTTCAGCATCAATTACAAGAATCTTCTTAAGTGTTATTATTCTAATAAGTTATGTTGCATAACTACATTAATTGCACCAACCAACTATCTAATTGTCGTGTAAATTTCAAACTTTAAATTTCAAACAAAAATGAACTATGCGACCGTTTGGTTACCTAATAGTTGTACAAATTTCAACCAACTAATTATCAAATGTTTTGTACACATTCTCATCTACTTCTTTGTCGTGGAACAATATTATCATATGTTTTGTACACATTCTCATCTACTTTTTTTTTTTTTCAGTGGAACCCTCTTCTTTCTTGCCAGCTCCTCTCTGATCCCTACTTGAACCATCGCTCGTTGCTTCTGCTGCAACTTGAGGAAGCTCTCCCTCCCGACCAGACCAAGCTGTCGCTGGATGTTGTGCTCTGTATCTGTTAAAGCATGAAACCTCGAAAACCAGAATTCATTGTAAGCTTCCTTATTTCCTTCTGTCTATGATATTTATTGTAAGCACTTATTCCAGCTGAAGCCTACGGTGATCAACTTGTATGTGACAATCATACATGTGACAGCTTGGATTGCATATCTTTCTTTTTCCTTTTTTTTCCCTCAAGAAACGTTTCAGCTGGCAAAAGTTCTCAGAGCTTCGGAGAGAAACTACGACGGATGGTGTACTCGCTGCTTCCCACTCTGCGAAATCCTGCATTAAAAGTGTCTTTTTCTCTTCAAAGATATATTATAGAACATAAAGCCTGCAATCTCTCTCCGGTGATGGCGTCTTTAGGTGCGGTTACAATGTTCAGCCTTGAAAGGAATGAAGCTGCTCTCTTTCCCTCAATATGAAGTCAGTGCTGATGCCTGAGGATGCTAAAACTTTTTTAACTGTTAATTATTGATTTATGCAATTACCTCATATGGACTGATATTGCATTTTCCCATATTCTCTTTGATAGATATAACTTCTAATAACATCAAAATTCTTTATGTTAATCACCCTCAATCTTTCTTTTAGGGCTGGGAATCTCGGATGGTTGGTTTTAATTATATTTTATCCGGTTTAAGGATTTCATTTCAATTTTTTCTTGGATTCTTAACCTTGAGGTAAAATTGATAACAAGATGATTAACACTTGGGAACTCTTAGACTAATGCAGATTTGCTTGGTAAAATTAACAGTTCTATGCATTTTTTTGGCTATTCTTTCCATAGGTGTGCTACAGAGCACAGATGTGGTGTGGTTGAGTTCCTAAAAGAGGATCATATGTTAGGATGGATTTAATCATATTGTCAAGAAGATTATCAATGTTCACTTGAAAAATAGGAAGGACAGAGGAGATGAATAGAGAACAAATAACGTACTAAGAAAATGAACTAAAAAGTATGGGAAAGTGAAGACGCACACATAAAAAATCCAAACACAAACTAACAACCAAACAAACGAAAGGAGGAAATGAAGGAACTAGACGGAAAATGAACGAAAATAAAGACATGCACACACAGAACAGAGGGTAAAAGGGGGAATCAAATATTAATGCAGCACCAAACCACATTACTACAGCACCAAAAGCAAGGAAGTAGAGAATTGAAATAAACCATGGTTCAAAGCAGACGCTTGGTCTTGCGAACACAACAGTTCTCCAAACATCCTATTTCAGTGCTAAATGTGATTAATGTGCTTCAAACCATAGTTTGCCACACGGTATGCTCCCAAACATATACTGAACAGCCTTGAATCATTCGATCAAACACCACGTGTTGCCCATACTCAATTTGACGAATCACGGCTATCCAAAATGGTACTTGGACAGCAAAAAAGTCGTGCCCGATACTTACGGTGTGTGTTCTACAGCCCTCAAGAACAAAACCAAACGAGACTTCATAGGAAGGGCGAAATTTCACAAAATGGATAATGGGGGAACTTCAAGCATTCCTTGATTAAGTTAGCAGCTCTTAAATTTTACACTTACTCTCCTGACCTTGCAGTAAGCTATCATTGAAGATTACAGTTTCCCCCTTTAGCAAACTAAAACAAGGCAATTCCCCCATTAACAGTAATCAGGTGTCTAGCATTTTCTGACATTTAATCAATAAAAGGAGCTAGCATTTTCTGACAGGCAATCATGTTTCAATTCAGATGAGAACGCAAGATATAAATATAATTAGAAATCTGGAAAGACAAAGTTGACCCTGGATCACAGTGCAGTTCCTCATATTCCTAAATTGAACAAACTGCTAACCAAAAACCAGTTAGGACATCATCTCTGTATATTAATACCTGCATACGTTCATTCATTAACATCGAAAGGGGGCAGAAAATTTTGGTTTTATGGATGAAATCAAGTACGACCTCTTTAGTTGGATTCATATTTCATTACTAACAACACCAGAAAAATATACTTGAATAGGCAACCCCACTGAGACATGGATCTAACTTCAATCGTCCACGGATGCCGAGGAATGATGGGGGAAAGTTGACCACACATCTGCCCATGTCCTCTGGCCCTCAGCTACCTCCTTAACAACCGAGGCAGCTTCTTCCACACCCACACGGACTTGATTTTTACTGTCTCTCTCCCGAATAGTCACTGAGGATGTTGAATCGACAGTGATAGCAAAGGGCACACCAAGTTCATCTGTTCTTGCATACCGCTTCCCAATTGATGTACCTGTAAAAAATTTTAAAAGATAAACAAAATCAATATTATCAGTCTAGAGATATAAACAAAATCAGTCTAGAGATATAAACAAAATCAATCTTATCAGTCTAGAGATATTATAACAAGTTCATGAAACAAAAGTTAGATAAATGCAACCATCACAGAAATATGCAAGCATGTCAATATCCTCTATTCCAATGCCCAAATCCTCAAAGTAGAATTTTAATCTTTCAGCCGTAATATTCAAACAGAAGAGCAGAAGAAGAAGGTGGAGGGGACAGATACCATTCCAGAATAAAATGAGCTTAAGCAACCAATAGAAATGCTTCCTGCCTATTTCTAAGGCTTTCCACAAAGGCCTCCCTGAAATAGGTGAATCTTCGTTCCTAATACGTGTCATGTTCCAATATTATTTACAACAGATTTTTTCTTATGTATAAATAGATGAATCTCCCTTCCCATGCGATTTGAGCACCGTTATAGAATCCCCTGGAAAAATATCTGCTACTTGGCATTCATGCACATGGAATGCATAAAGTGGTTCAGGTCAAGCAATCCACCAAGTGCTTTTATCCACCGATGAAATTAACCACAAAGAAAGAGGAAAACTCTTTTTATATAACTATACCAAATTGGAAGAAAACCATCGCCAGTAACAATTAAAAAACCAAAAGCTGACAAGAAATGAAGGCAACCAAAAACCAATAGTACCCATCTTTTAAAACAGGGACAAAGCCCACTTGGAGAGTGTCAGATTAAGAAAACCCAAAAATAAAAATAACTAAATACCCTTTTTCAACATAAATTCCATCCTGAAAGCATATATTTATTAGCATTATGCATTGGTATAATTTACATGTCAAAAGGATTTTTCTGCATTGTCAACAAACCTGTTATGTCAATCTTATGCGAAATTCCAGCTGCTGTTAACAACTTGGAAATTAATTTAGCAACCTCTTCATATTGTTGGTTCTGAACTAGTGGGAAAACTGTGCATTTAATAGGAGCAACAATTGGGGGAAAGCGGAATACATTCATTTGCTCGTCCCCGGCTTTACTAGGCCTCATATAGAAAGAGTGCTCAAAGAGGCAATAAATTATCCGTCCAATCCCAAAGGATGGTTCAATAACAGACGGTGTAAAAACTCTCTGGTGTTCTTTTTTTTTCTCCTTGTTAATGGTCACCATATTCTTCTTAATAGCCACATTTTTCCCAAGTGTACAGACATAAAACTCCACTTCCCCTTTTGATTCCAGACCTGCCTTCATATCCAAAGCTTCCTTCTCATTCATTGCCTGCCAGGAAAAGAGATCCAAACATAAGTGATGCAAGCATTTGTTTATAAAAGTGTTTTACAACTGTTTGCAAAGAGTGCAAATCTGATCAACAACAACAACAACAAATCATATGACGGGATGATTTTAACTAGATCCAGTTGTGATGTTGAGTTATGCATCATCTTACCCCCCCCCCCCTTCCCCCACAAACCCCCCCCCCCCAAACAAAAAAAAAAAAGGATTAGTTCATTTTTTACCCCTCTTTTTTTCCCTCTTTCGGGGAGGAGGGGGGCAGGAAAATGGTCCACAATAGCCAAAACACTTAGTCCAGTTATATTATAGGGTGATAAAATGCATTTTAGACCTTATTATTAGTTTTAAGTCTCCCACCTCTTTAAACCCTTCCCTCTCTATCTCCTTGTGTCCCACCTTCTAGAAAGTTTTATAATCATGCCCTGCTGTCAAGATTAGTTACAAAACCTCCCCACATCCTATCATTCCTTTGCTCATATCATCTAGAATATACCGGGATCCATCAGTTTATATAGTCTTTCTAGCAGCATTAACTAGATTATGTTATATCAATAGATATTAATGTTATTGCACACATTTTGTTATGTATTTTACTAATATCTTTACTATGTGACTACAATTAGAATATGATTTATTTTGTATAAAATAAACAAACATGTCTAACTTTAAGCTACTTTTAGTTGAGTTATTAATCGAATCTCACAATTCATGATTAAAAAAAAAGGCCTCCCAGTTTGCACTTCGATTCACATTTAATCAACCCTGGTGAAGGCATTCAGCCCATAGACAATTTACCTCAAGTGCTTCAACCACCATCCTCTGGTTCCCCTTGAATGCTAGACCCAACTCTTTCTTTACTGGAGTTATAACCAATTTCTGAAAACATTCAGACACCAAGTCAAGCAAAGATACCACTGACTTCAAAGGGTTGTGCATGAAAATGCAGGGGCCAGTTATGAATGCCATTAATAATTTGGTAGTAACAATATTAAACACTAATAATTCAGTAGTAACAATATTAAACACTACCTCCACTTCCTTAGGTTCTGAAAATTTCTCATGGGCTACTAAAGGAACACCGCTCTTCTCCTGAGACATCAAACAGAGAAACACTATGAGAGTGTGTAGTACACCATATGGTAATAATAATATGGGAAACAAAAAAGTAATTTTTTGTGTTTTTACATTATATCATAGGTTGAACACTGTCTACCGAATGAAGGAATTATAGCTATGATGTTCACATCAACCAAGTCCCTGACTAAAGGAGAACCAATTTAAATTATACTAACTAAACTATACATCCATTATAAACATGGTGCCTTGGTTTAAAGTTATGCCATGCCTAAAAAGATATCTGAACAGAGTCATTACTGTATGAGCGCGCAAATCATATGCAGATCTATCTGCAATGCCAACACACTCAATCCAACCATAGGAACTCTCAATCTCAGCATCCCAACAGTCAGCAGCATAATGGGCCATCTCATTAGCAAGATGCTGCCTAAATCGTAAACGTTCTTTATCTATACCAAGACGTGTCAAGAAAAGATATACTCTGCCGATGAAGTAACCAAGAGTCTCATTATTGACAATGCCCTGAACAAATATTTAAAAAGGAAGAAAATAAATCATGATATAAAAAAAGGACAACTAAAAGAGAAGAACAAGGAAAAAAAAAATTCAGTTACAATTCAAACTGACCCTTGAAACAGCTTCACCGAGACGAATTCTCTTTGCAGATTGACCAGACATCTGCTCCTCCCTTGGGAACATCAAAAACTCTAAGTTTGCAACTTCTGAGTATTTTGGATGAGATTTATTTTCTGGATCAACAAAGTGCTCAATTTCTGCCAATGTGAATTCACGGACTCTAAGAAGGCCTTGGCGAGGAGATATCTATACAAGTAGATAACAAATTAACCCTCCCACGTGCAGAGAGGCACTTGAACACATGCACTAATCTAACGCTAGAAAACCCATCAAATTTTGGCCAAAACAAGATAAGGATTACCAACCTCATTTCTGAATGCCTGTCCAATTTGGGCTGCAGCAAATGGGAGTTTGTTCCCATTGTAATAGTACAAGTCTTTGAAATTAACAAAGATGCCTTGAGCAGTTTCAGGGCGCATATAACTGCAGCAAATTGGAGCAAAGGATAAACATATTCACCTCAATATCAACATCAAATATCAAAGTCACATAAATAAAAATACAGACATTTATCGAATAGGACAGGAAAGCTACTCACCCAGGACTCAAGCCAGATGGGCCTATAGAGGTCTGAAACATTAAATTGAATGGATAAGGATCAGAGAGTGGATTCTTTGTCTCTGGAGCTGTAATCCCATACTCCTTAATCTTTGCACCTAGCTCTTCAGCAGAGAGATCATCCAAGGTTGCTAATACATGCTTAAGCTCTGCAGCTTTTTCTGGGGTTATGCTCAGGTCTTTCTGTAGCTTTTCATTGCAAAAGTCCTTGAGCAAGTGATCAGCTCGGTAACAAGTACCAGTTTTCTCATCCTTAACCATGAGATCAGTGAACTTATCAACATGGCCTGATGCCTTGAGCACAATTTCAGGTGTCACAGATGGGCAGTCAACCTCCAACATGTTTTCCTCAAGCACAAAATGCTGCAGAACATGAGAAACTGACAGTCAGACATATTGTATCATGGAGAAGGAAGATATGGTACTCAACATGTCAACATGTACCACCACCATAATGTGAAAGCAGTCACTAATCTCACAATGGCCGGGATTTTTGCAAATTAAAGTTTCTGGCATAAATGATAACTCTTTAATCTTTGCAGATCTGGAATGAAGATATGAATATGAACAATGATAGTCTGCATCTGCTTTACTTCACCCCGATCTCCCCACAAATAAAAGCAAAAAAGAGAAAGAAATTTGCTTGAGAACTTAAATATTTGTTTCAGTCTCTGGAAAACAATGAAGCAGATGTAAAACAGCTTGTTTCCTCCTCACAAATATCCAAAATGATATATATATATATATATATATATGTATGTATGTATGTACGTACGTATGTATGTATATGAACTATCAAACTAATTATATACAAAAAGAAAAAAAAAATCCCCCACCAAAAAATTAAAAACAAAACAAATATGCTCCATGTCTGTCGTCTGTCACGTAGCATCAGAAAACCTTGCATCTTATAAATTATCCTGATTCAATTGCTAAACTTGTTGATCTGATTTGAACGTTTGATTTTCACTATATTTCAACCAACCGATGTAATGCAAATAGTCAATGCATGCAATTATATGGAAATTTACTTCCAAGCAACGGGAGTTTTGCCTCGAGACGATCATTGCCGCAGCCATGCAGTTCGCCAAAGTTATTCTTAAAAGAGTTTTTTAAGGACTCGGGCATTACAAGCCACCCGGGATCTAAGGTGCAGCCAGATGATAGACTTACGGGTTTGTTTTAAGGAAGTCACTCAAACCAACCTAGTCTTTACATTGCAACTTGGATGTAAGTAAGGTCCTATTAGCTTGAATTGTTAATCTTGCCGGTCAATTTATGTCATCCAATAAAAAAAATTAAAGTTATTGACTCTCGATAGGCCAAATCCCTTCGATCAGTACGTAATGGCAAACAAGTATTGGCCATGGAGATGGTCATGGGTATATGTATACAACATATCAACACCAGCTGCTGGAGCTCATGCAAGTAGTTGTAATTCAGTGTGGAATGATATTTCAATGCTATGGAATTGAGAACCTCGCCTACCTGACGCCAGAAGCTAAGGACATTGGACTTAACGGCGCAACCAGGCGGTCCAAAATCGTAAAGGCCAGCAACACCCCTGTAAATCTTAAACGAGGGAATGTAAAATAAACGCCGCTCGAGAGTGTTAACTACCGCTTGACGGAATGCTTCCTTGCTAACGGAGCCGTCCCCGCCGGCGTCACTGATGCGTGCTTGAAGCTGTTTCTCAATCGAAGCCTTCTCTAGCTTCAAGTTGTTGAGGGTTTCGATGGCAGTATCAATCTCCGGCTTGGAGGCGGCAGCTTTAAGAGCCCGGACAGCATTTCCCTGCGCTTCAACAGCGGACTGCTTTTCAGCGAGGGCCTTGCGAAGAGAAAGCTCAACGGCGTCCATCGGCAGAGATTCCGGTACCAATTCGAAGCGGCGTCGAACCAGCAACTGGCGACCAAGTGAATTCGATAAGGATATTAAACTTCTGAGCAAACGCATGCGATGCCACCTTAGCGCGTGTGGAACACTTACTAGGGTTTTAAGCTCGCAGCAGATTCTCCTTTTTTTTTTTTTTTGGTCTGAGCTCCCAGTGGAATATTGGAAAAATGAACAGTATCTACATGATTATTCATACTTGTATATATATATATATGATTATTAATACTTTTTTATTTTTAAAATTTATGAAAATTATTTATAATTTAGAAATAAATCATAAATGAATAAAATTTTAAAATGTCTAACATCATAGTTAAAAGGAAGGTTGTTGTGTCTAGGTTGTTTTGTATTTGGTGGTGTTTTTAGTCAGAGTCCTAATTATTGCTAACTATTTATTATTCATGACTAATATTCTTTCTTGGAATTGTAGGGATACGAGGGCCCAGGCCCGATCTTTTCACTCGTGGATTCTTTGTTTAGAGAAAATTTGAGCAGAAGTCTGCTCAGTTTTTAGCAACGGTTTTTACTGTTGTTAAAAACTTTCAGCAACAGTTTTGTAACTTTTGTTGTTACAAAACTGTTGCTGAAAGTTTTTAACAACAGTAAAAACCGTTGCTAAAAACTGAGCAGTCAAAAATACTAGCAGAGGATTCGGACCCCCGATCTTTTCCCTGTTTGATCCAAGAAATAAGAAGAAATTATAATATATAGGTTGTAGTCATTATTGAACCCATAGTAAGTGGTGTGAGAGCAGATAATTTTATTACAAAGCTGGGGTATGACTATTAGCTATAAAGTTGAGGTTGAAGGTTTTTCTGATGGGATTTGGATCCTTTGGGAAAGAAATCCTGCAAATATAGACATCATCAACGCCTCTAGTCAACTTTTGCACACTAAAATCACACTCTAGGATGTAAAAGGTTGTGTTAGCAAAATCAGACCAGACCGGATAGTCGGACTAGTCCGACCGAGAACCGGAGGGAGTACCAGTTCGGTCCAGCTATTTAACTGAGGAGTGGTTCGACCGGTGCTGAACCGGAGGCGAACCAGGCAAACTGGCCAGAACCGGCCAATCAAGAGGTTGAACCGGTTTGTCCTTTTTTTTGGCAAATTTTTTTTTATATAGAGGTGGGTAAAAAAATATACATGGTAACCCAAGTTAATTTTGTAACCTTCAAATATGCCACCACTCAGATAAGCAAATAAAAAAGAAAAAATCGAAGAAGGAAAAAAAAAACAAGCTGAGTCTACTTTATCACACGCGCAAGGGGGCAGATTGGACGATTTACACTGCATTGGCCTGGAACCCATCACTTCCCTTAGCCTCTTATAAGCCCATTAATATATATTCGTATATAAAGCTTTTTTCTTTCCTTATTCTAAACAATGTGAGACTTACTCACTCTTTTATAAGGCTATTTTCACAACTAAGACTTAGTTTGAAATTGTGGATATTATGAATTGTGATGAATTATCAATTATGGATTAATTTTTTTTATTTCCTTCACTTATTGTTATGCATTATCAATTATATTAAGTATTTTAATATTTTAAATTATATATATTTTTAATATTTTAAATTATGTATATTTTAAATATTTTTTAATTACCACTAATTCGATCACAGTTCAACCACGGTCCGACCACTAAATCTTGAACCAGTGATTTTACCGGTTCAATGACAGGTTCGGTTTTGAAAACATTACTAAAATGAGAGTTTTTTCTTACCTGTGTCTATGGTGCTGTCACGTCCCAAAATTTGAGCACGTGACCGGCACGGAAAGTGAATTTCATTTCACCTCCGTAAGCCTATCTTTGTCTTAAAAATCATACAATTCTTTTTCATGCAACCAAAACGAGTTTTCTATACATACTACAATTACTCACATTACATCACTGAATGAACCTACCCGATTACAGAGATTTCTAGATTTATACAACTTAGAATAAAACTTAACTATTATACCTTTATCCAGAACAAATGAAAAGGTAATTATGGACTAAGGATCCATAATTCCTTGTTTCGATATTTACCTTCAGCTGTCAATTCTGAAAAAAAATATCAATAAGAGGGGTATGAGCAAACCACGTGCCCAGTGAGTAGATAACACAATACTATGACAAAATAAAAATCATGCATCATAATGATAACATGCAGCAATCATACGTAGATCGATCATCATATGATATAATATTATTTATAATACTTCACAACAATATCCAAGTGAATCAAATGCATTTCAACAAAATTCAAAATTCACAACAGCAATCGATGAAATCAATTTCACACACAATTCCCGTACCAACCGGGTCGTCCAGAATACCTCTGGATCGTTGCCCGCGGCCCCCGCCGCATCCACCCTTATCGCTCCATTTATATTCTCCACCCTTATAGCTTCACATAGATTTCTCCATGGGGTGCACCACCATGCCTTTCCTTTCCAGTCAAACACAATCACAATCACATATAAAAACATCCTCAATCATAATCTTGAGCCACATACACAACTCAGTCATTTACAATTCAAGCCACAACATAATCAATGTGGTTCCAGCAACATAGCATGTATATAACATAACCCATAATATAGAACAATTATTCAACTCGGTTCACATGCCATTCACAATCCATCATATAACCTCCATTCATGGGAAAATAAGAAAATATAATTATATACATTACCAGACACGTTCCACATTTGTTTATGCCTCATCGTTCCACATCATCCTCTTCAAACTTGGATATACAACATATTTCCACTATGATGCAAAAAGTCAATAACAGATATTTAATCATAGCAAGTATTAACCCACTCACCTGAATTTAATGCTCTCGGCACTCCCACTTTGCACTTTGACCATTCCTATTGTAACCAGACAAAAACCATCAGAGTTACGAAATAGAGAAATTTCTTACCACTACTCTCGACCTTCACTTACTTCTCGAATCATAACTCCTAACTGGTAATGAATATTCAAATGAAACTTATACCATTGGAAACTAGACTTAAAGAGCTTTCCAACGATATAAAGTTTGCCCAAAACGGAGTTCGGATGAAGAAGTTATGGCCGATTGAAAAATAAAATAAAATTTCCCGATACACTTGGCGCCTGGGCGCCAATTCCTTCTTCTTCCCATCTCACCTTGGCGCCTGGGCACCACGATCGCGATCCCTTATCGATTTCTCTCGGTTTTGGCCCAAATCTGGCCAAATCTTCACCGTTTTTCATGATTTCTTCCATGGGATCTCACCCTTAATGTCTAAGGAGCATTTAGACACCAAAATCACCAATTTTAATCGAGAAACGAAGCCAGAATCTCGATTTTACCTCAAACACTCTTAAAACTAGAAAATAGAGAAAAGCTTAAGAAATAGAAATTTCTACCTCGATTCCTTGCTTTCCCTATGTTGCTTGGCTCCTAAAGGCTCGCCCCGTAGCCCGAGATCTACTCTCCAAAGCCCGGTTGTAGAGTTGGAGTGTAGAGAGAGAAATTAGAGAGAAGGAAGAGAGAAGGAGAGGAGAGAAAGTGAAGAGAGAGAGAGGAAAGGAGAAAAATGAATAAAAAATAGATGAGGCCACCTATATACTCGCCCGAGGTGAAATTATCACTTGCTCTACAATTGACCCTCAGTCAAGACTAGCAAAAGCAAATTCATAAAATCTCACCTCAGGTGTTTCTAAATCCTCGGCGCCCCACAAATTTCCTTATTTCACTTTAGTCCCTCTCAATATCTCAAACTCCACTTTAACCTCGAATCCATCATCTTTTCGGTACCGGACTCATAATTCATTCCCATAAGCTCTATTCTTCTTCTCGGGTTCCTACTTGGTCATTTCTCAAAAGTCCTCTATACTTTCTTTTCTTTTCACTTTAGTCCTTGAGAATTTGTAAAAATTTCCTAAATTAAAAATAAAAATTTCTATTCCCACATTTTCTTCACTAATTCAAAAAGAAAATTTTCCACATAATTAAATTTTTCACTAAACTTCAAATCAGACTTTAAATATTCATAAAAATTCTTGGGATATTACATTCTTCCCCCCTTAAAAGAATTCGGTCCTCCGAATTCAAAACTTACCTCAAGATTGAAGCAAATGCCAATATTTTGTTTATATCTCATTCTCTCTCTTAGAATTTTCACAATCAAGTACAAAATATAACAAGTTCAACATATTTTTATTTCTAATACATAAGTTACAGGCAACAAGCTGAACTTGATTTACAAAACAGATAATTTTAATACGTAAACATTAGATCAAACATCAGCTTTAGGTACAAACAAAAGAAAAGATAAATTAAGAACGAGGAGGCTTTTGAAATGCAGAAGGTGCTCCAGGTCTAGAAGAAGAAGGTGCTTCAGACCTTAAGGAGGAAGTTAATCGTTGCAGCCTAGAAAGAGTTTCTGGAGGAAACGTCTGGGAAATTTGGCGAAGTGCAGAAGTCACTCTATTCATACAGTCAATACATCTCGCTTGTTGGTCACGAAAATTTTGAGTTGCAAACATCGAATGTCTATCAACTCTATTCGCCAATTCCCTAAAATGACGGTTCAAAAGCTTCTCTTGTTCTGTAAAGAGACGATTTATCAATCTCCCCTGGTCCTCAAAGTGGCGGTTTATCAGTCTTTCCAAGTCCTCCATCTTTTGTCTCATAAGCGCAAGCTCATTATTAGAAGATGTTGCTGTGCTAACATCCTCTAACTCTACTACATCCCTTTTTCTTTTCTTAGCCTCTGGTGACTCTTCCATGGATCTCTTATTCTTATAATTCTCCAGGCTAAGATTTAGATCCAGCTCTACCTTGCCAGCCTCAAAGTTTAAATTGAAAGATTTATTGCCGGCCATATTTTTATGAGCTATAAAGGTTGTACAGAAGGAGAAGTTTGATGCTAGAAAGCTTATAGATGTAAACTCTTAGTATAGTGAGCAGCGTAATGGGGCATCCATTATATATAGACGAAATTTAGGGCTACAAAACCTTTACATCATACTCTAAAGATGACCTACAGACCTTATCCGACGCAATGCCAACGGTCTCTGATAAGCATGCCAGAAAATAACAAAATATAATCAAATACAAAAGATTTCCTCAAAAATTTCGGCTAACTTTTGACTTTTGCTCAAATTATTAAACTAATCGCCGCTTCAATTTATGACTTCCTAACTCTGTATTTGTCATATCCAATAATTCTAAATCGAGATATTACTCCATGAACGGGTAGCTTCATATTAACCTTATCTAGGTTTCTAATCTGTGACTTTGCCCTAAGCTTACACATTTTCAAACATACATATTAAAATAAAAACTTCTCACATCTACACATCAAGCGTTCCATAAAGTGAGAGAAAAATTTTACCTTTCACTTGTCTCTACGAGCATATATGTATATATGTATAAACATAGAGATACATCATTATCTATATATATTTTCATCTATTCAAGTTTTTTTTTTAAAATTTCAGACTTCTCATTCTCTGAATGTATGTAGAATCATTACATATTATTCCTGGTCATAACAAATAGCCTTCACTCTCTATGCATGAATAACATACATACATATCATATGTATTTAGATACATATAATCACAGTATAATTCAATCAATCATGTATATTATACTTAACTGAAGGCTTTCAAGAACAATACAAGAAAGCATAGAAATATATTTTAGTTCATCGTGAAAACATCCAAGACACTCTGTAATGGCTACATTGTCGACTTCCTTCAATTTCAGAAAATGCCAACGAGAGAAATGGAAAAACCAAGTGTAAATCGGCCGCAAATCTACCGAATATTGACTTTCGTGGTTTTGCCATTAATGCGACGCGTTGTTGGTGTGCATGCCTACCCTAGACTCCTAGCTTCCAGCTTGCAGAAATCCATAGGTTAAGCGTGTAGGGTGCGGCGAAGAGATATCTTCTTTGTCTCTAAGTTCAAATTTTTCCTCTATAAGAACTGTCCCAACGTTCTCAGTTACCACACCACAAAGAGTAATCATCTCTGAGCCTACAACTTCCCAGCGTTCCTCTCTTCTCATACTCCCACATAAATTTCTAAATTTTTCAAATCATGGCCACAAGGAAGTACATTGATCTCACAGTGGATGCCAAGAGAGAAGAGCTCGACTTAAACTTAAGTCTGGGCAAAGACAAGGGCAAAAGACCTTTTGAAGGGTCTTTAGAGAAGCATATGGAGAAGAAAATGAAGAAGAACGAGGAAGCTGAGGAGACTAGCACGGCCCATACCTCGGAGGACAAAATCGCTTGTCTAGAGCAGGAGGTGAAAAATCTGAAAAAGATGATAGGAGACCTGGAGAAGTTAACTAAACGCAATCATGCAGAAATGACTTCAAGAATAGACAGGTTCTTCTATTGGTCTACCCAGTGCTTCTGCAATCAACAACAAAGAAGTGTTGATTGTATGAATGGGATTTACACTACCCTCCGCGACATTGCTCTGTCTCTCGCTCCAAGGAATGGTCGAGGGGTGATGATACAGTACAACCCTCCTAATCCGAGACCACCTCGCTTTTAAATTACTCATGCATGAGTAATTTTTTTTTTTGCAATGTAATCCTTCTGCTTTTAATGCCAGTGGTTTCTTTTATGGGATGGTACTCCAAAAATAGTAATAATAAAATTAAGAAGGATAAAAGAAATCAGTCACACAAAATCAATCATGAATGTAACATATAAAGCCCCATACATACAATTTGATCCGACAGCAACGGAATCAAACAAATAATAACCTTTCCTTTACCAAGTTCAAAAGTATAGCCATATCTGTCTAAAACTAAAACTAAAACATAATTCATAAGAAAAGACAAGTCTTGGAGGAAAAGGAAATGAAAACATCCTACAGGACCTTCAATGGAGCCATCTCTCTATAGTCGTGCCCGGGTTCACCACGATAGAGGAGATCCCACTAAGGTTACCTTACTCTATAATCGGTAGGAGACCTAATCCCAAAGCTCTGATACCAACTTGTCACGTCCCAAAATTTGAGCACGTGACCGGCACGGAAAGTGAATTTCATTTCACCTCCGTAAGCCTATCTTTCTCTTAAAAATCATACAATTCTTTTTCATGCAACCAAAACGAGTTCTCTATACATACTACAATTACTCACATTACATCACTGAATGAACCTACCCGATTACAGAGATTTCTAGATTTATACAACTTAGAATAAAACTTAACTATTATACCTTTATCCTGAACAAATGAAAAGGTAATTATGGACTAAGGATCCATAATTCCTTGTTTCGATATTTACTTTCAGCTGTCAATTCTGAAAAAAAATATCAATAAGAGGGGTATGAGCAAACCACGTGCCCAGTGAGTAGATAACACAATACTATGACAAAATAAAAATCATGCATCATAATGATAACATGCAGCAATCATACGCAGATCGATCATCATATGATATAATATTATTCATAATACTTCACAACAATATCCAAGTGAATCAAATGTATTTCAACAAAATTCAAAATTCACAACAGCAATCGATGAAATCAATTTCACACACAATTCCCGTACCAACCGGGTCGTTCAGAATACCTCTGGATCGTTGCCCGCGGCCCCCGCCGCATCCACCCTTATCGCTCCATTTATATTCTCCACCCTTATAGCTTCACATAGATTTCTCCATGGGGTGCACCACCATGCCTTTCCTTTCCAGTCAAACACAATCACAATCACATATAAAAACATCCTCAATCATAATCTTGAGCCACATACACAACTCAGTTATTTACAATTCAAGCCACAACATAATCAATGTGGTTCCAGCAACATAGCATGTATATAACATAACCCATAATATAGAACAATTATTCAACTCGGTTCACATGCCATTCACAATCCATCATATAACCTCCATTCATGGGAAAATAAGAAAATATAATTATATACATTACCAGACACGTTCCACATTTGTTTATGCCTCATCGTTCCACATCATCCTCTTCAAACTTGGATATACAACATATTTCCACTATGATGCAAAAAGTCAATAACAGATATTTAATCATAGCAAGTATTAACCCACTCACCTGGATTTCATGCTCTCGGCACTCCCACTTTGCACTTTGACCATTCCTATTGTAACCAAACAAAAACCATCAGAGTTACGAAATAGAGAAATTTCCTACCACTACTCTCGACCTTCACTTACTTCTCGAATCATAACTCCTAACTGGTAATGAATATTCAAATGAAACTTATACCATTGGAAACTAGACTTAAAGAGCTTTCCAACGATATAAAGTTTGCCCAAAACGGAGTTCGGATGAAGAATTTATGGCCGATTGAAAAATAAACTAAAATTTCCCGGTACACCTGGCGCCTGGGCGCCAACCATGCCTGGCGCCTAGGCGCCACACGTGGCGTCTGGGCGCCAATTCCTTCTTCTTCCCATCTCACCTTGGCGCCTAGGCGCCACACATGGCGCCTGAGCGCCACGATCGTGACCCCTTCGCGATTTCTCTCGGTTTTGGCCCAAATCTGGCCAAATCTTCACCGTTTTTCATGATTTCTTCCATGGGATCTCACCCTTAATGTCTAAGGAGCATTTAGACACCAAAATCACCAATTTTAATCGAGAAACGAAGCCAGAATCTCGATTTTACCTCAAACACTCTTAAAACTAGAAAATAGAGAAAAGCTTAAGAAATAGAAATTTCTACCTCGATTCCTTGCTTTCCCTATGTTGCTTGGCTCCTAGAGGCTCGCCCCGTAGCCCGAGATCCACCCTCCAAAGCCCGGTTGTAGAGTTGGAGTGTAGAGAGAGAAATTAGAGAGAAGGAAGAGAGAAGGAGAGGAGAGAAAGTGAAGAGAGAGAGAGGAAAGGAGAAAAATGAATAAAAAATAGATGAGGCCACCTATATACTCGCCCGGGGTGAAATTATCACTTGCTCTGCAATTGACCCTCAGTCAAGACTAGCAAAAGCAAATTCATAAAATCTCACCTCAGGTGTTTCTAAATCCTCGGTGCCCCACAAATTTTCTTATTTCACTTTAGTCCCTCTCAATATCTCAAACTGCACTTTAACTTCAAATCCATCATCTTTTCGGTACCGGACTCATAATTCATTCCCATAAGCTCTATTCTTCTTCTCGGGTTCCTACTTGGTCATTTCTCAAAAGTCCTCTATACTTTCTTTTCTTTTCACTTTAGTCCTTGAGAATTTGTAAAAATTTCCTAAATTAAAAATAAAAATTTCTATTCCTACATTTTCTTCACTAATTCAAAAAGAAAATTTTCCACATAATTAAATTTTTCACTAAACTTCAAATCAGACTTTAAATATTCATAAAAATTCTTGGGATATTACAGTCGCCCTACCCCGAGTGTTAAGCAAGGTCTTTGGAGCCAACTTGAGAACATTAATAGGGTTGTTGGGGATTCATAATAGGTATGCATTGGTGATTTCAATACTTAGAAGATAGCAAAAGATAAATAGGGGGTGAAATATTAAATCTTAAATTAATGAGTGATTTTAATAATTGTTGCTTTAAATGAAATTTAATGGATCTAAATTTTTGTGGCCCTAGGTACACATGGAAGAATGGGAGAGTTCACGAAAGATTGGATTGAGCATTAGCAAGTTTCAATTGGTTTACCAAATACAATGAGGCCCACATTCAACATCTGAACTAGTTCAAATCTGATCATAGACTTGTGTTGCTTAAACTTTGTAAAGGAAAATTAGAAGGGAGACCTACCCATCACTTTCGTTATTTGGCCGCATGGTTACAAATAACTCTTTTAAAGAGATGATTAAGAATAACTGGTGCAGTAAGGACAACAGGTCGATTGCTATTTCTAGTCTCATGGATAGGATTAAAGAATGGACCAAAGACATTTTTCTCAACATAAAAAGGAGAAAGAGGGAGCTCTCTAATAGATTATGTGGTATCGATAGAGCTAATTTAAGGTAGACCAACCCTTACTTGAATAATTTGTAGGACATTTTGTGGAGAGAGTACGAGAAGACCCTTCTACAAGAAGAGTTTTTATGGTGTCAGAGAGCAAGATATAAATGGCTGTAATTCAGTGATAGGAACACTAAGTTTTTTCATGCCTCTACCCTGGTTAAAAAGAAAAAGGAATATGGTGGAGGCTTTGAAGGATGATGCCAGAAATTGTGTCACAGTTGAGGAGAAGCTTAAGCGTATGGCCTCTAATTTTTTCAAGAAATTATACTTAAAGGATGACCAGGTTCATGTCAATTTGTATCCTCTGAGGGTGTCTTTCCTAAGCTTGATACAAATAGATACAATAGCATTGAAACACTACTAGAAGAACAAGCTTTAATGACGACAAATTTCGTCACTAATCACTAATTGTTGTCACTAAATCAACAAAATTTCCATCACAAATGTTGATGCTAAAAAGTGTGTCAGAAATGGAATTGTGAAGGAAAAAGTTGTTCGTCACTCTATTACAATTTTCATTAGCTTCGTTTACTTCAAATTTTATCCAAAATACAATTATATATACATACAACAAAAATAACAAGGTTGAACTAAAAAATTTAAAATAGATATTTATTGAAATCATTCAATAAAGTTAAAATCTCATCATGTGTCATATACATCAATAATAAAAACTAGACTCTAAAGTATCATATCATGTGTCATATACAACAGTAACAAAAGCATGATTTATATTGCTGAACTAAAGCTTGACTCAAAACACATCAGATCATGTGTCACTCCACATTGTCTTCACCTTCACAGGGAAGCAATATATTGCTAGGATTTCCTTTGAATTGTACCTGCAAAGATAGTAGAGAGAATTAATCAAGCAAACTCACTTTATTCAATATTTTCAATATGCAATGAATATTAAAATAGTGCAGAGCCTAGTAAAATCTCAACATTTTTTCCAAACACTAGACCTATATAGAACAAGTTTCAACTTTCAAGGAAGAAAAGAAATAGAGAGAATTAGTAAAATGATTGGAGAAAAGTATAAGAAGGACAAACTACTCAATTTTTAGACCTAAGACAGAGAAGCCACTTGAATTTTATCACACTAGGATATACAAAAATCAAATTACATTTTAGCCAAGTGTTCACATCATTGTCTAAGGATATTAAACATATAAAAGTAATTTTTCCGAATGACGTTGGGCTAAAGCTCAGATGTTTAAACCTTATATATCAATCAAGAGCAAATCCAAAATTCAAAGTCCTTGTGTTATTGCACCAAACCTAATATGGAATGCCCATTGAATACTTAATAAGCTGACTAAGTGAAAAACAGTAACAAAGGAAATAGTGAGACTTTTTCTAAACTTGATAATGTTGGGAAGCAAAGAGATGACCATTAGAAACACATAACTTAAGCATCCTAGGTGTAATACTCGAGGTATTACGTAGTAAGTAAGAGAAGGTATTTTGCATGTGTGACAATTTTTGGTGACTGTTTAATACCCATCTTTATATATATATATATATATATATAGGTTATGAGTTGGTGGGTTTTTTTTTCATGAGTTTGAATGTGTTTGAGCACATGAGCTTTGTTTGAATCAATAAAAATGTGCATAATGGGTATTTGTGGAATTAAGGCATGGGTTTGCTTATATATTTATGTTTGTCTTGTTAATGTGTAGGTTGTTACCTTGAATTATTTGGGGAAGCTGGATAGGCTGAAGAATCTTGGGAAGGACCAAAATGAATGAAAAGTGTAATTTCAAGTATTGAATAAATAGTGGGATGAGGAGGCAATATATTGGGAAATGGCATGTTGGACTTGTTGCAATGTGGTAATTTTAGCAGTGTGTGATTAAGATGCCCATATAACTAAGTGAAGAGATTTGTAATATTGCCTTGTTGTTACAAGCTCTATTGTTCATCAAGGAATCACAATTTCGTAATTAAGGAACCCACACAACACCAAAAGAGCCATATCAATTTTTTTTCCCAAAAAGACCTAAGCCCCTTGTTGTCTCTCTCGTATACCACTCCATTCATGCCATCTTCAGTCTCTCATTCACCAAATTCTCATACTCACCAGCTCTCCAAGATTCCAACGAGATTCATGGCAATAACAAAGCATTACACAACCTAGGAGTCAAGGATTTGGGGTAAGGGTTTTAGTGTTCTCCCAAAATTTTCTATTATGTAACCCTATAAGGTGAAATTGGGTGATTTGTGGATGTTTGTTGCTTCCAAATCATGATTCAAGCCCCCAAACTTCTTTCCCCTTCATTCTCTATAAATTAGGAAGATGTATTGAGCATAAAACATAAATGTCTTAAAGAAATCTACACTTGTTGGCTTTGAATGAAATTAGAAAAATATTGGGGAAAAATGATTTTAATCTTGAATCAAACTTGTATTTGATGATCCATGTGTTATTAGTTGATGAAAAACTTGCATTTGATGATATAAATTGTTGCGAATGAAGCTTGGATGGTTTGGGGTGGCAAGAATGAGACTTGGAAGCTAAAATATAGTTGTTTTCGTGTTCTACACGCTGAGCACTATCGTGATAGCAAAAACTGTGCTGAGTTAAGAAACCCAGCGCTCAGCACGAGCATGTAGGCGCTAAGTGCTGGAGCACTAGAATGAAAATTTTCAAATTTCAAAATGGCATATCTCCTTCATTTGAAATCTTTTTTTAGCAAATGAGATATCGTTAAAAAGTCTTTTGAGTCTAGTTTCAAATGAGATAAGTTTTGATGGATTAAGTTTTTTATTTTGTCAAGTAGTGCCTGCTATAACATATGAGGAACTTGGTTACATGGTGCACATTTAATACTGTCAGACAAGCTAGCATGAATCAAGCCACAAATCAAGGAACAAATCTGCTATTAATTGAAATCAACTATATCATGCATTAAACAAACAAATCCATATTGAATGAAGGAATTAAAGTGCAAAAGGGAATGATCATCTACCATTTAGACTACAATAAAAGTTTATCAATTTTGTAGTTATTTATTTTCATATCCGGCATAAGGTACCATATTTGGAAGCATTAATGCAGTATCACAGCACATACGGAAATAATCTTGTGCAAAGGTGGAGCGTGATACTCTGGAACACATTTAATGCTGAATCATGATAAAGTGGGAAAGAATCTTATGCACTTAACAAAGACAAATTGAGCATAATTTAAGGCACTAATTAAGGAACACATAAGGAAAGTTCTTGCCATTGAATGAAATGATTTTATAACGTATTGATCTCGGAAATCCATATAGATGGAAGGGAATAAATTCACAAAAGGAAAGATCTTTCGTTAAGAATAAATCGAAATCAATATGTAGCTATTTCTTTCTATATCTAGCACGAGGTATCAGTTAAGAAAGCAAATGATAATTTCAAATAGGATTAATTCTCACAATTAATGAGGAGCGTCTTCTACCAACGGCTATTGTCACGACCCAACTTCCGAGCACATGACCGGCAAGCTGACACAAGTCCTGTGTCACCAAAAGCCTAACTGACATCTCAATTTCTACCCCTTTTTATTTATTTATGAATCATCTTTTTTTTATTTATTAAATGACATAACTTTCGTAAGTATTTAGAATTCAACTGTTTAGATTTTAAAGACAATTAAGAGTTTGAAATATATATATATATATATATATATATACAGATATATTTATATATGTATAATAAAATAAAGACTAAAATTAGAAAATATTAATTAAATATAAATAAAGATTAACTAAAATAAATATTAATTTATATTTGAATATTAATTGAAATAAATATAATTAAATATTAAATATTTGTTAAAATAATTATTAATTTATAATATAAATTATTATGACTGTATACCATATACATACAAAGGGAGATGAAAACTTATTCGAATTCCTTGCAATCTCCCAAATTACAATTTTAATATTAAAATAAAATAATTAAAACTTCATTTATTCACAAAATCACATCAACTTAAATAAATTCATAATTGTAATCTCAACTTCTACTATAATCCATATCATAAATCCTTAAAATAAATCTTCAAAAGTTAAATCAAATTAAATATAATAAATAGAATAATTTAATCGTCTGAGACCCTTTAGATATCCTAGTTGACCACAGAGCTTCCTAACTTAATAAAGTAAATATCAACGACTTAGGACCTACCTAATAATGGGATAGTCCAACAGTAAACATAGTCCTTTTGCGAAAATTCCTCTTCCTCTACTTGATTTGAAAAAAAAAAAAAGCTAACGAGTGTAAGATAATTATCTCAATGAGCGAGTCAATCCCTGCCCTAATAAAATCCGCTATGCAAAAGCAATAAAATAAAATCATAGGCAAAAATTACAAATCACAAGAAAAGATACGTACCAAAGAATTTGCAATTCAATCAAATAATTCATACCAACGAAACTAGTACTCGTAAATGGCAAAAACACCCTGGAGTGCTCGTTGGCCTACTCAACCAATCTCATCAAAACCCGCCATGGCGCACAACATCATTATTAACGGTTAGGGCACCTCACAGATTAAATTTGGAATCATCTCCCTACCAAAGGAATCGTTGTGTCTACTTTCAAAGGTTAAGTCATCTTATCACTCAAATTTCTCGCTTGACATGAGAGAGGGTACTATCTCATCCAAACACAATCAAGTTTCAACTAATTTCAAACAATCATTGAAATAAATAATCAATACATTCGTCAATATATTTATCAATAATTATCAATGTAATCATCATATAATTTTCACTAGATAACCATAAGGTATTCCAAATCACAATTAATCATATATGTCTCACGAACAATCTCCTTTTCCTAACGTTTCCCATTAGCAATTTCATCATTATTTGAATTATATAAAACTCCCAAACTCGAATCCCTTAATCGGTATCTCCACTGTGTACCTTGTCCATGATCTTGGCCAATTCTGGGTCATCTTTCTGAAATAGACGAATGTGGTCGGATAAGGAAGATTTAGCCTTAACGTGAGCCAAGAACATGCCAGAGTCAGATATCTCAAAGTATACCCCACGAGACTCTAATTCCTGTAACTCCTGTACTAAGGGCTTTCTTACCTCAGTTATATGTGCAAGACTACCTGAGGATTTTCTACTTAAGGCATCTGCTACCACATTTGCTTTTCCAGGGTGGTATAGGATATTGCAGTCATAATCCTTCATCAACTCCATCCAGCGCCTTTGTCGTAAATTAAGGTCACGCTGATCAAAGATATATTTAAGGCTCTTATGATCAGTGAATATTTCACACTTTTCCCCATAGAGATAGTGCCGCCATATCTTAAGTGCAAACACAACCGCTGCCATTTCTAGGTCATATGTCGGGTAATTCTGCTCATGTTTCTTGAGTTGTCTGGAGGCATAAGCTATCACCTTACCATTCTACATGAGGACATAACCAAGTCCTATTCGAGAGACGTCACAATATACCGTGAACCCTCCTGGTCTTGATGGTAATACAAGTATTGGCGCTGTAACCAATCGCAGCTTAAGTTGTAAGAAACTCTTCTCGCATTCATCATCTCACTGATACTTTACATTCTTCCGTGTTAGCCATGTGAGAGGGGCAGCTATCTTTGAAAAGTCCTGGATGAAACGTCGGTAATATCCAGCTAATCCTAGGAAGCTCCGAATTTCTGTTACCGAAGTAGGTCTCGGCCACATCTTGATCGCTTCAACCTTGCTTGGGTCCGCCTGTATGCCATCTTTTGAAATCACATGACCTAAGAAGGTTACTCGGTCAATCCAGAACTCACACTTTAAGAACTTCGCATAAAGTTGATGTTCTCTCAGCTTCTGCAATGCCATACAAAGATGTTGCTTGTGCTCCTTCGAGCTCCTTGAGTAAACTAATATATCATCTATGAATACTATGACAAATCGATCAAGGTATGGTTTAAATACCCAGTTCATGAGATCCATGAAAGCTGCCGGGGCATTTATTAGTCCGAAAGACATAACTGTGAACTCGTAATGTCCATACTAGTACGAAATGTTGTCTTGGGTATATCTGCCTCTTTGACCTTGAGTTGGTGATAACCAGACCTCAAGTCAACCTTAGAAAAATGTTTAGCTCCCTGCAACTGATCAAAGAGATCATCTATACGAGGCAGAGGGTACTTATTTTTTATAGTGACCCTATTCAGTTGCCTGTAATCAATACAAAGTCTCATTGATCCATCTTTCTTCTTTACGAAGAGAATAGGGGCACCCGACGGGGAATAACTGGGTCTTATGAAACCCTTGTCCAGAAGATCCTACAGTTGTTCCTTGAGTTCTTTCAGCTCAGTTGGTGCCATTCTGTAAGGTGGAATTGAGATAGGTTGAGTTTCTGGTGCTAGATCTATATTGAATTCAATTTCCCAATTCGGGGGTATTCCTGGTAATTCATCTGGAAACACGTCTAAAAACTCTCTCACAATTGGCACATCTTCAGGTTTGAGCTTTTCCTTCTCTACGTCTTGTACGAAGGCTAAGAACCCTCTGCACCCTTTTCTCAATAATCGTTGGGTGCCCATTAGGGAGATCAAGTTATGCGGTGACCTACTTTGGTCTCCCTGGAATACAAATGTGGCTTCTCCGGGCATAGAAATTTTTATGGATTTACTATGACAATCGAGGGTTGCGTGGCATGAAGCCAACCAATCCATGCCTAAAAGTATATCAAAATCTTTCATATCAAGGATCATAAGATCAGCCACGGTTTCTAGCCCTCCTACAACCACACTACACTCTTTATACTTTTCCTCTATTAGAACCCTTTCTCCCATAGGGGTAGACACAAGAAACGGTTGTTCTAAACTTATCAGTTTCTTAAGGATGTATTTAACAAAATTTGGAGATACATATGAATGGGTAGATCCAGGGTCGAATAATACATGAGCTTTATGGGAGCAAATGGTCAAAATACCTGTGACAACAGCATTAGATGCTTGGGCGTCTTGTCTGGTAAGAGCAAACACCCTAGCTGGACCATGACTAAAAGACTGCTGCCCTCTTCCTCCTGCTCCTCTTCCAGCTCCTCTTCCTAGTCCACCCCTTCCTGCAGATGAATGAGCTACACTAGCTGATGTTGTCATTGCTTAAGGATGTGATGGTTGTGCAGACCTAGCCCCAATAAGTAATTGTGGACATTCCCTTGCAAAGTGACCCGCTTGACCACAATGGTAGCAAATTTTGCTCTCTTCATAACATATTCTCGAATGAAACTTCCCACATTACGGGCGCATAGGCTTAGCATGCCTTTGTTGAATTGGTGTTTGATCATCCCTCCTTTGATTGAAACTCGGTTGTACTACACTGGATGACGCAATAGTGTGCCCCGAAAATTCTATAGGATTTGATTGGCCTCAATTTGGAGGCTTTGGTGCTCCTGCTGAGCTATTGTAGGGTTTTTCTTCCCGTCCTCATTTTTTCTTCATTCTTTGTTCATCCTTCACCTCTTCTGCCATTTCCATGAATCTTGCAGTACTTATCATTGCGGCATATGAAGGATATGTTTCAATTTAGGTCCCCACAAGTTGTCTTAAAAAGGGGCGAAGGCCCATGACAAATCTCCTTATCTTTTCTCTTTCATTAAGATTTTTGTTAGCTGCAAATCGGGAGAGCTGTATGAACTTAGTGTTATAATCGTGGATCGACATGGACCCTTGCTTGAGGGTTTCAAATTCTTGGGTTTTTGTGCCTCGTACACTTTGAGGGAGGAATCTTTCCATGAACATCCTCTCAAATTCTTCCCATTCCACTGGTGGGGCATTACTAGCTCTACCCCCTTTAAAGCTGTTCCACCATTCTTCAGCAACTCCATTCAATTGGTAAACAGCTAATGCCACTTTCCGGACACTTGAACATCCCAAAGTTGTGCAGGCTTTTTCAATACCATCCAAGAATTTTCTTGGGTCTTCATTTGGATCTTCTCCAGAGAATGATGGAGGTTTGAGCTTTAGAAAGATCGTAAGTTGTTTTTCTGTCAAAATCTCTTCCTGTTGGGGAAGAGGTGGTGCTTGCGGCATTGGTTGGACCGTATTTGTTTAAGGTGCCACTGAGGGATTGTTCAGAGTAGATTGCCCTATTATCATTGCCTCTATTCTGTTCATTCGGTCTTGGATAGTATTGAACATAGCCCTTAGAAATGGATCATTTGGAGGAGGTATCTCATAAGCACTTACAGTCTCAGTACGTTCACTGCTTTCTTGTGATGCATTTACTGAGGAGGAAGGTGTTAGAACTCTTCTAGAGCCCAAACGCCTACCTTGGTTAGACGGTCTTCCTCTTGCCATTAAAGGTGTCAAAATCTACACAGATTTAGCAAACACCTTTAGATGTTAAGAATACCTTAGAGCGCGATACTAATTAAGGAGTATGACACGAAAGGAATATTAATGACATCCTATGGTGCCTTCTGTGGAACCTCATCCTATGATTGTGCCACGGTTCACAATAATAGGGGAGGGTCTACCAAAGACACCTTTGCTCTGTAGTCAATAGGAGACCTAAAAACCCAATACCTCTAATACCAACTTTGTCACGACCCTCAAAATAATACGTGACCGGCACAACTTAGAGATACTATCTAGTTGTAAGCCTATGCTTTAAGCTCCATATAATACTCATATCACTATAGAATAATCATTCTAAAATGTGAGAGTAATAATATAGCAAAGACTTATCTTATTTAAACACTCTGATTTTACTTAATAAGCTACAATCTCACAGAACATACAGTAAACTTAAAGTACTGTAATAACATAATTATGTACAATAACCACTTCCTCCTAGATGTCCTATTTGACTGCAGAGCTTTCTAGAATTTAGAACTGAAGAAATAGCTTTAATTCAAAGAAACACCAACCCTTGGAGCAAAGAGGGTTAGGATATTGAACTTTCGCTACTCCTCAGGCGGATGTTTTTCGTTAACCTCAGGATCTGAAAAAAATATATCCACCACAATATGAGATAATAATCTCAATGAATAGATAACGTTACAAGGATAGAAACTTAATTACAGATAATCATCAAGTGATTAACAATACACAAGTATATGTATAAGATACATAAGTAAAATTTTTCGATCCTTAGCATATAACTGTAATCATATCATACTCATAATCGACACACAGTCATAGAATATGACCATAATCATATTTGGCACACAGCCATCTCCACATTCAGCACACAACCATAGCATATGACCATAATCATATTTGGCACACAGCCATATTCATATTCGGCACACAGCCATCTTCACATTCGGCACACAGCCATAGCATATGACCATAATCATATGCGGCACACAGCCATATTCATATTAATTGAAATATTCAGTCAAAGATAATAGTAGATATACTCTGAATATGTAAATTACTTGGACTATTCATATAATTAAATAAATATCCAAGTAGGTTAGCTACTCACCTGAAATCCAAGTTACTATATCTTCTTTAAATCTACATAATCACATTTAATGGATTCAATTAATATAATTCTTTAATACATATAATCACGTATACGTACGTGTACTATTCAAAAATACATATAAAAATATACACGTATATGTACTATTCAAAAATATGTATAAATACTATTTATATATGTTACTATTTATACATACATGTACTATTTATACGTATGGTTACTATTCTTACATACATGCACTATTTATATGTACAGTTACTATTCATACATATATGTACTATTTATACATATGGTTACTATTCATACATACAGTTGTATAAGCCGCATACACAGAGAATACCTAAAAATATAATCTCTAAAAATTTTAAAGACATAAGGAGAGCATAGTATCCTTACCTTAGATCTAAACTAAGGAAGAAAGATCTAGAATTTTAGAACCCTAACGTCTGAGTAAGAGAACTTTTGAGGAGAGAAGAGAAGAGAAACTGAAGGTGTGATTAGAAATGAAATGAAAGGACCTATTTATAGGAGAAGTTATGGTACTATTTACTACTATTCCATCTACCGTTCTCCTATACTATTTCATCTACCGGTTTTCATCTATCAGTTTTGCTTACCAGTTTTCATCTACCAGTCTCATCTACCAGTTTCGCTTACCAGTTTTCATCTACCAGTCTCATCTATCAGTTCCACTTTTAACTTTTCAGTTTAGTTCCTAAGGGATTTTCTCACATAAAACATCACTTGGTTTCCCAATTTCTTCCTACGATCCCTTTAAGCCTAAACCACATCTTATATTTGACAAGATGATTATGTATGTAAATCGTACAGTATATGTGAATAGTACTGTATATTATAATAGTAACCGTAGTTTGTGAACACACATTTATACAAATTATTACGGGTATTACAATCCTATTGCTTTAACACTTAATAATATTAAAGAAGGGTTGGTTCACTCACCTAGATTTCAACGAATCTTACTGATCAACTTCTTCTTGATGTGAAAAAGGAAATTTATTCTATAATACTCAGGGTTTTTGAAAAAGAAAGAAAAGTCTAGATGTCAAAGTAAATTCTTTATGTTTCTTTAAAAGAGATGAATTGACAAGAGAAAGAATGATTTATGTGATACCTTGATTCATCCTTGCTTCTTGAATGGTGGCCGAGAGAGATGTTTAACGCAAAGTGTGTGTGTGTACGAAATGGTGGTATGTGTGTGTGATACAAGATGCTTGAATGGATGTGCGAGTAGGTGCTAGATGGATGTAGCGGCTGAGAGGGTATGTATATGTTTAGTGGAAAAAGAGAGATAGAAAATTTCATGTTTGTGATGGCTTGACGTTGATGAGTATGTGAAACTTTGGAAGCATATGTTGGGTTATTTGTGTGTGTGCTTGGTGAGTTTGATGATCGAATAGTTGAAGAGAGAGGAAGAGGGCGCGTACGGCGGCTAGGTGATTTTGGTTCTAGGGTTTCTAATTGGTTTAATTAAACTAGGATTATTTGGTATTTAAAAATTCAATTGTTTAAATTTTAAGTAGATTTGCTATTCAAATCTTAAATTAATCTAAACATAATTAATACGTACATTTCAGATTTCCTAAGATATTATTTTTTTCAGCTTTATTTACTAATATTATTCATAATTTTTTTTTATTATGACTAGACTTAGTTAGTGAGGGTAATTATCCTATTCCCAACATTAATTACTCTTTTTGCATTATCCCAAAACTATGGCTACAACCAACTATTTTATTTATTTTTATTTGTTTAAATTCAAAACCACTTGATATTCTAAATTCTAATCAAATCTAGCTATGTCTTATATGTTATTTTCGAAATCTCCTGTAGCTTATTGGATTGGTATTCCATTACTCATATCACCCCTTTTATTTTATTTTCGTAATTCATCAATAGCAACATATTTTTATTTAATTATTTAATTATAATCATTTACATATAAAAAATAATATCTCAAGATTTAAGAGTTATTTTTCACTTCTTATCTCACCTCAAGGTTTTCTATAATTTTCTCCTTCTATTCCCACCCTTTATAAACATTTCGCCACACCCCACACAATTTCAAAATCTTTCACTTTGGTCCCTAAGATTTTCACTTTAGTCCATGTATAGCCTAGCATCACACATTGCTAGCCTACAATCCAAAATCACATACATAAACACTATCACATCATAATATAACATCATATACACATCTTGCACACAAAATTTGCCAAATTTAATATTTGAGAAATAAATTTAAAAGTCAAACAAAAATAAAATACCGATAGGTATTATAGCTATCTTTTGAAAAGGTATAAAAGGCAGAAGAAACAACAATATTGCAACATTGACGTGGACAAAGAGAATTTTATTTTGTAGATCATTCTATTCTCAAGTTTCTTTTTTTATTCTGTGTGAGAGAGTTCTTATATTGTTCATATCCTCTAAGTGATATATTTCTCTATCTTGAATTCTATGTGAACTGAAAAATCATTTGTATATTCATTCTTGTCCCTAAGGGGACTGGTAGTAGGTACCTAGTAGGGTATCTGTTTGTTGTGGTATTAAAGTTGTTGAGCTACAACTTCCTGTAGAGAAGGTTTTTTGGTGTACATTTACTAGGGACGTATGAAGATCAGTGGTTGAAGTGTAAAAGCAGGGTCATACTAACCCAGATTGAAGGTTGCTGCTAGGTAGCATAAAAGTTGGAGGTTGAGCCTTAGTCTGGTTATTTTGTATTGGTGATCATGTCTCCCTAATAAAATAATCATAATTGTGTGTTGTGAGGAGTGGATATAGGTGAATCCTTGTTATTCTTCTGAACCACTATAAATCATAGTGTCTTTTCTCTTCCCTTCTCTCTACATTTATATTATTATTTATTTGTTGAAAAAGTTTTTTAACAGAACCTTGCTAATATAAGTTGACCCTAATAAGTTTTTCAAGAATAAAGTTTGATTTGACAAAAAAATTGTATATACTTTATTTACCCCCTCTAGAGTATACTCTTGGACTAATAAGTTTCAATTGGAAATGTTTTGTCGTTTAAGAGATATGATAACAAACATTTCCCTATTTTATGACTATGACACCTTTTGCTCTCTTTGCTTAATGGAACCAATATGAATGCTTCCATAATAATCTAGGATCAGCCAATCTTTGATCAAGATGGAAGAGAATGGCAGTCTTAGCTTAGAGTAAGGTAAGTAGCTAACCCTATAGAAGGTGAATTCAAGTTATTTGATATATATATATATATATATATATATATATATATATATATATATATATATATAATATCATTAAATATATGTCGTTAAACATTTGTCATTAAATGTGTGACACATAAGAAAATATATGGCCTTGTGAAAGATGGAGTAAATTCCTTCTTAGTGATTTGAGTTAGCACTTTAAGAGATAGAAATTAAACATATATCAATATTTAGGTTTCATGTAGGAGAGGGGTTAGACACATGGGATGAGAAAGTGATCAGTTTAAGTTATGATTGATAAGTTTTGCTGCCTAGAGGTATATGGCACTAGGAACAAGTGTCATCTAGGAGAATTAATAAGAAAGATAAGAGAAAACATGAGTACAACAACATAACCATTATGTTGTCTAGAAAGAAAGTAAAAAAGTGAGACACATGTAAGTAGTATGTCGTTTAGCAACAAGAGAGGAGTGTTGAGTAAGGATGAAATTACTAAAGCACATAGGTGAGTATGGTGACCTTGGCTCAAGGTTGCTCAAGATTTGTGAATTAGAGAACTATACCCCATAGATGTATACAGCAACACGAAAGGTATGTTGCTCTAATTGATGCGTAGACGGGGAGTTTACTTCCAAGTTTGGTAATGTGGAAAACACCTCGCCTAGGAGTGGAAATCCACTTAACCATGACCTAGACAATATGAGAGTATGGTACTATGTAAGAATAGCATGAGTTGTTACATACATGTGTAAATCTTTGTATGTGTTACATAAAGTAAATAACTTGCATAGAAGGCCTGAGACTAAGAGACCTTAGAGTAAGGGCGTAGCTAAAGCTTAAGCTAGCAAGAACATATGACCAAAAGGCTAAGTGTGTGGTCAAGAGATAGAGCTAGTAAGAGTGTAAGGCTATAAACCCTAAAGTAAAGGTGCAGTCTAGAGTCAGTAAGAACATAGAACCTATATGAGATGCATGGTGTTTAATTATGCTAATTTCTCGTATATGCTTGTTGGATTATGTGTATGTTAAAAGTAGTTGTACATTGTGATGATGAAGATTGTATTTGTACATAAAATGATTACGCTTAGTGAATCATTAGACCATAGAGACCTAGATGGGCAAAGGAGGTTCAGTGGTCCTGAGCACGAGAGGCTAGTGGGGGACATAAAGATCTTTGGGGTTCATTGTACCCTAGTTGCTAGATAATAGCTTATGGCCCATAGAGACCTTGGGATTCGATGAGCCTTAGGCATTAAGGTCCATGACACATAGAGGCCTTGGCTCGATGAGTCACGAGGACCTAGTTATGGAGGCTTGGTGAGCTTAAGCCGTTGGGCTAAGTACTCATGGAGGCTTAGAGATTTCATGATTTATGTGCAGTTAATTATGATTATAGTTCAACATGAAGATTGTTTAGTAGGTGCTAGAGCAAGCACTATAATCATATTTTGTTTTAGCGTATGAGTTTTATGCTCACACATATTGCGTACATGAGGTTAGATTGCATGTATTCACATGAGAACCATAGTTATTTACAAGTGATTTTAGCTTTGAGTGAAGGCCTAAAGGCAGATGACACTAATTCCAATTGAGCGCCATGGATAAGAGTTTCACTAGCAAAGAGAGTTGAAAGGCTAGTCTACCATAAAAACCTAGAGATAAAGATCTATTGAACTTTAGTTACCTATGCGCGATGGTTCATAAATACTTAGATAATTAACCAAATAAGAAAGTCAAAATGTGCAATCATGTAGTATATTAAAGACATAAGAAATTGTGTAGTTCATAGTATACAGACATGAATTATGTAGGTAATATAGACAATTACATATCCATACACAAGAATATGTAGACAACCAGGTAGCTTGATTGAATAAGCTAGATAGTGTCCAGAGCTCCATGAACCAGTATATGTTTAGCCATGCATCCTGAGTACTAGGATGAGACCAACTAGCACAATAGGTGTTTTTTTCATGCATTGGAAGGTTAACAGGAAACATGAATAACCGAGGAAACCAGGTTGGATGCATGAGTCAGGAAAAACATGATTTCCAGAACTTGAGGTGTTGTTCATCACCCGTATGAGCTTGTTACTAGTAGTGTTAACCATCATGTATGCACACAAACGTCTAATATCAACATTACCTATTTACTGAGTTTTATACTCACCAAGTAACTAATGCTTTCCTTGTAGCCTAGTAGAGGAGAAATCGTATGGGGAGTGATAGGAGTCTGACAATGTCCCTTCTTCCATGGTAAGTCCTTAGCTTTGCATTTATTGTAAGTTTAATATGCTATGTAGTCACATAGGTCACCTAAGTCTTAATGTTTGTTGTTTGTTGTGAAAGATTTAAGATGCTAGTAAATGTAGCATAGCACGCTTACGGCCTAAGGAGGCATATCCCTAGCACCGTCTCGGTCACATACCTAGATTTCAGGGCGTGACACTAGGTAGACAATTATTTTGGAAACTCAATACCTATGATTATTGCCTTTGGAACTTTTCTCTGCTATTTCTTTTGCTCCAGTGGAGGCCAATATGTTTATTGTATAAACATAGTGAAGAATAAAGAGTTAGATTTAGGAAAAGCCAAACACACCTTAAGTTATGTGAATGATTATTTGGCCAAATCTGATTTTCACAAATGAATGTGCTTACCATTGAGAGTGCAGAATTTTCCTTCAGGTATACATGGCCCTCCTATCTTATGACATAGCAGGGTAGACTAGTTTTCACTTTATAGTTGATATTTTCTTCGGTATTTTAGTTTCATGTTTTCTTAGTTTCTCTAAGAGAATTCCATATCTTCCTGTCTCGAACTCCCTATATCTATGAATTCTTTTATAAAAAAAAAGGAGTACTTGATAGGCAAATATTTATATTAAATAGATGAGAAAAACAAAAATATATTATTGAATGAGTAAAAAAAACTAGTTCTGATTAAGTAAGACTTTTCATCCAAAATTTATAAATCTACAAAACATTTTCCCTGAAATGATTACCATGGAGCTATAGAGGGTACTCACAATAGGCTTCTTTCTTTTCATGTTGGTTTGGTGTCAAATTCCATGAAGAGAATGAAAAGCAAGTCAACACAGCAAAATCTACAAAATGAAGTATTTGTTACAGATAAATGAAAAGGTGACAGAGCAACTAGAGTAGTGTTCTTCAACTTTAATCTATTATTTTGTGCCACCTATTTATGTTATTCTAATACTATATTGTCTTGGGCTCTGATTATTTCCCAATTTGAAGAAACTTACAACATTGAATATCAATTTTGTCAAGTGGAAAAAACCATCCAAAAGCTTTACACTTACTTGCTTGGAGATGCTAATCAAAGAGGTAACTAGACAAATCTAGGTCCCAATCTTGTTTTGTCTTTACGTTCAATGGTTAAAATAATGTACTATCATTAATTGAAACAGACTAAGAGTATGAACATGTGTCCTGTGAAGTGATTGGTTTAATGTAAGGGAATTTTTGTACTTACTTTGTACATTTCACAATGTTGGCGGAACCACTACTTGAAATTGACAGTATAGTCCCAAAGAATGAGGTATTTTTAGTACCACAGTTTGGACAAGGGCCTTATAAAAGTTAATTTATCAGTACTTATACTAATTCAATATAAATTAAAAGAGACAATATCACTAAATTATGGACACAGATCACGTGCTTGTCTCAACTGTGATTGGACGGTCATGAATTGAGATAAGCACTTAATATCCGTGGCCGTTGGATATGTTTAATTCAACGGCCAAGATCCTTTCTTTTTTTTGGGATTACACATGTACTTTTTTTTACTAAAATAATAGAGGGACACTTCTTTTAAACTTTTATTTCATCTAAGTCCATAATATCTTAGAAAAATTCTTCTTGTGCAATAAAATTGGGAATTTTATTTTCTCTTTCTATAATTCTCTCTTTTTAATTGTTTTCTGGGCATATCTTTGCTTCAAAATTGTTTTTTTAAGTATCACCCACATCATTTTTTTAAAATTTCACTTAAGTCCTTGTGTGTTATAATAAGAGTTTTCGAAGATTTTTTTTTGTGCAATAATAGAATGATTATTAGTTAACTAGGATAATCATAAGTCTAGAGTGTGATACCTATAGTTATAATTTGTTATGTCTATTAGATTTTTTTCTGTTTACCTATGAATTTTCATCTGGGTGTGCATGTGAAAAGTATGAGTTACATATTTAATTGTATAAATTGTGTGGTATGATGTGATGCTTACCCTACGAATGAAAAGTGAGTTGGGATAGAGGGACAAAAATGAAAAATGAAAAATGAAAATAAGGGACTAAAATGAAAAATAAAACTTTGTTAGGGGTTGGACAAAATTACACCAAATGAGACCAATAGGTATGGATTAACTTAATAAAAATAATGTAAGACTTTAAATCTTCAAAAACTCCTATTGTAACACACAAGGACTTCAGTGAAATTTTAAAGAAACGATGTGGGTGATATTTAAAAAACAAATTTAAAGCAAAGACGTGATCAGAAAACAATTAAAAAAAGGAGAATTAAGGAAAGAGGAAATAAAATTCCTAATTTTTATTACACAAGAGGAATTTTTCTAAGATACTATGGACTTAGATGAAATAAAAGTTTAGAAGAGGTATCCCTCTATTATTTCAGTAAAAAAAAGTACATGTGTAATCCAAAAAAAAGGATCATGGCTGTTAGATCAAATAAATCCAACGGCCACGGATATTAAGTGCTTGTCTCAAATCGTGACCATCCGATCACAGGATTCATGTCCCTAAATTATATACCTTCAAAATCCAAAAGTTTTACAATTTCAAAATAAAGAAGAGACAGTGTCATTAGTAATTTTAGTTATTTTCTCAAATTTCTAATTTTTTTCCCTTTAGCCTTTATCGATATTTTCACAAGACATGAAAAATCATTATCATTATCCTAGCTTTGGTTTCTGTAGAACTTGCGGTATTTGAAATTGTAACATCCTGGAATTTTAAAAAAATACTACAAAGAACCGTTGATTTGATGAAGGAAAATTTTGAGGAAAAGAAAAAAATCCCTAAGTGTTGATATTAATTTCCTTGTAAAATAAAATAACCCCCGAGGCCCTACGTGAAAATCTTCCTTTAGATATTTGGTAGGAGAATTAATTAAAGGGAAAAGTGAGATAAGGATGGTGAAAAGTTTAATTTCGAATGATTGGTGAAATTTGGAATCTTTACAAAAGCATAAGGACCCAAATGAAAGCTTATCTTGAGGAAGGTTACTTTGTGCTAATTTAGCAAAAAGAAGAGAAAGTGGCACATGGAGATGATGCCATGTGTCTAGCCCTTAATGAGATCATGCCAAGTGTCTCACTCTCTTATTAGATCTCTTTGAAGCCTCTAGACATCAACTCAAACCCACACCTTAGTTCTTGCATGGGGGAGAGAGAGAGAGAGACCGAAGGCTTGGTGAAAAGGGAGAAGAGGAAGCTGAGAAGACCGCCATCGGCCATCACTTTCTTTGCTGGCGACTTCGTCTTCTTAGGGAATTCAATTCTAGCCTTCTCCAACACTCTTTATCTTATGAGTGAATTTTTAAGGTAATTTGGGTGGCGCTAAGGTGAGTGAAGCTGGTCCTCTCCTTTTCATAATTGTTTACATTTCATTCCAAGTTTTAAGGAAGCAAAATTGTTAACTATAATAAAAATGGATGCTTATTTGGCTTTATGCGATTCAAGGGTTGACAACTAATTTGTTAAATGGTAAGTTCCTAATATGGTGGTGGTCTATTGGTTTAAGTGGAAATGCAAGGTAAAGTTTCATTATTGGTAATGTAAAATATCATTTATGTAATTGTATAGGATAATAGTTTTAATGCTAATGTGATTGTCATCTTATGACACATTCTTGGGTTTACTCTTTATGCTAATCATTGTATTCAATAAGTTGAGATAACCTCATTCCTAAATTCCTCTTATGAGAATTGACGATTAACATGTTTCATGGATAGGTTTCTTTTTATGTATCTTAATTATATTCACTTCTATGGGTTAAATTGGCTTGATTTATTGATAGTGAAGCTTGTGGAATATTGGTTTATTCTTCTTATATATTGTTGTTAAGAGATCTTTCCTAGTATATCATGTGTGGCTATTATATGGTTGTGATGGAAATCGGTTATGGTGACATATGTGGAGGATTTTGGAGGCATAAGGATAGGGCTAGGTATACATATGTGATATATGCATATTTTCAGCATCTAAGCCAAGATGGGTTATAAGGATGGGGTTATTTTATTATTATATTGTGGTGATATGAGCATGGGGTTTTTTTATGCATAATTATGTTTTATTTCCTAACTTGCCCACATATTATCTTATATGGCTCTTTATGCTCTTGAATGACTATGAAGAAATACTTGGAACTATATTTATAGATAACAATTTGATATGGTATTTGTCATTTTTGTGGATTATGGTTTAGAGGGATTTCTTGATGGTAATTACTACTAGTTATTAGGTTTATTACGTTGTGATTATTATTGGGCCATGAGCAAAATATTGCGGTGGTATTTTCTGAGGTTTTACTCCTTGAATAATATAAGGATGAGATTGTTCATTTTATATTGACTTGATTTGCACTTACCTTATTTTTGTGTGTTTCCTTGATGCCAAAGGCTAGTGAGGGTTAATTAATGCAAATTGAATTTGTGACTATGGTTGAAGATTCATAACAATATAAATATATATACATATATATACACATGCACATGGTGGTATTTGGCTATTTGAAATTATGATGAATAATTACTTGGCATAGTTATGCATTTGAATTTATGGTTGGCATTATGTGATTTCTATGGTTTACATATTGAATTGTGGTTGTTTCACTGAGTAATTAACTTACTCACTCCGGTTTTACTTTCCTTGGGTATCTTTTCAAAGTTTGTTGCCATGGCAGTTGGTCTTGCAGAAATATAGCGGTTTCCTGATCTATCACCCTCTCTTCTTTGTTTTTCGAGGTTGAATTCATTTGTTTATGATCTTGTAAGATAGCTAGGGTAGTTAATATGTAATGTAAATGATTTTGGACGGCGGATTTTCGTGGAATGGATGCTTATGTAAATATTCTGGGTGTACAAAAAAAATGACAACACTCAAGTTATATGAAATGTAGTAATTATTATTCCTATTTGTCAACATAATTATGGTTGAGTTTTTTTTTTCTTTTTTAATGTGGTGTAAAGATTTGAGTCTGCTGTCGTGGCAGTGTAAGGATAGATCATTTTGCCATGCCAGTCATATACCGAGTCGGGATGTGATAGAAACCCAATGCTATATACCATTATTCAGTTTCTAGATATTGAAGAATGAAGCAAAATATATGAAAGGACTGAAAAATGAAACTATTGCTAGAGAATTGCATTATGAAATCAAGCTGTATATGTATGGCCAATTTGTAATATAGAACAAGAAAAGGAAAAATGAGAACATACCTCTACAAGATATGAGATTCAAATCAAATCAGATCATTAAGGAAGAAGAACCTAAGAAATAAGAAATGAAAAAGCATAAAGTCATGACCTAATTTATGTAAATTGTAATATACATATCAGTTAGAATCACAATAAAATCAAGTCAAAGAACATAATGGTGAATACTGATTTAAAATATAGTATTTTAACTATAGCCAATAAAGTTGCTTCGTACTTAGCATAACAACGTTGTTTGCTTCCTATATAAGTTCTTCCTTAAGATTATCAAATTCCTCATTCAAATTACCCATTACCGTGTGTTATGCTGTTTCACTCAAACTCTTCATCTTCATTATGCTCCCTCAGGTTCCCTCTCACATTCTCTTCCTCTTTTCCCCTACTATGGTCGAGAATCCTATGTGCACTGGTTTAAAGCTCAACTCTAGCCAATGAACATCATTCTCATCCTTCCCTGCTTAGTCTTAACTATAGAATTTAGATCGAAGAAGATGATTCCTCCCTTCGGTCAAACACACATCAACATGAGAGGTGAAATGGAATTCCTAATTTAAAAAAATCAATGCTCTTACCTTCAACCAACACTGGTAGTTAGCAGAGGGATTAATGGCCGGCGACTAACCAAACAAACGACGTCGGTCAAATAAACAGAAGTGATAGGAGTAACCTCACCTCTCATTCTTCTTAGCCCATCCTGGCATTTCTTTGTTCTCTCTTATGTCACTCTGTTCTTCTCGAGCCACAGTGAAGGTCAAAGGAAGGAAAGAAGAAAAGGGAAGGAACGTACGATAATTGCCAGTAGGAAAAAGATGGCCAAGGGCGACGATTCATAGCGGCTCACCACCTTCGTTCCCTCTCTCCTCTCTCTACCCACATTCATGAAGAATACTCCTTTTTTGGCTCTCATTAGATGCTTAGGGTTTCATCTAGGTATTCATGCTAGGTCATAACGTTAAAATAGAAACACAGGGAAATTAAATGGGGAGGGAAAACTGAAAAAGAGATGGTAGAGGTCTAAAATTTGAGAGGGAAAAGCGAAAAACGGAGGAGGGAAGACTGATATAAGTTGCAAATAACCAAATGGAATTGTAATACTCATGGAAAAATAGAATAAAAATGTGTGTTCATGAACTACGGTTATTATTCTAATATATAGTACTATTCACATGTATAACACTATTCACGTATACAGTACTATTCACATATATAATCTTAATGTCAAGTACTAGATGTGGTTTTGGTATAAAAGGAAACTAGAAAGGAATTTGTAGGAGAAAATGACGTTTTATGTGAGAAAATACCCTTAGGGACCAAAATGAAAAGACTAAATTGAAAAGGAAACTTAAAGGTTTAGAAAAAGGATAGTTTTCTCTTTAAGATACCAAATAGTAAGATTAGCTGTCATTTACTATGCAATCTGTCAATGAAAATATTATTATTTTAAAGGAAATGTCATTTGTATAAATAGTAAATTGAATATTTTATTAGCACACAACGTTAAATATTACCCTTGACTTTTCCTATAAATAGGACATTCTATTTTACTCATAAACTCAAACCTTCAGCTTTTTTTCTTTCCTCTCCTCAAAATTCTCTTGCTCCGGCGCTAGGTCTCTAAAATATTAGGCCTTTTCTGTTCAGCTTAGATCTGAGGTAAGAATACTATGTCCTTTTTATGTTTTTCAAATTTTAAAGGTTTTATTCTTTATTTATGCTCTATGGTTGCGACTTTACCTAATCCTTCACATCAGAAAGAAATTATCCTCAGTTGCTAAAATGTTATTTTGATTTTTTGATTACCAGAATCGAATGTAAACTGTGAAGAATATATGTTTAGGAAAGGTTTTGGCTAAGGAAAGACCTCTCATGAAAATCTTCATAGCAGAACCTGAAATCCACTTATGTACTCTTGTCCGTAACAACTCAGAGAAGTTATACTTGTACAGAATCTAGGTGAGTGGACGTAATCTTAACAATATAATCATAGCACATTCCATCACGTTAGTGAACTAGGTTGAAATCTCAAGTTTTACCAGTTAAAGATGATAACGGATATTAGTGTGAACCCCGACGTTGTTACTTTCTATAAACAATAAATTCAATATATTTACTATTTTTACATATTCAATTTTTAATTATTATTTGTATTATGATTTTGAAATTTTTAACTTTCATGAGATTTTAAACTATGAATATTCATGATATGCTAAATCTTTATGATTGAGGAAAGTCATATAGCATGTTTGTGATATTGGGTGGTACCCTTTTCTGTGGTGAGCAAGATCGACCACTTGACTAGAAAAACTTTAAGGGTGACATAGTTCCTGTTGATAAAATGGAACATTGTATAGTATCACAAGGTATTAAGAGGACTTAAGGTTAAAGCAAACCTGGGTGGTTCTGCCTTAGTGATGAGTGCCAATACCCAGGATGTGTACTTGATTGTTTGTTTATGGGTAAATTGCTGATTTCTGGTGTATTCCTTACTTGTGCTCTTGGTTGATTTTATAGCCTATTAAATTCATTATCATTATCAATTTTTTATTTTGTTCTTATTACTAAATTTATTGTACATTCACTGAGTTTTTCCCCAAAAACTCACCCTCATGTCTTTTCTCTTTTCAAATTTAGTTGCAGAAAGAAACTCCCTCTAGAGGAGTAACAAAGTGATCTGTAATAATAAAGAATCTTCCTGTTGCTGGGTAGGTTCAATGATCCCGTGTCTGTATTAAAGGCTTTATGGTCATTGGGACTCCTAAGATGTTATTGTGAATATTTTGAGAATTTCATATAATTATATTTGGATTTTATAATGTTTATGAGGATAGTGTTATTATAGTTGTTTATCTGTACCTTATAACTGTATTAAGTTATGTACAACATTTCCTATATGTGTAAGGAAAGATGTCAGATATATATTTTTAATAAAATTTCCATCTGTTGTGGATAGAAGTGATTTTAAAATAAATTTATGGATTTTACGTTTTCGCATAATTGAACTCAACAAAATGGGTAGAGTCAATAGGAAGGCTTATAGTAACGAAAGACGTTGTTATCGTGCTGATCATAGATCCTGACAAGTGGGTCGTGACAGGAATAGTTAAAGAAGAAAAGTTAACGAAAAGAATAAAAATTATAAGAACTACAATTTATTTTTAAAAAAAAATTATAATTTATTTTATTTACAAGTAGGAATTTAATGAAGGGTAATTATATAAATAATTGAAAAATATTTTATCTATTAATTGTTTGGATATAAAGGTATTGTGAGAGAAAATTAATGAAGAATTACTTTGATTCTAATATTTTTTTAATAATTTAAGATATTTAATCTAATTTGAGGAAAATTAGGAATATAAAATTAATTTATAAAATTTAAGATCCATCAGTTCTACTCAAAGAGAAGGACAAATGTAGGATTTGGTCGATTGGATGAAGGAGCTAAAGTCTTGGGATGATATCGAGTCCAAATTTAGTGACGGACTATTCTGTCACTAATTTTGTGACAACAATTTCGTCACTAAATGACAAATTTTGTCACTAATTTAGTGATGGAAAATCCGTTACTAAATAGCAAATTTTGTCACTAAATTCGCTTTATCCTACATCTTCTTTTGTGATAACTAGTTCATCATACATTCATTAAAAATTACAATCAACTAAATTTATTATTTCAAAATTTTATTCATTTTTTAATTATTTTATTTAAAAAAGTAAAAATTATTTGTTCATTTTATTTAAAAATTTGAGACATTTGATTAACAAGAATTATTCCATACTTATATCAATGTTCAAATTCTATGTATTATAAGGAAAGACTACCAAATATATGAGAGAACTAAGATCAGAAACACACTCAGTTCATGCCAAATTTGGGAAACAAATATCAATTAGTTCAAAGTCACAGACTTCTTTTATTAATTTATGAAATTAGTTTGATGAATATAAAGGTATTGTGAGAGAAAAATAATGAAGAACTAGTTTGATTCCTGTGTTTTTTATTCATTTATATTGATTTATGAATTTTTTTCATTTGAGGAATTTTATCTAATTTCAGGGAAATTAGGAATATAAAATTAATTTAAGGTATTTAGTATAATTTGAGAGAGGGACAGATGTAGAATTTGGTTGATTGGATGGAGGAGCTAAAGGCTATGTTTGGGAATACGTTGGCATTGCCTTTATCCACATTTCTTCAGACCAAACATGGTTTGAAGGAAAAATGCTATGTTTGGGAGCACGATGAAGCAAACCAAGTTGAGCAACAAATCATGTTAAGTAGCTGTACCTTGGGTGACTTCAACATGGTCCAGTGTAGCTTCTTCGATGAATTAAACGTGGTTAGGTGTGTTATTCATCCTTTACCCCCTCCTAGTGTTGCGTGTGTCATCTCTAGTTTGCATTCATCTCCAGTTTTCCACAGCCTTAGATCAGCTACTCTGTTTTCCTTAGTTGTGTCATTCCTCTTTCGATTTCTCGATCTCCCTCATCTTGATATGTCTTTGTCTTTCTATGGTTCTCGTCGGCCGATGCGATCATGATTTCTTTGCCCATTCACCCTCTGCTACTCTTCTTTGTGCCTTGCCCTCACTGCCTTTGTTTCTAACTCTCTTGGTCTCGATGGATGGAGAAGAGTGAGAGTCTGAATGAGAAAGGCTTCTATAACTGGGAGACAAGGAGTGTGATGGGATCTATGGATGGGATCTGATATGTGGATGGGATTTGATCTTGTTTTACATAGGCAAATTTTGAAATACTTTAAAATATTTTAAAAAGTAAGTGTCTTTAATTGTTTTGATGGGATTTGATATAACCATAGGCAATAAAAGAAAGTAGTAAATTTTGAATTATTTTACAATATTTTAAAAAGTCAGTAAATGTGTCTTTAATTGTTTCATTATCTAATTACTAATTAAAGTAGTTATTAATCTAAGTAACTTAATTAATCTAATTACTAATTAATATGGTTAACTAATCACATAATTAATTTAATTATATCATTATACAATAAAAAACATAATTATAAAATTTATGACCTTTTTGGTAATTATATATCTCAAACCACGTTTACACACTAACATCCAAACATCATGTTTTATACCAAACCATATTTACCTAAATATCTCCCAAACATAAATCACGTTTATCTAAATCTAAGTTTTCTCCAACCACGTTCAATCAAACCTAGTTTACCTAACCCACATTTAACTCACCGAGCTCCCAAACACACACAAAGTCTTGGGAGGAAATATTTTTGACTAAAGAATAGGTTTGACTTAGAAAAAGATTCAAGCTAAAAAATAGAAATAAAAAATTAAATGGTAAAAAAGAAATAAAAATAAAATGTTGAGAAGTTAAAGAGAAACAAAGGAAGAGATTGTTGTTATTATTATTATTATTATTAAATTAATAGGGAGAATGAGGAAAGATAATAATATGTCTAAGATTGTCTTTGATAATTTTTCATTATTCAAAAAAAATAGTGATGAAATTTAGTGACAGAAAAAATCGGTCACAACTTCTTTTTTTGTCACAAATTAGTGACAGAACTTTTTCCATCACTAAATTCTAGCTTTTGTGATGAATTTTAGTGACGGCTTGGAATCTATCATTGATTTTAGTGATTGCTTTAATCCGTCACTAAATTTCAAATTTAGTGACAGAATCCATTCTGTCACTAAAATTTGTCATAAAATTACAGAATTAGTGACAGATTTCAATCTGTCACTAAATTTAATTTTTCTAGTAGTTAAAGAGAGATAACATCCAAGGAAATAAAAAGATGCTATTTTCAATATCTAGATGGATTTCATGCTATGTTTTTCCAGAGTCAGTGGGATATCATCGATGAATCGGTGTGTTGGTTTATAAAAGAGTGCTTTCAGGACCCTTCTAAGATTGATGCAATTAATGTTATGGATGTTATTCTCATACTTAAAGTGGATAACCTGAACTCGGTGAAACAATTCAGACTGATTGTCTAATGTAATGTGATCTATAAAGCAATTACTAAGGTGATTGCGAATAGGCTTAAGCTGATCCTAAATGAGATTATCTTTCTCACCTAGTGTAGCTTTATTCCAGGACAGCATAGTTTTGACAATGTGATTATTACTTAAGAGGCAATCCATTCTATGGTGAACAAGAAAGGTAAGAATGGTTTTATGGCCATCAAAGTAGACCTAGAAAAAGCCTATGATCGCCTACATTGGAAATTTTAGGCTGACACTCTTCAAGATATCAGCATCCCGAATCGAATGACGAGAATTATAATGAAATGTGTTTCTAGGTGTCATATAAGGATCGGTTGGAATGAGGTTTCTAGTTCCATGAAAGAGTTTTCCATCTCTAGGGGTATTTGTAAGGGGGATCATCTTTCTCCGTATCTTTTTGGTCTATGTATTGAAAGACTATTATTGAATATGCTATCTCTGTGGGAAAATGAAAACCTATTAAACTTAATAAGAGAGGGCCTAATATTTCTCACTTGTTTTTAGATGATGACCTATTTTGTTTGCAGAAGTGGATTTGGAGCAAATTAGGATTATTTAGACTTGTTTGGACATATTTTGTATAGAATCAAGAGAAAAAGTCAACAAGGAAAAAACACACTTGTTTTGCTCACGGAATGTCCACCTAAATGTGGCATCGAAGTTGAGTAGTGTTAGCGATTTAGCAAGTGCACTAGTCACATAAGTAATACAATGATAAAATGAGTAAGAGATATCGTCCTGCGATGACTAACGTGCTAAGTACTCCAGAAATTTAAATGCAATAGTCAGACAACTCAATTTAGATTAAAGGTAGCATTCAAAAGATAAAATATTTTTATATTTTTTACAATTAAAGAGGATGCAGCACAAATTCAGATGAAATTGAATTAATTAAAAGACCTAGGGCCACTAATCCCCTTTTCCCGTCCTAAGAGTTGTGAACTTTTCTTAACATCTGCGATTTAATTCAATTATATACTTTAATCTTAGGTTTTCTATTGGCTTAAAGTGATTCTCCCGAATCTAAGTTAAGCTACTCAACTCTAATATAATCTCTTATGTGAGCTTAAGCCGAGTAAACGCCAATCTAATTTGATTAAGCGAAGTTAACTAATATCCCTATTAATTAACAAGAAAAACACCTAAGTTCTACCACTCGCCGTAATCACTCAGTGTTCTACAGACAAATCCCTCGTCAAAGTTCAGTGAAAGTAACTAGAAAGCTGTAAAGTGATCAATTTTACAACAATCACAATAGACATGAATGACAGGAATGTATTTCATTGAATAGAAATCACAAAGTTACAGAGAAAACAACCCCTAATCAAAAGTTAGGTTCATAGTAACCCTAGAATAGGAAAATTAGCTACTCATAGTCCTAAAAGTACAAAAAACGGTAGAAAAACTAGTAAACATCATGAAACCGAGGTCGAGATAGCAAGAATCGGGCTTGGAATGCTTGAAAGATGGATTCTTCCTCTTCCTTTAGTAGAAATGGCGCCCCTTGTCTGTCTCCAACTTAGAATCTCCTCAAAACCCTTTCTTTTTGCTATTTAAATCAGACAGCGCTATGCAAATTTGCAAACCACCGCTATAGCGGTGGTGGACAGAAAAATTTGGCAAGCAAACTAAAACCCCAGGGTCCACCGCTATAGCGGTGGAAGGCAGTTAGAAAGGCTTCACAATCTTCAGCAATGCAACACACAGGCCAACTAGTTGCATTAACTCCTTCCCACTCAACCAACATTAGAGACAAATAAATGTAAATTAATAACAACTCTGAGTCATGAATTTACACGAAACTACCTAAACTCTTAAAAACCCAAAACTGGGCTAAATCAAACAAAACAAGGGTAAAGATTCATAAGTCAAGGCAAGTAAGAGATAAAAAGATAAGGGATTTAGCACCAAAATAGTACTAAATCTAGCACTTAACAAGTAATGAGTCAGGCTTCATCTTAGTTTCAAACCTTGACAAATATTTGGAATTCCCCTATATCACAGTAGGGTGAATAGAAATGTAGCTACTGTACCCTTAGATGAAATTGAGAGTGGCAAGTCTATTAGTGAATTCTTCTTACCCAATGATGAATGTGACATTGAGAAATTAAAGCAGAGATTACCTAAGGAATTATGTGAATGGATTGTCAGCTCATTTCCAGGTAAAAGAGTAGATGCAGAGGACACCGTTATGTGGAATCACCCTAAGGAGGCTAACTTCTCAGTAAAATCAGTGTATAATCTTATTACCAAGGAGGATAATCATACTACAAAGAAGCGTTGGAAGATAATTTGGAGATGGTCTGTAAATCAAAAAACCAGAATGTTTATGTGGCTCTGTGCCCATAATAGAATTCTCACAAATTCACAGAAAAGGAGAAGGAATTTTACCATTGACCCTTTTATGTGAATTATGCAATAAAACTGAGGAGACAGCGATCCATGCTCTAAGAGATTGCCCTTGACACTAAAGATTTGTGGAAAATGCTTGTAAAACCTAGGTATTGGCCATAATTTTTTAGGGAGATATTTTAGATTGTTTTTTTTTCAACAATGGAAAAGAAATTGGCAAAATTGAGAGTTCGAGCTAATAGCTTACCTTCAGTGAGGCAATTAATATGACTCCAACGTAATGCCTGGGTCTTCAGATATGAGTTTTGTGACTCTACCAATATGTATTGGTGCATCATTCTAGTCACCAAGGAATTTGAAGATAGCTTGGAGATGCTAAGATTCACAAATAATTTCATGATGGAAATCCACGTTACGTAGTAGCCACGGACCGTCGGCTGGGCCAAGTGTAACATGGATGGGTTAAGTTGGAATAGTGGTGCAACTACGAGTTGCAAAGGAATTATCAAGGACTCGACGGGTTGCTGGAAGACTGGCTTTATGATGAACCTCACATAATGGATAATTTGTCAATGGAGATTTGGAGTATGGTTTTAGGTCTTGAACTAGCTTGGGAGAAAGGCTTCAAACGGGTCATCCTGGAATAGGATTGAAGTCAAGTAATCAGCCTCGTCTGTGGCAGAGCTTCATCAGAGCATCCTCTCGCAACATTATTCTAGAGGGTCAGAGAGATGATGAACAGAGACTGAGAAGTAGATCTAAGACATTGTTTCAAGGAAAGGAACACCGCAACTAATTGTTTGGCAACAGCAGCACTAAACTAGAATGTTGGCCGGTGATTACTGGAGGAGCCACCTAAGGGACTGAGTGAGATATTACAGAAAGATAGGAAAGCCAAGGACCCCTCTAGATGGGTCCTCACTAACGTCTAGGCTGTTTTGGGCCTCCTTTACCATTAAAAAATGAAGTTCTGGTACATATTTAAAAATTCTATGCATATATAACTAGTTAAATAATAATAATAATAATAATAATAATAATAATAATAAAGATTCATTATATTAGTATTTTATAGGTAAAATGATTTCATATGCATTAAGATATTATCAGAAAAATTATAACTTGATATTTATTAAATTTAAATGATTCGAGCTAGTTTGCGTAACCATAGTTTGGACTACTGCACATTCTAACTAGAGTGAAGATGATGTCCATTTTGATTTAGAGCAATAATAAAAGCAATTTACAAGTTGCAACTCATCATCACATTCATATTGGGCATAATCATATGCTCTTGTACTAAGGAGATAACTCATGTGTACAAATATGTTTGTTATGTGCTTTTATTAGATTTTATTAGTTGACTTTTTATATTAAGAAACTTTGCTTTAGGAACTTTACTGATTAGGAAGATTGTCAATAGATTTTTAGGGATCATAGATGCCTACAATACTTGTATATATATTTTGAAATGTATCAATGAAAAAGATGAAGCATTCTTTCTGATTTGAATCTTATTATGGTCTTAGAGCCTTACCATTAAGATCTAACCTAAAAAGTATACATGACAAAAGCCATAGTTATGACTCAACAGGAGGCTGTCAAAACGAGTACTTCTCTATATGACCTGAACTCAAGTGATAACCCAAGAAATGATCACTCAAGTACAGTTACAATGAGAGAAGTATGAAGAATGGGCACAAGCTTTATGTACGTCTTTGCACGCTCAAAGGAAATGGGGATTTATTAAGTACAGTTACAATGAGAGAATTATGAAGAAGGGGCACGAGCTTTACATAGCTCTTTCCACGCTCAAAGGAAATGGAGATTTATTGATGGAATGGTGACGCGACTAGAAGCAGGATCTTCTTAAATACAATCCATGTTGATATCATGGATCTTAAACACCATTGAACCAAGCCTGCATTCAACGATTTCATATATGGAGAACGCTAAAGACCTATAATAGGATATTAAGGAAAGATTTTCTATAGCAAACTGACTGAGAATCCAACAACTAAAGTAAGAACTAGCAGTCTCTAAATAAGGAGGGCTGACAATGGTGGCATACTATGGAAAATTGAAAGACTTTATTGGATGAATTAACTAATTACGAACAGATACCTTTTTGCACTTGTGGAGAATGCAAATGTGACATTGCTTCATGGTTAGAGAAGCGCAGAGAGGAAGATAGGGCTTGGATGATGAGATCTATGGGACCATGACCTCTAGCCTCATGGCTACAGATCCTTTGTCGTCACTCAATTGAGTGTATGCCACTTTAATTTAGAAGGAATACGTGAAATCTATAGCCCGGACCAAAGATGAACGAGGTGAAATAATGGGCCTAGCAGTTCAGATCATTGCTAAGGCAAAAAGAAAAGCAGAAGCAAAAGACAAACTAGTGGTTTGTTAACATTGTATTCGAATAAGTCAAAATGCTGAGAATTACTTTCAACTCATAGGCTATTCACACTAGTAGGGTAAGAGACCTCAGACTGAAGGAAGGAATATTAGACGCGGAAGAGGTGGCACCATGAGAGCCAATGTTGCACATGTCATACGAGGAAGCACAAGTATAGGGAAGGCTCAGGACTTATAAAAAATGGGACTTACAGGATTGAATGAAGAACAATGGTGTGCACTAGTTGAGATGCTGAATAATCATAAAACTAATGCAGGTGGGAAATTGACTAGTAAGAACAAAATTGGTTCCTGGGTCATTGATACATGAGTGTCTAATCATATGACAGGGAATTTGAAGATCATGAAGGAACTTAGAGACATGCCCAGATGTCTAGTTAGACTACCAGATGGATAAAATGTTGAAGCTCTTAAGGAAGGCATAATGGTTCTTAGAGAAGGACTGAAGCTTAGCAACATTCTATATATTCCTACCTTAACCTGCAATTTAATTTCAATATCTCAACTGATAGATAAGAAAAATTTACATCACAATTAACTCATAGTTTGTGTGCCTTATAGGATTGCACTTTGAAGAGGCTGATTAGTGCAGGTATACGAAAGGGTGGGCTCTATTACTTCAAAAGAGTTCATGATGTAAAAGTCTTCAAAGTTAGTACGGTGGATCAACAGGAACTTTGGCATAGACGATTAGGATACCCCAATTTGAAAATTACTCAACTTGTTCCCAATATAAATGGTAATTTTAAAGAGTCTACAGATAAAATTTGTGAAGTATACTGTAGAGCCAAGCAAACCAAAGATAAATTTCCCTTAAGTGAGGATAAAGCAAGTGATATTTTTAAGTTAATCCATTGTGATTTATGGGAACCTTATAGAGCATTGTCTTCATATGGTGCATCATATCTTTTAACTATTGTGGATGGTTTTTCAAGAACCACATGGATTTATTTGCTGATTGATAAAAAGGAAGTGTCATGAACCCTCTTGAACTTCTTCGCTTTAGTAGAACAACAATATAATAAACAAGTGAAAATAGTTCGCACTGACAATGGAACTAAGTTTACTTGTTTGTTTAAATATTTCATAGATCATAGTATTATTTTCCAAACATCTTGCATTGGAACACCACAGCAGAATGAGATAGTAGAGAGAAAAAATAGGCACATTTTGAATGTAGCAAGAGCCTTGCGTTTCCAAGGATAACTTCCTATGGATTTTTTGGGGGAATGTGTATTAACTGTTGGGTATATGATAAATTATACTTTGTCCTCTATTTTGTCAGGAAAAATACCTTATGAAGTTCTATACGGACAAGCACCTTCCTATGATAACTTAAAGGTGTTTGGCTCTTTATGCTATGCATATAATCAAGATAAAAAAGGGGATAAATTTGCTAGTAGAAGTTGAAAATGTATATTTGTAGGGTACCCATATGGTAAAAAAGGATGGAAGGTGTTCAATTTAGACACCAAAGAATTCTTTGTGTCAAGGGATGTGACATTTGTTGAAACTGAATTCCCTTTTGCTTAAAACCGTCCTAAACCAGAGAAAAATATAAACCTAATTATAACCCATGAAGAAGATAATTACATAGAGGAACCAAGTCCCTGTATAGCTATTGCCATACCTAGAAATATCAACGATAGGGGCCATGGGTGAAGAAATTAAAGATGCTCCTGAGGAACAATGTAGGGACATAACTATTAATGAGATTAGACAAAACAATGACAACAACCAGCTTAGACGTGGTCATAAGATCAGGCAACCTTCTATTCGGCTACGTGATTATGTGATTAACACAGTACAGAAGTTAAGCCCTTCCTTAAGTTCCCTCACTCCAATGCCATCTTTAGGTACTCGATATCCTATTGCACATTATATAAAATGTGATTAATTTTCCTTGCAACATTCCAAGTTCCTTGCGGCTATTACCATAGAAAGAAAGTAGGCTATTTCTCAAAAGCAGTAAAAGATGAGATATGTAAGACGCAATGTAAAAGGAGCTGATGGCTCTTGAAAATAATGGGTCTACAAAATAAAGCATAACTCAAATGGGATAATAGAATGATTCAAACCTAGACTGGTGATCTTTAGAAATCATCAAATCGAAGGTATAGACTACACTGAGACCTCCGCACCCGTGGCAAAATGGTTATGGTGAGGACGGTCCTGGCTATGGCAGTAGTAAAGAACTAGAAATTGCATCAAATGAATATTCATAATGCCTTCCTTCATGGTGAGTTGCAAGAGGGGGTGTTCATGATGATTCCTCTTGACTTTCATATCTAAGAGCCAAGAAAGGTGTGCAAGCTTCGAAAATCTCTTTATGCACTGAAACAAGCTCCTAGATGTTGGTTTTCAAAACTATCTACTGCCTTAAGGGACTATGCGTTCTCACGGACTGGATATCCCCACAAGGATTTCCTTGTGAAGTATATATATATATACATACATATCATCACATTTTCGTCCCTCAATCCCTTCTAATTTTCAAATGCATCTCTCTTGGTCCCATCCTTTGTACCCCACATCAGCAATTGCCTGTTTTAACCTCAGAAGTGCACCTGAATAACTCCCACAGTGCTAACCAATAACCATCTAATTAATATAAATCCCTCAGGAGGTTGGTCTCAACTTCCATCCTTCCTGGACAGTAGCACCTAACTTTCCACAATGTCCAGGGGCTAAAGTCATTGGAAGGCCTATTTGGAAAACCAGGTTATGAGACAAATCATTCAACTTTTTTTTTTACACAACCTCTACAATGAGTCTCACCAAACTCTTATGTACACTAAGCCTATCCCACCCTCAGTCCGTTGGGTCATGTCCACAACTGAAACATATCACAGGCTAAAGCCTCTACCTTAATCTATGAAACTAATACTAAGCCCACTTCTAAACTTTCCCAAATAAATTTGTATTTAGGATTTTACGTACTTACGCGTATATAGATACCTCGTGCATGTTAATATACAAGTAATTATGCTTCAACACCCACCTGCCTGCACTCCTTCTCAAACTAACACTTATACCACCCAATTAGCTAGGTCCCGCAAGCCTATTTGTAGATACAGTTTCCTCTGAAGTTCATAGACTCCTTCTGCAAAAGAAGATGTACTTATAACTACGCCATGGGACGGTCTGATTCCTGGATTTCCCCACTATACACCACTATCCATGATTCAGTCCTTCAGGACTACATGTCCTATGAAGGTCATTCTATCTAAATAAACCCCCATTTAAGATCCTTACATAACTACACATATATACACACTCCATGTATATTTATATGTGAGTCATCACGTTTCTACACATACCCACATGCTCTTAAGGTACTCACTCTAACACCAATAAATTTAGGTTTAACTTAAACTCATGCTAGGCTATATCCATGGCATCATTTCCTTACCCTCAACGTAGAACACTCTCAATACTCACTCTACTAACATACATTCTCCACCTCACCTGGTTGTACGTAAACATCTAGGCATCTTATATATCCACTGATATATACACATTATAGACTTGTAGGCCTTCTTATTAAAGAAAAGTGGGTCAATCCTCCCATTAATCCTTCAACATTACCCATACTCCATTACTTCTACCCAGCTAAGATGGCATTCATGCCAAAAGCCTACCCACAGCACACTCAGACCATTCTAAGGTTATAAGGTTTCCACTCCTTCACTGTGATAGAAACTCTCGTAAACTACCATTTACCTCATCTGACTTTCTCAGTGTAAGGACCTTATGCATCCTCACACCCCATACCAACTATACCCTCACTCAATGACTACCAAGAACTTGTCTCGTGAGTCTTTTCTTCCCTTCAAACTAATCCTACCTACCTAAGCACACTCACCACACAATATCACCACTTGCGAATCTTCAATCATATGGATGCAACTTAATCAAGTTGTCCCTATAGATTACAATTCCCTCCAATCACCTTTATATCGCCTTCTACCTTACTATGGTATCTCTCTCGGGAGAACTATACAATCTAAGTCGTTCTTCCTCAACCAACCAAACATACTCAAGTATACGCCCTAACTCTAACAGCTCACGTTCTCTCCTCCAAATTCCTCTTAAGGTATACCTTCTGGCCGTAAAAGAAACAGTCTTAGCATGTTGCCTACTAATCATACTCACTTTGAACGAAGTCTCCCACATTCTAAACATCAAGGTCGCCATCTTCTAACTTGAGAATCACCTTGACTAGAAGAATTGCAACCACCTTTACCCTCAGGATGGAACTTACATCTTAGCCCTCAGCTCATCTCACATGAGCATTTTCCCTTCTTATACTTCCTTTCTTCCTAATGACTCCTATACTCTTGAACCTCTATTATCTGACTTTAACTTAAATGATTTGGTTGAAGTACTTATCTACATGCAACCCATCTAGAACGCCATCAACACTTAGGAGGATGGACTATACATCCATCCACGTAGGCGTTGATTCAAAAGATCTGAAATAATCCCATGAAAGCACCTAAAAGGGTCCCCCAACAATTATGCATCAAGGATCCCTCAATTTTCCCTAAAATATACACTTTAGTCTCCCTTCCATCCCAAAAGGCACCTGGGGTGCCAGCTATGGCGCCTGGGGTGCCACAACTTAAGCTCTTTGCCACAAGCTCCTTCTTGGCACCTGAGGCACCATGCACGGCACCTAGGGTGCCATATTCTCTACCCATGTCCTTCACCTTGGCGCCTAGGGCACCAAGCTTAAGCCTTTAACACATGGTCTGGCGCCTGGGGTGCTAGAACCCAAATTTTTTGCCTTTCACGTGTTCCTTATAGGTTTTGAAGAGAAATTTCCCAAAAATCTATTCTTTGCACTTTTTCTCCTAACAACCCAATTTCTACAATTTATTAAAATATATATTAATAAAAATTTGTGTAGAATATCTACACGAGAACCCACTATAAGAAATCCTAACAAAATTTTCCTCAGCTTGCAAATATATAAATGCATTCATAAAACCACCACACATTGATAAGATAAACCTTATCATATTCTTCCAAATTAGTAACCGATATCTCGGTTTCCCACTTACCATTTACAACCATATTCTCAATTAATAATATAGATACATATATAAACTATACATATCTTTTAGTAAACAATTAAGTTTACATAGCACAACACACCAAATCAAAAATAAAATATCATAGATAACCACACATCACATGGAAATCCCGTATTTTCACAATACATAACCACATACGTACCCACATACTGATCAAAAATATTTACAACCACCTCGGTGGTAATGTAACAAAGCTACATCTAAGTGAGCTCGTGAACTCTTTATGCTCCGAATTCTCCTTCTCCATTCAGAGCCAAAAATTTGCACATAAGAACAAACATTCCTTATGTTATTAAAATTATTTCCGACTCACCCCACCGAGGAGTAAGTCACAAAAGAAAAACTTAACATCCTATAGTGCCTTTTATGGAGCCTAAACCCATGGTCATGCTGCGTAATTCACAACAATAGGGAAGGGCCCTCAAAGAACACCAAGCTCTGTAATCTATCGATGACCTAAACTCAAAACTTTTCCCTCTGATACCATTTGTAACGCCCCAAAAATTGGGCATATAAATATTAATATATTGTAGGGTGTACCTCAGTGCTAGCCCATAATTTCCCTGAACAACCCTAATATTCACAATTACGCAGATTGTAAATTACATAATTTGCAAAGCAAATTACAGCCAAATAAATAAAATCTCTAAAACATCGCAGGACCTAGGTGGCCTATAGGATTACAGAGCATTTCTAATTGGTTCATTTAGAACCCTCCAACTAGATGGAGTATATCTCCAAGCTACTAACCTCCAATGGTTTCCCCATCATCCTCTAACCTCCAATGGTTTCCCCATCATCCTCAGCTGCTAAATTTGAAAATAGCAATAGAGAGCGTGAGTTTATGAAAACTCAATGAATAAGTGACTGTGCGATAAAATATAGCACAAAGTTCAAATACCGGCCTCACTACTATAATTAAAATAAATACCACTAACATATATTGGTACAAAATATAATATATATAATATACCTTTCCACGCAACCAAGACCCGTGATTCACTACAAGTCTATAATCTCATAAAACAATCCTCAACCAAATAAAAAGCATAAGTAAACAACCACTCCAAAATGCATTATGCAATGCATAATGTATGTTTGCATTTTTCACATCCTTTCCATACTTACCGCATTGAAGACCAACCCTCAATGGGTTTATTCAGAGGTTTATCCCTTTATTCCCTCTCGCAATGTAGACAAATGCAATATGCAATGTTTATCTTACTCTTTCCTACACCACATTGAAGACTAGCATCAATGTGTATACATACTCATTGACACCACTCAGCGGTATTACACAATGGATAGCTTCCCGCTCTTTTTCCATACATCTCCACTTCTCATAATATGAATATGTAAATGATGATATGCAATGCATTTTCCACACAAACATTCCACAGCACATACCATATCAATTCACCACTTCAAATACAATTAAGCATAAAACCCTTAATCCCACTAAATAAATCACATAACCATTCAATGAAATTCCTTAATCTAATTATTATCACTAACTAGGAAATTTTATTGATGAATTTCTAACTATGGTGTGAATGAGATTTATATTGTACTTAGCCAAATAATTTAATAAAATATATATGGCAAGGTCATCCACTCACCTCGATGCCAATAAGGTTTACCGCATAAATAGTCCCAGAAGACAAAGCCAAAGAAGCTCCCAAGTCACCCGGAATCAACCTAAATCAATAACTAAATAAAACAAGGAAAATCCTCACCACTAACCCTAACCTTTGATCATTCATTTGGTTATAAATCTTAACTGGTAAGGATTTTTTAAACAAATCTTATACCATTGGAAACTAGACTCAAAGAGCTTTCCAACTATATAAAATTTGTTAAAAATGTAGTCCGGACAAGGGAGTTATGGCCATTTAAAAATGGATCAAGGGGCAGTCCAGATGGCAAGCGCCTGGGGTGCCAGACACTGAACTTTCTGCCCAAATTCAAGTGCTTGGCACCTTAGGCACCACACATGGCGCCTGGGGCACCAAGACCATTCCTTTCCATTCAAGGGTGGCGCCTGAGGCGCCACGACTTCGACTTCGTGAGTTCTTTGCCGATTTGGCTCATATTTGGCCAATTCTTCATTGTTTTCCATGATTTCTTCCATAGAATCTCATCCTTGATGTCTAAGGAGCATTTAGACACCAAAAGCCTCAATTTTCATCAAGAAACAAAGTTGGAACCTCTATTTTACCCCATATACCCTTAAAACTAGAAAATAGGGAAAAGTTCAGAAAATCAGAATCCTTAACTCAATTCCTTGCTTTTTTTACGTTAGTTGGCCACCTATAACTGGCCCCACCATCGGAGAAAGGCTCTCCGAAGCTCGTTGGAAGATTTGGAGTGGAGAGGTAGAGAGAAGGAAGAGAGAAAGAGATAAGAGAATGTGAGGAGAGAGAGAGAGAGGAAAGAAAGAAATGAAGAAAAGAGGTGGGACTGCCTATATATACTCGCCTAGTGTGAAATTACTACTTTACCCCTAGGTAACTCTTGGTTAACCTTAGTGGTGACAAAATTGTAATTTCTCCAATTTAGGTATTTCCTATATTCTAAATGCCATCTAGCTCCTTATTTCACTTTAGTCCCTCTTTGGATCTCATAAGTACTTGACCTCCTCTATATCTCATGATTACTCTCTTTCTGTTCCTTGTCTCTCAATTTTATCTCCACGAAATTTCCTATTCCTCTTATCTTTCCTCAATTCTTAAAAATATCACCCATCATAAAATATATGGTCTAATTATTTATCTCCACTTCTATAAATAATATACAAAAAGAATAAATTAAATATAGAAAATTAAAATTAACCAAATAATTCTATTAAAATAATGAAAATTTTATTATAACAGCCATAATACCTCCAATTACGTGATTCTAAAATTGGCGGGTATTACACATGGCTATGACCACATGTGAATTGAAGTGGTTGAAGAGCCTCTGGGATAGCATCTGTACACAACATCATCGGCTAGTGCATCTCTACTATGACATTCAAGCTGAACTTCATATAGCCAGAAATTCTATCTTTCATGAACGAACTAAACATATCGATGTGGAATGTCATTTTGTGTGTAATGAAGTCTTGCATAGCAATCTTTGATCCTCATATGTTCCTACACATGCTCAGCTCACAAACCTCTTCACAAAGACTTTAGGAACAAAGTTTAACCTCTTGCTTAGCAAGTTGGGCATTCAAAATCTCCACGCACCAACTTGAGGGGGGTATTAAGGAGATATACTCATTATGTGTACCAATATGCTCATTATGTGATTTTATTAGATTCTATTAGTTGACTTTTTATATTAGGAAACTTTTCTTTAGGAACTTTACTAATTAGGAAGATTGTCAACATATTTTTAAGGATCACAGATGCCTACAATACTTGTATATATTTTGAATTATATCAACAAAAATGATGAAACATTTTTTCTGATCTAAATCTTATTATCTAGCTTTCCTTTAAAGATCTGAGTTTCAAGTTTCTAAGATTTGACTTCTATTTCCAGGTTAAAATCCTGAGAAAAGAAATCCTCATCTCTTTGTCATTAACAAAGTTTATCTCATCCTCTAACAAACCGCAAATTTTCCTCTCTATTGTTTCATAGGCAAATTCCAACTTTTGAAATTTTGTCTCAAAAAGTTGACACATGCATTGCGTATAATTGTTTTTACTATTTTGAGAATGTGTTTGGAAAATCGATGGGCAAACATGATTTGGGCAAATCTAGGTTTGTTTTTACTATTTTGAGAATGTGTTTGGAAAATCGATGGGCAAACATGATTTGGGCAAATCTAGGTTTGGGTGAACGTAGTTTGGGCAAACTTAAGGTTAGGTGAACGTGATTTATATTTGGAAGTCAGTTGAATATACTTAGATTTGGGCAGACTATAAACATAATTTTATGTTTTGATATTGGTTTACAAACGTAGTTTTAAATGTGTAATTGGTAGAAAAGGCATAGATTTTATATTTGATTTTTCATGTACCGTTATTATTTATTGTCACCAATTAATTATATCTATATAATGATATAATTAATTTAACCAAATTAATTAGCTTATTTAATTATGAAAATCATGTATTTTAGTTAATCACATACGATTATTAACCCACACTAAGATTATTATCTTAATTATTAAAAGTAGGTTATTTAATTATATAAATTAGGTCTTTAAGTTAATAATATAAATTAAATAAATTAGTTGCTTAATTATAAATTACTTAGTTAATAAATTGGTTGCTAAATTACTTAGTTATTGTTAACCAGATTCAATTAGCCCAAATTAAATTAGACCAAATTAAGCTAATTATCAAGAACATTGACTTCATGATCCGCCGATTTCTCGCTTATACGGTTGTTGGAGAAGTTCTTCCCACACCTCTCATTGTCGTCGGGACCTCCTAGTGGTAAACAACAACATAAAACATGTGAAACCATCACACACACCCAAAAACAGGCAACGTGATAGAAAACAAGGGCAAACAGAGGAGTCTAATGGAGACAAGCCAACATGCTAGAACCATTGGAAATGGCCAAAAATGCAGGCAAAATGAGAGGAAGGATGATGAAGATGCACAACACAGACCAAGAAGAAATGTAAATTTAATATTAAAGTTGGAGAACTTGAAATCGACCTAGAAATGGCACCAAGAGGAAACTGAAAATGGCACAACCAAGAGGAAACGGCACAATCAGAGGCAACGGGAAGGGCAACAAAGGAAATATGAAAAATCTGGAGGTTGAACTTGCTGTAGAAGCATCATAGAGTTGCGTTGGCTTAAACGTAAACATGGTTTGGTCATCTTCAAACATGGTTCATGGTGGACACAACGTGATTTGGTCATCTTCAACGCTAAAAGCGAGTGAGTAAACGCATAACCAAACACACGTTGAACCATAGTTTAATAAACAAGCCTCATATGCACTTTGTCAATATTACATTTAGAATATTAAGAACAAAGATCAGGCAAGTTTTACGTTTTTTGGTAGAAAAAGGCCAGCAAGTTAGTTAAAGCAGTCACTCCAACACATTCAACATCTACCAATGTCATTTAATTACTTTACCTCTTTTTTTTTTGGGTAATTGTTAACTACATTGCCTTTGTTTAACAGTCTAATAGCTCAACAGCCTCATTCGTAGATTCTAAGCTTTAGATATTTTGAAAGCCATTCCAAATAATCTACAAGTGTGTTTGGGAACTCGGTAAGTTAAACATGGGTTGGACAAATTAGGTTTGATTGAACGTGATTGGAAAAAACTATGTATGAATGAACGTGATTTATATTTGGGAGACATTTGGGCAAACGTGGTTTGGAGCAAACAAATACAGTTTGGTGCAAGAACATGATGTTTGGATGTTGGTGTACAAACGTGTTTTGAGATGTGTAATTACCAGAAAAGACATAAATTTTTTATTTAATTTGTTGATGTAGCATTATTAATTATTGTCATTTATTTAAAGGAAACTTAATTTTATTTGTTTTATTTATCTAATATTACAAATTAATCACTAATGAATCATTTTTAATTAATAAATTAATTTTTTATTTTGTAATTACTAATTAAAAATTTAATTAATCACTAATTATCCACAACAATTTAAAGATTTTCTAATTAAATTTCAAAACATTTTTATTCTCTATTAAATTAATTTTATCTCAATTAAAATTAATGAAAACAAGCTTATAATAATTTAATAAAAACAAGCTTCTTATTAATTTGAAAAATTAAATTAATTAAATTAAACTATGATTTTCAATGCTATTAAAAAAAATTAGGAAAATTAAACCCAAAAAAAAAAGAATTTAATTGCATAATAATAAATTAAGAGATTCATTCTAATAATAAAAGAAATAGTTAATTCTATAAATGACTATTAATTATTCTATATATGCTCTACTATACAGTCCATTTCGTTTGATTTAAGATTATATTTAACTTCATCTAGATCTTTAGTTCCAAAATATATTTTGTTTTGAATTTAAATCGATCCTATAAACTTTTTGGGTTATTCAGTTAGGTTCTAGATAAAAAATTTTCTTTTGAATTTAAATCGACCACTGTAACTTTTTAATTTATTCAGTTAGGTCCTAGATCAAAATTTTTATTTTGTCTTTCATTTAATTTAAGATCATATTTAACTTCATCTACGTCTCTAGTTTCAGAATATATTTTTTTAATTTAAATCAACCCCTATAAACTTTTTATTTTATGCAGTTTAATCCCTATCAACATTTTTTCTTTTGTTCTTTACTTGATTTGAGCTCTTATTTCACTTCATCTAGGTCCCCAAAATAAGAATATATGTTGTTTTGAAATTAAATCAACTTCTGTAAACTTTTAAATAATTGCAATTTAATCCCTTATGCAACATTTTTCTGGTTTTCTCTACTTTTCTCTTGGGTTTAGCTTTCAAATCAACCCAGAATTTCCTTTTAACTTCTTTGAAAATTCATTATATCATTTTAGACCTGAATCATGAAAGAAAATGAATCATATAAAAAGTTTCGAAAAGTTTCCTCTGTTCTTGGGATCATGAAACAGAGTAATCGAGTGGAAGCAAAAATTGCATGAGAGAGAAGCATTACAAAATGGGAAGGGCAACAGTTCTTCAGGAAAACTAAGTGCCTAACCATGTTAAACGATCGGAGAAGCTACAATATAGAGCTTTGGTGCCAACCACGTTAAGAACCAATTGCTGCTAACCACGCTGCTGCTACCTCGGTTTGCATTACTGCCAAACATCTTATAAATCCTTCAAACATGGTTTGAGCAGCTGGAAACATGAGTGGCCGCAACCCAAACATGCTCCCAAACACACACGTACATGAGGAGTCTAAACGTGGATAGCAGTTTTCGTATAGCTTGAGTTTTATGGTGAATTGGATAGGGATTGCTTTGCTGCCAACAAATTGCAGGTCAGTTGGGAAGAAACGATGCAAATCAGACACTAGCCATCCACTTTCTTATCTCAATATACAGGACAGTAAATTTTTTTTTTCTCCTTGTGAGAATATGGATAGTTACACTATGTATTACTTTAAAGAAGAGAATTACAAATTACAACAGGCTACACTCAGAACTCACCGTAAGATTTCTTTTTCAAAATATGTCCACGTTATGGAACCTGTGGCCTTATTACTTGATCTTTTGCTGCTCTAATTTCTCGATCAAGGCCTTTTTTTCATCATCCGGAAGAGAATTGAACATGAATACGGACTTGTCACCAACGTCATCCTTCATGTTAAGCCCGAGTCAATGATTATGAATTTTTTTAGCATGGACTAGACATATAAACTTCTATCCTAGAAATCCTCAGTCAAAAGTATAATTGAATTTACCTTGATTGGTTGAGTAAACTTCCTTCCGGCAAATATCACGAAAAGGACCACCCACGTGGCAAGTAAAATAAGTTTAACTCCATCATCCATTAAACCAGTCTGCAAAACAACTCAAAACGTAAGGAATAGAAACCTAACATTCCAATCTTTTGTTTTTTTTTTTGTTTTTTTAAGCCAATAGCCAAACAGAACTTTGATATTATAACTTACATCACTTAGAATCCGTTAAAAGAATTACTAAACCAAAAGCGAAAAAAGAAACATGTCAACAAAAATCCTCGCTATTGATAAAGATTTGAGAGAAACGAACAAGAATGTTGAAATGGAAATAAATATTGCAAAAAGGACGCTGAGAAAGGCACGGAAGCCATGAGACAGCAGAGTTGCATGTATAGAGGTATAATTTTGATTTTATACATGTATTTTTTCTTCGGTTCACAACTATCCATGCTTGTATTTTCTGTTTTCATAGGGGAAAAGAAGATGTAAAATAAGAATACCAGATGCCCAAGAAGAGTTATAGGTATAACAAATGTGAGAAGTCCAGCTTCCAGCTTGCCATAGCACAGTCCTGTTTGGAATATACAAGATCATTTTCAGGAAAACAATCAGAATGCTACTTAAATGTCGCTTATTCAATCATTTATAGCACTAAGTTTCTTCGACACTGATAATTGATCAGACAACATTGCTAACAAACAAGAACTCATAAGCAAGTGTAGAATATAGATGAGGCATCACCTTCCTTGAAGACTAGTCCTGTCAAGGCAGCAAATAAAGGACCAACAAGCCAGATAGCTGATGGGTTATCAAGTACGTATTGTATTAAGCTGTCATTAGCTGGTTGAGCAAGGCTGATGTAGGTTGCACATGATCCAAAAACGCCAAGCAACCACAGTGCTTGTAGGGTGCGCTTGATCTCAGACACATAGATGTGAATCAAAAACAGTGACAAGCCCAACCCACAAGACCCAGCAACATATAAATAATCAAGGTTTTGCTTGATTGTGGCACTTAGTGAAGAGTTATCAGGCAAAAAGGCCGCAGATGCAGCGAACACAAATGATGCAGCAGATGTCACCAGTCCTGATCTGTATAAAATTACCTGCTATAGTAAGCATGGCATCAGTGAAATGACTATAAGTTTGCCCAACCCCAAATACCACACAAAATCAATTTAAATGACATAGGATGAGTTTTTTTCCACCTGGCCTTTAAAAAAATGATCAACAGACAAAAAAACAAGACTTCAAAAGCAGTGTGGTAGCACCGAAAGACAATGAACAAATTCAGAGCCTTCGTAATAACAGCAGATGAAAGAAAAGAGGAGGTTCTTGTAGAATAGAGAAAAAAAAAACGTGTACATACAAGACTTCAGGACCACTATTAATAATAAAGGAAGTTAATGGGTCCTAACCAAACTTAACCAATCCTAACTACCTTTCAATCAGTAAAATAATCAGAAAAAAAAAACTTAATAATTTAATACGTACTTCTGTACAGGCAACTGTTATCACTTGAAAGAAAACAGATCTAAATCTGAACAGGATATATAGTGTAAAAGAAGGTCAGGACTAGTCATACAGTAGAACAATATATGATAATTCAGAAAAGGATGTAGGCTTGTGGCAAAGCCTCTCTCATTCACATCAATCCACAGACGAAATTTTATCTGTCAAAGGCTGCAACTTTTTTTGGTAGTATTTGTAAACTGACTACAAATAAACCAGACCAGAGCATAACAAATCAAGAACATAAGAATTGACATATCAATTAGTTTGAACTTTCAATTTCTGTCACTATTACTAATAAATTCATGAAGACCGCCATATGTTGCAGTATTGCGTCTAGAAGGATATTTATGGCTCAATATCAATGACATCGCTAGCAAACCCTAAGGAGAAAGTAACGAGCATAAGGAACGAAAAGGGGAAAGTGGAGTGATGTGATCAAAACTTAATAAGGAGAAGGTGACGCAGAACACCTCTTTGACATCGGAGGAGTCAAGAGTCCAGGGCCCGTAAACACCCTGATAAACTATTGAATCATCGAAGGAACCCCGGTTGTTTTGTCCGACAGCTTTACACCGTACCGAGCCGATACGAAAGGAAAGCCTGAAGCGGCGGCTTCTGTTGCAGGCTGAGGATGATGCTGGCCAAGAAGATAACCTCCATGTACGCCCTTCTACACTCGGCTTCCAAGGTGAAGGGCAGACCACTAGGCTAGCTCCAGTCGCACTGCTCAACGCTCCGAGCGCCATGTTTTACTTTTACTGTTTTTTTTCACTCGTCATTTTGGTTTTCAGATACCAGACTTCTCATGTTATATCTGGAAGACGAGAGAACGGATAAGCTGCGTGCCTAGCAACCGTGAGCCGCACGATGAGCGTGAGCTCCGCACCCGGCGCTAGGCAGCGTATTTAACGACCGTGGACCGTATGATAGTGTGGACCCCATACTCATCGTGCAGGCCAGACACCAGGCAACGGATTTGTTCTCGAAAGACAGTGGTCTTATCTGAATATCAAATTAAACAATTTAGATCAAATGACAAAAATGTAGGTTTGATTTTTTTCTTTTAATTTTTTTTAATTTGTACCATTTAATATGAGATGAAACAATTTAAATTTATAGAACTCACACGTTTTCACCAAAACATGAAGGAATTTAAACACCCTTGTTATGGTCCTCACATTTGTATTTGGATATGCTTTGGAGTCTCTTGTGCTCGGGACAGTTGGATATAACGGATCATACGCTTGCAATTTCTTCCATTTTTTTTTTTAAATTTGAAAAACGTGAGGCTAACATGAAGCGTCAAATTGCAATCAAACTTCTCATGATCGGGCAGCCATAAGCACACGCAGTGGATGACTTCGCAAAGCCAACGTCAGTTGTCTGATAGCGATCTATTGTCTCCGCATCCAACAACCCAGAGAAGCCCCGCGTCCAAAGATCAATCAACGTCGTCTATTTCATTCATTTTTTGATGCAATGATCTGGATTTTATGTATTTTTTCACAAAACATAAGCAGTATTTATTTTTTTATTTTCTCTTATTTTTTAATTTTCTCATAATTTTCTTCCTACCAATTTTTGTCTAATGTATTGGCTTCCATGGTAATTCTAGTTATTTTTTTTCACTATTTAGATTTTGGAAACTTTTAATAAAAAAAAGTATTTTATTACTTTTCAATAATAATATGTCATAAACTTTATTTTTTGTATATATAAAATAAAAATTAATAAACAAGATTATAAATTTCAATGAAAAAACTTAAAGTATAAAATTATAGTATAAAAACTTAATAATAGCTAATAGTAGCTAATAATGAAACATTTGTTATTATAAGCAACATTTTTATAAACGACTCCATATTCTAATTTTGTGTGGTTTTGTAAGTCTTATGTACAATTAACTCTCTTTATATGATGTCTTATGGGATTCCCTCTTGATTTTCATATAAGTAATGAAATGTATATAAAAGTTACTCACATTTAATAATAGCTAATAATAAAGCATATATGGAATCGTTTATAAAATGAAAACAAAATCTTAATTTAGACTTTGTTAGTATAAAAATACAATGAAAAAACTTAATAATAGCTAATAATAAAACATTTATTATTATAATTTACAATGAAACAAACTTAAAATATAAAATAATAGTATAAAAATTACAATGATATTCTCTTCATCTTCAGAAATGGTTAATTTCATTGAAATTAACTAGAAAGACATTAAAACTAATAATCTTATAACTTACAATTGGTAACTTACAATTGATTTCAACCCATCCGTCATTTGATCCAAAATTCGAACTAATAACACAAAAAGTGAAACACATTAAAAACTACATGTAACAAATGAAGTTTGACTTCGTCAAATTACATGTTCCCAAATGAAGAGAAGGTAATTCAATAATAAGGACTAAAATAGATAGAGCACATGCCAATCAAATGTGGCTTAACCTCTTTTCTAAAACAAAAACTTTTCACCTCCCTACAGTCCACTCTGATCACTATCCTATTCTGTTACAAACTAATCCAAACTACATAATAGGAGAAAAACCATTTAGATTTAAGCATTTTTGGCTTCATCACTTGTCCTTTAACCCTCTGACAGAAGAGGCTTGGTCAAGATACCCCTATAACTTAATTAAAACAATTATAGATTTTAAAAAAGACCTAACTTCATGGAACAAAGAAAATTTTGGAAACATTAAAAAATAACTTGATTATAGTAGAGATAAACAACTTCTCTCACTGGAAAAATAACCTCCAAACATACCTATCCTCCCTTCTTGACTTTGAGGAATCTATTTGGCATATGAAATCTATGACAATGGCTAACTCTTGGTGATAGAAATACAGCCTTTTTTTCATGTTGTAGCTACTAACAGAAGAAGGACAAATAAAATATGTAACCTTCTAAAATCGGATAACACTTAGACTCAAGACCAAAATGAAAAAAAACTAGAGATTTACAACTTTCTTGAAAAAAGCATACTATTCTGACCCCTCTACTTCACCAAATCCCCTTTTAAACATTCATCTTCCTTCTATTGATAACGCCCATCACTTTACTCTAACCTGCACTGTAGATGAAAATGAGATTAAAACTGCTCTCTTCATTATAAATCTCCTAAAAACCCCTGGGGAATATAGGCTACATGCAATATTCTACTAGAAAAAATGGGACACAAGTAAAAGTCAACTTACCCATGCAATTCAACAATGTTTTATTAACAACTCCATCCCTCCCGAATGGGGAACCACCCTCATTTGCCTTATCCCTAAAATTGAAAATGCACATAGAACAAGTCATTTTAGGCCTTTGGGTCTCCGTAATACCTATTATAAAATTCTTTTAAAATTTTTAGTAACTAGAATTAAACCACTTCTCCCCACTCTCATTTCTCCTTTCCAAGGAGCTTACCTTACGAGAAGACATTGCTTTGACCTGTTTCTTATTGCCCAAGAAATAATATGTCACACCTCGAAAACTGGCACGTGAGTAAAGCATGAACAGTCCTAAATATCCATAACTAGCAATATTAATATCCACAACTATTCAGCAAACCATTCATGCTCATAACACTTAATAAAATATGCATATGTATTTTTATGTTTCATAACAACGGAAAAACAATTAACAGTGTACGAACAATTAATTACAACTAAATTTATAATGTACAATACTATCCACCAAGCCTAGGTGACCACTAGACTACAGAGCATTTCTCCCTAAGCCTTTCTCAAAATTTGGTTCCAAGAACCCATCAAACAAAAACGGAGTATTTTGCCAAGAACCATTAAATCTCCAACTAATAATCCTCCTCCTTTACCTCCATATCTGAAAAAAAAAATCATAAAGGATGTGAATTTATCAAAAACGACTATGCAAATAAAATAAAGCATAAGTACAAATACCAGTCACTGCAAAATCTAGAAGGATATAAAATAAGCACGACTAGGCATGAATAAAATTCACATGTGAAATATGCAATAGCGACATGCCTTCCTACTCGTGAGTCTACGTTCTCACATATATCTCATTGAGTTACCACTCAGTGGAAATGTGCTAAGGGCCTACATTCTCTTGAACTTTAATTTCTCGAAGTTCATCCACAATAAACTTGGCCAAATTCAGGACTGCTACTTAACTTGTACTTATGGGTCTACATTCCATAATCTCTTCTCTACATGCATTTTTCCACACAAACGTTACATATTAAATGTATATATATATATATATATATATATGCATTCCCATAATCTCTTCTCTGCATGGATTTTTCTACACAAACGTCACACCTTGAACATATATAATCAACATTTTTTATGGAAAATCAATAAAATTCCATAGTTTAGTTAACACCACTAACTAGAGGGATTTTATTAATTAGTTTCCTTTTTTGGCGTGAATGAGATTTATATTTATCCAGTAGCAAGGTCACCCACTCACCTTGATGTTGACAAGAGTTTTACTGAAGAAAAGGACTGAGAAAGGAAGCTGACGTATCCTCGTAATAACCTAAAACAATTCCAGCAATTCTTCCTTAGAAATTACACAATTCCCATTCTTTTCCACTTTTGCCCAGTCTAGGGCGCCTGAGTGCCCTAGAACTCTAGAGAGGCAGATCACCTTTATCCAGATGGCGCCTGGGCACCACAAAGCCAGAGGCTACTGCATCAATGGTGCCTAGGCACCCATATCCCTTCTTCCCTCTGGTTCAAGGCCATGACCTAGGAGCCTAGGCGCCCTAGGTCCTAAACCCATAACTTGTACTTATGGGTCTACATTCCATAATCTCTTCTCTACATGCATTTTTCCACACAAACGTTACATATTAAATATATATATATATATATATATACATTCCCATAATCTCTTCTCTGCATGGATTTTTCTACACAAACGTCACACCTTGAACATATATAATCAACATTTTTTATGGAAAATCAATAAAATTCCATAGTTTAGTTAACACCACTAACTAGAGGGATTTTATTAATTAGTTTCCTTTTTTGGCATGAATGAGATTTATATTTATCCAGTAGTAAGGTCACCCACTCACATTGATGTTGACAAGAGTTTTACTGAAGAAAAGGACTGAGAAAGGAAGCTGACATATCCTCGTAATAACCTAAAACAATTCCAGCAATTCTTCCTTAGAAATTACACAATTCCCATTCTTTTCCACTTTTGCCCAGTCTAGGGCGCCTGAGTGCCCTAGAACTCTAGAGAGGCAGATCACTTTTATCCAGATGGCGCCTGGGCACCACAAAGCCAGAGGCTACTGCATCAATGGTGCCTAGGCACCCATATCCCTTCTTCCCTCTGGTTCAAGGCCATGACCTAGGAGCCTAGGCGCCCTAGGTCCTAGAGCTCATTGTCCTCCACGAAATCATACCAGAAATTTTCTCAAAATTCAATCTTTGATCCTTTGCTTCTCCCACTTGTTCTTGGGTTTTAAATATGGTTTCTAAGACCTTTGGGAGAGTTGAAAACCAGCTTTTAAGGCAAGGATAAGGTTGGTTCTTAATTTCCTTTAATTTTCTAAGTTTGCACATAAATGGGTTACTTACCAAAAAAGAAACCATAGAGCAACCTTTTCCCTAGAACAGTTTTTCTTAGCACCCTCATAAAAAAAGCAAGAGAAAGAAGCAAGGAAATCTAATACTTCAACTCAAATCAAGAAAAAACCCATTTTCTTGATCCAAAACCGAAAATGGTGGAAATAGAGAGAAGGAGAAGAAGAAAGCTTACATCTTTCCTAAGTAACTCCGGTGAATTGGAAAAATGGCCAAAAAAAAGTAAACCAACAGAAGAAGTAAAGTAAAGAATCTTGCAGAAGTTGAGAGAAAAACTCTCTTCTTGCTTCCCAAAAAGCTTCAACGTAAAATGAAGGAGAAGAAAGAGAAAAAGGAACTTAAAGACACTGTGGGTCATCTGGTGATCCACGGGTACTCATACTCAATTGCCCCAAACCCAAAAGGCCCAGATATAATTATTCTCCAATAATATATTAATTCCATTTAAATTCTTCTTTCTCCTATTTTTACAATTTTCAGAAAATACCATACTGCATTGAGATACCCAGACCAGTCACTTTACACATTTCAATAAATAATATCCAAAGAATTAAATTTAACATAAAAAGTAAAATGACTAAATTAATTAACTTAAATTAATGCAAAAATTTACCGTAATACTTCCAAACATAATTTCCCGGGTATTACACAATAAACTCCATGAACATTTCTAAAATAAAAGATGGATGGATGATAATAAAAATTGATATGAAAAAAGCATTTGATTCTATCTCATAGGACTTCATTGCAACAATGTTAATAAATTATAACTTTCTAAATACCACTAAAAATCTTATCATGTCTTGCCTAAAAAATGTCACTTACACTTCTATTATCAATGGCAAAAAAGGACAATCCTTCACTCCTTTAAAGGGAATAAGGTAGGGTGATCCTATTTCTGCAAGCCACAATCAAAATTCAATTAAGATATAACAGTGTGTATATATATTTGCCATTGATACCTAGGACCAAAATGAAATGTGTGGAAGTAGATGAAACAAGGAAAAAAAAATTCTCTTCCAGCCACAACCAAACTTCAATCTAGAGATAACAATGTATGTATATATATATATATATATATATATATATATATATATATATATATATATATAATTGCCATTGATACCTAGGACCAAAATGAAATGTGTGCAAGTAGATGAAACAAGAAAAAAAAATCCTCTTCTAGCCACAAACAAACTTCAATCCAAAGATAACAATGTGTATGTATGTGTGTATATATAATTGCCATTGATACATAGTACCAAAATGAAATAGTATATAAACACTTAGGAAATTCAATTGCAAATCCCTTAAGGAGAAAAATGCAATATGCACAAGTAGATCAAAGAAGAAAAAAATGTTCTAGCTACAACCAAAGCCCACACATAACATTGTGTATATATATAAAGAGAAAAGCAAATTACCATTAGCATATATATGAGAAGAAGGGAAACCAAGTTATCACCAAATGTCACAATAAATATCAGACATGTGAGAGATATACACTGAATTTCAATGTGTCAAGTGACGACATGGGATGATCAATAGGCTACTATGTCAAGAAAGAGCACAACTCAATCAAATGCAAAAATATATTTTTTTACATAACAAAATCCTTACCATTAGCATTTCAGTAAAACTCAACTTAGCAACATGTGGCTGGAGGGTTAGAGGTATCGAGTATGATACTCTAGATTGTGCTTGATTCATTTGAAAGATTTATGCATAATAAAGGTGAAATCATTGTGGCCAATGAGTGGTATTTAAATATACTTAGAAGCGCATTCTACTTACTTTAGTTAGTTGCACTCGTGTAGCTCTTTTTTTTTTCTTTTTCCTTGAACTTCCAGGTAACTCTTAGTGTGTTTCTTAGTCTTTTTACCCAGTCTTTGCTTGAATCTTGTCGACTACGTTGTATACTAAGTTATGGGGATGGCAAGGACATTGGTAGCTACATCCATACCTTTTTCCCATTGAATCATGCTCACTAAATTTCTTCCTCAACTTAATCATGGCATCCAACATCAACGAATATTTTTTTTGGGCACTTAGATGCTTCAGCCACCATTCTTTTTACTTATCGACTTAAATGTTTGGACCAATGCATGCAATCTAGTCTAGGGTCATCTTGTATCTATTCCCCCTAAAATCATATTTCACATCGATTCTTGTCTTTTTAGTTCACCGATGTATAATGTAACAGTAAGCATTATTTTGACATCGTTCCTCTCATAGACCTTCAAGGCATGACAATATAGACTTCCAATACTGTCAAACTTTCGACAAATACATGCAATTATATTATCTAAAGGGTGAAAGGATACCTTGCATTCTACCAACTTACACATTAGAAAAATTGTTTTAGCATTGGTGACTTTGGATTTCTCAACTGAGGAATTTTATCTCTAGAATCAAACTCATTCTTTAGTTCATTATATTGTTCATTATATAGTGTGTGTGCATGTGCTGAATGGAACACGACCAAGGAGAGAAGAACAGTAATTGGAATCCATGTGTCATCTTATACACTACCATGTTCTTATTACACGTGTCACCATCTTATAGTACCACCAAAACCAATCTTTGGCTAGAATAGAGCTAAGGTACTCCTAAAACCCTTTTCCTTTCAATTTAATCCATATCCCACTTAGCAAAATTAAATTTAAATCCCTAAATTAAAAATTCACTTGCTCAAACATATATCCTTAAATTTCTGTATATTTTCCCACTCAGCCCTTTTTGAGCTAATTGGAAAATTACATATAAGTTTTTGAGCAAGAAATTCATAATTTCGGTTGACTCCTAAAATTCAATTTTTAAGGACAGTATCCAGTTCAATACCACACAATCCAAAATCCTTCATTAATTCTATAATTAAAAAGGAGAAAAAAATTCCCCACATAATTTAATTTTCCAACAAGTTTTTAATTAGTCTTTAATTATCCGAATAAATCCTCAGGGTATTACAGGGCCGTTGGTTTTCATAACCAACAACCCAAATTTCAAGATATTGTTTTCTATTTTCTTTTTTAAAAAAGAACCACGAAATCTAAGTTGTTAGTTGTGAAAACTAATGGTTCAACTTGGCTAAGCACCATGCTTAGCTCTAGAGTTAAGTATAGGATCCAAATTCATATAGAGAGGTGAATGGATTCCCTGCTTGGCTTAATCTGGGCCGTTGGTTGTAATCCACAACCAATGACCTAGATTTCATGATATTATTTTAAAAAAAAAAAAAGAACCATAAAATCTGAGTCATTAATTATAAAAATCAACAGCCCATATTAGCCAAACACCTTCTTGGCTCTAAGGCAAATAAAGGATCGAAATACATATGAGAAAATGACAAGGATGATATTACTATATCACAAGAGAATATTGACACCCATGCCATTTTGTACCCAATTAAAATTTTTAAGGAAAAGGAAATGTAAATGGATTTTGATGAGGAAAAAAAATGAGAATCTCATAAACATACATGATATAACATAAGAAAAAATGGGAAACTCTTTATTATTATTTTTTTTGGTGAGAGGTTTAAAATGGAACAAATGAATTATTTTAATGTTATTTTACAAAATTATCCCTCATAATAAAATTTACAAAATAAATATGAAGACAAAAAAGGGGAAGTCGAAGCCTCACAGACCAATCTGCAATGATCAAATCCCATGTTACCACCACTTTTCATTGTGTAGGCAAACCACCCAAACTTTGTTTCTTCATTTTTATTTGCTTTCAAAGATATGTACAAAAATAATTGACGGTTACTGAGTTAATTTCTTTCCTAAAGACAAACAAGATATTAAATAGCTTGTCTCCTTCTTCTTCTTATTTTTTTTTGTCACGACCTATTTTCTAGGCACATGACCGGCACAATGATGAATATCCCATCACTGTAAGCCTTTCGATAAATTCTTCCCACAAGTAAAATTGTTAGTCATTATCTCTATATTCTCAAAATACCATTCCTTAATAAATACAAAGAAAATACATCAGATTTTCTTAATTAATAATAGATCCTCAGTACAAAACACATTATCATACTGAAATACAAGCCAAATACCAAACCCCTGACCTAGATGTCCTAGACGGTTACAGAGCAACATACTGTATAACAAAAGAAGGGCCTACCCGACAGCGGGAAAGTCCAACGTGATCTACTCCTCTAGCGGATGTACTTCGGCGGCAACCTGATCTGAACAAAAAGTTTGTACAAACAGTGTGAGCTTTTAAACTCAGTGAGCAAATCGGCCTCGCGTTAATAAAATTCAAATACATCACCAGTCATGCAAGTATATCCGAAGGCTCAAGCTCAACCAATAGTGTCACATCCCAAAATTTGAGCATGTGACCGGCACGGAAAGTGAATTTCATTTCACCTCCGTAAGCCTATCTTTCTCTTAAAAATCATACAATTCTTTTTCATGCAACCAAAACGAGTTCTCTATACATACTACAATTACTCACATTACATCACTGAATGAACCTACCCGATTACAGAGATTTCTAGATTTATACAACTTAGAATAAAACTTAACTATTATACCTTTATCTTGAACAAATGAAAAGGTAATCATGGACTAAGGATCCATAATTCCTTGTTCCGATATTTACCTTCAGCTGTCAACTCTGAAAAAAAAATATCAATAAGAGGGGTATGAGCAAACCACGTGCCCAGTGAGTAGATAACACAACACTATGACAAAAAAAAATCATGCATCATAATGATAACATGCAGCAATCATACGTAGATCGATCATCATATGATATAATATTATTCATAATACTTCACAACAATATCCAAGTAAATCAAATGCATTTCAACATAATTCAAAATTCACAACAGCAATCGATGAAATCAATTTCACACACATTTCCCGTACCAACCGGGTCGTCCAGAATACCTCTGGATCGTTGCCCGCGGCCCCCGCCGCATCCACCCTTATCGCTCCATTTATATTCTCCACCCTTATAACTTCACATAGATTTCTCCATGGGGTGCACCACCATGCCTTTCCTTTCCAGTCAAACACAATCACAATCACATATAAAAACATTCTCAATCATAATCTTGAGCCACATACACAACTCAGTCATTTACAATTCAAGCCACAACATAATCAATGTGGTTCCAGCAACATAGCATGTATATAACATAACCTATAAAATAGAACAATTATTCAACTCAGTTCACATGCCATTCACAATCCATCATATAACCTCCATTCATGGGAAAATAAGAAAATATAATTATATACATTACCAGACACGTTCCACAATTGTTTATGCCTCATCGTTCCACATCATCCTCTTCAAACTTGGATATAGAACATATTTCCACTATGATGCAAAAAGTCAATAACAGATATTTAATCATAGCAAGTATTAACTCACTCACCTGGATTTCACGCTGTCGCCACTCCCACCTTGCACTTTGACCATTCCTATTGTAACCAGATAAAAACCATCAGGGTTACGAAATAGAGAAATTTCCTACTACTACTCTCGACCTTCATCCACTTCTCAAATCATAACTTCTAACTGGTAATGAATATCCAGATGAAACTTACACCATTGGAAACAAGATTCAAAGAGCTTTTCAACGATATTTTTAAAAAAAACTGATGCTACAGTAACGGTCAACGGTCAACGTAGCTACAGTAACGTTGACCGAGTCAACGCTACAGTAACGAGAAAATCTGGAAAAATTTTCTCGGTGAACAGTAATTTCTGGGGAAAATTTTCGATGTTCTTCGTGTTCTTCATCCAAAAATCCTAAAATCATATCTAAAACAACATTTCTTTTGATTTCTTCCATGGGTTTTCATCCTTAATGTCTAAGGAGTGTTTTAACACCAAAACCCCCAATTTCTATCAACAGTCCAAGCTCAAATCTCAAAATTTCATCAAGAACACTAACTTTTTTCAAATATCCAAATTCTACGAATTTCTCCTAGTTTTCTCCAAATTTCTTGTTCTAATAACATCATAAACTACCTAGAAATGTTTTAGATTAACATCCACACTTAAATTCATCCATTAAAATATTCTACAAAAATTTTACAAAAATGATAACCAAGGATTTGATCTTGTAATAAGAGGAAGAAGAAGAAGAACATCAACTTACCAATCCTCCTAACTTCCAAGGCTTCCTTCCTTAAGCATTTGGCATGGATGGAGGTGAAGAAGAGAAATTGGGATCCTCAGCCGAGAGCTACGGGAGGAAGATAGAAAAATGAATAAGAGAGAATGAGAAGAATAAGAGAGGAGTGTATACGCATGGGCCCCACCGATTTCTTTTTCGATAAAATCGCTCATAGCCACCTTAGCTTATAAGATTTGTTCACTTTAATCCCTCTCGATGTCTCAAATACCACTTTAACCTCGAATCCATCATTCTTTCGATACCGGACTCATAATTCATTCCCATAAGCTCTATTATTCTTCTCGGGTTCCTACTTGGTCATTTCTCAAAAGTCCTCTATACTTTCTTTTCTTTTCACTTTAGTCCTTGAGAATTTGTACAAATTTCCTAAATTAAAAATAAAAATTTCTATTCCCACATTTTCTTCACTAATTCAAAAAGAAAATTTTCCACGTAATTAAATTTTTCACTAAACTTCAAATCAGACTTTAAATATTCATATAAATTCTTGGGATATTACAAATAGACATAGTTAGAAATTACATACAAGAAAATTTCATCCAATTCAACAAACGATACTAGTACTCGTCAATGGCAATATATCCCGGAGAGCGCACACAGGCCGGCTCACCAATTTTGTATTTTTTCGCCATGACGCACAACCTCATCCTCTTAGCTAGGGCGCCTCACGGATTTATCACCAATCCGGGCTATATCCCTACTGAGGGAATCATTGTCTCCACACTCATTGGTCAAGACACCCTTTAACCCGGGTTTTCCGCCTTGCCGTGAGAGGGGGTACTGTACCGCTCAATCACAATCAATAGTACAACAGTTCATATCATAATCAGAAGCACAATATAATACTCATCCATATAACAGGTATAGTATATAACTATATGATTCAAATTTCATATCATCATGAGATACTTGCTTTGTCTTATCCATACTTTTGGATTAATTATCTCATTATATTCGTCATTCTGAATCCAATTTCTCCCTATGAATCTTGGGAGTGTCCTACGACATACTTTTTATCACCAGTAATGCTAAAACTCTATTAAAACAGGGTCGTTTCACTCACCTGGATTCCGTACGAGTATCACTTCTCTAAATCGTTACGGACAAGAGTACGCAGGTGAATTTCAGTGTTCCGCTACAGAGATTTTCATGAAAGATTACAGAAAATACGTTAAGATCGTTTTCGTACAGATATTGTTCATACGTACGGGTACTATTCATACGGTCACTATTCATACGTACGGTACTATTCATACGGTCACTATTCATACGTACGGTACTATTCATACCGAAAATACAGAATACAATCTGTAAAAGAGTACACTAGGTAAGTTCCCAGGAAAGAGTGGAGGGTCACACTGGACACACTTAAAAACCAGGTCTTTCCTTAGCCAGAACTTTCCTAGACATGTATTCTCCACAGATTATATTCTATTTCGGTAATCAGAGAATCAAAATAACAGCTAATGACAGTTTTTCTGATGTGGAAGATCAGCCAAGGCTGCAACCACAGAGCATACTTAAGAAAATAACTTCTAAAATTTGAAAGACATAGAAAGGGTATAGTATCCTTAGCTAAGCTGAAAAGAAAAGACCCAAAATCTCAGAGGCCTAGCTTTGGAGTAAGAGAAACTTAAGGAGAGAAGAAGAGAAGTTGAAGGTGTGAGTTTAGAAGTGAAATGGAAGGGCCTAGCAAAAGTCAAGGGTACTATTTGACACTATGCACTAATAAAATATTCAATTTACTATTCATGAAAACGACATTTCTAATAATGCAGTTACTGTGCACCTTGATGGAAAACTTTCGTTTATTTACTATTAAAAACTTTAAAGGGAAAATTATCCTTTCACCTTAAACCTTTAAGTTTCTTTTCAATTCAGTCCTTTCAATTTAGTTCCTGAGGGTATTTTTACACATAAAACGTCATTTTCTCCTACAAACTTCTTTCTAGTTTTCTCTTATGACCAAACCACATCTAGTATTTGACATTTTGATTGTATAAATGAACAGTACCATATACGTAAATAGTAACAGTAGTTTGAAAACACGCATTTATATTTTATTTTTCATGGGTATTACATTTTTGGTCTTCTAATCTTCTATCTATTCATCTTCACAGTTTTTAATCTGATGAAATTTCAAACTTGTAGACGCATTATTGTCTTATGGGTTAAAAAAATGCAAAAAAGCTTTGACCTTTTGCATAGTTGGGACGATTCATTCTCCATAATATGCTCATGCTGGTTTTGAAGTTTTAAAAAATGCAAAAAAAAGTGTTGGCCTTTGCTTCCTCTACAACATCCTCTTGATTTTGAAGGGCATGAATGCCATAAAATGGAGGATTCCAAAGAGACTGCATGCTTCCCTTCAGTAAACATGAGAACAAGAACAAGGTTGCATTTGAGTCTACTAAATATGACAATCATTCTTTTTCCTTTCTCTTTCCCTCTACTCCATAGTCCACTCCAATGTACCAAATGTACACTTGATGCTGATATTGAGAGTAACTTTGAGTATAAGGATTTGTTGCTTTTTTTAGCGTGTGTATGGATTACAAGAGAGTAAATTTGAATTTGGGAATCAATTTGAACTGTTAAAATGGTCAAATAACATTAATTAAAGGGAAAAACACAATTTACCTAACTTTTTTTATTGTATAGATAACCCTCATGAATTATAAAACTCAACACAATATCTCTCTAAACTCTTCATTTTGTCTAATAATTTGTTAATTTGACTAACGATCAATGCTGATTAGGAAATCAAAAACTACCATGTCGACTCAATATGTATACATTAGCAGCTGACATAGCTAAAATAATGCCACATCATCTTGACTCAAATTATATAAGTTTTAGATGTTATATATATATATATACAAGCTAAAATAAGCTTATATATATTTATAAACTAAAATAAACTTTTATATATATATATATATATATATATATATATATATTTATTTATTTATTTATTTATTTATTTATTTCTGTCATAACTTAAAAATAAAACATTATATTTTAAATTTTGTCTTATAAATTTTATTTGAAAAATTAAACATAATTTTTCAAATTAATTACAAAATTTGTATTTAAGTCATTTATCTATCAAAATGCTTTTTTAAATTATCTCCAAGACTAGAAATAATCTACACCATGAAGTAGGAACAAAACATACCGAACTAGACTATCATTGAGGAAAGGAGTTATCCGAAACAAAGACAAAAAGGAGAAAATGGCAACCATCACATCACTATCTATGTGATTCCCCAACCCAGCCTCTCATTCTTCTTCTTCTTCTTCACCCAAACCCTACCTTCACAAACCCTTCATTTCCTTCACTGCCAAGGCTACCGATTCCGATACACCTTCCTTCAATGCGTCGGAACTTGTCGTAACCAAAATCCTCCTTGCTTGCCATTGCCAAGGATGACAACTTCAACAGCCACATGAACTAGTTTCGCCTTTAGTACTAGAGCGGAACGAGGAACAAAGCTAAGCTCAGAAATTCTTGAAATTATGAGAAATTTAAAAATATTATATATATAAAACATCTAAAACTTAATAATTTGGGTGAAGGTGATGTGATGTTAGTTTAGCTATGTTGCTACTAATGTGTGTATATGGAGTGATGTCTTGAAGTTCTAATCAGTATTGATTAGTAATTCAACTAACGAATTTTTATATGGAATGGCCTTACTGCACAAAATAGAGAGTTTAGAGGGGCCTTATGTTGATTTTTATAGTTAGTTTATAAGAGTTATCTATACAATAAAAAAAATTCATGAAAGTAAAATGCATTTTTTCCTTAATTAAATAAAGGAGTGAAGAATCTCAACACTATTAAGGAAGTTCAATTATTGGATGGTCATGATAATGATTAAGTGATAAGCATACAACCTCTTGGTTTTATGTTGTTTTTATGCTAGGTTCTAATCTCACAAATCTAGTTGTTATAGTGCAAATTAGTCTCATTTCATGCCACTCAAAAGAGTCAAAAGATCAAACACTTATGGCTCATTTGGTTCACATTACAGATTAGGAATGAAAAGAAAAGGAGAAATAGAAAGGAAGGATGGAAAGGAGAGAAGGAAAAGAAAAAAAAGTTGTTTGGTTGGGTATGGAAAAATGATTAGGAAAGAGAAAATAAATATTTTTGTATGCATTTTTTAACAGGGTAGTTTTACTAAATTACCCCTATTTATATTTTTTATTTTAAAAAAGGAAAAAGTACGCCGAATAACTTTACTCAATAACTTTTCAAATTAATCAACTTCAAACTCAGTAACTTTACTTCGCTATCGCACAGTTTCCTTCTTCCTTCCTGTCACATAGTTTTCTTCCTTCCTTCTTTCTTCTTTTTTCCTTCCTGTTGCACAGTTTTCCTCTTTCCTTCTTTCTTCCCCTCTCTCTCTCTCCCCTCTCGCACGAGCACATTTCTGAACTGCTGGAATCATCATCTCTTCGCCCGGAAACCGGAATCGATTTCCTTCATTGTGAAGGGCAGCCCTGTAAATGCACCAACTTTTCCATCAGGAAAGGCGGGATTCCATCGTGTTGAGAGTGGAAGATGTCGTATGATTAATAATAGAAAATAGTTGCAATGCGAAAAAGAAAGAAAGCCAGGCAGGAGATGAACCAAACACGAGTAGCTACACTGTAGAAGGGAATTACGTGTCTATTTCTTGAGAGGAAGGCGAAGCAAACATAGCCTTATATATTCTTTCTCTTTCCCTTGCCTTTCTTCATATCTGTCTCATATTTCTCATAAATTGTTATCTAGCTCTCCCTTTTTATTTCCTTGTGCTCCCTTTGGTTGTCCAATTTTGTAATGTTGATTTATTATCTTGTAATATGTATATTGTGTCTCTTCCTATATTGCAAAGAAGAAAATGTGTGAAGATGTATCAGAAAAAGAATTTTTGAAAAGATACTGCGAAGATGCATCCTTTGATGGTGTGGAAAGTGCCAATAGATTCATGTTAAGTTCTCAATTTGGCACAATTTTGGTACTATTACCCTCTCTTTTGATCTTCATCTTGCTTAGACTTACATTTCTTAACCCATGTATTGAGTAATTCAGTTGAGTTTAGGATTTTTTAGAATTTTTAGTAAATTGAGTGATTTCATGATTTAGTACTGCTGGTAATTGATGATTGATTGTTTTTGTAATACCCGATATATTTTAAAATTTTACGAATTACGAAAAATTTATTCTGAAGAAAATAATTTTCCTATTTGTTTAATTTTGTATGCTTATGTGAATCTTGTTACCTTGATTGTGCATATTGTTGAAAATATGAAATTTATCCCATGGGTAAAATATGGTTTGGGTATAAAAGGAATTTAGAAAGAAACTGGGAGAAAAATAACGTTTTAAATGAGAAAATCCCCTTAGGGACCAAAATAAAAATGAATAAAGTGAAAAGAAACTTAAAGGTTTAAGAGAAAGGATAATTTTCCCTTTAAGTTTCCAATAGTAATCAATAATTCGCTGCCCTCGTGAAAAATATGTGCACACAATGAACTAAATTATTAAAGCGTATAGTAAATTGAATATTTTATTAGTGTATAGTACCTTGACTTCTCCTATAAATAGGCCCTTCTATTTTACTTCTAAACTCACATCTTCAGTTTCTCTTCCTTCTTCTCCTCAAATTTCTCTCGCTCTGACGTTAAGGCTTTGAAATCCTAGGCATTTTCTCCTTAACTTAGAACCAAGGTGAGGATACTATGCTCTTTTAAATTCTTGCAATTACTTAAAGGTTAAATTCTTAGTATGCTCCGTGGTGCGGCTTTAACTAATCCTCCACATTAGAAAAGAATTATCCTTGATTGTTTGAAATCTTTTTATTTTTTAATTACCGAAATAAAGTATGAAACTGTGAAGAATACATGTCTAGAAAAGGTCTAGCTAAGAAAAGGCTTGGTACTTAAGAGCATCCATACATATGAATAATATTTTGTACAAAAGCAATCTTGACTTTCTCTATCTGAACTTCGTGAAAATCTCAGTAGCAGAACCTGAAATCCAACTACGTGCTCTTCTTTGTAATAACTCGAAAAGGTAACTCGGATACGGAATCTATGTGAGCGGATGACCTTGCTAACCGAGTTTATTTATTTCTATTCCAAGTACAATATAAATCTCATCTCATATCACAATTAGAAATTCTAATTAAATTTCCTATTTAGTGATGATAATTTGATAATAGAATTTATTGTATAATTTAAAATTATATTGATGAGAATTATGATTGATAATGTAATTATACATATGGAATGATTGAGAGCTTGACCTAAGATACCAATGCATGTAAATATACACATAGAATGGTTGAGGGTTTGACCCAAGATACCAATGCTTATAATTATATATATGAAATTGTTAAGGGTTTGATCTCCCAAGATACCAATGCATGTAATGGTTGTGAATATGAATACAATGAGAATTGAATGCCTGAACATGAACCAAATATAGAGGTATAGAAACCTTGGATATGAATATAATTGTTCTTATTGTGATAATGATTATGGTATTGTACTTGTGATACATTTATTATTACACAGTCATTTACTCATTGAATTTTGATGAATTCACACTTTCTATGATTATCTTTTTTCAAATACAGTGGGTGAGGAAGAAGAAAATCCGCAGGAGAATTAGTATTCCTTGAAGATACTATCCATGTATGCTTGGAGGGTTTATGAATTTAAAAGTTGAGGAAATGCTCTGTAATCTTTATAAGTCACATAGGCTTAGAAAGTTGTATCATACTGTATGATATTTAGCTTTTTTTACTGTTTTACTATGTTGAACTTTCATATATATATATATATATATATATGTAAAATCTCTTTTTTGAAAAATTTATGTTTCGCAAAATTGTGGGGTATTAGGACTATTCAGAGATTTTATAGGATACTATAGAAGTACACCCTTAAGGTTATAGAACTACTCACATGCTCAAAATTGGGATGTGATAGTTTCTGATGTAGGTTGGTGAGGAGCTTGTGCAAGAAGATGGACCATGTCAAAGCATAATTTTGAAGATGCTAGAAACGAAATTTGTCTCTCATCGCTCTAGCGGTGGATCTGTACCACTATAGTTGTAAGTTCTACATTAGAGATTTTTTAAGCTTCCCTCTCTGCCTCCCATCGCTATAGTGGTGGCAACTAAACTTGATGATTTTTAAGCCCTTCATTTTGCATCCCACTGCTATAGTGGTGGACCTATGTCATTATAGCGGCAGTTACGATTTTTCTGCTTTCTACTCCTGGTATAAATAGTGAAAGGGCAAGATTTTTAGGTCATTATAAGCTTGGGAAGTACCAAAGGATGCGTAAATTGCAGAACAAATAAGAGAAATCCCATTCAGAAGCTCTCCGGTCTCGATTTCTATTAACCTAACCTTGGATTCATGGAGTTTTTTTCTATATTTTATTGTTTTATGTCATTTTACTGTCATGAGTAGCTAAATCTCTTGTTCTAGAATTGCTATGAACCTAATTTCATATTTGGAATTGTGATTCTCTATGTATTTGTGGATTCTCTTGAGTTAATACATGTCTTTTCATTCATTTATTTTGAACTTACTATAAACTTGATCACTTTATAGTTTGTTTGTTGCTTTTACTGATCTTTGGCGAGGGAAGTAAGAGTAGAACTCTAATTGAAAGGGACGAGTACGTGACCTTAATCTAAGGGATTTTGCTTGTTAACTGATAGAGATATTAATTAATCCCGTTTAATCAAAGTTAAGCTAGTGTGTTTAGACTTAACTCACGTAAGGGATTATGTAGGTGTTGAGTAGCTTAATCTAGATTCTGGAGAATTATTTTAAACCATAAGATAATTTAAGATTAACGTATGTAATTGATTAGAATCATAAGTGCATGAGAGAGTTTAGCAATTCTTAGGATGGAAAAGGGGGATTAGTAGCTCTAAGATTTTTACTAAATTAATTTCAAACTTATTATGTTGTTGTTATTTATCTAATTCTGTTAATTTCATTCGACAATTATTTCTATGTTACATTCTTTAGTTCTTTAAATAGAGTTGCTTTTATTCCAATCTTAATCGTCTAACTAACATAATTGAATTTTTTAAGTAATTAGCAAGTTAGTCCTCCTGGAATCGACATTCTTACTCTATTTTCACTATATTACTTGTGCGACTGATAAACTTGCCAAATCACCAACAATTCACGCTTGCCTAGTGTGTTTCTTTCATGATATGCTTTGGTTGGTGTGTTATAGTCTTCAATGGTGAGGCTTGTTTAAAAGGCAAGTGTATTTGCTGCCTGTGCAAATTCCCACCATCCGATTTTTGAATCAGACGATTCAGATGCGTGGGGGAAAGAGATCCAACGGTCATGATTAGAGTTAGTGAATCACTCTTTTTTTTAATATTTTGTAATCCCTCAGCCAATTTGCTCCTGCCATATGTCCTCCACAACCAACTTGTTCACCTAACCTGATAACACCACGACCCGACCTGCGTGGACACCACCCTCTTCCCTTGCACATGTCCTCCTTCTTCACTAAAAGCACCTTAGTCTCTGATGCCCATCCGTTCGCTTACTCACTAGTGTGCTTCTTCATCTTTATTGATCTGTGCTTCGTCATCATCATTTTTTTTCTTTTTTTCTTTTTCTTCTCTGTCAATCTATGTTTCTTCTCCCCTCTCTCTCTCTCTCCCCCAGTGAGTCACGAGATTCACAACACCACCCACTAGAAAATTATACAAACATAGGAGAAACAAAGATGTGAGAAGGTAGGAAGATATAGAAGATGGATTTGAGGGTTTAGATTGTTCTGTTCATCCTCTGAATCTGAACCCCCGACTTGATAGACAATGAGGAAGCCGAAAGGGGCGTGATGAAGGGGATGGGGTTCAGATTTGGAATCAAACAAGGAGAGGACATGTGTAGGGGAAGAGGGTAGTGTCCACGCAGGTCGGGTCGTGGTGTTATCGGGTCAGGCAAACAGGTTAGGTGTGGAAGACACGTGGCAAGAGCAAATTGACTAGGAGGTTACAGAGTACAAAAAAAAGTCACTAACCACGAAATGATTCTCTCCTATGCATGGCTTGGCACATTGCTTATCCCCCCGGACAAGTAGCAATTCTGTTCGTGTCCAAGAGAGGGGTAAAAGTGGGAACAGGACATTTAACCAAATTAATTTTGGTATTAATGGAAGAAGGAAAATGTAAAAGCAAGTAAGGAGTGCAGCGACAATTTTACTAAAATATTACCATTTTCTTAAATATTTCTTCAAATACTACTTTTTTAAAATTATTTCTCCACATACTACATTTTCTATCAAATCAATTTTTTGTCAATTTTTTTTAATAAGGCTCGGCCTGTGTCAGGCCGAGCATTTTTTTTAAACCACGGCCGAAAGAACAGAGGCCGAGCTTCTATTTTAAAAGAAAAAAAAAAGGAACTCGGCATAGTCAAAGTCGAGTTTCTGACAGTGTTAGGAATCTCTGCATGCAGCAGAGATTCGCGTGCGTGTTGGGAGAAGGGATGGGGGAAGCTTTTGGAGAAGGGAGGGGGGTCGGAGGAAGAAGGGTGTTATGTGTGTGTATATATATATATATATATATATATATATATATATATATATATATATGATACATTGCAAAGGAAACACACACACACAATTTTCTTTGGGCGTCTTCAGCAGAGAGGAGGAGAGGACAGTTGATTCAGAGGAGGAGAAGAGCTGAGTAGAAGAAGAAGAAGTAGAGTAGATTCAGTATAAATAAGATTTTAAGGTTAGATTTTTATGTTTATTTTGATATGCAGATTAGTATATTTAAATTTATATATTTATTTTAATTTCAGTTAGTTAGATTTTACTGATTAGAAGTTGTATGATATTATAATTTTGATCTTATTATATACTTTATTTATTTTTTAGATTGTGTTAGATATTTTAGCTTGTGTTATTTTATAACTAAATATTTGATTGTATTATTTTGTAGTTATTTTTTGCTTTATATAGTTATTTTTTTATTGAGTTAGGATTTACTTATTTTTTAATATAATGTTAAAAGTCATTTATTAATTGACTGTAATAAAAGATTTTAAGATAAAAGATTAATATAAGAAATTGTTAATGATGTTTAAAAATTAATTGTATATTTTTTTCTTTTTAGTATTTCGTACGATATGAATTATTTAGATTATAAATTTTAATTATTTGATAGATTATATATTTTAATTAGTTTTTATAAATTAATTTCACATTTTTTATAAATTACTTGTAAACTTATGCAATTTAATTTGATAAATTTTTAATTGAAAATATAATTAAATAATTGTATTATTATTATGTAAAATAATAAATTGAGATATTTAATTTATAAATATTTAAAATAAAAAATAATAATCTTTGTATCTTTTTAATTTTGAACTTGAAGTAAAAAGGATAAATTAAAAAAAATTAGAACATTTTAAGAAAGTAAGATTGAGTTATATTTTTAATTTAAAAATTAATTAATTGACTTTAATAAAAGACTTTAAGATAAAAGCTTAATATAAGAAATTGTTAATGATGTTTAGAAATTAATTGTATATTTTTTCCTTTTAGTATTTCGTACGATATAAATTATTTAGATTATATATTTTAATTATTTGATAGATTATATATTTTAATTAGTTTTTATAAATTAATTTCACATTTTTTATAAATTACTTGTAAACTTATGCAATTTAATTTGATAAATTTTTAATTGAAAATATAATTAAATAATTGTAATATTATTATGTAAAATAATAAATTGAGATATTTAATTTATAAATATTTAAAATAGAAAATAATAATCTTTGTATCTTTTTAATTTTGAACTTGAAGTTAAAAGGATAAATTAAAAAGAAATTTTGAAACATTTTAAGAAAGTAAGATTTGGTTATATTTTTTATTTAAAAATTAATTAATTGACTTTAATAAAAGACTTTAAGATAAAAGCTTAATATAAGAAATTATTAATGATGTTTAGAAATTAATTGTATATTTTTTCCTTTTAGTATTTCGTATGATATGAATTATCTAGATTATATATTTTAATTATTTGATAGATTATATATTTGAATTAGTTTTTATAAATTAATTTCACATTTTTTTTATAAATTACTTGTAAACTTATGCAATTTAATTTGATAAATTTTTAATTGAAAATAGAATTAAATAATTGAGATATTTAATATATAAATATTTAAAATTACTTTAGAGACTTTACAAAATAATTATAGATTTTTTAGTGTATTAATATGAATTATATTGTGTTATACGCAGTTAAAATGAGTTCTGGCATAAATGTATATATTTATGTCAATGGAAGGACTGTTAAGAGTCGTGAAATGGTTAAATTTAAATCTAATGTCTGTGATATAATGTCACTAAATGATCTAAATATCACTATGGAGGAATTGAAAAGTATGATTTACGAGTATTTAAATCTCCCTCCAAGTGAATCAGTGGCAAAAATAAGCTACAGGTATCGATTGAATTGGGAGTATGTGAAGATGAATTTGAAAACTGACAATACAGTTATATCTATGATCATAACACATTTGAGAAGTGGAGTTAAGGACCTCGAATTGTTAATTGAAACTTTGGTCGTGAAACAAGACTTATGATTGAAGACGGTACATCTCAAGACATCATTCCATTTGAGATGCATGTACAGTCAGTTGTTGATGGCAGATGATGATGAACCGATGCCGCAACTAAATGATACTTCTTCATCTCCCCGGCCATGCATGGATGATTTTAGCGATAAGGCTGAGTGTTTTGGTGATGATGCTACAAATGCTGGCTGCGATGTTACTAGTGATGATGCTTTAGATGATGATGGCGATGATGCTACATATGTTGGCGATGACGCTACAGATGCCGGCGCTGATACTATAGATATTGGCGATGATGCTACAGATATTAGTGGTGATGATGATGTCAATGGGCAATGCGAGGGAATTTTGGCCCCTCCCACTAGTGTTTATAGAGATATTATACACAACTTTTTAACAAACCTGCCAGATGAGGAGCTAATTAATGACGACGAACCAAGAATGTCAACAAGGAATAATTCCGATCTCTATGTTGGAAAGCAGTTCAGTGACAAAATGGCTTTGCAACTTACAGTGAAAGTATATTGTATAAAAAATCACCAGGACTTTAGGGTGGCCTACCAAAGAAAATGTGTTGAGATATATGTATGCCCTAGAAATGGAAATGGTTGTGGTTGGAGATTCAGGGTCATCATAAAAAAAACGTAGCAATAACTGGGTGATCACGAGATATCCTAGTCCACACAATTGTGTCCATGCATTGCTGGCTCAAGACCATCCAAAATTGGATAGAGATGTTATAGCGAATCATATTTTTGAATTTGTGGTCAAGCAGCCAGATCTCTCAGTTAGTCAAGTAATTGCCTTGATCTGGGTGCAATTCGGTTACAATATTTCTTATAAGAAAGTATGGGCCGAAAAATGGAAGGTCATTTCAATGGCATTTGGGGCGTGGGAACAGTCATATGCATTATTACCTCGGTGGATGAAAGTAGTTGAACATTTCATGCCAGGTTCTGTAGTGGTTTAGGATACAGATCCCTGTCCCCCAGACAAAGAGGGTCTACGACAGTTGTTTCGACGAATATTCTGGTCTTACATGCCTGTATAGATGCCTTGCCATATTTGAAGCCTATTTTGCAGGTGGACGGTACATTTTTATACAGAAAGTACAAAGGAACCTTATTAATAGCATTATCTCAAGACGGCAATAATAAAGTGTTGCCCATTGCATTTGCACTTGTTGAACAAGAAAATGATGCTTCTTGGTTATGGTTTCTACAGCATTTAGACACTCACGTTATTCGTGATCGTCACATCATTTTAATTTCTAATAGGCATTACGGGCTTAGGGCAAGTGCACAAGTTCTTAATTGGCAACCCCACATGTTTTGTTTGAGGCACTTGGCCAGCAATGTGCGCACTACATTGCGTTCTAAGTGGTTAACATCAAGGCTCGAGCATGCCGGTATGCCCCCTCTTCTATTTCAATATTATTTGGGTGTATAAATGATTTGTGCACTAACATTGTATTATTTTTAATAGGATATTTATATGACCGTCATGAGGTGGATAAGGTTGTTCAAGAAATGCTTAAATCATATGTAAATTCAAATGGACGGGTTACAAGATGGCCTAGTGAGTTACACCTTAAGCAATGGTCACGTGCATATGATACTAATGGTCGTCGATGGGGTCATATGATGATGAACTTAGCTGAGTGTATGAACAACGTCTTTAAGGGCGTTAGACATCTCCCTGTGCTGGCATTAGTGAAAGCTACATTGTACAGGCTAAGTTCTTACTTTGAAAAACAATAGGCGACCACGAGCGCACAATTAAAGGCCGATGAGACATACTCAGAGGTTGTGCGTAACATGATTGCAGAGCATGCAATTAAGTCATCTTCATGCATTGTGCACTTATTTGATCGGGCCACATGGTATTTTGAAGTTAAAAAGGCATACAATCAGTTGGGACGTCACCAAGGTCGTATTTACAAGCTTAGCCTTGTGGAAAGTCATTGTGATTGTGGTAAGTTTCAAGTTTGGCATTATCCATGTCCACATGCGATGGCAGCTTGCTCACATACGGGGCTTAACTATAATGGGTTTGTTCACCCTGTTTACCGGCTTGAAACGATCTTAATGGCTTATAGCTCACCATTTCGTCCGATCGAAGGGCAGGAGTATTGGCCATTGGCAGAAGGTGCTAAACTAATTCCAGATCCATCCTTCATCAGACATAAAGGGTGACCACACTCAGTACGACTACGGATGGACATGGATTATAGACAACGAGCCCAGCCATATAGATGTGGTTTATGTAGGCAACCTAGCCACAACTGATCAAACTGTCCACATCGACATCCTAGTTAGATTTTTTTTATGTAATATTTGATATTTTTCAATGAACTCGCTTCATGTAATATTGGATATTTTTGAATTAACTGGCTTCATGTAATATTTGATATTTTTGAATGAATTAGTATTTCCTACATTAAATTGTCTTATTATTTCTTTCTTTAAATTATATTATTTTTTATGTCAATTGTTGATGTAATATTCTTTCTTCAAATGATATTTTTGAATTAAATATTTCTTTCTTACATTAGAATATCTTATCAGATGACAGATCCGAGACGAGCTATAAACCCAGATCCTGACGATGACTCACTTCTGTATCTACAGTCTCGCCATATCTCTCAAGATGTTTGGGCAAACAAGGTTTGCTTATAAATCAAATATATATAAGCATTATTATTATTACTTTTATGTATTTGTTATTGTATATTAATATGAAAAATTGTATCTGTGCAGAAAGATCGCATTTTACGTCTACGATGATGTATACTTGTTGGCAACCCACCATCAGCGATCATTGCTCACTTACGTACTGCTGGGTTCTATGGTGTCGCATGATTGGGTACATTTGAATATAGCCCGGATCTTGTCTCGGCACTCATTGAACGATGGCGGCCTGAGACTGTAATACCCAAGAAAAATAAAATATAAATATTTGTTTACAAACTACTGTTACTATTTCAATATACGATACTATTCACCCGTATAATACTATTTATGTATATTATACTGTTTATTTATACAATCGAAATGTCAAGTACTAGATGTGGTTTGGTCATAAGAGAAAACTAGAAAGAAGTTCGTGAGAGAAAATGACGTTTTATGTGTAAAAATACCCTCAGGGACTAAAGTGAAAGGACTGAATTGAAAAGAAACTTAAAGGTTTAAGGTGAAAGGATAGTTTTCCTTTTAAGTTTCCAATAGTAATAACAGAAAAATTTTCCATCGTACGCGTGAGGTGTACAGTAACTGCATTATTAGAAATGTCATTTTCATGAATAGTAAATTGAATATTTTATTAGTGCATAGTGTCAAATAGTACCCTTGACTTTTGCTATAAATAGGCCCTTCCATTTCACTTCTAAACTCACACCTTCAACTTCTCTTCTTCTCTCCTTAAGTTTCTCTTACTCCAAAGCTAGGCCTATGAGATTTTGGGTCTTTCCTTTTCAGCTTAGGTAAGGATACTATGCCCTTTCTATGTCTTTCAAATTTTAGAAGTTATTTTCTTAAGTATGCTCTGTGGTTGCGGCCTTGGCTGATCTTCCACATCAGAAAAACTGTCCTTAGCTGTTTATATGTTATTTTGATTCTCTGATTACCGAAATAGAATGTAAATTGTGAAGAATACATGTCTAGGAAAGTTCTGGCTAAGGAAAGACCTGGTTTTTAAGTGTGTCCAGTGTGACCCTCCACTCTTTCCTGGGAACTTATCTGGTGTACTCTTTTACAGATTGTATTCTCTATTTCTGGTATAAATAGTAACTGTATGTATGAATAGTAATAGTATGAATAGTGACCGTACGTATGAATAGTAACTATATATATGAACAGTATCTGTACGAAAACAATCCTAACGTATTTTCTCTAATCTTTCATGAAAATCTCCGTAGCAGAACACTGAAATTCACCTGTGTACTCTTGTCCGTAACGACTTAAAGAAGTGATACTCGTACGGAATCCAGGTGAGTGAAACGACCCCGCTTTAATAGAGTTTTAGCATTATTGGTGATAAAAAGTATGTCGTAGGACACTCCCAAGATTCATAGGGGGAAATTGGATTCAGAATGATGAATATAATGAGATAATTAATCCAGAAGTATGGATAAGAAAAAGCAAGTATCTCATGATGATGTGAAGATTGAATCTCTTGAATTATGGTTTATAAAGCTATAATATAATTATATACTATACTTGTTATATGGATGAATATTATATTGAGCTTCTGATTATGATATGAAATGCTATTGATTGTGATTGAGCGGGACAGTACCCCCTCTCACGGCAAGGCGAAAAACCCAGTTGACAGGGTGTCTTGACCAATAAGTGTAGAGATAACGATTTCCTCAGTAGGGATATAGCCCGGATTGGTGATAAATCCGTGAGGCGCCCTAGCTAAGAGGATGAGGTTGTGCGTCATGGCGGAAATATACATAATTGGTGAGCCGGCCTGTGTGCGCTCTCCGGGATATATTGCCATTGACGAGTACTAGTAACGTTTGTTGAATTAGATGAATTTTTATCTTCTTGTATGTAAGAGGATGATGTTGTGCGTCATGGCGGAAATATACATAATTGGTGAGCCGGCCTGTGTGCGCTCTCTGGGATATATTGCCATTGATGAGTACTAGTAACGTTTGTTGAATTGGATGAATTTTTATCTTCTGTCTATTGGTTGAGTATGAGCCTTTGGATATGCTTGCATGACTGGTAATGTATTTGAATTTTATTAACGCGAGGCCGATTCGCTCATTGAGTTTAAAAGCTCACACTGTTTGTACAACCTTTTTATTCAGATCAGGTTGCCAGCGAAGAATATCTGCTAGAGGAGTAGATCACTTTGGACCTTTCCGTTGTCGGGTAGATCCCTCTTTTGTTATAGATTATGTTGCTCTGTAATCGTCTAGGACATCTAGGTCAGGGGTTCGACATTTGGCTTGTATGTCAGTATAATAATGTATTTTAAATTGATAATATATTATTACATGCAAATCATCTCTATGATTTTCAGATAAGAAAATTTGATATATTTATCGAAAAGCTTACAGTGATGAGAGATTTATCATTGTGCCGGTCATGTGCCCAAAAAACGGGTCGTGACAAAGTTGGTATCAGAGCAATGGTTGTTAGGTCTCCTAGTGATTACAGAGTAAGGTAACCTTAGTAGGACCTCGTCTATCGTTGTGAACCCGGGCACAACTATAGAGAGACGGCTCTACTGGAGGTCCTGTAGGATGTTTTCATTTCCTTTCCCTCCGAGACTTATCTCTTCTTAAGAAGTATGTTCTCAGTTTTAGTTTTAGACAGATGTGGCTACACTTTTGAACTTAGTCAAGGAAAAGTTGTTACTTGTTTTGATTCCGTTGCTGTCGGATCAAATTTTTATATGGTGGATTTTATAAGCTGAATTCATGATTGATTTTGTGTAGCTATATTATTTTAGGGTACCAGCCAATAAAAGAAACCACTTGCATTAAAAAAAACACTGAAGGATTACATTGCAAAAAAAAAAGGAAAGAGAAGTTTACTCATGCATGAGTAATCTAAAAGCGAGGTGGTCTTGGATTAGGAGGGTTGTATTGTATCATCACCCCTCGACCATTCCTTGGAGCAAGAGACATAGCAATGTCGCGGAGGGTAGTGTAAATTCCATTCATACAATCAACACTTCTTTGCTGTTGATTGCAGAAGCACTGGGTGGACCAATAGAAGAACCTATCTATTCTCGAAGTCATTGCCGCGTTATTGCGTTTGGTTAACTTCTCCAGATCTTCTATCATCTTCTTGAGGTTTTTCACCTCCTGCTCTAAACAGGCGATTTTGTCCTCCGAGCTATGGCCTGTGCTAATCTACTCAGCTTCCTCATTCTTCTTCATCTTCTTCTCCTTTTGATTCTCTTGAGGTCCCTCGAGAGGTTTTTTGCCCTTGTCCCTGCATAAACTTAAGTTTAAGTCAAGTTCTTCTTCCTTAACCTCTACTGTGAGATCAATGTACTTCCTTGAGGCCATGATTTGGAAAAATTTAGAAATTTTTGTAAGAGTATGAGGCGAGAGGAATATTGGGGAATTGTAGGCTCAGAGATTATTACTCTTTGTGGTGTGGTAACTGAGAACGCTGAGAAGGTTTTTATAGAGAAAAATTTGGACTAAGAGACAAAGAAGATATCTCTTCACCGCATCCCTACACGATCAACCTATGGATTTCTGCAAGCTGGAAGCCAGAAGTCTAGGGTAGGCGTGCACACCGATAGCGCATTGCATTAATGCCAAAACCATGAAAGTCAATATTCGGTGGATCTGCGGCCGATTTTACTTGGTTTTCCCATTTCTCCCGTTGGCATTTTCCGAAATTCAAAGAAGTTGACGATATAACCATTAAAGATTGCCTTGGATGCTTTTATGATAAACTGAAATGCATTTCTCTGTTTTATTGTATTGTTCTTGAGAGCCTTCAGTTGAGTATGATATACATAATTGATTGAATCATGTTGTAATTACATGTATGTATGTTATTCATGCATAATGAGTGAAGGCTACGATCAAGGAGAATATGTAATGATCCTACATATACTCATAGAGATGTGAAATCAAAATGACTTGGATAGAATGAAATGTGTAGATGATGATATATCTTCATGGTTACACATACTTATATATAATGCTCTCATAGGCAAATGAAAGGCAGTGATTTCCTTACATCATGATAATGCTTAAGGCATGCGACCGTAAGCAGTTAACTTTGTTTTAAAATATATATATTTACATATATATTATGTGTAAGTCTAGAGTAAAGACACCGATTAGAATCTAAGATACGGCCAATATGAGGCTACCTAATCATAGAGGGACATCGTGATATGGGATTACAGAATAAAACAAGTTTAGAGGGAGAAAATCTCAGACTGAAGAGCGTAGTTAGTCAAAATTTTGAGAAAGGTCAAGATTAGCCGAAAATTTTTTTGAGGAAATCTTTGACTTATGTTAATTGCATTTACTATTTATCTGCATGTCCGACATTAATTGCTGGCATTGCGACGTATGTGATCTGTAAACCTTATAGCGAGCGACGTGTAGGTTGTGGTGGCTTTAGCTCCAGGGGCTTCGGGTTGTCTATAAATCTTGTACGCCCGTTACCCCACTCATCACACCAAGTGAACTTCTTTCATTACATACCTATTTCTCAATCTCCATTCCTTTCTCATTCGAAGTTATTTCTAAGATAAGATCCCTAGAGCAATGGCCGATAATAAGTCTTTCAACTTGAATTTTGAGACTGGCAATGTAGAGCTTGATTTAAATCTAAGTCTCGGAAATAACAAAGGGAAGAGACCTGTAGACAGGTCACCAGAAATTAAGAAGAGAAAGAGGGATGTAATAGAGTTGGAGGAGGACAGTACTGCAACATCCTCAGAAAATAAGCTTGCATTCCTGGAGCGTAAGATCGAAAATCTGGAGCGTAAGATAGAGAGCCTGGAATACAAGACAGAGGACCAGAAGCGACTAATAAATCGTCTCTTTGAAAACCAAGAGAAACTGATAAACAGTCGTTTCGGAGAACTAGCTAATCGAGTTGATAGACATTCAATGTTTGCAACTCAAAATTTTCGTGACCAACAAGCAAGGTGTATTGACTGTATGAACGGAGTAACTTCTGCTCTTCGCCAAATTTCTCAGGCGCTTCCTCCAGAAACCCTTTCTAGGCTGCAACGATTAGCTTCCTCCTTAAGGTCTGAAGCACCTTCCTCTTCTAGACCTGTAATACCTTCTACATTTCAAAAGTCACCTCGTCCTTAATTTATTCTTTCTTTTGTTTGTATCTAAAGCTATATTTGGTCTAAGCTTCATGTATTAAAATTATCTATGTACTAGAAATAAAATTTAAGTTAGTATTTAGATCTTCTTTGTTGAAGTGATTCCTTTTACTGAAAGAACTTGAGGAATGAGAAAATGTTGCACTTATATTTCGTACTTGATTATGAAAATTCTAAAGCAGAGTATGGTAATATCCTTTTGACTGAGAAGAGTTACTAAAATGATATTTCATTGCATTTCTAAGCTATGGAGGAGTGCTAAATAAGTATTTTATGAACCTATACATAGAGAACTATGGGTTTGCCCTAATCATTGAAGGGATACGACTCTATATGAGTCATTGAGGTGAGAGGAATTTCCATATATATAATTATGCATGAGGAGTATGTTATTTACTTAACACATTTTCTGGGATTGTTCTTCCTAGAGATTTATGTAATAATTTTACGTGATTTTTCCTTTTATATGACGTATTCAGCTGAGAGTATCGCCTTAAGGTAGAATGATCGCCTTCGGGCAAGAATATTGCCTATGGCCAAAATGATGCCTTCGGGTAGGATACTTGTATTCGTAAAAGTTATAAGCTATGTGTATGGTAGCTTGTGTTCTGATATTCAGTATAAACTGGAAAAACCACGTGCCACTGTTGAGAAGACACCTATTTGAGGTTTTACATAGAGACAGAGTTCGTCCCTGATTAGGTGGTTTGAGTTTGGTAAAGGTTATGAGGATGAGACACTTTATGGTACAAAAGGTTGTGGAAAAGATCAAACTGATGAGGAAGAGATTACTTGCTGTTTAGAAAAGGCAAAAGTCTTATGCAAATTATTGATAATGCGGTTTAGAGTTCACAGTCAATGGTATAATATTCTTGTAAATCTCACCAAGGGTGTGATGAGGTTTTGGAAGAAAGAGATGCAAATGATGAGATATGGACGAAGTAATCACATTTATTTCAGTCTTGAGATGAGTTTTGAATTCGGGGGACCGAATTCTCTTAAGGGGGTAATAATGTAATACCCAAGAAAAATAAAATATAAATATTTGTTTACAAACTACTGTTACTATTTCATTATACGATACTATTCACCCGTATAATACTATTTATGTATACGATACTGTTTATTTATACAATCGAAATGTCAAGTACTAGATGTGGTTTGGTCATAAGAGAAAACTAGAAAGAAGTTCGTGGGAGAAAATGACGTTTTATGTGTAAAAATACCCTCAGGGACTAAAGTGAAAGGACTGAATTGAAAAGAAACTTAAAGGTTTAAGGTGAAAGGATAGTTTTCCTTTTAAGTTTCCAATAGTAATAACAGAAAAATTTTCCATCGTACACGTGAGGTGTACAGTAACTGCATTATTAGAAATGTCATTTTCATGAATAGTAAATTGAATATTTTATTAGTGCATAGTGTCAAATAGTACCCTTGACTTTTGCTATAAATAGGCCCTTCCATTTCACTTCTAAACTCACACCTTCAACTTCTCTTCTTCTCTCCTTAAGTTTCTCTTACTCCAAAGCTAGGCCTCTGAGATTTTGGGTCTTTTCTTTTCAGCTTAGCTAAGGATACTATACCCTTTCTATGTCTTTCAAATTTTAGAAGTTATTTTCTTAAGTATGCTCTGTGGTTGCAGCCTTGGCTGATCTTCCACATCAGAAAAACTGTCCTTAGCTGTTTATATGTTATTTTGATTCTCTGATTACCGAAATAGAATGTAAACTGTGAAGAATACATGTCTAGGAAAGTTCTGGCTAAGGAAAGACCTGGTTTTTAAGTGTGTCCAGTGTGACCCTCCACTCTTTCCTGGGAACTTACCTGGTGTACTCTTTTACAGATTGTATTCTCTATTTCTGGTAAAAATAGTAATCGTACGTATGAATAGTAACTGTATGAATAGTAACCGTACGTATGAATAGTGACTGTACGTATGAATAGTAACCGTATATATAAACAGTATCTGTACGAAAACAATCCTAACGTATTTTCTCTAATCTTTCATGAAAATCTCCGTAGCAGAACACTAAAATTCACCTGTGTACTCTTGTCCGTAACGACTTAAAGAAGTGATACTCGTACGGAATCCAGGTGAGTGAAATGACCCCGTTTTAATAGAGTTTTAGCATTATTGGTGATAAAAAGTATGTCGTAAGACACTCCCAAGATTCATAGGGGGAAATTGGATTCAGAATGACGAATATAATGAGATAATTAATCCAGAAGTATGGATAAGAAAAAGCAAGTATCTCATGATGATGTGAAGATTAAATCTCTTGAATTGTAGTTTATAAAGCTATAATATAATTATATACTATACCTGTTATATGGATGAATATTATATTGAGCTTCTGATTATGATATGAAATGCTATTGATTGTGATTGAGCGGGACAGTACCCTCTCTCACGGCAAGGCGGAAAACCCGGTTGACAGGGTGTCTTGACCAATGAGTGTGGAGACAACGATTCCCTCAGTAGGGATATAGCCCGGATTGGTGATAAATCCGTGAGGCGCCCTAGCTAAGAGGATGAGGTTGTGCGTCATGGCGGAAATATACATAATTGGTGAGCCGGCCTGTGTGCACTCTCCGGGATATATTGCCATTGACGAGTACTAGTAACGTTTGTTGAATTGGATGAATTTTTATCTTCTTGTATGTAAGAGGATGATGTTGTGCGTCATGGCGGAAATATACATAATTGGTGAGCTGGCCTGTGTGCGCTCTCTGGGATATATTGCCATTGACGAGTACTAGTAACGTTTGTTGAATTGGATGAATTTTTATCTTCTGTCTATTGGTTGAGTATGAGCCTTTGGATATGCTTGCATGACTGGTAATGTATTTGAATTTTATTAACGCGAGGCCGATTCGCTCATTGAGTTTAAAAGCTCACACTGTTTGTACAACCTTTTTGTTCAGATCAGGTTGCCAGCGAAGAATATCTGCTAGAGGAGTAGATCACTTTGGACCTTCCCGTTGTCGGGTAGACCCCTCTTTTGTTATAGATTATGTTGCTCTGTAATCGTCTAGGACATCTAGGTCAGGGGTTCGACATTTGGCTTGTATGTCAGTATAATAATGTATTTTAAATTGATAATATATTATTACATGCAAATCATCTCTATGATTTTCAGATAAGAAAATTTGATATATTTATCGGAAGGCTTACAGTGATGAGAGATTCATCATTGTGCCGGTCATGTGCCCAGAAAACGGGTCGTGACAGAGACACATACTTTTCAGACCACGAATGGAGAATACACAATTACATTGCAAGATGTAACGATTCAGTTAGGTCTCCCATGTGGTGGTAGACCAGTTACGGGATTAGCAGTGATCGACTAGCGGGCATTATGTCAGCAACTTCTAGGTGTTGCCCCACCTTCGAATAAATTAGATGGCCAGAGGTTAAACATGAACTGGCTTGCAGACACCTTCAATCATTTGCCAGAAGACCCCACAGATGATCAGGTTATCTATTTTACGGGTGCTTATATTTTACGCTTGATCAGGGGGTACCTATTGCCCGATAAGTCTGGGACAAAGGTGTATCTCATGTACCTGCCGTTCCTTGAGGACTTTAATGAATGTGGGCGACTAAGTTGGGGTTCGGTAGTGCTGGCTCATCTTTATAGAGAACTTTGTATGGCAACGAACCCTAAACAAAAAGAAATTGGTGGTTGCCTCACTCTTTTACACGTCTGGGTGTGGTCTAGATTCTCTCGGTTAGCGCCATTGACACGTCCTACCCCAGATGTAGACTCAGAAAACTATCCTGTACTCCCGCCATTAGGATTTCTGTATATATTGCTTACTTGAGTATAGAATTTATCAATTACTAATTACTATATGAACTCATATATTTGTAACTGTTGCAGTTGGAAGGGTGCTAAGGATTCTATTGGGCCAGCTAAAGAAGCCTTGAAGTACTATAGACTTCTGCCAGATCGAATGACTGATTCAGGAGGTATCTTACTTAAACTGATATTCTTCAAATATGGATGACACTTTATATGTTTATTTTTCTGACATTTATGTTTCATAGATTATCTGGTGCCCATATGACGGGGAAGTCATTTAGATGCTTCCAGATTACTGTGTAGCTGATCACAATGTCTGGCTAGCTTGGGTACTGCTTATTTGTTTTCATATTGTCAAGTGGCACCATGTAGATCGCGTTCTTCACCAATTTGGTGGAGATCAATCGATTCCTAAGCCACTTGTCAATCTTGACCGCCATCACACATTACAAATGACAGGGAAATATGATCAAAATTATGCAGTGGTACATGCAGACTTTATCACCCAGTGGTTGGCGTGGGCTTAGCGACTGATGCAGCCACAGTATCCTGCACATCCCTTAGAGCACAACTCTGAGTATATACGGTGGTATTGGAGGCATACGAGAAGATGGATTGATCTTGCGAGCGGTTCTTAGGGTTATGCGGTAAATCGTCTATTTAGTATCAAATTTGAATTACATTTTATATATCTGCTTTGCTATAATTTTTATGTTGTTTGTAGGTTGACATGGCATGGTACTTATATAGACTTGCTCGTGAGGACCCGACACCTGATGATTTAGCAGAAAAAATTGAGCAAGGAGCTATGAATATCATTACTGCCATGAGTGAACAGAAAGAACTCAGGCTTTCTCACCCAGCTCCACCTGTTCAGCATTTGCCTGCTGTAATAATTCCTGAACAAGTGCCAGGCAAGCGTTCTCGAGGCCTTATCGCAGCAAGGGAACCTATTCCCTATGATGCATGCTACGATCCAGGTGCATCCATGCCATATCAGAGTCTATCGACTTCAGCCTATTGTCAGATTCAACCTGACATAGGTTCTAGTGGCGCCGATCCTTTTTTTGCACAGACTGGAGGCTCTAGTTCTCTATTTGACGTTGGCTATCATACTCCAATTCTTGCACAATATCATTTTAATTATTCATCTTTGTTTACTGATCATATGACACAGAATGCATATTTCGGAATGCAGTTCTTTACACTGGATCACGTGATCCTATCAGTACAATCGCCAACGTTCGATTTGAATACTCAACTGACACCCCTGTCAAAAGGATAACAACAAGGCGGCGAAGAAGAAGAAGAAGAAGAAGAAGAAGAAGAAGAAGAAGAAGAACCCGAATAACGTCGACGGTCTAAACGACCAATTACACATAGGCGTTGCGGGACTGAGAGTCATTTCTTTTAGATTATTTTTCATCATTTGTTTACTTTCGTTCACTTAAAAATATTTTTGTTTGTAAATTGTCGAATTTTTAATTTACAAATTTGTATTTAAGTAAACATAAATTAAATCTACATATAAATAAATATTTATGTTTTTGGCATAATTAATGTAAATTTTGATATTTAATTGCATAATTATACAAAATTGATCATAAATTAATGTAAACTTTGATATTTAATTACATAATTATACAAAATTGATTGACTAATTTATTTGTTAGAAAATTTTCAAATTATTAATTTACAAGTTTGTATTTAATTAATCAATTGTAAATTAAATCTACATATAAATAACTATTTATGTTTTTAGCATAAAAAATAAATTAATTATAATATATTCATAAATTAATGTAAATTTTGATATTTAATTGTATAATTATACAAAATTGATTGAAATTAAATTTATTTGTTAGTAAATTGTCGAATTATTAATTTACAAATTTGTATTTAATTAATCAATTATAAATTAAATCTATATATAAATAATTATTTATGTTTTTGGCATAATAAATAAATAAATTATAATGTATTCATAAATTAATGTAAATTTTGATATTTAATTACACAATTATACAAAATTAATTGATTAACTTATTTTTTATATAATTTATTTATATAAGTAACTACAAAAAATATATATTACACTTAATAATATTACACAATATAATAATTATAATTAATTAAATTAATTAAAGTTGATTAGAATTTTTTTTTTAAAGTTCAGCCTCTTTGAGGCCGAGCTTCTTTTTTTCGTCAAAGGCTCGGCCTCATGGAGGCCAAGTTTCTGACACAGTGTCAGAAGCTTAATTTCAATGAGGCCGAGCTTCTTTCAGAGTCGTTTAAAAAAAAAAGCTCCATCTGACACAGGTCGAGCCTTATTAAAAAAAATTGACAAAAATTTAATTTGACAGAAAATGTAGTATGTAGAGAAATAATTTTAAAAAAATAATATCTGAAGAAATATTTAAAAAAATAATAGTATTTTAATAAAATTGTCGAGTGCAACAGTTCAAATAGAGTTTTGACGTCAAACGCGAGTTGAACTTTCTTATAAAATTTAACACCAAACACACGTTATAGATTTGGACATCATTTCATTTAGACTACAAAAGGATAAGATAAGATGCGCTCTAATTTTTTTTAATTTAATTAAGAAACATTATTTCATTTTAAAAACTAAACTAAAATTTGGTTTTTGAAATTATTGGAGTTATTTATTATAGTCTAAAAATAATTGAATATATGAGTTAATCTAAAAATAATAATAAAATTGTTGTACATTATTCTTTTAGCAAGTGATTTAGAGATACTGAAATGACTAATTTTCAGTAAGATTTTTTTTTTAGAATTAACTACTAGAATACATGCCTTAACGGTAATTCATCTTCAATTATTTTGAATCAACGCTTCAGAAGAGCGGAGGGGAATGTGATACCTTGACTCATCATGTAAAAAGACGAGAATTTTCAAATAACCCAGTAAATTGATAATTAGATAACGTTATTATTATTATTATTATTTAAATTGTAATTGCTGCTGTAGTTTAAATTAGTTTCACAACAAAAAACAAATTAGAAGAAAAGAGAAGATTATTCTATTATATAATATCAATTACATTATATCTGAGTATAAATGCTTCAGACGAAAGTACTTGAAGTTGAAATCCAAAAGCACGAAATCTAGCGACTGCGAGGAGGAGAGAGCGCCATGGTTTCCATTCGAAATTGGATCTGAGAAGAGTGAGAGAAAAGGAGTTCGAGGGAGCAGGTAAAAGTTGATGTTCATTCAAGTTTCAGTCTCTGAACTTTTAAACTCCATGGCAAATAGCTGTTGTTAATTTTTCGCTTATCTAATTTGATTTTGACTTTTGCGGAACTCATTTGGCTTCCTAGAGAGGTCGTAATGGAACCCTCGTCCCTTATTCGTGTTTTTCTTTTTATCTTGGATTTTACGGAGAGCTTTTAGGTGGGTGGGGGTTTTATTATGTATAGGAAAGCGATCTGCATAATCTTGAGAACAAGATTTGTAGATTTTAAAACTACAGCATTTTTATCAAATTTTCTTTCTACTTTCGAGTTTCAGTCTCGCAGACATGCCTCGAGTGCAATACATAAACTCTTGGATTTACTACGATTGAAACAAGACCATAGGAAATTTCAGTAATTCAGGTCGCAAGATCATACTGACATAAAGTGGGGAGTGTATCTCAGACCATAATTTACAAGAAACAGTTGTATTGATATTATGCACTGATAAATTTTGAAATCTGACTGCTTAAACTTAAAGCGGGTTTAATTCAGTGGTTTCACTAGGGGACTTGTGAATTATCTCTGTCCTTTCTAGTTGGGTGTTCTTGAGATCTATCTTATTGTTGAAGAGCTCATATGAGAAATTGTTGAAGAGCAGTAGAACAAGTTGGTTCAGCAGCAGTGCATTAGATATCCTAAATTAACTGAACGAGAACTTTGGCATAGTGTTCTTGTTTCTCTGAATCTGTGTGTTTGTGGATTGGTAAGCATATCGAGTTCTCCATATAAACTAACAGGAAGAAATATAATCTTTGGCAGGTGGTCCAGCTCTGTGAGCAAATTTTTGCTTCTTGTAAAAAGTTGTGGTTAAGAAAAAGATAATAATAACCTCATAATTACTTAGAGAGAGATATGCAGAACCGAGAACAAACTCTTGAAGATGGGCAAGTAGAGTCCGTATCTTCCCCAATGCTTGAATTTGATGAATGGGCCAATTTTGGGGATGATGACATAATGCAGCAGCACTCTATTGTTCAGGCAGAGGAAGCCAAGAAAATTCCATTTGTAGGTGACAAGGCAAGTCAAAATATATAACTTCTTGAAATATCTTTATTGTTGTAAATCATGATTTTGCCAATTATATCACCTTTCTATTATGCTTTGTGGTGTAATTTGTTTACATTTATGTCTCTGGTATGTCTAATTGCTTATAATATACTTTCTCATGAAGCTGAGTTTGACTTATACGAGTAAATATGTGTAGGTTCTTTCATTCTAATTGATATTATATCAGTGTTTCCCTCATTCTGTGGTTCTTTTTTTTTTCTCTGTGGGTTGTGTTTTTTTTTTTGTGGGGGGGGGGTGTGTTTTGGGGTGGACTCTGTTTTCTTGGTAATATGTAAAATAAGAGGATTTAGTGTGACAAAATGGCAGGAACCACTCAGTTCCTTAGCAGCCGAATATGAGTCAGGCAGTCCTATCTTGCTGGAAAAAATAAAGGTTTGTCCGCCCTTACTCTCTGTAATCCCTTGTGCACTCTGTATTCACTTGCTTCTTATACTATTTCTTGAATCCGTTTCATATTCTCTTTACACAGGTGCTTGATGAACAATATTCTGCTATTCGGCGTACCCGTGGAGATGGAAACTGCTTCTTTCGGAGTTTTATGTTTTCATACCTTGTATGTTTTGGTATATATAACATAGAAGAATCCTCTACTTACATTATATATATGACTGTTCTTGGGTTCCTGAAGGATGAGGTGTTATGATTAAATGATTTTGGCTACTAAATACATTGTCAATAACTTTTTACAGGAGCATATTTTGGAACATCAGGACCAAGCAGAAGTTGAACGTATCAAAGTGAATGTTGAAGAATGTAGAAAAACCCTTCAAAAATTGGGTTATGCAGACTTGACTTTTGAAGACTTTTTTGCGGTAACTTGTCAACTGCATTTCTTCTTCCTTATTTTATTGGGTACATTTGTCCGTTTATTTTTATTTTCTTGAGATTGTTGTAGTCAATTTTAGTAAGAGTTGGCGTTCTTATTGTACCTGTGTAATATTTTGCAAGTACAATCATTGAGTACTCGACATAGTGGCTTTTTGAGTCATTGCCTGCCCGTGGGCTTGTGTTTATTACTTGCATTAGCTGTAAGAAGGATAAGCGTTTGTGCATTGTCACTGACCAAGGTACTCTTAACTTGTTCTTTAGAGCATGTTGTTACTCTCGGTACAAGTACAGCAATTTTGTTTGCATGAGGCCATATTTTTGTAAATATGGACTTTGGCATTCATCTGGTGCAGTAATTATATTTTATAATTTTGATAAATTGGTTTGAAGCAGAATATCCTAGGGTTATTGTTTGTTTTTCTTCCTTTTTTTTTGGGTCATCTTTCTATTGTGAGAAGGTTGAGTTAGGTGATCTTTTTCTGACTTCTGATGTGACAGCACCCTGCTGAAGCATTCCGTTACCTGTCTACCCCTGGAGAAAATTTTGTTGGTTGAGGAGGGAGTCTAGACAACTCCTGAGATTACAACAATCAAGAAATCTCCAGTTTAGATCCATTTTAACAAGCTATGAGCAGTGACTGTGAGCAATAGAATAGGATCCAAGGAAACTAACTGCCAAATACCTTTTAGTGACCAATACACTAACTTCTTTGATAAAATAGTCCTGGTAAAACGTTGGTTCTCTCTTTGCTCGAGGTCCTGCTTCCAATCTATGAAACAAGCAAAAACCACTGGGGACTGCATACTAAATCATAACTATAATTCGTGGAAATCTCAATCCTTAAACCTCCCAAGGAGAGATGGGAGTGACTTTTCAGTATACTGTTTGATATGAACTAGGTGAAGCTATAGGAAATGCACGATTGTATAGTGGGATGTGAGTTTGTGACATATTCAAGATTGAGATTTCAAGTTTACATACAAATACATCTTGTTTTTCTCAGTTGAGCATATTAGTTTACATTTAATTAACTTGTCTCTTTATCTCTAATATCAGTTAAATTTTTTTTTTTTTCAGTTATTCCTTGAGCAGCTGGAATGTGTTATCCAGGGAAAAGAGACTTCCATAAGGTGTTTATATCTTCTTCTTTTACAAAGAATTGGTGCAGACAATCATGAGTTGGAAGCATAATAAGGCGCCAAAATTTTCATTTTATCAGCATTTGCTTTTTATTTGGCTCTAACGTCTTTTTCCCCATTTCTTTTCATAAACCACAGTCATACTGAGCTTGTCTCAAGAAGTCGAGATCAATCAATATCTGATTATGGTGAGTGACTTAAAATTCATGCCACATGCCTTGATGTATTTCTTTCTTCCATGTGTCTTGACAGATTTGTTTGGTTAGTTGTCATGTTCTTCAGATTTGTTACCTCTGGCGAAATTCAAAAGCGCTCACAATTTTTTGAACCTTTTATACTGGGCTTAACTAATTCAACCGTTGAGCAGGTTTGTACTTTGTTAGACTTTGTGGTCATTGCAAATGTTTTAACGTATGTTGATTGTAAGATTAGTTTATTGGATTCCGTTGTTGAAAAACTGTCCATGTACTTCGTCTTCTTATTATAATCTCTAATACATTGTCTCTCTTATTTAATTTATCTTTGTTTAGTTTTGCAAATCATCTGTTGAACCGATGGGTGAAGAGAGCGACCATGTGCACATTACTGCCCTTTCAGATGCGTTGGGCATTCCAATCCGCGTTATGTACCTTGACCGTAGCTCGTGTGATACTGGTGGTGTCAGTGTGAATCATCACGATTTCGTACCTGCTTCCGGTAATCTCCCACATGCCAGTTGTGGGTCTGAAACGAACAATCCTTTCATCACGTTGCTATATCGCCCTGGTCACTATGATATCCTTTATCCAAAGTGATGTCATGGCCTTCTTTGTAACCCTTTCTCTTTGTTTGGACCATATCAGCTTCGCACTGTATCTAGGTATCTAGCCTTCTATGGACATTTGTGGCTTACACCTTGTTAATGTTGGGTGACCAGTTGTCTAGAAGTTCAAGTTGTTTAGATGAGATCCATCTACAAAGTCTGTCAACAGTAACCCTTACTAATAATCAAAACTTTCATCTTGATGTCAGCTTCTACATTACATCTTTTGGCCATGCTTTCATTCTTTCTGATATTCTTGTGCATCATATAGTTCCCATTCTCAGGTGATAAGTGTGACACTATGGCCCTCTGTTGAAACCTAGTCTCTGGAAATTTGATCTGGAGGGGTTGGTTGTAAGTTAATAATTGGCAATCAATCTTTGCATTGAGAAGCTTCTGAATCGTAATTCGTCAGAACCTTGTTAACTTAGCACTACAACCTCATTTTAATAATTGCATTTATAATTTAGTCTCTCACATTTGAAATATGAAATTGTTATCAACAATGTCTTTTGACAGTTTACTGTTAATTAAATTAGTCAATGGGATGATGTGAACTACATTTTTTGATAGGTCATCACAAAATTATATATATATAGAAACAATATTAAGTCATTTTGTTAACCTGTTGTTGGTGTCAAGCTAGAGCATTCCTTCCTGCTAGAGGACGTATGACGCGTAGCGATGGAAGATGAAGAGTGATTTGATTTAATATAAGATTATAATTTTATTTTCAATATGATTTTATGTAATTTTATTTGAAAAAATACACTTATAGAGAAAATTTATTTTTAATAATAAAAAAGAAGTCTATTTTTTTAAAAAATGTATTGATTAATTTATTTAACTAATTATAAAGCAGATCCAGCAATAACCTTGGGCTCCAGTTCAAAAGTGTTCTAAATGGTCGTCCTTGCGTCCTTGGCAATTGTGTACTAATCAAATACAAGGTGGAAATCAGCCCCAAAAAACAAAATACAAGGTGGAAATAGCCAAATAGGAGTCTGGGAAGACGAATCATGTAAATTGTATTTCCAAACTTTAATTCTTTCTATAAGTCATGGTTAATGTTTAGCTTTATATTTTAATATAATAAATTTGTTCTCTTAATGATAATTTAAAAATCACTGATAAAAATTAATTGAATTTATTATTATTATTGCAAACTTATTTAAACCCTTCATTTGTACGAAATTGATTTGTAACATTTCAAATTTTCAAACACCACGAATTTAAATCTTGTGCTATAAACATTTTATAGATAATTAAATCATTCATCAAATATTAATGGAGGTTGAATCCTAACGGTAGGGGTAGTCCTTTCATAAGATGAAGAAATAAGGTTCAAATTTTCACAGGAGGTGTTTTTGGCAAAAATAATTGATAAGATAATTGAAAATTTAAAAGTTAACTAAAATCTTATAAGCTAATTTTTAATTGAAAGATAATAGTTAAAAGTTAAAAACTTTTAAACTAGTTTATTGAATTAGAAGTGTTTGGTAAAAGTAGCTGTTGAATTAACTTATAGGTGTAAAATGACATAAAAGGATATATATTTTATAATCCCAAAATAATACAATTAAATATATCATTTTTTGTTTTTAATTAAATTAATTTAAATTATTATATATATAATTAATTATATATATATATATATATATATTATTTTTTATATATGAATATTATATATATAAAAGACGACAAACAAAGAAGACAATGAATATGACAACAGATGATGGACAGCAAATGAAGAAGACGCCGGATGCTGGAGAAGATGGAGGGAGCTGTTAATAAATCATAAGGGTATAATGAATATTTTGATAAAATGATAAGTATAAAATAAGAAGAAAATTACAAAAGTTATAAACTACTCAAATTAGCGTTTCAAAATAAGCTATAAGCTATTGAAATAAGTTTGTTTATCAAACATTTTTAACAAGTTTATAAGTTAGTTAAATAATTTATAAACTAACTTATTTGCTTACCTAAACACAGCCTAAGAGAAGTGTTTATATTTAGTGTTTGACAATGTCTTCAATATGATTGTTTTCATAAGTAAATATATATAAAAAAACCCAAAAAATCATCAAATTAAAAAAAATAACATCTAAAATCAAAGCACGAAATTAGGCGTTAAGATTTTGAGGTTTTAAAAATTTTTTTATTATAATAGCTTGTGATGTTAGAATATAAATTATAATCATAGGTCTACAAAAAGAGGAAACAGAGAATTCGGTGACAGATGGCATAGTGAACATCCCAAATCCAAACCAAAATGCCATATTTGAACAAGAAGATGCAGAATAGAGATGGAGGAGGTAGAAATTAGAGAGACGAGAGATTAGAAGAGAGTGACTCTCAGTCTCACTCTCTCAGAGTGTCAGTCAACTGTTTTAAAACGGCGCCACGTCCCCATTTCTTGTGTGTGGCATCGCCTGATGACCCACACTCACTCTGCTGTTATAAACCCAGCAAGAAATTTAAACATCCATTAAATAATGATGTTCCAGTAGTTTGTATTCATTTGTTTTTGTTTTTGTTTTAATCCATGACTGAGTACAAATTTAAAATTAAGATATCTTGTTTACAATTTAGAGTTTTTTGCTTTTTTTCTTGTATTTCTGGTTCTTCAAGTCCTATGACCCAAAAAATAAATTACTGAATTGTTATGAGTTTTAAATGATATTTCTGATAGTATCTTAAATTGCGTTGAATTTGTTTTGTCAGCCAAGTGGTCAACATTGTATTTAAGACAAGACTAAAATATTTTTATTTCAGGTGAAAATTAATTTCTACTGAAATCTTAAAAATTTGGGGTGTTCTTTTACAGTTAACTAGTATTGTGACCCGTGCAATGCACGGATTAACACAAATATCATAATTTTTATTTATCAAATAAATAAAAATAATTAAAAAATATATAAAAGAATATATATACAAAAATAATAAGACATTTAAACTATATTAAGATACATATAAGATGATTCATTAGATATAAATGCATTAAATATTGAATGTGAATTACGTCAAATAAAAAAAACATATTACATAAATTAATTTAAATAAATATATTAATTAATGATAAAAATGAGTTAAAATAAGAGTTACTAACCTAAGAAGTCTACTATGATCAAAATGATTGTCTTCATTTGATTGTTTCTTCTTTTATTTCTACAAATATACATTTGGATTAGCAACAATGATAACACGTATAGGTTTATTAAAATTTAAAACATAATTTACATATCCACAAAATTTTAAAACAACAAAAAGAAGATAATCAAGAGAAATATACATCACATCCCAATTTTAAAATTTAATACTTTAAAATCCTAAATTAGCATTCAATCAATCCACACATGTAATCGCGACATTGCCTGAAGTTTCTCTTCATAGGGAGGCCTCTACCCTTTGCTCACAGTAAGACTAAAAGGGATTATTCGTTAATCTTATTAGATGAGAAAACCAGAAAAAAAAATTAATTTAAAAATAGTCAAATTATATTGTTCAAACACAAGTAACTATCTCAATGGTATTATTTTTTTCTTTTAGGCTTTGATCTTTCTCATGACCTGCTTTCCTCAAAAAAACATAATGACAAAAACAATAAAGCGAAATTGGAATTAGAAAACCAGAACAATGCAAAAATAAAATACAACAGACATGAATAAAAAATCAGAAGACCAAAAAGAAACATAAACAAACCAAAAACACGAAAAACAACAACAGAGAACAAATACATAAATGAACAAAAAAGTAGAAAAAAAGAAGCAAAGAATGAAAGAGAAACAAAAAATCAAAAATCACAATCGAATGAACAGTAATCGCGAATATGAACAAGACGTGAACTGCATAGATTAGAAAAATAAATAAAAAGAAAACTGAGCTATAATACCAAATGATGTGAAAGAAACATTACTTTAAACCTTTAATAATAAATCGTCATTGTTGTCTTTCAATCATGTAAAGGAAGAAGAAGCAAAATCAAAGACAAAAAAGAAGGGAAATTGTGTGAGAGAAAGAGATATGCAAATATGAATGAGTTTTTCAAAAGAAATATATAAATGTCTACATTAATTTTAAATTTTAAAATTTTAATTTTGAAAAACGAAAAAGCCTTCAAATTGGCTAATAATGATGGTCACTTTTTAAAAATCTCTCCATAAAGATAGGAGATTGGCCATTGATGATGGTGCAATAAAGAAGTTTATTATGTTTGTATAGAAAAAAGAAAATGAGTAATAATTCATTATTATAATTTAATTTGATAGAAATAATTTTAAATTTTATTATAATTATTTAAGAAGAAAAATAAATAATATAAACATTTGTATGTTAGTTTTTATATAGCAATTAATTATTTAATTATTTTTATATAATAAATGTTAATTTATCAAATAATAACATATTATATTTCAATTGAAAAGTTTACCTAATTTATCAATTATATAGCAATTACATACCAATTATATAGTAATTATAAACCAATTATATAGCAATTATAGCAATTACATAGTAATATATCCTAATTTTTTTAAAATTCAGTGATTAAGTTATCAATTTTATTCATTTAAATTTATTCTATCATAATAATTAAATGACCTATCAACAATTAATGTGTTAGAGTGGAATTGTTTTAGTTTATTATATAGATTGCACTTATTTCTAGCTTAATAGTGAAATATTTGCTAATCAAGGTTAGAACTAAGGAAAGGAGTTAATTTTTTATATAGTGACGAACTTAGATTTAAATTTTTATTGGGATAAAGGTCTTACATTAATGCTTGGTAGTATTCTAAATAGAATTGGCTTTAATAAAAAAAATTGTAAAATAAAATTGTGAAATACTTGTAAGTCTTGACGTACGGATAAGTTAGGTTGCAGCTAATTATGTGGCAAAGTAGGTTGGTTAAGGGTGGAGTTGTGAGAGTACACAAGATTTATTTTGCGTTTGTTTTTGGTGTTGTGATTAAAATGAAGTTTGCAAGCAATATCGAATTTTAGAAACATAACTCGTGATTAGGGGAACTCACTTTTGAACCAAATCAAATTTATAAAACTAAGTTGATCCCAAAATTAATTTAAATTCAAAACACTTGTATGGTCCCCACGAGGGACGATCCCTCACCCCCAGAATGTGACCAGCTACTAACCCTCCAAATCACGTTTCACGGACACATGGATCCTTCCAACCATAAATTTGTAACCTTCCTAATATGCTAAAAGGAATGACTGGGGATTTGGGTTACAACCTTGGACACATGGTTTAATAAGAAGGGGGCTTGCGTGCGATAAAGAGAGGAATTGTACATGATTTTGTTTGCTTACTTTCCACAAAAGGGCGAGCCAAGCCTACTGCGTGGTGGTACCCTAATCAAGGTTTTTGTCCAAAGTGGCTTTTAATGGAGGAGGGGGCCATCCATATTCCATAAGCACCAACATTAGCCATTAAGCAAAGATGAGATAAGAAAGAGAGGTTGGGCCATATTACTCAGTGGTAGGGTAGCATGCCCTTATCAACTATATATGGGCTCTGAGCCAAGTCTTCTAGTCTAGATTAGATAACTCATTAAAAAGGGGATTCGGTATTATTTAGCTTTTAATTCATTATGCGATAATGGATCTGTTTTAGATGGAAGTTGAACCTTTCAAATTTTGACGACTCGCCCGAACATACTCTATTGCTGAATCGCTCTTTGGTCCCTTTTTAGAGTTAAAATAAACGAATAAATAAATATACTTCCAAAAAAAAAAAGTATCCTATTTGCTGTGCCCATTAGCCCATGCCCATAAATATAATGAAGTAAAATGACCTAAAATAGGAGTTAGAAGAGTGCGGCTGGGGGAGGCAATTAAATCAACCTTTGTAAAGAAAGAAAATCAAAATCCCATTAATTGAGAAAGAATTAAAGTAAAAGATATGGGCCAATATGTGTTGATTAATAGTTTTTAAGAAAAAATAACCCTCTACTTATGGTGTATAGTGCATAGCGCATACTATTACCATAGCCAGTAAGAGAAGGAAAAAGAAAAAATAATAATTGAAAGAGCACTCGCAAGTCACAATTCACAATTCACATAATAGAAGCACAAGATCCCCTCTCAAGTCTCACCCTCCCCTCTTTTCCCTTAGATCGTCTTCCATCTTACGGAGAAAGACGAGCTGACTCTCTTGTAAACGGCGTAACGGACATCCAAAAGCGCCGTCACTCCCAAGTCCCAACATCCTCTCACCACATGCCTTCATAAACCTCCACTCTCAGTTTATGGCTTTAGAGCAGCAATTATCACTCGGTCCGAATTCCACCCCTGTTGACGGCCACACAGAGGGAACCTCCAACGGCGTCGATGCTCGCCCCGCGTCGGCGGAGGCCGGAGAGGACGGCAGCAAAGCCCCCAGACTGCCTCGCTGGACAAGACAGGAGATTCTGGTGCTGATTCATGGCAAGAGAGACGCGGAGAACCAAATTCGAGGGACCCGCAGCGCAGGGTTGCCATTCGGGACCGGTCAGCTTGAACCCAAATGGGCTTCCGTCTCATCCTACTGCAAAAGGCATGGAGTGAATAGAGGACCCGTCCAGTGCCGGAAAAGGTGGAGCAATTTGGCCGGAGACTACAAGAAGATCAAAGAATGGGAGTCTCAGATAAGAGACGATACGGAATCGTTTTGGGTGATGAGAAACGATTTAAGGAGAGAGAGGAAATTGCCGGGATTTTTTGACAAGGAGGTCTATGATATTCTAGATTCGGGATCCCAGGCGCCGGCGTTAGCTTTAGCTCTGGCGCCGGCTCCCGCTACAGGAACGGTTCCGGTGGAAAAGGGGAAGGACAGCGGGGGAGTGGCGGCGGAGGAAGCTGACGCTGATACAGAGCCTCACTTGTACGATAGTCGGAGCGCCGCCGGAGAAGATGGCTTGTTCTCTGATTTCGAACAAGAAGAGGTAGGTGGGAGCCCACAGAAGGAGGCAGCGAGGAAGGAGGTCTTGGCGCAAACGACGCCTGTCCCCGCACCTATTCCAATCTCAGGTTGGTATTATACTATATAGAATATACTGTCGACACTCCACAATCTACATTTATGTTAAAACTTATAACTTTTGCAGATTTTGATATGAATTCTAGTGTATTAACTTAGTATGAACTAAGGCCTAAGGTGAAACATATCTCTATTGGTCTTTTTGGAAAATTTTGAGGCACATCCGAATTAGCACCTGTCTGATTGCTAACTTTCTCACATACTGCAAGTTTCCTTAATGTTTTTTTTTTTCCTTCAATTTACAGAGAAGCAATATCAACCACTTCTTCGTGGCTGTCAAGCTGAAGGAAATGTTCAAGGTGATGTTACACTGCCTTGAAAATTGTTGGTTACCCCATTTCTATGATTGTTTGAGATTTCAGTGACCAGAATTTCCCTCTGGAAAGCAATAAATCAAGTTTATAATGTATGTGTTTATGACAATCGCAAATATTGTTTTACACGGGTCAAATGGCATAAGTAGCGGGAGCAATCCACTTGATGGAACATATATATTTGATCCAACGAGGCTTCAATTTTATGTTATGTAGGTATCCCTGATATTCCGTGTAGAAATTAATGCTCATCAAACCAATTTGATTCTGCACTGAAATAAAAATCAATAGGGTAAAAAGAGAGAGTTCTTTCAATGCCTTCTGTCTCATCATCGAAATGAGTTGAATTTAGAGTTTATGAAGTTAAAATGGCTAGAACCAAGTAACGACATTGTTCTTTTGCAGATTTGCATCTCATCATGTTGTGGCGAGAACATGAGGTCATGTTTCATAAATCTAGATTGTTCATCTCAGATTGAACGGCTCATATCAAAGAAAATAATTAAAAAGAAAATAAAATAAACCTCATGAGATATTTTTATCTTTTGATCTAGATTGTTTAATTTAATATAAATAGTCCAGATGTGGAACATGACCCTCATGTTTTGGCGCCAAAACATGAGGGGATGCAAATCCGTTCTATTAATACTGATTCCTGCCACAGCTGCATTAATCTTCTCTTTGCTTGTTTCTATGCCAATTCGTTTTCTTTTTATTACATTTGAATTTCAATAATGCCAAAATATAATCGTTCTTTATATTTCTATTTTGTCCATACTTGTAAATACCAAATGCCTTTAGGTAACTTCCAATTTTCATGGTTGATAAATAAAAAATTTCACCTTTGATATGAACAAAACTACCACCTACCTGAGAAGACCAAAATAAAGGTCACGCTACCTCAACATATTTTGTGTGTGTATGGGGTCGATAGGATAAGTCATCCAATGTGCGATTGCTTGCTTTAAATTATCTTGAAGTTGCTTCAAAATTCAGGTATAAATCATGCATCCATAGAATCTGATTGAGATCAAAATCCTTTGCATTTGAGAGAATGCTATCTGAAATGTATTCACAATCAAATCTCAGAATCTTGTTAATTATAGATGGGAATTTGTTAGAGAAAAAAATTATTTTTAGACATGCATTTAATAAGGGCTCATAAGTTTTAGAGATTACAGTTTTATGGATACAGACTGTGTCTATGCCATTAAACTTTATAGCTTAAGGTATGGGTGTAATTCTTCTAGAAGGGTAAGTTTATGGAAAACTCGAACTTTGAAGAAGTTGAGCTTTTTTATCATTAGATAACTTTAAAATATGTGTAAAGTACTGTTTAATTATTATAAACATAAATCTTGAGGTGATCCAGCAAAAAAAATAATGACCTGTGAGCAGGTTGAGCTGTCCAAAATAGGAATAGGACAAAAGGAGCTGGTTTGGTGACCTTAACGACTTGCGATTTAATGTATAGGTGGGAACAACAATGAGAAACAGCGAGGCCCAAATCCAGAAATGGGTTCTACGTCTCAAGGGGGACGGAAGAGGAAGTGGTTTGCAAGAGATGGGGAGGAGGAAATATTGCAAAATCAGTTAATCGATGTGTTGGAAAGAAATGGGAAGATGCTGAGTGCCCAGCTTGAAGCTCAGAATATAAATTTCCAGTTGGATAGGGAGCAGCGAAAAGACCACGCCAGTAACTTAGTTGCTGTTCTTGATAAGCTTGCAGATGCTCTAGGCAGAATTGCTGATAAATTGTAGTGCAAGAGCCATCATCAGACATCACATTCCGGTGTACATAACAGTTGGAGTCCTATAGATAATAGATAATAGATACCAGTGGTTTCTGTCATTCAACTATTCAACGAGATGATTGTCACATCTGTTTTCCGGTTTCATTTCGTTTCTGGATATGCCACTTCTTCTTACTGGACTGCCACCTGCATTTGCAAGTTGTGGCATTTATTCTCTCCTTCCTGTTAATGTACATTCAGATTATATAGAGGCTTAAATATATATATATTGTTTCCAGTGAATGTTTATTTGCATCTTTCTCCTCTCATATCTCAATAATACTGGTTGCATTCAAAAATTTAGTTTTGCCTTCAATTAATTTCTCTTAATTTCTTTTTAAGTTTTAGCACATCTGCTCCTCTGGCTCACAGTATGTTAGGCCAGTTAAACTGTGTTAATTTGATACTGTTAGCCTAACACAATTATGATATATGTATTTCATTTTTCCATAAAATTATTCATGTGTCTTACTTTTTATGCTAATTGTTATTAATGCCATAATTCACAGATGACAACTTTTACCACAGCTTCTATCAAGCAAAATAAAGAAATTTTATATCTTTTAGACAACCAGCTTGTTTTTCCTTTTAATGCACATTACTGTGTTCCTTTTTTGCTTTTTCCTAATTGTCAAATGCATATAATTGGGGGAAATAGTCGACGGGGACAAAAGAAGATACATGCATACTGAAAAAGGAATATGAGAATAATAATAGAGAACATATCGAATAAAAAAACAGTACGATAAGTGGTTGCTTGACTTGGATGCATACAATTCCATTTATATGCGTAGATTAATTTATACTAATTCGTGTTCTGTTAGCAATACAATATATGTGTTGACAGAAATAAAACAACTGTCTACTGGGTATACTTTGTAAAAATCTGTGTTTTTTGGGGCATTATCTTGTGATAAAAGAAAAAGACAGCTGATAAAAACCGACGTGTCTTCGACATGAACGCATCATTAGAGATGTTTTCAAGGTGAACTAACAAGAGTTGTTTAATAATGTTTTCTGCGTACTTGAATAATAAGTTGGGTGATCAAATGCTATCTCAGACTGTACAAGTAGTGTAGCACAGTGAGAATGGGATCAATAACTGCACAAAGCGTGAAAATTTTCTAACACGTTTTGCGATGACGATATTGATACTTGACACATGAGAAACATGAGAGTTGAGTATAAGGAATAGCTTGATTAAACTATATTTAGAAGAGAAGGGAGATGAATGTCTTGTAATGTTGGATCTTAAGCTAGTGACACTGACAGTTGTAGAGGACCAAGATGTACTATGAATATCAAAACAGATTAGCCAATCAATTACACAAGTGACCTCCTATCTGGACTGAGATGAGCTAGCTGATCGAGTCACCTTTTGTTATTATTCAGACTTGGGAGTGATGAAATCAGGCGTCTTGCAAAACTGTGTTAAGTAAATCTTCCAACTCCCTTGATTGATCACCTGAATTAATTGAACTTTTGATTGGTCGTTTCACTTCGCTTTTCCCTCATTTGATAAAATTTTGTGAAAAATAATAATTATGATGAATGGTAGCAACTTAATACATCGAACCGCAGACGATTATATTAGTAGTAAAACAGCTAGCTACGCAATGTGTAGCAGCTTTCTTTGGTGTTAGTTTTCCGCTCAAAGGCACTGTTTAGGCGTTTACACATTTGCAAGCGGATAATCATTAGATTTGACTTGATCAATCTACTAAGAGTAAATGGCCTGATATCTTCCTTTTTTATAATGTATATATATGTAATATATTTGTTATTGGCATAATTCTTTCGTTGCATCTCAATCTTTTCCAACTGCAACTTTTATTCTGGTTCTTTTTTTTTTTTCCCGCCGGGGGGGGGGGGGGTTATTTCATAACTACATGTTTTGATTGCTCTCATGAGTTGGTCAGGCGCAGCATCAGTCATACATATTACTTGACATAACATTTCAGTTTATTGGTAGGAATATTCTTTTAATTTAGTCTTTAAAAATAAAAGGTAATTAAATTAAGACAATGTGTAAGCTATTCATATTAGGTAGGTGTACCTAGGGGATGGACTTTGGTGCTGCTTTTTCTCTTTTTCTTATCTTTATTTTATTAATCAATTCTATCATTACATATGGGTGTCGAGTGCTTTTCCCCCTCTGTGTCGACCTTTCATATTACGTGGAATTAAATAAAAAAATGTAGAGCATGGGTGGATAGGACATCATGTGTTTTGAACAGGATTTCACTAGTAAAATTAAGGATAGAAAGGGTAATACATAGGATGTTAAAGGAGGAATTTGATGTTTTGATTTGAGAGGGTGGAGGAAACTTTAAAGGGGTAAAGCGAAGAAAATGGTCAAAAAGTGAATGGAGAGATAGAATGGTGGTCATCTCAAAGTTGCTTCTCCTCAATCCCATGACTCTTTCTTTTCCTAACTTTCCTTCCAACTCACAGTCACAGAGCACAAATTAAACCTTGCCTACTTCCTCAAAAAGCATTCCCTAATCAATGCCAACAACCTATACGACTGTGTTTGAGAATATGATACGGAGAAGACCAGGCCGACGGGACAACACTTACGTTTGTTTTAGTTTTACTACAAACCAAGTTGAAGTAACGGGGTATGGTAAATGAAATTTATTCTGTCCTTGTCATTAATTACTTAAACAGAAAGGACGGAATTGTAATTTTGTTCCTTTTCCACAAGTTCCATGGGCATGGCACACCAATTCCAATAATTCCCCTGTAATTCCATTCTCTTCCCTTCCAAATTTCCTAACATAGCATAAAAGTACCACCAATACCAAAGTTCCGGATTCATGTTTGTTTAACTCAAATTTGCGTTGTTTAACCGCATTGTCCTAATAAAGACAAAATAAATGGAGGCGTCTCTGAATTAGTTCAGTCCAACACACTGTGGAGGGTAATTATAAATTATATCTATAGATGATTGTGTTAGAGAACACAGAAATAAAAATTGCAATACTGGCATTCAAGATGCCCCAATATATAAAAAGCCTTTTAGTTTACAAAATTTCATGCTTGTAGAGGAGATATTAAATTTTATGGATTGGGTTTTCTTGTTGCAGACTTGAGGAGGGAGGGACGTCAGAACTCAGACGTGGGTGAGTGCAGTCTCCCGCGAAGAACAAGGGAATGGAGGGAAATACAGCTAGGGCCCACGAGGGGAGTGGGAGAATGCGTGAACACAAACAGGAGAACTGCAGAAGCGTTTCCCACTCCCACACACCTATCTGCACGCTCACCTTCACCGCATTGGGCATTGCCATTTGCCCAGAACTGATTCAACCCCCACGCTCCACACGAGCGCGTTGGTGGGACCCCCCTCTTCTTTCTCTTCTCTGCAAAGTTGACAGAAACGGGAGCTCCTGGACCTGCCAGCCAGGTAACGCCGTTCCCATCCCCACTTGTCACTACACTCCTTCCTCTTTTTTCTTTTTTCCTTTTTCACTTAATTATTTATTTGATTGGTCTCGGTCTCGGGCCTGGGGATATGCATACGGCGTCGTTCCCTTCCAAATTCACCTCCTTTACGTTGCATTTCATTTTAAATTAATTACACAAAAAAGTAAGAGGCAACAAAAAGAAAAGCCACTCTCTCTGTTCTCACTTTAATCGGTGGTGTGTGTGTCACACACATGGATTCGCTAATGAAATGAAGTTGCCTGAATCCCTCTCAACTCAATTCCCAAGACTTTGCCCCCTTTAACTTTGGCATCCTCAACCAACAAAAAAAAAAAAAGAGACCATCCATGACTAAGTAGACTTGGGGTTGGGGTGTAACAGTTGTGCGTGCTGGAAGCATATTAAACAAATGACCGTGTTTTTGTGGTGGGGTTTCTAGGGTTTTTGTCCTTGCTCTTCTGGGGTTTTGAGGCGGAGATATTACTATTTTTCATCCAATAAAGGTTACCTTGCAACCATAGGGGGAGAGAACGCTCTTGGGTTGCTTCAGGGCCGTGAAATTCATGCAAATGCTGCTTTGATTTAGTGGCGGAGGGTTATTTCTTTGCTTGATTCCTTTGATTTTTATATGCAACTCAAAAACCGTGAGATCTCGCTTCAACTCTTGCTTCTTTCCTCCTTACAACACTCGATTGGTTTCCTTGTCGCCAAGATCGGGCATTGATTTGATGGTATGGTAATGCTAATTTATTATTACACTACACAGCACCAAAAATGCCATTCGCAAAGCTCGACGACTCTCCTATGTTTCGCAAGCAGGTCACTCCCTCTCTCCTTCAATTCTCTTTCAAAATTGGATCCGTTGTCTTTTTCATGGACGATCATACTAACTGACTTACTCCTCGATCCACCACTTTGTTATTTCATTCTAAATGCACTATCCAGGTCATTTGTATGCTTTGGGGTGGGTACAGTATCATTAATATCCTATCTTCTCCTTGCAAGCACTTTACCCACTGAATTTAGCTCTCTTGCACTTTACACGGCCAACTCGATAACTGTTTATGGTTTTTTTTTTTTTTAAATAACTTTTTGCATACCGGAAACACCGCAAGTTTTATAACAAGATACGAAGAATAACGCTCAAGGCAAACATTTCCGAATGGTTCACATGAATAAGTCCATTGCTTCTTCGTTTCTTGGACTACAAAGTAATTTGTTCTCTCTTGCTACGCTAGATCATGTTCAAATTCCGTTTTCAAACTTACCATTTTTCTTTAAGAGAATGATAATTCCACTTTAATGTCGATCATGTAATCTCTGGAATCGAATAAATGCCATGTGAAGATTCTGAAAAGGATTTAATTTGGAATTTTGGATCCACTGTCAGCATAAAGAGTTCTACGCTGTCCGTAAAAGCATAGGATACCACCTATTTGAAAATCTGTTGAAAACATTAACCAGAAGTGGGTTGCCTTATTTACTCTATTGATATGGCACTTGTATATTACAGGTAGTGTATAAATTTTCACAATAACTGTAGATTAAACTTTTGTTCAGTTGAGAATATATTACATAGATTGTTAATTGGATAATGTGATAACTGGAATTTCCTATAATTTTAAACATGTAGTGGTTAGTGGTTCTTCTCTTGAATATTAATAGTGGCTGGTTTTCATGATAAGCTCTTCTATTTTTTCCAACATCTGATAATCTTCTGCTGTCCAGTGCAATAACTTCGCTCTGTACAGCATTTAGCAATGATGCTGCTCTCTCCCTTTTTGTCTTCTGTCACTTTATTGTCTGTGTTAACTGTTAATCTTTGTAATATGTTCCAGTCACTTAGTTCCCTACATTATTTGTCTTAGAAGTTCTATACAATGTACTCATCATATTGATAGGTTCTTTCTTAATTGATCTGATGTGTGCTAATATTGTGAAACAGATGCAATGCCTGGAGGAAAGTTCTGAATCTCTAAGAGAAAGAAGTTTGAAATTTTATAAAGGGTGCAGAAAATACACGTATGTAGTTATTTTTATCTTATTGCTATTAGTGACTGCTGATTTATATGTGAAATCTTTTACTTGTTTCTGTGGAAAATTTTACAATATAAATTGACAGTTTTCAGTTTGTTTTTGGAATGACCACACTTTATAAATTATCTCTTTTTTATTATTTTTATTTTCAGTATAATGTTGTCCTTGCCTCTAGATTAGCTAGAAGTCTGTTCACCTGTTACATTAGGATATAACTATTATTATAGATTTTGGTGAAGGTAGGAAAGAAGAGATTCAAGAGGAGGATAAGATATTTACCTTAACAAAAGGCAAAAAACACACCAGCTCATTAATATAATAAAGCTTTCTCCCTTAAACAGACCCTGCAAAGAGTACCAAAGAGAGTATCTAAGGACAGCAAAGTGTTTCTGAATATAGGATCCATTCCTTTTCAATTTAACATGCCATAAAAGATAATAAACAGCACACAACCTCGTTCGTCCCAAAAAAAAAAATTGCAGCCATGAAGTCTTCCCTTCCCAAAGTTCTAAGAACACACCCAAGATTCACAATATTGATGACATTTTATTCCCCATGGAAGTAGATGTTAGCTAGTATAAAAATAAATGGACAGCTGTTTCTAAGTTAGAGCCACACATATTGCAAATCCTATCTTGCAAAAGATCTAAAGACTATTGTTTTTAGTATTAGGCACGTTAGCTATTATTTGTGCCCTTTGTTTCAGAAGTATTATGTCATATTAGTCATGTTAACTATTATTTGGTGCCCTTCCTTTCAGAATTATTATGCTCTATCTATCTACTTTAACTTTTCTATATCATAACAGAGGAAACATGATATAGAGAAGATATAATACCAAAATAAACATGAAAACTTTGGCAGTATCTTCTTTTCCCGGAGTAAAAGTGATGAAAGCATTAATAGGTTTAGTGTTAAATTGCAGTATCTTCCAGGGAGGATGTCTTCAGTATTTTTATTTTGTGTCTTGTTGTCTCATTTATTATGACATTGCAACCGTTGTCTTTAAATTAAAAAATTGACTCACTAACTCTCTCCACATGTTCATAGTCAGTTGGAGAAAATTGTCAGTTTTTTCCTCTTCTCATAATTTCGTTGTCAGAAGTTTCTCTGGGCTTATAATAAATTGATAACATATAGAGTATTGATTTTGAAGTTATTTGATATAATTGATTCTTTGTGCATGACATTTTTCTTGTACAAACTCTAATTGCTTGCGCTTTTTCTTTTCAGTGAAGGACTTGGGGAGGCATACGATGGGGACATTGCATTTGCAAGTGCTCTAGAAACTTTTGGTGGAGGTCATAATGATCCCATCAGTGTGGCTTTTGGAGGTATGCCAATTTGTTGACAATTCTTTTTTCCTGGTCATATGCAAACACCGATTTGTACCTCCTGGTGGCTTTACTTCTTCATCCCTTTGTTTTTTCAAAATTATCTTTTAATGGGCCAGTGCCATCAATGGTGGAAAAAAGATCTTTGTTAAATCACTTTACAATGTTACCCTCTTGGTATAACAATTTAAATTCTTCAGATAATAGCTTGCACCGTCTATAATTTAAGGTTATTGTTGTTAAAGAGTAATGACTGTTTAACTTCACAGTCTGATTTATAGCCTGTGTTATTCTTGACTCCAAATATTGGTAAAATGATTTCTGGCTTCACTGATTGAGTATCTGTTTTCACTGATAGGTCCTGTTATGACCAAATTCACGATAGCCTTAAGAGAAATTGGGACCTACAAGGAAGTCCTTCGCTCCCAGGTAGAAGATTATGATGTAAATGTTCTTGAAGTTAAAGGCTGTGTAGTTACTACCTGCACCACTAATTAGGAAGAAGGTCTAGAGCAAATGCATTAAGTATAATCATGAATTCTGGAAGCTAACTGCTATCATTACCTTTAGCAGTTGCCAACTATTCTTCTTTACACCTTTTCTCTCCATTTCATGGGATAGAAACTTTGTCGTTTGTTTTATAGCACATCTAAGTCTGCTATGCTGTTGACACAGACTACTTTTTTCCGCAGGTTGAACATATGCTAAATGACAGATTGCTCCAGTTTGTTAATATTGATTTGCATGAGGTCAAGGTATATTTTATCCCCCCCGCATTTTTTTTTGATAGAAAAATAAAATTTTATTAAGAAGAGAGTGAATTACAATAGGAAAAGAATCACAAAAGAAAGAGGAGGACAAGAGATCCTCCTAAGAGAAACTCAAACAAATGCTTGAGTATGTATGTCTCCAAAATGACAAGTTCTTTTTTACTGTTTATTGACTGAGCTTCAACAGCTCAACCTACATGACTTTTTGTAGGAGTGTCACTAATTTCAATATCTAATTTGATCTTGGTTGAATTTCCTTGATTTGTTTATTGAGTGAGAGGGGTTGGGGTGGGAATAGGACCTCTGGACCCTGGAGCAAATGGTGTTCTTGTTGAAAGGTTATATATTATTTCCATTTTCACTGGAATCTGAATTATAATAGAATGGATAAATGTCACTACAGTAAAAGGTTGTCAAATTTTTTATCTTGCATCCTTAGTCCATTCTGCTGTTTAGCCTGTCTTTTCAACATTAAAGGCACTTGTCAACTATCTGCATGTTGATTAGAGGCCTGTAGGAAAGGCCAGGCAACTGCATTATTTTATTTAATTATAATTTTTTTAGTTGTTTCCTCTGTTCATCCAAATGTAACGAGCTGTATTTTGCCACGTAGGGTTCTGGACATAAGCTTCTACATTTATCTCTCAACTCTGAAAAATGTCTACATTTCTCATTTAAGATGTCTTATTAAGTATGACAATTATTGGTTATGAACATTCTTCTTTCCCTTTTAAAATCAATAGTATAAAATACAAACAAATATGGTTTTACTTTGCTGATGTAGATTTTGAAGATCATTTAAAGTTGTTTAATGTTTGCTTTATAACCTAATATTCTAAGTCATTTTGCAATTTTAGTTTCCCATCTAAGGGAACCAGTAACCATGATTTATGCAGGAAGCACGCAAACGTTTTGACAAGGCTAGTCTTATTTATGACCAGGTTCATATCTGATCTTAGATTTCTTCTAATAATTTGCATATAGTGGCCTATTTCTGATTTATAATTTTCACTATGATTTTATTTCATTCATATAATATGCTATGAACTTGACTATTTTCACTGAATATTAAGATAAATCAAAGTTCATGTCTGCACCAAACGATTCTTGTTTAAATTGCATATTTCGATTTGCAATAGCTGCTTTACCTCTTAAATGTTAAAATGAACCTCAAAAACCATCTCTTTTGACCAATGATGATCTTTTGTGGTTTTAAAAGCAAATTTAGTGATCATATGCAAGCAACTTAATATTGAAATTTGTAACACTGCAGGCTCGTGAAAAGTTTCTGTCTTTAAGAAAAGGCACAAAAACTGATGTAGCTACTGCCCTAGAAGAGGTAAGCTTTTGTATGTCCTGTGGATAGGGAAAGCCAACATTTTTTTGGTATATTATTATATATACCATTTCTAAAAAAGCACATCGGATATGTTTCAGGAGCTTCATAATGCAAGATCTACATTTGAGCAAGCTCGGTTTAATCTGGTCAGTAATATATATTTATTATTAGTTGAGTTACATCGAGTTAATTGTTGTTACAATGATTCCCCCCCCCTCTCTCTCTCTCTCTCTCTTCCCCACACAAATAAACTTGACATCTCTGTCCAGGTTACTGCTTTGTCAAATGTTGAAGCAAAGAAGAGATTTGAATTCTTGGAAGCAGTCAGTGGGACCATGGATGCACACCTTCGTTACTTCAAACAGGTAAATCATATTATTTTAGAATTCTTTGATACATGCTTTATCGCATCATGCTTTTGTTTAACTTATCTCTCATATAGGGGTATGAGCTGTTGCACCAGATGGAGCCATATATTAACCAGGTTCGGTATAATTTTTATTTTTAAACATGAGCATAACTATTTAAGGATATTTATTTTATTGATAAGATCATTGGTAACTACTGAATAATATGGGTGGTTAAATGGTGATCAATTAGGTTAGGCCAGAGTGAAAATTATTAACTTCAGTCTCATTCTTTTGCAGGTCCTGACTTATGCTCAGCAATCAAGAGAAAGGTCCAACTATGAGCAAGCAGCTCTGAATGAAAGAATGCAGGAGTACAAAAGGCAGGTTGATCGAGAAAGTAGGTGGTCTTCAAATGGCTCTAATGGGTCTCCTAATGGAGATGGTATACAAGCCATTGGTAGAAGTTCACATAAAATGATAGAGGCTGTTATGCAATCTGCTGCAAAAGGAAAGGTTGAGAGAGGCATTGGAGATTATTGTTCAAAGTTATTACACTTTACTGATGTTTTAATTTTGTAATTTTTAAAATCTTTACATCATTTTAGGTTCAAACTATTCGACAAGGTTATCTTTCAAAGCGTTCCTCTAACTTAAGGGGCGACTGGAAAAGGAGGTTTTTTGTTCTTGATAGTCGAGGAATGCTGTATTACTATCGAAAGCAGTGCAGCAAATCATCTGTAAGAAATCTGTTGAGAAAAAATAAGTTCATCAACTAATAATATTGAAGTTAATATGCTCCTCCACATCAAATTCTGCCTTTTTATTATTTTGGTTAATTATTATCTGTAGGGGTCTAGTAGTCAACATTCTGGTCAGAGAAATAGTTCTGAGCTTGGTTCTGGACTTTTAAGCCGATGGCTTTCATCTCATCATCATGGTGGGGTACATGATGAAAAATCTGTTGCTCATCACACTGTTAACCTGCTCACGTCAACAATCAAAGTTGATGCTGACCAATCAGATCTAAGGTTTTGCTTCAGGATCATTTCACCAACAAAGAACTACACTTTGCAGGTTATTTGATATGGTTTTTGGTTTTTTTTTTTTTAAATTATGTTAATGACACAATGGTGATTGAGGCTCATATCTTTGTTGAAGTCCTCAATTGTACTTAATTATCCTTGTCAGTGCAGGCAGAGAGTGCCCTGGACCAAATGGATTGGATTGAAAAGATTACAGGTGTTATTGCTTCATTGCTCAGTTCTCAGATTCCTGAAAGGGTACATCTCAAGAACTTTTGCTGATTATGTGGCTATAGATTCAGTCATTTTGATAAATGTTATCCAATTTTATCAGTGTTTGCCAGCTAGTCCAATGGGAAGTGGTCATCATAGGTCTGCCAGTGAGAGTAGTTCTTTTGAAAGTTCAGATTATGATCACTCTGCCATAGAAGAATATAAATCAGACAGAAGTCTTGCTTCTGCACATTCAGAACGCCCTTCAAGAGGCTTGCAGCAGCAGCAGCGGTCATGTATTAAAAGTGAGAAGCCAATTGATGTGTTGCGAAGAGTTTGTGGAAATGATATATGTGCAGATTGTGGTTCTCCTGAACCTGATTGGGCATCATTAAATCTTGGTGTTCTTGTTTGCATTGAGTGTTCTGGTGTTCACCGGAATCTTGGTGTACACATATCAAAGGTAAACATCATTACTACTGCAAATCATTTGTTGACTTTTCAATACATCGTGAGGTTGGTTGCCTGAATTCTGTATACCTTGGATGAACTGAATGTAAGAATGCTTGACAATGAGCATAATATAAAAAGAATGGAAAAAATAAAGGAATTGGAGTTTGGAATGAATTATGGTTGGTTTTTTGATGATGGAATCTTGAATTTTAATTTTAAAACGCTTTCAGTTCTTGGTCCAAACAAAGAATTTTCACAAAATAACATTCTAAGTAGATGACATCACATCCTTAAAATCCTGTCCTAAACCATAGATTGCTCATCCAACTAAATTCTGAATTTTGTTGCAGGTTAGGTCTCTTACATTGGATGTTAAAGTGTGGGAACCTTCTGTGATAAGTTTATTTCAATCACTTGGGAATACTTTTGCCAACTCAGTCTGGGAAGAACTATTGCAATCAAGAAGTGCCTTTCAGATCGATCTTGTCCCTACAGGGTAAAGAATCCACAATATTATGTCTTTGCTTTAATCCATTGTCGATTATTTTTTGACCAAGTCTTGCTGATATTTACTTCTACTCATGAAGTGTAAACAAGTCCGACAAACCACAGGTGCTTTTCATCAGCAAACCTTGTCAATCTGATTCTCTATCTGTGAAGGAAAAGTTCATCCATGCAAAGGTATAATCATAAGTGCTTGCCAACAGAGGAAGATGTACTTGGAAGTTCTTTAAAACAGTACCCGTAAACAGTAACTTTAGGATTTTATAGGGTTTAGGGAACATGTAAGAAGGCATTGGAATATTGGATTAAGGTTTTGCATCTGCATTAATAAAATGCTATTTCAACTATCAGATCTGGATAGGACTTACAATTGAGGAAGTCAAAGAAGAAAGAAAACCTAGGCTTCACACTTTGGGTTCTTTGGGATCACACAGAAGAGATGTATCACATGTAATATGTATAGGGTTTCTCTATAATAAGCTCTTCAATAGCTACTCATCATAAATAGATTTCTTATGGGATAGGATTGTTGGGGAAGAGAGAGAGAGAAGGGGGGGGGGAGATGCATGGTAACAGGATAAAGGACATCTATAGCAAATGATTTTGCTTAAGCATATTTTTGCATGGACTTTAATCTCAAAAGGTACCTTTACATGCACTTACGAGGTATTTATTTTGGTTATTATTGAGTCCTCTGTGCTTCCTTCTGATGGCTGAAATTCAGACTACCTCAAAACTGTTTATTTTCATTGCAGTATGCGGAGAAGCTTTTTGTTCACAAGCTGAAGGACAATCAATATCATCCCTTGGTGGCACAACAGATCTGGGAGGCTGTTCGTGCTAACAACAAAAAAGCCGTATACCGTTACATTGTTAAATATGACGTTGATATTAATGCTGTTTATGAGCAAACATGCAGCTCTTCTTTAACCCTTGCAAAAGCAATGCTATTACAAGAGCAGACAAGCCATGATCACAACTCTACTTTAGCTGGGAACTCATTGGACTGGTCCTCTACTTACCCTTTGAACTTGATAGGAACAAAAGAGGGACAGACCATGGATGATCTAGATGGCTGCTCCCTACTTCACCTTGCTTGTGATACTGCAGACATTGGCATGTTGGAGCTCCTTCTTCAGTATGGTGCAAATATTAATGCAACTGATTTGAGAGGCCAAACACCACTCCATCGCTGTATTCTCAAAGGAAGATCTACATTGGCAAGATTACTTCTCTCAAGGTGATTTGGATATACTTGTGTGATATCTTACCTAGTTCCTACAGGTTTCAACAACTCATTTTGGGTTAAATTACAATTGGATTTGAAAACTGCACAATCTTTTAAAATTCCTTGAATAATTTTGTTTCCCATTGAATCTGTAAAAAATTGAAGTGTCAATAAATTGTTTTAACGATGAAGTAATCACTCTGCATCATCCAATTTCTTCAGCATATTTCTGCCCATATCAGCAACTTCTATCAATCTTTTAACAGTTATCTTACTTTGGTCCAATTGAAAAAAATTGAAGTTCCCTATTATAAATTCATTTTTCAAGAACGATTTGAAAAAACATGTAATTCAGCATACTTCTGCACATATTAGCAACTTCAATTTTATTAGCAGTTTTTTATTTTGAATCAATTGAAGAATTGTTATTGATTACCCCATTGTAGATTAATTTTTCAAGGACAAATTGTAAAATAGTAATTCATTGAACTGTTTGCTAATTTGTGTGAAATTTTGAGCCATTGTTCTTTGGATGCAACTGAAATAATTAATAATGCAGGGGAGCTGATCCTCAAGCTGTGGATGAGGAGGGAAGAACCCCTCTTGAGCTTGCTGTACAGTCAAACTTTGAAGACAGTGAGGTTCTCGCTTTATTATCTGATTCAAACGGATGAATTTTTTCAGTGAAGAAGCAGTGAAGGCCAATTAATTTCAATCTTTTAAGTCTAAGATATGAAATATTGGGTTTTTGTAAATTTGTATTTGATAAACTGAAAAGGTGGTGTTTTGAAGGTAATGTCACCAGTGTTGAAGGCTTAAGGGAGGGTGGTAGGTTGAAATGCCTGCCCCCTTGGGTCATATTGTGCAATTAGTCTTGTCAGAGTTGTAATCCAAAATGGCCACATTGGTCTGAGTCGAGCAATTGAGTACTGGTGGCATACCGTCGTGCCCGGGCTCTCTAGTGTAAACTGTAATATGATGTTTGTGTATTACTATTTTCTTTGCTTCCTTTTTGGTGAAGCAGCGATGCCTAGGTTAGGGATTTGTGTATGTGTACATTGGTTTATTTTAGTGAAGGTGTTGTGGCTGTAACTTTTTGGATCCAACTCCTTGCTTTTTCATTTTGGGGTTAACGGCTTATCGCGCCGTTCATTATTATTTTGATGTTTATAGTTCCTTGGCACAAACTATAGTGCACTAAAAAGAAAATGTCCAGATCTAATGCATATTTTTAATGTCAGATTATTAAGATACTGCAATTTTATTTTATTGGAAAAAAATTCTTCAGCGTAAAACTCATCTTAAAATTATTATTTTATTTAGAATTCAACTAGTAAAATATTAAAAACAACAATCTCAGTCATTAAATGCTGAATAATTGATTTTAAAAATTGTAATCCTTTTGTGAAGATTATTTTCAAATATTGTATTAATTTCTTCGGCATAAAAAGAGGAAAATAAAGTATGAAAAAGCAAATTAATTTGATAATAAAAAATGGAAGGAGAAAACTTTACTAATCCCCACGATAAAATAACAGTGTTAAAGCCTCCCCCAAATTCCCGTGCATAAGGACTTCACGGTCCAGATGAATTTCTTTGCAATCGACGGTGAAGATATGCTCACTTTCCTGTTCTCACGGGTTTCGATGTTTCGCTTTCGGGGCGTGGGGTCCACACAGTACTGGACTACTACTGGCTATTCAGAAAGGCGGGAACCCATTTTTGTCGCGGGGGTATGGCCCTTCTTTCGCATGAGAGAGAGAACTACAGAGTGCTGTGAGCAGCTGCGAGTTACTGTGGAAAGTAGGAAGGAACACACCTACCAAGTGCGTGACCGCCTCCTCCTTCCTCCATCAACCCTTTCATTTCATTTCTCAGCCGAACGAAATTCAATCTCTCTCTCTCTCTCTCTCTCTCTTATTGGCTTGTCTCTATTATTATAAAAAGTTCAAGGGCGAGAGAGTCTTCGTGGTTGCTGTTTGAGAAGAATAGGACTCGCCTTGTCAACTCAAGACGTTTTGTTTTTCTGTTTGGAGTTCGAAATTTCTAAACCAAGATAAGGAATGGATTTCATTTGTTAGTCTTTATCTGGTCAGAAGCGGGGATTTTGTTCTTTCTCTTTTGCAGATTCATATTCTTTGTTCAGATTCGTTTGAAGGACAAATAGGGTTAGAGGTAAGATAAATGAGGGGAATCGGTAGAAATGAATATGATTCTTTGCGGCTTGCTCGTGAAGATTGTGAGTTGAAAAGATGCGCTTTTTAGCGGATCCGCTCTCTCACATTCTCGTGTGCAATATTTGTTTCCCGGCATGTTCCTCCAAAATTCGAGTGAGTTAGAGCTGCTGCTGGAACTCGTCAGTCTAAATATTTGGTCTCGTTGAGGGGTTGAGCTGGTTTTCAAGTGTTACGTTGTTATGGTGACTGAGTTGGCAGATGGGTTCGGCATCTGATAAATGCCATGCTTCGTCTTTCTGTATAGCGTCTGAGATTTGCGGCTCTATACGTGCTCTAATGGGCAAAAAAAGATATACTCTCTCTTATTATACAAGGGAGTTATTTACTGTGCTCCTGCTCTTGTTATTTAGCTTACACCACACCTGTGTTGAGTGCCAGGGCAGGTCGAGTAAGCAGAACTCTTCAGAATCGGACGCAGAAGCTCCATCTATGCCTTCACAATACAAGGATGGCCTCCGCAAGATAATCATTAGCGTTGTTTTAGGAGCTGTATCTGGATTAGTTGGCTCCGCTTTGTTTGCACTTATAGTTCGATGCTTTGTTCAGTATTTGAACCGGACCCCAATTCTCAAGGGCCCCGTCATATTTTCCCCAAAAATTGCTCCCAAGACACTTCAATCAGCTCTGGCGAAAGAAAACCATTTACTGGGTTCAAGCCTCAACGGCAAGTGTTACAGAACAGTGCTTGACAACGGGCTCACTATTGCAGTAAAGAGGCTAACCCCCTTTGAAAGCGGTTCGCCAGAGACTAGAAAAAAATCGGTGAAGAGGCAGATACAGAAGGAGCTGGAAGTGCTCGCCAGCCTGAGACATCGGAATTTGATGAGCTTGAGGGCTTATGTTCGTGAAGCTGACAGATTTTCGCTGGTTTATGATTATGTAGCCAAGGGGAGCCTGGCGGATGCAATGAGCAGAATTAGGGAAAATGAGTTGCAGCTTGGGTGGGAGGTTCGGCTTCGGATTGCCGTTGGTGTGGTTAAGGGGCTTCAGTTTCTTCACTCCACTTGCGTGCCTCAGATTCTGCACTACAACTTGAAGCCCGCCAATGTGATGTTGGATGCAGAGTTTGAGCCCAGGTTGGCAGATTATGGATTGCTTAAGCTTATGCCCAATTTGGACAGAGCCACATCTTATACTCCTCCTGAATGCTTCCATAACTGCAGGTACCACGAGCACAAAGATTGTTCAATTCTTTACTGTTTTGCTAATCTGCCCTTGGGCCTCTGGAATTCCTAACGAAACGTGATGAACACTTTTACGATTAACATTATTTTTTTATTTGAAATTTATGCGAATGCATGATCAACTATCGAGTTTAGTTGTCAGTCACTAGTCCAAAGAATATAGTTGGCGAAATGCTATTAAAAGAATCAACTTAAATTGTTGCATGGAGAACCCCTTAAAAACAAAAAGAAGAGGTGCATTCCCCACAAAACTCGTTATAGTCTGGGTTAAGTAGATATATTGTTATTGTTAATTGTTAGTATGTGGGACATAGATTAGTATGCCTGGAATTGGAAGCTGTTTTGTTTAATGTAGAGAGTAGACAGTTACTGAATTGAAGGTGTGTTGTGGCATTTCAGCAGGTACACAGATAAAAGTGACATATTCAGTTTTGGTATGATACTGGGGGTACTGCTAACTGGTAGGGACCCAGGGGATGCATTGTTTGGAGAAGCAGTGAGTGGGGGGAGTATGGGATGTTGGCTAAGGCAGTTGCAGCAAGCAGGGGAGGCAAGGGAAGCTCTGGATAAGAGTCTAATGGGAGAAGAAGGCGACGAAGACGATATGCTTATGGCCGTTAGAGTTGCCGCAGCATGCCTCTCTGATATGCCCGCAGACAGGCCTTCCAGTGATGATCTTGTACACATGCTAACCCAACTTCACAGTTTTTGATTCTTCAATTACCAAACATTTTCTTCCATAGCCAACAGGATAGGATAACAGGGTCGTCTTCTTTTTTTGGGTTGGCAATCATTCTGGTGAAATGCATCATCTTGGTTTCCTTAATCAAATCTTGGCTGCTTCCCTTCCCAGATTTATCATGTGTTTACTTGTGGTGATAGTATTTGTATTATGTTTTGTAAATGACTAGTGATGTTAGCAAGGAAATGATTGCAGGTATAATTAATGTCATACTCAGTGGTGAGCACTTGTGCTTGATCCAAATTTAAATTTACTTTGTTTCGGCGAGCATTTCATCCCTTCGAAGATCAACTTGTAGATGATTCATAGTGCCCAGCCAAGCCTGAGGGCATGCAAAACAATACAAGACGTGTTCGTACACGTTATAATGTTGCATGTATAGTCAGACTTGTATCTGTCCAATGCGTATGGTGTAAGAAATAATATTGCCATAATCAAGGTTAATAACAGCGTTTTAGTTCGGTGGGGCGTATGAATACCGGTTGTAACATAATAACAGCTTTGCGCGTAGTAGCTACAGGACATTGGCTGGCTCCAACTTCCAACGCTCGATTACAGGTCCTACGCCGATTTCAATGTCCTTTTGACTTTGTCTTTGGCTCTTTGTACCTTATTTCTTATAAACGCAATTCAGTATAGAGTACCATTCCCTGTAATGTGATTTTCCAGCGTAGGCTTGTGGGATAATAACAAGACAAATGGATATTGGATAGAGTATCTTCATTATAATGATTCCAAAACCAAAAGGACTTCTAACATTGCTATCACTATTTACAATGGCTTCAGCTTCATAGTAGAGTCCGGCGAAACATCTTGCCCACTCGGGGTTCAGGAAGGTGGGATGAGATCCCAAAAAATTTAAAAACTACTCTTTTTTGTTTTCTTGTAAACACTTATACTTCTTCCATTGATTAGTTAAGCACCAAGTTGCTGTAGAATGCTACCGTGTTAACCCTTCTCTTATGTAGTTTTTTTCACAACGCTGTTTCTAATCATATTCAATAAAATGCTTACTGAATTTAACTTACTTTTCCACAAATCCTCTTATATAAAATATATTCAAGTGGGGAACCTGAAAATTTAGAAGGCAAATGGCACCGAGTATTAGTGAAGTAAAGAATCGAACATGACATTAACATCGCAAAGCCCAATAATTGTTGATGAGAAAATAATCCAGAGGTGGTGATTAATAGAGTCTTGAATTGTATTGGGATAGCCTGAACAAACTGAAAGTTGGTAAGCTTCCAATTCTGCATATGTAGTGTGTAACCACATGATCAAATTTTGATAGGAGCATTAGGATATATAGATTGTTTGATGAATTGCTTGACTGCGATTTGTTGTATTGGGGTTGCCATCATAGAGGAATTCATCCCACACACCTCGCAGTGATATATCATATCCTTGTGCGATAGATTATTTGCGCTGGTATCTGGGTTTACACTGCGTCTATAGAGCTTAGACGTGAGTGTTTAAGAATGTAGACCTACATTTCCTTTTTCGGACCTACATTTCTTTTCAATTAGAAGCAGTCAGTCTATATACTTGAATTGATTGGTTAATAATAACAATTATTTGAATCTTGGAAACAATAATTGTTTGATTTATAAAGACGACACTTCAAATGAAGTTTTGTCTTTTGTACTTAGTAATTTAAAAAAAAATGTCTTTTATCTTATTAAATGAGATGATACCTCAATGTATTGCACCAAAGCACCTGTTGAGACTGCCTTCTATCACACACACACACACACAAGTATTTATATATATATATATATATATGCATATTACCGGGATTTAGAAAAGGAAGAGCCAAAAGAGGTAAATCGAACCCAAAAAAGAAAAATTATGACATGTTGTTTGTGCATTAGCTTGAGTCTTTCCTTTCTGTCATTAGAATTATTGTAAAATGAATTAGCTACAAGAAATCATCACCCTAGATTTCAGATCTTGTAATAGAAATATAATAGAAGGTTGTGAGGCGGTGATTACGTCAAGGATCCCAAAAGGGGGATGTGGAGTGCATGAATGAGAAATGAGATATTATATTGTAGATATTAAATAAAGGAAAGAAACAAAAAAGTGGCAGTGAAAAGGAGTATTTGTAAATTGTATATGTAAGAAAGAAAGAAACGAGAGAGAGATAATTTGGGAATTTGGGCTTGGGAGGAATGGTATTAGGGTTGGTATTGTTATATTCAGTTGGCGCCAAAGGGTAAGGCCGTTGTTTGGTCCTTACAATTAATACGGATAAACTCTATCCACTCATTTATGCGTCAAAACAAACTCCTATCCACGTCTCACTCCTAGTCCTATGTCGGTTTCTCTCTTCTTCCTCACTCACCCATCCCTTAATCCTTTGAGCAGGTAAACTTTCCATCTTTGTTTCATGTGTTGTATGACTCCTTTCCCAACAACACTGGTAAACTTTCCATCCTTGTTTCATGTGTTGTCCAAATCCTTTCCCGACAACACACTCCAAATCAACGGAACGCCCAATGCCCCATCTTACTGACATTCCAATTCAGACTTCATGGGAAGTGGAGGAACAGAAGCTTGGTCGGGATACGGCAAGCCTCCCTGGATCTTCAAAGGCAGGCAAGTCATCTGAATTCTGATCCTTCTCTTCTACTGTTATATGTGTTTAATTTGGTATTCGTGGTTACCCAAAGGGACACAACTGTCTTCTTTCTCTGTCATGTTCAGCGCCTTGTATCAACTCCATCTTGTGAAAGCAGAAAAGGCTCGAGCTTGCATTCCAAAAGAATTCAGATTAGTTGAATTCTTAGGGTACTTATGATTATACTCTCTGAATTCTGGAGTCGCTTTAATTTGAAAGAATGCATTCAAGTGTAATAGCGATTGTGAGTGTGATTGCAGATACACTCTGGGTGGCTTTTTTCTCGCCAGTTATGAGGACAGTCCCGCGGGTGTGTTCGACGAGGTCATGTATATTAATTATTGGATTTCTTACTCCGAGTTGCATTAGGAAATAAATACCGAATATGTTCACCCACGTTAACAATACAAAGTGTGTGTTATTGCTTAGCAGCTTGTGGTGATAGCCGGACTCGTGTGGAACCGCCCTACATCCTGCGCGTATGTTCTATCAATCTAGGCTATTGCTACTTGCTAGATGCTACCTCGATTTCATTTATGATGCATCATACCATACATGTTTAACCTCAATTATTCATAAAGTTGGATCGGAATCAGTCTTAAGTTAAACATATGTGGGGGTGTGGCATCAGATATTGATGTGCAAGTGGAGTGAGCAAATTGCAGCTTCATGTGGGAGAGGTTGAGAAACGTTGTATTTCGTTGCAGCCTCCACCAATAATCAGTGGACTTGAAGGCCGCCTTTACTAATTTAATAGATTAGATGTGACTGAGAAGCCCTGGATGGGACATAATTTAGTGTAGTAGTGCGTGGGTGTTAATATTTTAATGTGGCCTCTGGGGAGACGCTTTTGTTTATGGTCACGTTTTTAAAATTTAATTGCTTAATTGGTGGTGAACAGATGGGCAACGCGAGTGTATGTGAACAGTGACAGCGCTTGCGATCACGGACGCAAGGTCACACTCATTTTCTCCCAATTCCCTCTCAAACTCTTACTTGTTCATATTTCACCTCTTGCTATCATATATCTTCTTGTGCAGGCGGTGGGGCTTCCCAGTCAGATGGCTAGATTTTCTAAGGCAGGTCTATTTTTTTCACTCTCACCTTCACCCACTACTTCTTTATTCTTCAATCTTCTAGGCTCCTTATTGCTCCACCATTCAACATGTCGCTAAAATCTTGCTCGCATGAAACTTGTACAAGATAACATCATTATCGCCGTGTTGGTGTATTCATATTAATGTTATAATATTTGGTTCGGTGATAAGCATTGGATCTTAATAATTAGTATTACAATAGAGTAATTGTTGAGGGAGAAATTATTAGCTGAAGTGTGCTAGTAATTGTCTCATGACAGATGTCTAAGCGAGAGACTAAAGCACAGTTAACTTGTGACCTTTAATTGTTTAAAATCACACCCTAATTAAACAATGTAATTTGTAGTCTAATGATTCTACCAATGTTGAACACTGAAACAGAGAAGAAGAGTAATTTCAAAGCAAGGGAAGGGTAGGAGTGGACTTTTGAACATGATTGGGATTGATGGTTGGATGTGCGATGCAAGGGAAGAGCAGGATGTTGAAGTAACGGACATAAAGTGTCGTGAGGGAAGTGATATGTGTAATATCACTCTCACAAGCGCTGGTGAGTAGATAGTAGATAGATGTGGTGTCTTGTTTTATGCTTTATGAATGATAAGGTTTAATCTGGGTGGTGACAAAGCGTGTCAATTAGCAGTGCCTTCCTTGAGTATTAAGCAATGGATGGGGCCAGCAATCAGAATGTCACTTCCAAGTTTTAGGTAAACTAAATCAAGCAATCTCTACATCTTCACGTTTTGTCAAACCAAGGCACAGTCGTTGACGCCTTTGTATTCCAACATTGCAGTGGCGGTACAAAGTATAATCCTAACTTGCTTAAGTACTCTTGCCAGATTGAATGCAGGTTGGTTTGTTTCGTTATGAATCAATTAGAATTTCCTCAAGTCCAATGTTTAAATAACTTGGTGATGCCAATGTTTGACACAGGGTGCGAGCGGTGCAGCTGTTGAATGTTTCAGAGGCAATTCCTACAACAAATGATGACAGACAAGAATCTCAGAGAGAGGATGGAGCCAGTCACTACGAGGCAGCAAATCTTAAACGAGGCACAGATAGCTTCAGCACCTGCATCATGTTATCCAAGCCCATATTAGCCCTCAAGTTCAGTGAGATGAAGATGCAGGTGGAAGCTCCAATTGTACTTTCACAAACCTCAAATTCTTTAGAACCCTCTGTGACTGTGAGTGCTGTCCCATGAGCAGCACAATTTTGCAAAGATGTATAACAGAGAATGTTGAATAATGGTGACAAACTAGCTTTTAAGCTCATGAAAGTAATCAACATAATCTTCTATATTTATTCTAAACAAATCTCATGCATTTATATTATGACATGTGTATTAAATTTGTAGCGTGTATTTATTCTTTAGCATGCTTGTATGACCTTTGTGTCTCTTCCAAAGGCTTTGACATCTCTTTGTTGGCTTCCCATGCGTATTTAAGTGTTGCAAATTCAATGGAATGAACCTAGCGTGTTTCCTCCATAATTCTCTTCCATTCTTTTGTCTTTTGACTTTCGTAGTTAACTTAGAAAAATCCTTCAATTGGTATCAGAACACTAATTTTCTTACTGGGACTGTGTGAGAAAGAGAGAACATTAGCAAGGTTCTCCTTACAAAAATTATCTTCAAACACCTTCCCCAATATGGCATCTAGCAGTACCTCTTTACCTTCACTTCCTGTATTTTCAGAAGAAAATTATGTTATGTGGGCTGTAAGATGAAAGCTTATCTAAGAGCCCTGGTTTTTGGGAGTTTGTGGAGACATAGTGATCCACCTTCTTTCCCAAATAACCTAACAATAGCTTAGATATAAGATAACATAGCAAAGAAACTGCCAAAAGAGGCAGAGCTCTCACCATTATGCACTTGGCTGTGAATGATGATGTATTCATTAGAATCATGGCCTCTGAAACTGCAAAGGAAGCTTGGGACGAGCTCAAGGAGGAGTTCCAAGGAAGTGAAAGAACACAACAGATGCAGGACCTCAACTTGAGAGAATTTGAAGCCTTGAGGATGAAGGATGCAAAAACTGTGAAAGAATTTTATGATAGACTCATGAAAATTGTGAATTAGATCAGATTATTTGATAAGGAGCTGGATGACGAGTGTGTTGTGCAGAAGGTCTTGGTGAGTCTTCCTGAGAGGTTTGAATCCAAAATTTCCTCTCTTGAAGATTCCAAAAAAATCTCAAAAATATCATTTCCAGAGCTTGTAAATGCTCTTCAACCTATCGAGCATACAAGATCTTTGGGGATGGAAGAAAATATCGAAGGGGCTTTCCTAGCAAAAAATAAAGGGAAGTCTCAAGAAAATTATGGAGGAAAAATATCAGGAAGTAAAATAAAAACAAAAAGAGAGGTGATGGTAATAGAGATAGGGAGAAGAAAGGAGGAAAATTCCCACCTTGTCCAAACTGCAAAAATACAAACCATTCAAAAAAAAAAATTATGTTGGTTTAAGCCACTTATACAATGCAGATATTGCAAGCAGCTTGGTCATGTAGAGAAAGTAAGCAAGGCCAAAAGAGAACAACAAAATCAGCAAGTCCAAATTACTGAAGAATAGAAGCAGGAGGAGATTCTCTTTACCGCCACCGCTACACAGCAACTGACAAACCAAATTCTTGACTTGTGGACAGTGGATGTGCACACCACATGACTTTCGAACTCAACAAGTTTACAAATCTTGACAAGTCCTACACTTCAAGAGTCAAAGTTGGCAACAATGAATTTTTTGACGTTAAAGGCAAAGGAACCATTGCTATAGAAAGCTCAAAAGGTACAAAATTCATCTCAAATGCTTTATTTGTACTTGAGATATATCAGAATTTGTTGGGTGTTGGACAAATGCTTGAAAAGAATTATACCTTGCTAATTAAAGATATGACTTGCACAATCATGGAACCCTCTGGTAAAAAATTGATGACTATTGAAATGAAAGATAGGAGCTTTCCCGTTGGATTGGAAGTCTGCAAATAACCAAGCTCTTACCAGCGCTGTGGATGAATAATCTCTTTACCAGCGCTAGGTTTTATAAGAAGTCCAAGTGAAGCTGCCTTGTATGTACAACAAATTGATGATGATATTCTGATCATCTTCTTATATGTTGATCATCTTTTTATAACAGGAAGTGATTCACGTTTGGTGAAAAAATTCAAAAAAGAAATGCAAAATGTGTTTGAGATGACTGATTTGGGAGAGATGTCATATTTTCTTGGCATGGAGGTGCAGCAAAATGATCAAGGTATTTTCATCAATCAAGAAAAATATGCTAGTGAACTATTGAGAACGTTCAACATCGAGAATTGCTAAGATATTAGTGTCACGTCCCAAAACTAGGCACGTGATCGACGCAGTAAGTGAACTTCACTTACTACTATAAGCCTACACCCAACAAGTGCATATGCAGCCATGTAATAACCAACATAACTATATTATAACCTATTCGCAAGATTCATTTCAAAAGAATAGGAAGTGTTACCTTTCATTAAACAAATCAAACTTTTACATTGTTGTATCTATTTGCTCGCGTGCCAAACATGTTTGGGGCGAGGTAGTCCAGAGCTAGTTTGCCCTTCTTCTTTTTTTGGCTTTTTTTCCTCCTGGAGTCATGGTCCAATCCATTTTGAGATTAAACCATCCATCTGTGACTGTGAATTGATCTTTCCATCTTGTCTCATCTTCTCCGTTAGGGTTCAATGGTTCACTCACTTCGTCACTCAAGTCACTCTTGGTGGTTGGCTTGGTCTCGTCTATCCATCTGCTCTCGATTCATCTGCAGTCTATCTTTGTATGAGCTTTAAGCTTTGTGCTCTCACCTCCTGCCTCTAGCTTGTGTTCAAATCTCTCGCCTCCCACCTCTCGCCTCTTTGCATCTGCTATCGTCCTATGTGACTTATGTTGTGAGTGTGGCTTTTTTTTATGCTTCTTTAATGTTTGATTGAATCATTCAAGTTAAGGTTATGTTTGGTTCCAATTTCAAATTTGTTGATTTGTTAAAGAATCATTCATGTTGATTTGTTATTGTCTTCCAATTTCAAAAGACAAAACTTGTTTATGGCTCTGTTTGCTTCCAATTTCAGATTTTATAGTTTGGTTTTGGTTCTGAAAATTGATATTTTGGTTATGTTTCCAATTTTAGATAGATTGTGTGGTTATTTTTCCAATTTCACTCTAGAATTAGAACAATGATTATGTTTCTAAATTATAGATAGTGTGGTTATGTTTCCAATTTCACTCAAAAATTTCCAATTTCATATTTTAATTTAGGACACTTCATTGTACTGATTGAAAATTTGATATTTTGGTTATGTTTCCAATTTCACTCCAGAATTAGAACAATGGTTATGTTTCTAAACTATGTTATGTGGTTATGTTTCCAATTTCACTACAGAATTAGAGCAATGATTATGTTTCTAAACTATAAATCATGTGCAAAAATTATGGATGAATTTTAATTATAAAAAAAATGAGTATGGATGAATATTAATTATAACAAATTATGATGCTTTCTAAACTATGGATTCTCCTCCTTCCAATCCTACTCCCCCTTCACAAAGTGGAATTGTAGAGTCTAACACTGCAACTCTTGGTCCTTCTAGAAAAGAGGTCAATTAGCTCTGATGTGTGTAATTATTTTACCAGTATAGGTTTAGTGGAGATGGCAAACCTAGAGCAAAATGTAAAGGATGTTGGTTGAATATATAAGTGGGGGTAGTACACATGGTACTTCAATTTTGTCTCATCACATAACAAAGTGTCTTAAATTAAAAAGCTATCAAGATGTAGGTGACATGCTTATTGACCATGTTGGAAAATTTAGATGTAAAAAGATTTCCCAAAGAGTTCTTCAAGATCTTATTGCTATAACTATCATTAAGCATGAGCTTCCCTTCTCATTTGTTGAGCATGAGGAATTAGTGATTTGTTACTGCAATCCAGATGTTAAACTTATTAGTAGGAACACCACCGCTCATGATGTACAGGAACTTTACTTGTCTAAAAAAGAAAGTTTGAAGCAAAAGTTAAGTAAGATTCCTAGTAGGATATGCTTCACATATGATGTATGGACCGCTTAAACAACTAAGGTTATATTTGTTTGACAACACACTATGTTAGTGAAAATTGATCTTTGAAAAATAAAATTTTTGCTTTTATCAGTATGTCTCCACTGCATTCGGGACATGAATTATGTAAGAAAGTAATGGACATTTTAAAAGAATAGGAGATTGAAAAAAAGATTTTTTTTGTCACTTTTGACAATGCATCAAGTAACAATGTTATACAAGACTTGTTGAAAGACCAACTTTGTTTGTATCATAATTTGTTATGTGATGGTGATTTTTTTCATATGAGATGTTGTGCTCATATCCTCAATTTAATAATGCAAGAAGGTTTGAAATTATCTCATGATGCCTTATACAAAATTAGAAAGAGTGTTAAATATATTAAGGGGTCAAAGGCAAAAATAAAAAAAATTGAAGAATGTGCAAGAGGACTTAGTATTAAGGAGGGTGTTCATTTACGTTTGGATGTGCCAACTAAATAGAATTTCACTTATATGATGCTTGAAAGACAATTAAATATAAACATGCATTTAGTGGGTTTCAAATTGATAGTGAAAATTATAGGAATTGTCCATCTACTAAAGAATAGGATAAAAGAGAGAAGATGTGTGCCTTTTTTAGGCCTTTTTTTTTTTTTTTCTAGATGACTAACTTGATGTTGGGTTTCACTTACCCAACCTCTAATCTACATTTCATTCAAGTTTGGAGCATAGAAACTCTTTTGATTGGGAATTCATCCAATGAAGATGAAATCATAAAAGACATGACAATTAGAATTAAGACAAAGTTTGATAAGTATTGGAGTGACTATAATATTGTTCTTGCATTTGGGGTGGTTCTTGACCCATGACTTAACTTTTCATTATTCGAGTTTTTGTCTTAAAGAAATTGATCCTACCACTTGCATCTCAAAGGTCGATATTGTTAGAAATTAATATTTCAACTTTATGATACATACTCTAACAACTCCATTGATGTACCTTCCTTAACCTTAAGTCAACCTCAAAATTCAACTTCAACATTATCAAGCACACCAAGTCTACTGGAAGGGTGATTGGAATAGTATGTTACAAAGTGATTATGCAAGTAAGTTTTTGTAACATTTCATTTCTTTGACTTATTTTATTTAGACATGAATTATGTATAACTAATTTGAATTGATATTTGTTTTTGGGTGATTTGTGGAATTGTGGATTGTGAACACCCTTAAGGATGCTCAAGATCAAATCACAATTCGAGCTGAAAAATCTCAATTGGAAATATACTTGGAGGAATCAACCCTTGACATGCAACATTATGAAGATTTGGATGTTTTAAATTATTGGAAGGACAATAGGAAAATATTCCCAGATTTGGCATGAATGGCCATTGACATTGAGCATTCTGATAACTCAGTGGTTTTAGAGTCAACCATTAATATTGGTGCTTGTGTTCTAAACAAATATTGAAGTTGTCTTCTTCCTAAGAATGTGCAAGCTTTAATTTGCACTCATAATTAGTTACTTGGCTTTGCGGCTCCTGAGAAAGGTAATGTTTATATATTTTTAGATTATATTTTTTATCTTTCAATTTATTAATGTTTATGTCTTACTTCCTGAAAATAACTAATTTTTTGAAATTGTCTTTCTTTATATGGTTTTTAGATTGGATAAACATGGATAAGAAAACTGGACCGGACTGACCAGTTAAACTGGAAAATCGACCATTGGTCCGCTCTGGGTGAGCCCAAAAAATTAGTTATTGTTCAAACTAGTGAAAAATCGGTCGAACCGGCCAAATCAGCCAGTTCTCCAATTCTTCCTGTTTAGTTCAACTTCATGCTTCATTCATTCATCTTCATCCTTCATCCTTCAGACCTCAAAAGTGACCCACATATGCCTTGTCATCGCAGTGATGCTTCACCGCCGGTGCCACATACCCAACCCACCATCGCTGTGCTCTGCCTCTTCCTTGCGCACATTAGTCACAATTCCAAAACCCTCACTCGATCATCCTCTATCTCAATCAAATTTTGACTTTCGAATCCCACTCCGAAGCGATGAAAGATTGACTCTGGAATGGTTCCAAATCTCATTGTTGCTTATATTCTTTTTCCGTGACTTTGGAATGGTTCTTTTTCCATCATGCATTGCGTGTATAAATGGAACTCATCTTGTGTGTAGAAGTAGAATTATGGAAGTGGCAAGCACGAGGCTTTATAATTTTCGAAGCTATACTGTGAAAGTAGAGAAATTAACATTAATGAATTTTAATTTTGAAAAAAAAAAGAAATTATTTTTTATATTTAAAAATCTTTATTTTGAATTTTTTAATATAAATATATACGATATTAAAAATAAAGATTAATTCTATTATTTTGATTAAATTTATATTTATAATATTTAATTATATATATATATATATATATATATTATTTTTTAATATTTTAAAATAGATCGGTTCAATCACAGTTCGACACGGTTCAACTATTGACTCTTGAACCGATGTCTCCACCGATTCAATGTTTGGTCCAGTTTTTTGAAATCTTAGGATAAAGATGCTAATATTATTAGAAATTTGAAAGATGCTACTTCAAGTTCAACAATAAAATCATATTTCGTATTGGTAGATGAAAGAGATCTTAAAGATGAGGATTGAAGAAGTAAGGTTTGTTTCTCACCTTTTTTCATACTTTTTTAATTAGTTTTTATTTTTAAACATAAAAATAAGTTGTTATTTAATTTTAATTATTACTTAGGAAGATTTTTTCACTTGGTATTGAACCATTGAAAAGCTCCTTAAGCTATTTGTATTTTAAATTAAGAAGAAATGTGACTTTATATATTGATATTGTATTTAGAAGAAATGTGTATGGAGTATGGTTTGTGGTTGATGGTTGATGGATTCTTTAGTAGATATTTATTGTTTGCCAGGATGCTTGTTAATTATGGTCAACTGCACTTGCATGTAACTTTATTGATAGAAGTGTTTGTTTGTTGATTAATGTTGATTCGAATTGTTGACTTAAAGGATTGTATTTTGGATAATGCTTGTCAATTACATTTATCATTTATTGTTTGAATTGTTGACAAATAGTTGTAGTTGAGAAAGAACTTCTTGACAGCAAGTATGTAGGTTATAAGTTGAAGCTAGACTTAAAAAAAAAAAAAGGATCGTGTGATGTAATCAAGGATAACCCCATTGCAGCCCAAGAAAAGGAGAACACTTCAATTGGGCCTCTAACTCGTTCAAGGGTTAAAGAGCTTGGACTAATTGCAGCCCAAGAAAGGGAGAACACTTCAATTGGGCCTCTAACTCGTTTAAGGGCTAAAGGGCTTGGATTGGGCTTAACCACTTTGTTGAAAGTGGAAGAAGTGTGAAAAAGATTGCATGTGAGATAGTTGCATTTGTTGAATATAGTTGTAGTCTATTACTTATGCATTTATTGTCTTTGACATTTAGCTACCTATGCATTTATTGTCTTTGACATTTAGCCTACACTACTTGACTTTTAGTTGATGCATTTAATGCATTAGTTGGAGTCTTTTGTCTTTTTGTTTTGGAGACCCTCTATAAAAAGGGTCCTTGCCATTTGTTGTAAACCATCTTTGAATCATATATGAGATATTGGCATTTTACTTTCAAGAGGATTCTTGAGTTCTTTCTCTTATCTAACTTGTGTTAGTGGCGAGAGTGGCTAGATTTCTTATCACTCACGTTCTTCTTTCTTGAGTGTGGCGAGATCAACTCATTTCTCTTAGTTGTGGCGCCCTTTGGTTTATCAATTGAGTGATTTGGTTTCATTTGTTTGTTTCTTTCAACCTATCCAGAAAACCGATCAAGTGTTTTCCCTCCGGAAATCACATCATATTGGTATCAGAGCCACTTCAATTCAGGTTCTATTATTTGTTTTATGTTTTGCCCCTTCGTGGAAAGCTTAATTTTATTGCATTTTATTCTGTGTTTTGCCACCTACATGGAAGGCTTAGTTTTCCTTATTTTTTATTCTGCCACCTATATGGAAGGCTTAGTTTTCCTTATTTTGTAATCTGCCACCTACATGGAAGGCTAATTTTCTGGTCTGTTCATCTTTATCTTTATTTCTATTCTTGTGTTGTTCTATTTTATTACAGCTTTTTTATTAAAAAAAATTCATCGTTACTGTTCATTGTTCATCGTTACTTTTCATTGTTCAACGCTACTGTTCATTGTTAATCCGAGTGTAAACACTTAGAGAGTGAACCTACCCTTCACCAAACTCAAACCAACAAATTACAAATCACTATGACAGGAGAAAATAGTTCTGAAGTTCCTTTTGGGCTTAACCTACAACAAGCTCAAATTGTTGGCCTACAAAGAGGTCAAGAAGAAATGATGGAACAAATAGCTCAACTAACCACTCAAATGGCTAGATTTATGGAGCTACAACAACAACAACTAAGAAGAGGAGCTTATGTTGAACACCATGGAGAAGAATCTGAAGCTGAAGAAGGTGAACAACCTAGACAAAGAAGGCAGCAGAGGGAGCGTGATGCCAACATCAAAATGAAGATTCCTCCATTTAAGGGAACAAGTTCTCCTGAAGAATACTTGGAGTGGGTGCAACGAGTAGAGAAGATTTTTGAATATCAAGAATATTTAGAAGCTACCAAATGCCGACTTGCAGCCCTTGAATTCACTGATTATGCAAATCTATGGTGGGAAAATTTGAAGAATCAACGAAGAAGAGATGGAGAGGAGGAAGTTCGAAATTGGAGATTGATGAAAAGGCTCATGCAGAGGCGTTTTGTACCTGATTACTACAAGCAAGAGCTTTATTTTAAGCTTCAAAGCTTGAGGCAAGGAGGTATGTGTGTTGAAGATTATGTCAAAGAATTTGAAACTTTGATGATTCGTTGCGAGCTGAATGAACCTCAAGAGCAAACCATAGCTCGATTTCTTGGTGGTTTGAACAGAGAAGTTGCTGACTTAGTAGAGTTGCAGAATTATGTCTTCTTAGAAGATGTAATTAAATTGGCAATTAAGGTGGAGAGACAGAAAAAGAGAGTTTATGGAAGAACCAATGGAGTGTCTAAACCATTGGGGAGTAAACCTTTCCAAACACTTCCCAAACCTCAAACACTACCAAAGGGAGTAATAAGGAGATATGGAAGAAAGAGCCGAACAAATCTGAAAGTTCTAAGGAGAAGGATAAGAGAGAAGACAACCAGCCCTCTAAAAGAAGCCGAGACATTAAGTGCTTCAAGTGCTTGGGTCATGGCCATATAGCATCCGAATGTCCTAATAGAAGAGTGATGATCTTGAAGGAGAAACAAGGGGAAATAGAGAGTGAAGATGAAGATATTGTGGAGGAATGTGAAGAGGAAGAATATTTTGACGAAGAAGAAGTTGTTGAGTATGATGATGAAGGTGTTGCCTTGGTTATTAGACGTGCCTTGAATATCCAAGCCAAGGTAGAAGAAGAACAGAGGGAGAATATTTTTCAAACAAGGTGTACTATCGGAGGCAAAGTTTGTAACGTGATAATTGATAGTGGGAGCTGCACTAACGTTGCTTCAACCACCTTGGTTGGAAAATTGAAGCTACCTATCATCAATCATCCCCGTCCATATAAGCTGCAATGGCTAAATAATCATGGCGAGATGAAGGTCACCAAACAAGTAAAGGTACATTTCTCTATAGGGAAGAATTACAAAGATGAGGTATTGTGTGACATAGTCCCTATGGATGCTAGTCATCTTCTACTTGGGAGGTCGTGGCAATTTGATAGAAGAGCACTACATGATGGCTTCAAAAACACCTACGCTTTTGAGAAGGATGGAAAGAAGATTGTGTTGGCACCCTTAAAGCCAATACAAGTACAACCGAATGAGGATGTAATCGAGGAGAAGAAACCTAGTTGTTTTACTTCTAAGAATGAGTTAAAGAAGGCAATAAAAAGGGAAAACTTTGTATTATTGCTAATTCTCAAGGAGCTAAATCCAGAACTTGCAGAAAAGCTTCCTAAGCTTGTGAGGGAGTTGATAGAAGAATTTGCGGATGTCTTTCCGAATGAGCTACCTAAGGGATTGCCACCCTTAAGAGGAATTGAGCATCAAATTGATTTGGTGCCCGGTGCTGCCTTACCAAATAAGCCAGCATATAGAATGAATCCAGAGGAGGCTAAACAGCTAAAAAGGCAAGTTGATGAGTTGATTGAAAAGGGTTATGTAAGGGAATCCATGAGCCCTTGTTCTGTGCCTACATTATTAGTCCCTAAAAAGGATGGCTCTATGAGAATGTGTGTGGACAGCCGTGCTATAAATAAGATCACCATCAAATACCGCTACCCAATTCCAAGATTGGATGACATGTTGGATGAGCTGAATGGTTCCAAGGTGTTTTCAAAAATTGACTTGAAGAGTGGCTATCACCAAATCCGAATGAAAGAGGGAGACGAGTGGAAGACAGCCTTCAAGACAAAGCATGGACTTTACGAATGGATGGTAATGCCATTTGGGCTATCTAATGCCCCTAGCACATTTATGCGCTTGATGAATCATGTGCTTAGATCTTTCATTGGAAAATTCGTTGTGGTATATTTCGATGATATTTTGATCTACAGTCAAAGTTATGAGGAGCATATGCAACATTTGAAGGAAGTCTTGGAAGTGTTGCGAGAGGAGAAACTCTATGCTAATCTAAAAAAATGCTACTTTTGTCAAGACCATGTGATTTTTCTTGGCTTTGTAGTATCTCAGCAAGGAGTGGGAGTTGATGAAAAAAAGGTGAAAGCTATCAAAGAATGGCCCGTTCCAAGAACCATATATGAAGTAAGAAGTTTTCATGGGCTTGCTTCTTTCTATAGAAGATTTGTAAGGGATTTCAGCACCATCTTAGCACCCATAACTGAATGAATTAAGGGAGGAAAGGAGTTCAAATAGAGTGATGCAGCCCAACGAAGTTTTGAGCTTGTCAAAGAAAAATTGTGCAATGCACCCATATTGGCTTTGCCTAATTTTTCTAAGACTTTTGAGATTGAATGTGATGCTAGTGGAGTGGGAATTGGAGCAGTACTTCTTCAAGAAAAGCGTCCTATAGCTTATTTTAGTGAGAAGTTGAATGGAGCCAGTCTTAACTACTCTACCTATGATAAGGAGTTCTACTCTTTAATTAGAGCTCTTGAGACATGGCAGCACTACTTGTTACCAAAAGAATTTGTAATTCACACAAACCATGAATCACTCAAACACTTGAAAGGTCAGAACAAGCTGAATAGAAGACATGCAAAGTGGGTGGAATTTCTTGAAGCTTTTCCTTATGTGTTGAAGTATAAGAAGGGAGAAACCAACATTGTTGCAGATGCCTTATCAAGGAGATATGCTTTAATTTCCATGATGAATGCTAAATTGTTGGGGTTTGAATCTCTTAAAGACCATTATATGGAAGATTCGACACTTGCTTCTATTTATCTCGCTTGTGAGAAAATGGCATATAAGGGATTTTATAGATCTGAAGGTTTTTTATTTTGCTTGGGGAGACTTGTAATTCCAAACTGTTCTATAAGGGAATTACTTACACGAGAAGCTCACGGAGGAGGATTGGCTGGGCATTTCGGTGAAACCAAGACATTGGAGATGATGAAAGAGCATTTTTATTGGCCTAACATAATTAGAGATGTGCATCATGTGATTGAAAGGTGTATTGTTTGCAAAAAAGCCAAGAGCAAGGAAGCAGCCCATGGACTTTATACACCTCTACCTATTCCAGATCAACCTTGGACTGATGTTAGTATAGATTTCGTGCTACGCTTACCAAGGACACAAAGAGGTAAAGATTCGGTCATGGTTGTTGTTGATCGTTTTTCAAAAATGTCTCATTTTATTCCATGCCATAAGACCGACGATGCTGTGCACATCGCCAATTTATTTTTCAAAGAAATTGTGAGACTTCATGGCATTCCAAAGAGTATCGTGTCAGATCGTGATGCCAAATTTCTTAGTTACTTTTGGAAGACTTTATGGAGAAAGCTGGGAACAAAGTTACTCTTTAGTACTGCCTGTCACCCACAAACTGATGGGCAAACTGAAGTGGTGAACCGAACGCTTTCTACTTTGCTAAGAACTATCATTGGCAAAAACTTGAAAAGTTGGGATGAATGCTTGGCCTATGCTAAATTTGCTTACAATAGAAGTGTACATGGTACTACTAAACACTCTCCTTTTGAAGTAGTTTATGGATTTAATCCATTGAGCCCACTTGATTTAGTACCATTACCACTTGAAGCTCGAGAATGCATAGATGGAAAAATGAAGGCTGATATGATAAAGAAGTTACATGAAAACATTAAACAGCAAATTGAGAAGAAGAACTCCATCTATGAGAAGACTGCCAACAAGAGAAGAAAATTTGTTCAATTCAGTCCAGGAGATTTAGTGTGGGTTCATCTTCGAAAAGAAAGATTTCCAAACCAAAGGAAGTCCAAATTAATGCCAAGGGCAGATGGTCCTTTCCGTATCATAGACAAGGTAAATGATAATGCATACAAAATTAATTTGCCTGAAGACTATGCTGTTTCTACTACTTTCAATGTGAGGGATCTTTCCCCGTACTTAGAAGATAAAGAGGACTTGGATTTGAGGACAAATTCATTTCAACCAGGGGAGGATGATGTAATCAAGGATAACCCCATTGCAGCCCAAGAAAAGGAGAACACTTCAATTGGGCCTCTAACTCGTTCAAGGGTTAAAGAGCTTGGACTAATTGCAGCCCAAGAAAGGGAGAACACTTCAATTGGGCCTCTAACTCGTTTAAGGGCTAAAGGGCTTGGATTGGGCTTAACCACTTTGTTGAAAGTGGAAGAAGTGTGAAAAAGATTGCATGTGAGATAGTTGCATTTGTTGAATATAGTTGTAGTCTATTACCTATGCATTTATTATCTTTGACATTTAGCTACCTATGCATTTATTGTCTTTGACATTTAGCCTACACTACTTGACTTTTAGTTGATGCATTTAATGCATTAGTTGGAGTCTTTTGTCTTTTTGTTTTAGAGACCCTCTATAAAAAGGGTCCTTGCCATTTGTTGTAAACCATCTTTGAATCATATATGAGATATTGGCATTTTGCTTTCAAGAGGATTCTTGAGTTCTTTCTCTTATCTAACTTGTGTTAGTGGCGAGAGTGGCTAGATTTCTTATCACTCACGTTCTTCTTTCTTGAGTGTGGCGAGATCAACTCATTTCTCTTAGTTGTGGCGCCCTTTGGCTTATCAATTGAGTGATTTGGTTTCATTTGTTTGTTTCTTTCAACCTATCCAGAAACCGATCAAGTGTTTTCCCTCCGGAAATCACATCATCGTGGCTGGATCGTTTACCAGTGGTCCAGTCACGAGTGATGTTGTTCTTCCATATAAAAGCCTCTTTATAAATGAACTAACCTGTGACAGGCCTGTTTGATAGTGCTATGAGTACAATAATACTTAGAAAGAAAAACATTTTACTCTATTCAACAAATAAAAGACATTTAAGACACAAATCGGTAAGAGCTAATCTTTCCGGGTGGACTTTTGATACATATTCCCTTTTCCGTTATCTTCACTGCTATGTCTTTCCTACCTCTTCTGATCAAGATGCTCCCGAAGTTCAACCTTCGGCCCTGAGAAAAGAATGGCTAGCCTCGAGACATATTCCTTCTTCTGCGACAAATCAATTCCAAATCTAGCATACCCACCATTCCATCTAACAGTGCTTCCTTACTTAGCCGCTTATAACAAGAGCAATTTATAAGTCATGTATTCCATTTCACTATTATAGCTTGGATACTTGTCACGTTCCCTTTCATTAAATATCAAATTTAGATGTCGAAGACTTTAACACCAATATTGATGGTCGTCGCCAATAATCATATAGTGTAATCCTTCCTTATTGTCTCTGTGCCTCCTTGATTCCTCCATCACATGGGTCACAACCCATGCTTTTCCTATTTGCATAACATTCACAGTTACAATAATATCATGCTTTAAGGGTCAAACACAGAATTTAAAGGACAACCACCTTATGTCCTAATCTATAGGACTAGCACTGTCAATAATTTATTATTGAAATACAATTTATACATGTAAAAAATTATTTTTTAAATATTTTTAAATAATTAATAAATTTAATTTTTCATATTTTATTTTTAAATTAACTATATTATATTTAAATTTAAAAATTCTATATTTATTTTTAAAAAATTAAAAAAGTTTTCATATCCAGATTTACTATAATTATTGAATATATTGTTATAAAATATAAAAATGTGATAAAGCGGAGTTATTTATATATTAAATCATATAATTTTTTTTTAAAAAAAAAGCAAGCTGACCCGCAAGCCAAACGAGTTGGCCCTGTTTTTAAACAAACCAAAAAAACTTATGCCCAGGCCCGCCCAAATACGAGCAAGCACAAGCCGATCCATGGGCTATCATGAGTACATTTCCTATTTAAACAATATCATCGCTCTAGAAGTTACCACAATGGTAATGAAGTTTTACTCAATCAATGTAAGAAACAATGTACAATTAACCACATTTCATCATAAATGATCCCGCCCCAATGGGTTAGCATATATATACATAGATCTCCAATGCACAATAAACTCAAGGTTATTTAATTACTCAGTCATTCACAACATCTAATCCATATGCTCAACACTAACCAACTCACAATGGACAAACAAATCACATTTACATAATTCAATGAATTTGGAAAGAGAATAATCAAGAGCAAGTATAGTTTTTTCCTTACCTTGGCTCCAAGTTACACTTACTAATTTACTCTCAATTTATGACGATTTGCAAGGTTTCATCGAAGAGGAAACACCACAAGAATCCACCCAAAGGCCTAAGGGATCAAGCAAGCTAGAAAAGAGATCAAAATTTAAGGTTTATAGTTCTTTCCCTACTCTCTACTCTCAGCCAGCTAATCAGGCTGAAGTGCCCTATGTGCCAAGACCTAATCTCTTGGCCATGTTGGCGCCTGGGGTGAATCTCCCTGAACATTCCTAATATTCGCAACTATACAAATCATAAATTTTTCAAAAAGATATTTTGTATACATATACAAAAATATTCAACATTTATACATTACTTAGTACGATACAACCTTGCAAGCCTAGGTGATCTATATAGACTATAGAACATTTCCTAATTCTCACCAAAACTAGGTTCCAAGAACCCACCAACCAAATAGTAGACTATAACTCTAAGAGGTAAACATCATCTCCAACCACCATATCTGAAAAAAGACAATAACTGAGAGTGTGAGGTTATTAAAACTCAGTGAGTAAACAACTATGCACGAAAACATCACAAGCACAAATACCTCATTTTCTATCATAACTGAACTATGATTTAATTTAATATATCATTCATCTTTATATAAGTTATAAACTTGCATAAGGTTTCTTGGGTGATCAAGCCCTCAATCATCCATGCATCATATTCAGTTATATCTTAGTATTAGATTTCTTAGAAGATCAAATCCTCAATCTTCCATGCTTAAAATTTGGTTATATCCTAGAATCAGATTTCTTGAGAGATCGAGCTTTCAATCTTCCATGCTTAAAATTCAATTACAACCTTGCATCAGATTTCTTGGAAATTTAACCCTCAACCTTCCATGCAACAACAAATAGTGATATTTACTCAATAACAAAGTAAAATAAGATATAATCGCTATTGCATCATTCCTCATCTTAAACATACATCAATATCCTCTTAAATCTTTTTCAAGAGTTAACGTAATCTAACAATCATCTTTAACAAAAATAAAATAAAATGTATATCCAACGTTCCAACAATATTGCAAATGGGACTTATATTGTACATTATTTGATTGTAATAATTTAGTTTAGCAAGATCATTTACTCACCTTATATTGCATTAGATTTCTTGGGTGATTAACCCTCAACTATCTATGTATCAAACACAATCACAATTATGACATATAATCATATTCTCATAAACATGTTTCAATTTATTCAAGGAACTACCACATTTAGTTATTTAGTAGACTACAGAATTTAATTCACATAAGGTAATAAAATAATTGTCAATGATATTGTGATTTTTCTTAACTTGAACATACACTAATCATCTTCTCAATTTTACAAATAATGCAAATGAGATTTATATTGTGCATTGACTAATTTAGTAAATTAATTTTATAAAGTTGTTCACTCACCTTGATATTTGCCTAATTTTACCTTAAACCATTATAAAAAATATGTAAGATGATGGAAGATAATTCTCTTTACTTGAATCTAGTAACAACATCCCAAAAGATGTAGAAATGCAACAAAGAATTCATCCCTATAAGATAATCATGCAAAATCATGTCAAGGTCACAAAATAGGAAAATTTCCTACTATAATTCTGACCCTTGATCACTCCTCTAAACATAACTCTTAAATAGTAAATAATTTTCAAATGAAAATTATTTCATTTAAAAATAGACTCAAAGAGCTTTCCAATGATACTTTATTTGGTAAAAACGAAATCCAGATAAAAGAATTATGACCATTTAAAATTGATACTACAGTAAAAGTCAAACAGTCAACAATGCTACAATGAAAAGTCAAACGGTCAATGTGCTACAATAACAACTGCTACAGTAACTACCACTGACGCTACAATATTGAAATCTGGAAAATTGCAGGTGCTACAATATATGAATGGTAACTTGTGATTTCCCTCTTAGTTTTTCATGAATTTAAGATCAAATTTTCATCATTTAACTTAATTTTTTTCATAGGATTTCATCGTTAATGTCTAAGGAGCGTTTAGACACCAAAAGCCTCAATTAATTCCAACAATCCAAATCAAAATCATCAAATATTCATCTAGAACCTTAACTTTTTCAAATATCTGAATTCTTGTGTTTATCAGCTCAAATCCAAGAATTTCTCCTAGTTTTCTCCAAATTTCTTGTTCCATTAATATTATAAATCATGTAAGAATATTTTAGATTAACACTCACACTTAAATTCATCCATTAAAATCCAAAATCAACCAAAAATCACATTTTCTTCCTTAGAGTACAACCAATTCAAAAATGGAATTTGAAGTGGAGAATTAAGCTTACCTCCATCTTTTGTAAATCAGATAAATCGAAAAATACAACTCAAGCCGGAAGAAAATGGAAGAAGTTGTAGAAGATAAAAAAGAAGCTCCCTTCTTGCTTCTCAAATGCTTAGACGTGAAGAATGAAGAGAAGAGAGAGAAAATGAAGTTCTTGTGAAGAGGTAGGTCTTGGGTGACCCGTGAGTACCCATAACCAAAAATCCAAACCCACTTGACCCAATTAAAAACAATTCATAATTAATTAAATAAAGTCCTTCTCTCTTAAATTCTACATTACATAAAAATACACAATACAACATTAAAATACTCAATCTAGTCATTTCACTCAAATTTCATACATAATATTCAAATGAATTAATTAAGTATGAAAAAATTAAAAATAACTAAATTAAAAGTATTAAAATAATGTTATAAGGTATCGTAATACTCTAAAACACATAACTTCAAATTTAACGGGTATTACAAGATTCATGGATTTTTCTCAAAGCTTTCTAAGGTTCATGCTTGAGTTCAAACCAACTATTTCCATCAATTCCAACAATCTAGCACTTAGAACAAGTTTTAGAAGTATTAAAGCACAAAAAGAATGGCTTGGAAGCAAAACCCATCTTCAACACACAAGATTTTCTCTCATCCCAAACATAGGGTTCACTATTCATGAAATGAAGGTGGAAGGAGAGAAATCTTACCTCAAACAAGGATGTTCCGGTGGTAGATCAAAGGACCCTAGAGTGGAGAGCAAGAGAAAACCCAAGAAGCAAGATTGTGTGTATGGAGAGCTGAAGACTGGCGTGGAAAGCTGCAAAGGGAGTGTGTGTGTGTGTGTGTTTTAAGTGTGTAAGTGTGTTTAAAGGGTGAATATTTGACCATACTACCCTTGGATCATAAAGGGGCAAGGACATGGGCTTAAGGGCAAAAGAAGACTCTCTTGAAAACAACTATGTTACACTTATAACCCACAACACACAATCATCAACAAGCAATTTCCACACATCAACACACTTATTTTCAGATTTACTCACTTTTCCTATTTGAATTTGAGCATCACATTTTCTCTTTTATTTCATTTTAGTCCCCCAAGGGGGCTCAACATATATCCAGCCTTTCCCACAACACAAATAAAACATCTTTCGCACATAAATGATACCTTCATATTTCCTCATTGTTAACATAACACATACTATTTTCCATTTCATTAAATAATCATTCATCATTAAAATTCAGTCTCATATCCATACACATGCAAACAAGTCAAAAAGCAACATGTACATGTACACAATTTCCACTGGTATTACAATCAGTACTCCTTTGGTTTTGAATGAAAAATTCAAAAAAGAAGTATAATTGGTTTTCTTCTTTATAGAAGTATAATTGGTTGTCATCTTTATTTAACAGCCACCAAACTTGATATTATGTTTGCTACAAGTCTACTATCCAAGTTCATGCAAGCTCCAAGTACATTGCATTTTAAAGCTGCAAAAATAATATTAAGGTATGTAAAAGGAGCAACAAATTTTGGAGTTTAGTTCAAGAAGACAAATGATACCCAGCTCATTGGTATACAGATAGTGATTGGGGTAGTTCTATTGATGACATGAAGAGTACATCAGGATGTGCCTTTGTCATAGTATCAAGTGTCATAAGTTGAAATTTAAAAAAGCAAGATGTTCTAGCTAATTTAACAGCTGAACCAAAGTATACAGTTGCCGCCACTTGTTAATCAAGCCATTTGGCTTAGAAAATTTCTTGAAGACTTGCATCAATGGTAAGATGAAGCAACTATAATCGTGTGTGACAACCAATCTACTCTTGGTATTGACAAGAATCCAATATTTCATAGCAAGACTAAGCAGTAAAGTAGAAAATGATAAAGAAATGAATTAGAAAATTTTTTGAAGACTTGCATAAAAGGCAAGATGAAGCAACTATAATTGTGTGTGATAATCAATCTGCTGTTGCTATTGCAAAGAATCCAGTATTTCATGGCAGGACTAAGCATTGAAGTAGAAAATGATAAAGAAGTGAAGTTTGTTCATTGTTGTTCAAAAGATCAAATTGCAGACATACTAATGAAGGCTTTACAAAGATCAGGATTTGAGATCCTAAGAAAGAAAATGAGCATTTTTAGCAAGTTTGTCAAGGAGGAGTATTGAATAATAGTGACAAACTAGTTTCTAGCCTCATGAAAGTCATCAACATAATCTTCCATATCCAATCTAACCAAATCTCATGCATTTATATTTTGGCATGCGTGTATTAAATTTGTAGCATGTGTGTATTTACGCTTTTGCATGCTCGTATAACTTTTGCGTCCCTTCCAAAGACTTTAACATCTCTTTGTTGGCTTCCCATGTGTACTGTGTTGCAATTTCAATGAAATGAAGCGTGTTTCTTCCGTAGTTGCCTTCCATCCTTTTGTTGTTATCTTCCAGAGAATGCGCACAGGCTTATCAATATGGAGACAAATGAAAGCAATCACAAGTGGACAAGGCCGCCTCTATTGCAGAATTTGACGACTTCTTTCCCTTTCCAATGCCTCTACCAAAAACAAGGCAAGCTCCATCAGTTTCGTCAAAATATGGTTACTATTTTGTATCTCCCAGTAGTTATAGAATAACCCCTCGCGAAGTGCAATACCAACTACAAAATTTGCAATAAAAATGAATGATCCAACAATACCTTGTAATGACCCTACGGAGCACAGACAATACTAAATCTACAATTTATTTTTCCTTTTTATACGCAGTAGAAATTTCAATTTTAAACTAATTGTTACCTGACATTGTCACCACTAAATTACACTAGTGGCTTTGACTTATATTTTTTAATATAGCTTGTTAAAAAAATTATTAGCATAAAGATAATATTTTTCTAACAATTTTGAATTTAGACATTTTATTTTGATAATCAGATGATAATAATTTTTATGAGAAATTTTATAAAAAGATCCATCTCATCAATAAATCTCTTGAAATCTGTATAAAATAATATTTTATCTATATATCCTAAATATAATATAATGATAAGAAGTCGAAATTTTTCAATAGATCAGTTCTCTAACAAAATTTTTTGAAATAAAATGAATATTTCATCAGAGGTACTTATTTATTTTTTGACAATATTCGTTTTTTTTTTGGGGTATGAAATACTATTTGTCACACCCAAAATGTGACCGGCCGGCGTTTTCTTTTCAAAAGAAATATGATATAAAATCAGCTTTCGAAATTGAAAACCAATTTTATTTGGAGCCGCCACCAAAATTTTATTTATTAGGAAAAAAAACTTTGGAAAAAACCTTAAAATTTGACGGTCTGCGATTAAAAAGAAACTGAGTTCGGGAGTTGAACCGCATAGGGAAGGTGTTAGGCACCCTATACGTTTAATTTAGAAAGCATACAATTATTTAACAGTCACCTCAAAATTACCCTTATAAACCACCAAAGAAAAAGATGAAAAAAGAACAAATAAAAATATACAAAGAAGGACTTGGCAAGGCGGTGCCTAGGGCCTACGTATCCAACCGTTGGGATCAAAGTCCACGTAGTTCGTAATTTTGAAGATATTTTTTTGGAGAAATATTTTTGGATTTTTAGAATATTTTTAGAGATTTCAACTCACGAGCATTGTTATACAATCGCGTCATGAGTATTACATGTAAAAATTATTTTTCACTTGCATTGTTATACAATCGCATAGTAAAATACTTTATTTAGTTTTTTTTTTGAAGGATTTAAAACTCAACGATTTTTTTTTAAAAAAAAAATTCTTCCCTACTTGCATTGTTATACAATCGCATTATAGGAATCCAACAGATATCTAGAGTTAGAGATAATGCTATTCCAAGGGAGTCAGTCATTTTTCAAATATTTGAGACTAAAATTATTTTCATCATTAAGATTTTTTTAAATTTTTTATTTTTTCCATTTTTTAAATACGAGAATGAATTAGATATACGCTCACATATGTACACGCATGTATATATACATATGTATGAATGAAAATCATATTCTCGGCGACTCTGTTCTCTCGTCAACCACCTTCATTATTCCTATCTCCCTTATCTTCGTCTTCTATGTTCTTTATTTCTTACCTATGTATCAGCCTTGCCAGACGCAGAAATTAAGAGAAATATCATATGAGAATAAAATCCAAAGAGTCTCAACTTACCTCAGTGTTGTTGCTCTGTTTTCAGAACCCAAAACAGAGGTGATATTCCTGTTAGCTCTATATTCACCGTGATCTGTTCCTGATTTATATCAAAACAGAGGGTATGCTGCCTTCAGATCTTTCTCTCTTCACAACTTGCTCTCCTTTCTCTTGTTTTTTGATACTCCTTTTTTTGGATTCAATCTCTTCTCCCCCTTCCTCCCTCACAGTAAATTCCATGCCTATTTATATTATAGCGAACATGACTGGTTGCTCCGGATTCTCAGGAGACGTGATTTTCGTGGCTATCTTTATGGAGTTTGGAAGGTAGTTACATTATCCATGTTGTGCTCTAGTGTACATCCTGATTCTCTTCTAATCTCTTTTTTCAATTAATTAATTAATTAATTAATTTAATGGGTTTATAATAAGAATTAAGATACCCCATACAAAATTCCTTTTTATTTCTATTTTTATGTTATTTTTATTTTATTTTAAGGGACAAAATTAGGTGTTTACAGTTGCCCCTCTTTACTCACTTTTTAAACTAGAGTATGGAAATGAAATTAAAATAATATAGTTTAAGGAGTGAGTAAAGATAAAGAACACTTAATTTTGTCAAAGGCATGGTAAAAGCGTGTTTGGTTGTTTCCGGGCTTTGAAAAGAATGGGTGTCGGTCGTCTCCGGGCTTTCAAAAGATAGGTGCCGGTTGTCTCCGAACTTTAAAAAATAGGTGCTGGTTGTCTCCAGGCTTTAAAAAGATGAGTGTCGGTCGTCTCCGGGCATTAAAAGATAGGTGCTGGTCGTCTCCAGGCTTTAAAAGATGGGTGCCGGTTGTCTCCGGGCTTTGAAAGGATGAGTGCCAGTCGTCTCTGGGCTTTTGAATGGATGAGTGCCAGTCGTCTCTGGGCTTTAAAAAGATGGGTGCCGGTCGTCTCCAGGCATTAAAAAAAATAGATGCCGGTTGTCTCTGGGCTTCAAAATGATGGGTGCCAGTCTTCTCTGGGCTTTGAAAAAAATGGGTGCCAGTCGTTTCTGGGCTTTAAAAGGTGGGTGCCGGTCGTCTCCGGGCTTTGAAATGATAGGTGCCAGGTTTCTTCGGGCTTTGAAATGGTGGTGCCAGTCACCTCTGGGCTTTAAAAAGGTGGGTGCCGGTCGTCTCCGGGCTTTGAAATGATAGGTGCTGGTTATCTCCGGGCTTTGAAATGGTGGTGCCAGTAGCCTCTGGTCCGGGCTTTGAAATGATAAGTGCCGATTGTCTCCGGGATTTGAAATGGTGGTGCCAGTCGCTTCTGGGCTTTAAAAGATGGGTGCCGGTCGTCTTCGGGCTTCTAAAAAATTGGGTGCCAGTCGTCTCTGGGCTTTGAAAAAATGAGTGCCAGTAGTCTCTGGGCTTTGAAGAGGTGAGTGTCGGTCATCTCCGGGCTTTGAAATGATAGGTTCCGCTCGTCTTCGGGCTTTGAAGAGATGAGTGCCAGTCGTCTCTGGGCTTTTAAAGGATGGGTGCCGGTCTTCTCCGGGCTTTGAAAAAATATGGCGATACTTGAACCACTATTAAACATGGCGATACTTGAACCAAAGTAATATTTTGGATTTGGATGCACCAAAGACTTTGGCGCGCCTAAGCTTGAAGCGTCGGAGTTAAATTGAAAAATGCATGACATGTAAGAACCCAGTTAAGAGATTTTACTTGTTTAGAAATGATTGCGCTTCCTTTGGAGAATTTCATCAAACCAGACCAGACCCCCTTCTTGTCTTCAAATCACTTGAAAGACTTCTTGTATTATGAATTGGTAACTTGCCCCAGGATTTGACATTTGTTTCTTTGACGGAGTTATCTGCTAACATGTTGATAAGGGGTGGATTTTCCTTTTCTGACATAAAGACTTCACGCAATGTCAAATTGCCCCAATACTCTTAGATTTCATGAGACATAATGCTTGTCACTCTAGGATTTCAACCAATAGACATGACTAGATATGTCCCATAAACCATAAATGGAGGCACTGCCCCAGTGTTGAGATATGTTATTTATTTTTGCATTCCTCAAGGAATGAGAAAAGTCTGCTTGCCAATGACTGATCTAGCTGGCAAATGATGGCACCTTGTTGAAAATGATGCTTAGGGACATTTGGGTCTTTTTGCCCCAGTTATGTAACTATGATGGTAGTCATCTTTATAGGATTAATCCAGATTTGTAAAATGTTCCTTTTAGTAACATCTTTCAAATCACATTCATCATAGATCTTGTGATCAAATCTTTTTGACGTCATTACTCAGCTTATTAGTGCTTGTTATGTCATCGATGAAACACATTTGTCTTGTTTAACTAAGTCGATGCACGTGGAACACTCAAAAATGATAAGGTATGAATTCAAAGAAAGAAATCTTGTGAATTTAAAAGAAATTGAGGAAAACTAATATGTAAACAATTGTTAATGGTTTCATAATGGCGAAACAAAGGTATGCAATGTGAAGATATGGGAAGATGCCCCACTTCAAAACTGAAATATTCCCTGCACAAATCTTTGATTAATGTGAACAAAAGGGATTTGGTCTAAGTCAAGTTGTTGCCCCAATTTCAAATTTACTTTCTTTTTATATCTCTTTTTTTTTTAAAGTATGTGCCCCAGTTTAAGCATATCAAACCTCAATGAGGACTTTAAATGCTTGTAACGTGGCCAAGGTAAATTAGCTTTTGAATTAAAAAGATATTAAGCTGAAGATTAACATGCCCCTATCCCACTTCTTCACTTCTATCTTCTCTCCTAGAATCTTATGCCAAAAATTCTTTGAACAAGAGAGAGTACTTATGGGTTGTAACGTGGCTTAATAGGGGAGGAATGATGGCTTCAGAAGGAAAGGTATAAAGGCCCAAATTTCATGTTGGGTTACAATGAGAATTATGTCCTTGAAGTGTTGTGTAGTCTTGGCGACATTCACTTAGCTCTTTGTTTTTAACTAAGCTCCCACTTTGAGGGTTTATAGCTTATTTTTATTAAGATGAACACTCTTCCCTTAACAATTTTCATAGCTAGAGATGAATTTTGTAGTTTTTCTCTCCTTTTTTGGATCTTCTTCGATTTTGTGCCTTTGGCTTTTCTTTCATCTCTTCTCTTTAGAAATTTTTTTTTTGCCTCTTTTTCTGATCCTCAAGATAGATCATCTAGATGCCAAAACTACTTCTCATTTTTTAATACTCATTGTTTCCCAGGCTTGATACATCATGGGTGATTTGAAGGGAATCATAGGCACAAACGGGATAACAACGGTTAATTAGTGTATGGGTAGTGAAAGAATTAGACCTCTCTTGCTTTATTAATTTTTGGCATAAAAACATGTTAAAACTACCCCACCCTAGTATTTATGGTAAATAAATGAAATGAACTCTACTTCTAGCTCAAATGGGGTGACTAGGGATAATCTCCTCTTTTGTCTAGGAAAACAATGAATGCCTCATATCATTGACTCAATTTGCTCATGGGACACACCCTTAATGAACTTTGAATTAGCTTTGGGGTCTTATATTCGCATTATCCTTAGATTTTGTTTGTGTTCACAAAGTTAAGATTTTCCAAGAAATATCACATGAAAAAAAAATGAACAAAAATAGAGAAAGGAAACGAATAGACAAGCATAAGGGAACGAAAATGATGATTTTTTACTGTCGGAATAAAAGGATTAATATAATGGAAGTGAGATAATTGCATATTGCCCTAGTTAAACAAGACATGAAAATATAAAGTCCTTTCAAAATTTTAAATAACAAGCACTAAATAAGATGATAAATAACACCAAAGATTTAACTATGTTGTTGTTCATAGCCTATGATTAAAGATGCATCAATCACTTTCTGGTCTTGCTTTTAATTGGATATGGTTGGAGTCGATCAAATCCAGTACATTTCTTTTAAATGTAGTACAATTCTCAATCGAATGTCCAACAGCTCCCATGTGAAAGTCGCATGTAGCAGTCGGATCATACCATGCTGGATATGGAGGATTCACCACTTTAGCAGGTCGAGGCCCCAGGAGCTGAGCGATCAAAAGACTTTTGTATAGCTCAGCATTTGTTGTGCCAAAGTTTGGCCATGGGCGACTATGTAAACCCTTTTGTCCTCCCCTTTGGGTGTGTTTATTTGGCTCTAGTTGACTTTGGCCATGACTATTAGCTCGATAAGAATATGATTGTTGCTGGGGGTAGGATCTTATTGGCTGTACATAACTCACCTCTTCTTCCTTTTTCCTTGCAGGTTGCCCCTTCTTTGAGCTACTTTCTTCTTGGGAACTTGAGAGTTTCCCTTCACGAATATCAGCGTCGATTCTTCCCCCAATCTCAATCAAGTCTGCAAAGTCGGTGACATACGTTCCAAGCATAGTTCTATAGAAAGGATCTGGTAAGGTACGGATGAAGTAAGAATAAAATTCGGACTGGATTAATGGAGGTTGCACTTGTGATGCCATTACTCTCCATCTTTGGGCATATTCTTTGAATGTTTCAGAATTTTTCTTTGTCATTGCCTTCAATTGCTCTCTAGTCGGAGCTGTCTGTAGATTAAACTTATATTGCCTCATGAATAAGTCCGCCAGGTCCTTCCATTTTTGGATTTTTGAGTGGTCTAGCTGCATAAACCACAACAATGCAGCTCCAATTAAGCTTTCAGGGAAAAAATTAATTAAGAACCTCTCGTTACGGGACCATACGCACATTTTGGTGCAATATGACTTCAAGTGGTAAACCGGGTTACCAGTACCATCATATTTGGAGAATTCTGGCATCTTGAACTCTTTCGAAATCTTTATCTCAGGAGTTAGACACAATTCATCCAACTCTAATGACCCCCAAGACACTGGCCCTTGCAAGGCGCACAATTGGTCTTTGACTTCTCCAATTTCCTCTTTAAGATTTCTATCTTCTTTCTCAATCCTTAAGGCTGGAATCTGGAGCGTGTAAACAAGATCGTCACCAGGATGTCCCTGCGTGGCATCTTCCCCTATGTTCTTATTAGTATTGTCGGGTGTATTCGCTGTTTGCGTGTGGGGGTTTTTCCCTTTATCTGCTGTTGGGGTGACTGTTATCTCGTTCGCTTTTGCCTTAGGATTAACATATGCTGGCATGGGATTGTCAGTCTCAGCTTGAGTTTCAATAGCGACAGGTATTGAAGAGAGAGAAAATGCACCCGCTTGCTTTCCTCTCACTTCTTCTGTTAATGTTAAGATCATTTCAGTCATTTGAGCAAATTGCCTTTCCAAGGCCTCAAGGCGCACGGTGGAGTCATTTTCCATTCTTTGATTGTCTCCTGATTGGCCTTCCATTGTCTTACTTCGTGAGCGAGTGTTATATACATGAGTTGATGGTAGGGTCTGGTTGGACGATTTTCTTTTAGAAGGAGCAATGGTGAGGCTTTATTATTTCTCTCTGAAGAGAAAGATCAAAAATTAGCCTTTTGAAAATGATTTAATCAAGTTATTAAGTCTTTTCCTATTTTTGAAAGGATGTTGGAACACGGATATTTTTAAAATATTTACTTCCTCTACGATGACTCTGCATAATGTGACTCTCGTGCTCTTTGTGAGCTTTCATGAGTTTTTGAGAAAAATGGTTGTTGAGAAAAAAAGGAATTTATTTTTACTCGTGTTTCAAACAATTAAGTGAAAGCAACAAAGGAAATAGAACTCTCTTATTAAAAGGAAAAAGAAAAGATATTACATATTATTCAAAAAAAAATGAGGAAAAGGAGTGAAAAATTATTGAACAGAGTTAGAAAAGGGGGAAAGACCGTTGTTTTTTGAAAACTATTTTATTAGGAAAAAAATAGAAATAGTTGAAATAAAAGTAGAAGTTAAAAAAAATAAAATAAAAGATAATGATATACAAAATTGGGAAATGATAAAGGGTGCTTCCCCTATGCCTTACTTAAAGATTCTTATGCATCAGTCTTCTAGGCCAATTAAGAGTGCACATGTTTCAGGATGGATCTACAAGCCTATGGATTTAAAGGTCCTCAGACTGCCCCCATAGTCGAAACTCATGGAGATCTCCAATTGTCAGCATTGAGAACGTAAGAGTTACACTCTCTATGAATTCTATACTGACAAAAAAGGTACAGTCTGAGCAGAAGCTTTCGTGATCCCCGCAAGGGATAGACCCTCTGCGACATCACTAGACTTCCTGCTATCTTATGGTTGCGCTCAGCCCAAATATAGAGCCAGTGTGTGCGATGGACGTGTTAATACATAATATGTGAGGGGAGTGAAGTAAATATATATAAAACAAAAAATAAAATAAAATATAAGCGTAATTAAAATAAATAAAATAAAATAAATCTTAATTAGAATAAATAAATTAAAAAAAAGGAATAAAAAATGTACAAGTAAATATATACAAGACAAAATAAAATAAAATAAAATAAAATAAAAATAAAATATAAGGGTAATTAAGATGACTATCAAACTTAATTGCACACTTAATAAATCAATATCAACTCTCGAATTGTCCCCAGTGGAATCGCCAAACTGTCACACCCGAAATGTGACCGGCCGGCGTTTTCTTTTCAAAAGAAATATGATATAAAATCAGCTTTCGAAATTGAAAACCAATTTTATTTGGAGCCGCCACCAAAATTTTATTTATTAGGAAAAAAAACTTTGGAAAAAACCTTAAAATTTGACGGTCTGCGATTAAAAAGAAACTGAGTTCGGGAGTTGAACCGCATAGGGAAGGTGTTAGGCACCCTATACGTTTAATTTAGAAAGCATACAATTATTTAACAGTCACCTCAAAATTACCCTTATAAACCACCAAAGAAAAAGATGAAAAAAGAACAAATAAAAATATACAAAGACGGACTTGGCTAGGCGGTGCCTAGGGCCTACGTACCCAACCGTTGGGATCAAAGTCCAAGTAGTTCGTAATTTTGAAGATATTTTTTTGGAGAAATATTTTTGGATTTTTAGAATATTTTTAGAGATTTCAACTCACGAGCATTGTTATACAATCGCGTCATGAGTATTACATGTAAAAATTATTTTCCACTTGCATTGTTATACAATTGCATAGTAAAATACTTTATTTAGTTTTTTTTTTGAAGGATTTAAAACTCAACGATTTTTTTTTAAAAAAAAAATTCTTCCCTACTTGCATTGTTATACAATCGCATTATAGGAATCCAACAGATATCTAGAGTTAGAGATAATGTTATTCCAAGGGAGTCAGTCATTTTTCAAATATTTGAGACTAAAATTATTTTCATCATTAAGATTTTTTTAAATTTTTTATTTTTTCCATTTTTTAAATACGAGAATGAATTAGATATACGCTCACATATGTACACGCATGTATATATACATATGTATGAATGAAAATCATATTCTAGGCGACTCTGTTCTCTCGTCAACCACATTCATTATTCCTATCTCCCTTCTCTTCGTCTTCTATGTTCTTTATTTCTTACCTATGTATCAGCCTTGCCAGACGCAGAAATTAAGAGAAATATCATATGAGAATAAAATCCAAAGAGTCTCAACTTACCTCAGTGCTGTTGCTCTGTTTTCAGAACCCAAAACAGAGGTGATATTCCTGTTAGCTCTATATTCACCGTGATCTGTTCCTGATTTATATCAAAACAGAGGGTATGCTGCCTTCAGATCTTTCTCTCTTCACAACTTGCTCTCCTTTCTCTTGTTTTTTGATACTCCTTTTTTTGGATTCAATCTCTTCTCCCTCTTCCTCCCTCACAGTAAATTCCATGCCTATTTATATTATAGCGAACATGACTGGTTGCTCCGGATTCTCAGGAGACGTGATTTTTGTGGCTATCTTTATGGAGTTTGGAAGGTAGTTACATTATCCATGTTGTGCTCTAGTGTACATCCTGATTCTCTTCTAATCTCTTTTTTCAATTAATTAATTAATTAATTTAATGGGTTTATAATAAGAATTAAGATACCCCATACAAAATTCCTTTTTATTTCTATTTTTATGTTATTTTTATTTCATTTTAAGGGACAAAATTAGGTGTTTACACTATTGATTTGTTATGAAAGTGGAAAGATGAAGAAATGCGTCTGGGCTGCTAGCTGCTTGTCTTGGGTGTCTGAGTCTTAACGCTAGAATGACCAAAAGTATCAAAAAATTGCCAATCACTTAAAAAAAGCCTGCAAATCCATCACCAGTTTCCAAGTTCTGCCCTTCCATCTACCCTCTAGATCATTGACCAAAAAAAAATCATTTTTTCCAGTTCCTAGCACAACCCAATCTAGAGAGAGAGAGAGAGAGAGAGAGAGAGAAAGAAGACATCGGATTACTCAATTGATTAATGAAGAGACAAATTGACTGTAAGGGTTTTCCATGATTATCGTGGGAAAGTGGGGCATCCATCCTTGGTTTCGTAACAGTTATGTACAACAGTTATTAGTTGAGCCAACATCCGAAGAAACCTCACTAAACGTCTGGTGAAGGAGGGCAACAGTGTCCAAAATCCAGAAAGATCTTTTTCAACAAGTATACATTTGATTTATGATATATATATATATATCAACAAATACCTCAGAAGAGGCTAGACAGAAAATTAAGGTAAAGCAGCCTATTTCCGTGCAACAATAAGGTCTGGATCTACTTTTCTGGAAGCCTCCCAAAGTCGATGCTCAATTCCTAATTTCCTAAGCTCCACAAGTCCTTGCTCAACTGAAATATAAAAACCACAAAAGTAACTGAATACACATTCTTATCTCGATAACACTGCGAGAATTATTCTTACTGTAATCATCATCAAAGCAAAATAAAAACGAAGCATCATCTGTTGTAATTTTTATAAGACTAGCATTCTCTTCAAGATATTTACCCAAGTGCACAAAATTCCAAGATGTGAGCTAATTAACATGCCTGCGGTAAATGGGTATGGAAAACAAAAGGCAGGGAGCTAGGACAAAGAACAAGTACATTGTGTTTTAGCACACGGTAAATGGCTGGGCTCTCAATAACAAAGGGACAACTCTCCCCTTCCCTGTCCTTGCCCACCGTTCAAATGAGACTCCCCATGCATCTAACAAGGAGAATCAGACAACTAAATCTATTGCACAACTAAAGGGGTCGAATACGAATTTTCTTTTTCTCCCTAGACAACGGACAGAAATACTGGATTGAGACAGGCCTGTGAAGTAATACAATGTGACTAATTGTTATTTAAATGTTAGAAATAGATACTACCATCAGCAGCATCATGTGAAGTAGGTGAATGCCCACTGCGACCAATCCAAAACTGAAGACGTTCTTTAGCAATGTGCTCCTCTATGCCATGAGCCTTGGCTCTTCTCCAAAAATATGTTAGCCAAGCCTGTCCAAGTGCAGTAAGTTCAATCAGCAGGTATAAAGTTGAATACTATAAACCATGAATATTTGTGGTCAAACAGAGAAAGAAATGGGAGAGAAATCATCAAGGTGACATATCATAATTCCCAATTAGTAGCAAGCACACCACTACTATAAATGAGAAGTTAGAGAAGAGATGCCAGAGTGGGGGTACACAGTATACATAGAAGCACTAAAGGCTACAGAGGTTTATACAGAAGTTATAATATTAGTTTCAAAGAACATGCAATCCACAGAAGCAGGCAACTCACATACGCATAACAGACATTAAAAGGAACTTTTAATGAAAGAGCATTGATAGTTCAATAATAATGGAATACCTCCTTGAAAAGAACATCCTCGGACTCCTCTGGACTCAGTTCTGCACAAAAACAATAAAATATTTAGCTTGTAGCTTTAAGTTTTTATTTTTGGATAGAACAAGAAGTATTATTACAAAGAAGAGAAAGATACAAAAAAAAAAAAGGGAGAACAAGAGATCCTCCTAATTAAAAACAACTGAAACAAAATAAACTCCTCTCAAAGACCCAAAAACAAGGCTTATACAACAAAGCCCTCCAATCCCTATAAACATATGAAAAAGGCACCCCCTTAAACATCCCATTAGCTGAAACCCAAAGGGAAGCAATAAAGTGAATATGTTCCCATAACAAGTGCGGAGGCAAAGAACACTCATTAAAAACTCTGACATTTCTTTCCATCCAAATACACCACACAATCGGCACTTTGTTACTGAGGTCGGGGCAAGAAGGGGATTATAAACAGCTATTTCAGCACTTTGTAACTGAGGTCGGGGCAACTAACCAAAGGCCTCCATAAACTTGGGATCAGCTGGTGATTTAATATCTGGCAAAGTTGAAAAGCATATAGAATGTTGTTAGAACATATCACTCACAGATTTTAATTTGTAATTGTAACAGAAAACTGGCTTATATATGAAAGCCAAAAGTACTTTAATCCATGACCAATTACTTTTATAATGTGTCCCATACATGTATTTGTAAGAGGGTAAATTTGGCAGAAAGCAAATTTCCAGTTCGATGTAGTCAACGTAAACTAAGACAAGAATAAAATACAATCTCCAAAAGGTTTGTTCATATCTTGATGAAAATAATTATTAGGATTGACTGTAATATATCAATTGATCTAAAAATGATATCAAGAATTGTAACTAAAGCAATTTGGTGCAAAAATTATTATTTTACATTATGCATACCTGAAATGGATTGTCGAGCAGAACTCGGACGCCGCTGTTGAGCTAATGCAAGCACAATTGCATCCTCAACCTTTGAAAAAAAAAAAATACAGCAAAAGGAATATAAAAATAAACAGAAAAAACGTTCTGGTTGCATATAGTGACCCTTTACAGGGAAAGATATCATCTCTGCAGCCCATATGATGACATTTACGCAAGATCAACAGAACTTAACAAAATGGCCGAGTCATGGAAGCATGCTACATATTAAAAAAATCATGATTTTAACAAGACCAGTGATAATTCCGAAGAACCTTTAAGGAAGCAAGCTCCTTCAGCCCCATTTCAACTGAAAGCATACTTTCAATATTTCCTTCTCCAGTAAGATCATTCAAGTCCTCAACAAGTTTGCTCCTCTTCTCAGATGCATCATCACCTGCTTAAAAATCATAACAATTATGTCAGGAAAAAAAAAAAGGTCTATTAATAGTGGAAAATACCATTGACAAAGGAAAATAACATAAAGCAAAAACGTCCTGCCGTGCAGGCAAACTAATATGAACTGTAAAGTAAAAAATCTCTATTTCATGCCTTTCTCCCAGCATTCCTCCTTAGCCTTCTGTCCCGCAGAAACAACCACCTCAAATGGAAGAGGGGCTAAGGACGACCAATGTTCATACTTTGAAACTGCAATATCTGCACAGATGCCTAGAAACCATGGCAAAATTACAAAATACAGATTGCAGTAAGCAAGCAATGAAATTATCCATTTGAGAAAAACCAAACAAACTCAAACTAGATATGCCCACCAAACAATAATCTAAAGACCACCAAACATAAAGTCCAAGTGAACTTCAACTAAACCACACTAGCATGTGAGCTAAACCATGCACATGTTATTGATCCCAATATGACAAAGTATACCATAAATCTATGAATGTTCACCAATAATTTGACCTTTCTCATGTTACTAGTCCCAAAATACAATTATACATACATAAAAATATACATTAACAATAAGAGCATAGCCATAATATAGTTATACATGCCTACAAAAAAGCATAAATAATACACATACTGACAAATAAAAGATCTGAAAGCATACTCAAGTTCTGCCAAGGTGATCAATATATGGAACAATTGATATTTTAATAACTTGTTGGTCAAGAATGAGGTGCCTCTGATCTGTCCCAAAAAGAAAAAAAAAATGAAGATAAAACACAAACTTAGCTTACCATATTTAACAGCCAAACCCCAATAACGTGCAAGCCAGCACCTCTTAAGAACAACTTCTTCCTGAAAAGATGATATTCATATAACAAATTTCCAATTAACTAACAATTGAGTGCTGCAATTTAGAAACACAAACCATTTCTTTCTGAGTTAAAATCATTCTTTGAGTCATTGATCGAAGAGCGTTCACTTCAGATTCAGCTCCTTGTAACTGACTAACTGCAGCTGCAGCCTCAACTTTTGCATTCTGGATGAGGGGAAAAATAAGTATACATGGCGCCAATAGAGAAATAGTTCTGAGAAAGTCATCAGTTGAGGATATAATAAAATGGTAAATTTACCTCAACTTCAATCTGTAGAGATGCTATTTCCTTATCAACTCCATCCTTGGAGCCTTTTGCATTTTTTAGTGCAGCCTGTAGAATATAAGTATTCTTAAAGGCATTTTCTATGAGCGACTATACAAAAACAGCACATACTATTCACTAGCTGAATAATAGTTCATCCTCTTCATAGTAACTATAAATTATATATGATTAATTTGTACAATCAATAGTTATTTAAACTTTAGAATTTTCCATCATTACCTCTCTTTGACGCAATGCTGCTTCCTTCCTGCAATTCAGTTACATGGGATGTCATCATACTTACGACTAAGTAAAGGAAAATTAATTCATTGGCAAATGTTTTAACTTCAACTCACCTGCTCAGGAGTTTAGCTTCCAAAGACACACCTTCTCCAAGGGTAGCAACCTGCAGACTCGAGACAAAGGAAGATTAGACATTTTGTATGCAGCAAATGTGAAATGTCTTCCATAAGTGTGCATAAGCAAACATAAACATCTAAGTCATTTAGGGCACTTAAAGATCCTTGTAGAAGTTAAAACTCAGTAACATTAGGTTTAGAATAAACTCTTCTGGCATGATAAGTTTGAACAGTCAAAAGGCAGTCCAGACTTTATCCACTCTAGGCAGGTTAAATGCCACAAAATAAAGACTCATAAAAATAATGAGAAAACTTTGTACACAGAAATGTGAAGCTTGAAAATTACAAACTCCTGTACTGTATTTGAGTTAGACATGAATAAGCACACAATCATCCAGAAGACCATGAAACTCTGTTTATCAGTTAGCATATATCATGAAAGACATAAGCAAGTACCTGCTTCTCAAGCTCCCTCACTCTGGCCTCTGCCTCTTCACATTTCTCGTCCTCAAGTCTGAGCTGTACATTATAGACATACTTTAATACAGTAATACTTATAACTGATCTTTTGTATAATTCACTAATTATCATTAGAAGATGACTAAAATAAATATATCACCTTCTCAAGAATACTCTCATTCTCTTCTTGTAGCATATCAAGCTGCAGAGAGAACAGTGATTAGTTTTAAGACACAATTTACAAGTGCAGAATAGCATATATATAGTCCTCAACTACTATCATATTCAATTGCCATTCATAAAAGATTTGGTATGACCTACTAACATACCTCATCACACCGCAGAAAGAACAATGATTAGCTTTAAGACAAAATTTACAGGTACAGAATAACATATATATAGTCCTCAATTACTATCATATTCAATCGCCTTTCATAAAAGATTTGGTATCACCTACTAACATACCTCGTCACGAAGAGCAGAAGCCTCACGCTCATCTCCTGACTCTTTTGGTTCAACTAGTCCAGTATCAAATCCAAATCTGCAAAGCACCCCTATTAATAATCTTCAGTAACATATTGCAACACATGCATATATGTCTCTGTGTGTGTGTGAGCGTGTGTGCGTCATATTCTTAGAATGGATCAGACATGACTCACATTTTACACAAAAAAAACCCATAATATTGAGCACCAATATCTAAAATTAGTTATATGGCTTTTGCACCTAATGGATCCATGAGTTTTAAAATCAGAGAAGTAAACATTAACTTCTATAACACCTCTAGATAATATACTCATTTAGGAGACCTCAAAAAGCCAAAACAATCTACCGAAAACTCAGGGAACAAAGAAAAATCCAGAAAGTAAGTTGTTGGTAGTGTTCTGTTATGTTCTGAACTAATACTGTTATGGTATTATCTAGTATTAGACCTACTTTCTTAAGACTCCACTATTTGGTTTGTCATATATTAAGAATATGAGTCCAGAGCATTTAATAAACAGTGTCTGTTTGTCTTTTGGAACCACTAATACATAGAACGTAAGAAGCTAGAATCACACTTTAAGTTCTCAAGTAGGAGAAGCTGGTCCAACATTTGCAGAGCCCTGATAGCACCGGTGACTTAACAGACAGAGGCAGCCTCTCCAAAATTTGACAACCTTCAATGTCACTTGTGCTTTCACTTTGGAACAAAGAGATGGATTCACTACCCTATGAAGGTTATAAATATATAGGCAGAAGTCAATCCACTGAATTTTTTTTGAAATAGCTGATGAAGAAAAAATAATTATTTATTGACACTAATTAATATATGGCTTATGGGTCTTCTAGTCGGTGTTCCCAAAACCTTATTTATTAATAATTTTCTACTACTTCATTTATTTTTTAAAATACAAAAAAATATTTTTTATTTCAAAATAAATTAAAGAAGTGCATGCCAATCCCTAGCCATTACTTATTATTAAGGGATATGACAGCTTACCTTTTATCTTTCGGCTTATTAAGAGAGGGCTCTGTTGGTGGAACTGGAACTGGAGCTGGAGCCCTTGCCTGTGCTCTACTAGGTGGCACCATGGGAGCTGGACGAACAGACATTGAAGGTCTTCCAGCGGAGGCTGATCGTGCTGATGGTATTTCTTCTACAAAGTTCCGAGCTAACTAATTAACAGAAAAAACAATTAGCAATAAACTGTCAAGCCAGCAATCCCAGAAGAATGAAAATATATGATTACTATGTAGTATGTACTGCAAGCATTGTTTTTCAGATTTAACGACAAAACCTAATAGAAGACTTAACAATGCACGTATTAACATATGACAACTGATTCATGTAAGCAGAATACTCCAGTCGTGCAATGGTCAACTTAAGTGCCACATTTCTACTTACGACTCTTGGAGAGACCTTCCCAAGGCCACGGAAACTTTTTGAAAGATAAATTAAAAACAAGAACATGTTCTCTGGCAGTAAATAGTGGATTATATCTTCGACCAAGTAAGACATCTGATAAGCAAGGCATTCTTCACATGAATAAGCATTAAGTTACATGGCATGTAAACGAGTAAATAAGATCTGAAACTGGCAGACACGAAATCCGAACATGGCAGCTAATAACCCCACAAATCAGGAAATACAATGTAGTTGAAGATTCACTGAATTGAAGCTGCATCGCAACTTAAAAGAATAATGAGAGTGGTTGGGAAGAGGTCAGGGTGATCTTGTTGCAAACCAACAGAATTATTTATAGCAGAGCAAAAGAAGAAAAGCAAAAGGAAAACAGAAGAATAAAGAAGCAAATGTGGAAGAGAAAGATTACCGCAGGAGACGGAGATCTGTTAGTTGTGGGAGAAGGAACAAAGTTTTTAGTAGTCCTTGAAAGAGACAAGGGAGGAGGAGCGGTGTAGCGAAATCCCAAATCGTAATCGTCGTCTTCGTCATCGTCAGGTGTCTGGGAAGCCATGACCTGAGCAAGGCGCTGAGCGGCAGCTTTGGCAGCAACATTCTGGGTCCTCTTGATGTTGGAGATCCCAGAGACGGAAGAAGAGCGAGCATGGCCATTACGTGCAGGCGAAGTGATGCCTGATTCACTACTCCAATGGCGGATAGAAAGGGGGCTCTGGGTTCGTTGCCGATCCATACGGCTCCAAATGCTGGGGAATTACCTAGATCTCTGCGTCACACCCACAGCTTCACCAATTAACCCAATCTTGGGAGCGTAGTGATACTGGCTGTGGCTGTGGCTGTGGCTGTGGCTGTAGCACTCCTCTGCTCTCTGTTTCGGCTGTGCTTTATCGATACTTGAATTCTATTTATTACTTGCTTACTTGCTTTTCTTGCATCCGTCGTCAAGTAACTCAGCTCAGCTCAGCTCAGCTCAACTCCTACTTCTACTTACTTTTCACTACTATTTGACGGTGTGGGAGGTATTTTCCGTATTGTTCTCTAAAGTATTAAAATTTTCAATTAAATTTAAGAGACACTTGTACGTGCGGTGGAACCACGTATGTATTGTATACTCATCGCAACACATCAAATCTTAACCCTGTGCACCCTACGTTGGTAGTGTCATGTGATTACTTGAAAAAAATCACGTCTCTTGTTCTAGTAGACTGATATCTTATCCTGATATTGCAATAATTTATATCATATTATTTAAGATATTAAAAGAATTTAAAATACCTATTACACATTAAATTGTAATGACAGTATAAATTTGAATCAGTTATAAACAATAACTATCAAATATATAATAATGTTTTGTTCAATATATTGTATATTATATTACTTGTATTTATTGATCATTTAAAATTGAACAATTTTTTAAAAGTAATGAATTATTTATTATATTTTAAAAATATTATTAGATTAAATGGCAAACAAAATTCATGATACGATCACTACAGGAGCTTTCATATTGAGTAGTTATGCAAGAATAGCAAATAATAAAAATGGAAGGAGGAAATAATGGTAATGGTAAAATAGTAAATAATGTGTATGATTTATAAGAAGCCATATGTCACAGTGGGGAGAAAGGGAATTAAATGGATGGAGGCGGAGGTGAGGCAGAGGCTGAGGTTGAGGCTGAGGCGGCGTCCTTGGCATTGGAGTGAACGTGAATGTGAATGGGTCGAGCAGGTAAGAAAGTGTTGTTCAATTGCCTGTGCTGATCCATAAGCGAATTGAGGCGGGAGCAGAAATGCCGACTGGCTTCTCTGTGGTGGTTGTTAGTCCTCATCAACTCACCCTGCCGATACAGACTCTCCTCGGTTAGTTTCAACACCCTTAACCTTAACCCCCCATCATCATTCCTTCCCTCCACCTTCTTCTCCCTTCCATTACCACTTGGCTTGACCTCATAACCCACCTGGGACCTTCCCTTAACAGTAACACAAGAACCAGCATGCCAGTTCTCTACACTTTCACTTGAGAGTTGCTTGTACCTTTGAGCCAGGGACTCATACGATCTGTGCAACTCTTGTAGGGTGCCTACCAGCTCGGGTCTCCTCCTGTAGAACATTTTGACTCTTCTGCCCAAGGATTCTCCATCATTTTGATCGATAATGCTTACCATCACTTTAGTCTTCTCGTCAAGATCTGCTCATCGTTGTACACATCAATTACAAACAAGTTTTCCATCTTTAGTACGTAAACGACTAGGAGTCAATATGAAGAAAGTCAGAGTGCAATAGATGTTCGAAGCGGTTGGGACAGAAATCACGACACAAACCAACCCACATATAATCACAAACAAGCATCAAAAAGTGCGAGGTAATTCATTCAAAGATTGAGATTGGGAATAAAATAAAAAGACTAGTTGGAACTTGGAAGGCAACGACCTGAGAGAGTGGCTTGAAGCCAGGGTGATTGAGGAGGACCATTATGGCTATCCCGCCACCATGAAAATGAAGCAACCGTGTCCTCATTGTTTGCATCCTTCATTCTATACTCACTCGAGTTTTACCTGGGTGTCTCGCCCCATCAATCACTTGTGTCTTTATTTATGTCTTTCCTATTTCTTCAGTACCAACAAACATCACTTTAATTTGCTCATCTCATTTCCCAATCTTGAGACGAACCATTATTTTCTAATTTCAAATCTGCTCATTCTTCAGTCATAAGTGTCTTTATTTATGTCTTTCTTATTCCTTCAGTACCAACAAACATCACTTTAATTTGCTCATCTCATTTCCCAATCTTGAGACGAACCATTATTTTCTAATTTCAAATCTGCTCATTCTTCAGTCATAAGCATCCATTACTCGTCACCTGCCTAAGACTGAGAGCTTACGTTTCCCAAAAAGAAAAGCCATCTTTTTTCCCACTGCATCGTAATGTATTGACCTCATCATCTCCTAAGTTCGGGTACTCCACAGTTTCACCCCAAACATATTGCTGCACTCCAGCTTATAACATCTTCTTCCCCTCAACAAATTCTTTATCAATATCCTGCTTAATATTACCATTGAAACTCTTTATAGCCCTTTTTAGCCACAATTTTATAATGCGATATTTTGGTCAACGAAGATGAATGTGATTGCTTCCATTATAAGTCACATAGAGAATGATTTTTCTTACAAGTTACGTATTATGACCTCATGATAAGTACCGGGCAACAACAGTGAGAAATCATTATTAGCCAATGATAGAATTCATGTGATAATCTTTCCGGTCTTGTCACCTAGGGATAGCAAATGGTAATCTGTATGCTTTGATCCTTGTCCCGTGGATCCATCTTAGCGATTTAAATCCTTTCATATTCAATTAATCACTGATATTACAAATATATTAGCAGTAGCTATTTGATTTATTTTTCGAGCAATAGTTTTGGAGCATAGATTAAAAAATTGGAGGAATTACCCACCCTAGCATTAAAACCGCCACGTAAGAGGGAGAGCCCAGCACAAAGACGTGTCTGGGTCGGGATGGTTCATTGGTCCTCACAAAACAACCGGCGTGAGAATGGTAGAACACATGAAACTATTTAATACAATATGAAACGAAATGTCAGTAAAAATGCGAGCAGTTAGGCTCCCCTCTTCCCCATGGAAAAAGATTCAGACTGAAAACACCGCTCATTAGTATTTAGCAGAGAGAGGATATAAATGCCATTTCTGTGGTCCTTTCTTGGCACTGCACTCGTATCTTTCTATTTTTATTGTCGGGCACAGGTTCTTGTGGGTGACTCCGGCATTGTTTATTGCCAAACACTGACTGACATCACAAGTAAAATGCCCTTTTCAACCATCTCTTTTTCTCCCATCTAGAATTAGAACGTATAATCCAAGGCACTCTAAACAGATTCACAATGTGCAAATGGATCAATTATTCATATCCATTTTCTTTGGGCTAAGGCAGCAGGCTTCACTTCCAATTTCAAACAACCCGAATGGGGTGATTCAATTATCACCAAGGTGAAGTTCAACCTAAAGGTTAGGTTTGGTTAGTATATCCTCTCGTTAATGTTTGACGCCCAACAAATTCGGGACGCATCCTTCCCAAAGAGATGGGAGTTCTTGGTATTTTCACAAGTCACCAGTCAACTCATAATTTTGGTCCCTTAAAACAACCAGCTGACGGGGCGGCACAGAATCCTCCATCAATTCCTCGGCAAACTGAGCGGTCATCACAAGCAAATTTGCACTTGCAATCTCCTATCACTATGGGCAGGCATCATGAATCAAAATTGCTCTTGCCCACTCCACCCAGCCAACTTCTCATCTGATGGTTTCACACCCAAAAGTCAATCTAATTCTTGATTTATGTTCCACATATTTTAGATTACAAAAGATAATTACTTCGTTGAATTTTATGGTTTAATGGCAAAATCTTGCTCGTTAGCCCTCCTATAAAGCAAAGCTGATGCTTCCACCCTGTTTTTAATAAGGGATAAATAAGAGAAGCAACACACGTCACACTCATTAATAAACAAGATACAGAAACTGGGAGAGCGGGTAAGCATAAATACGATTATATGAGAGATCCTTACCAGCCAGGATGAACAACAAATTTTCCGCTGGAAAGAGCCCAGTTCACCTGCTCAAGACACAGGAGACACGAGGGAAATTGTGCTCGTTAGACTTCAGAACCATTAAACATGCAACCCAGACAGTCCCAACTACTCCCACAGAAATGAAGACTTCACACCATGTTTGATCTTAGTGGCGACAAGACACTTAGTGGGGACAAGGAAGACAATGGGGGAGTTGGGGAATTGGACAAATTATCTCACATTTCTTGACTAGGAAGGGAAAAAAAGAAATTCACTATCTCCAGACACCAATCATATAGTTCAAACTAAAAGGGAAGAATGCACATATGAAATTTGATATGCCGTAATGCGAGCAAGACAGGAAAGTACGATAAAGGCAGATGGATTCACTTGGTATCCCCCTCATTTCTGCAGGTTTATATCAAACTAAATCATGGATAAGAGAGCTTTTGTTTTTCCACTCAATCCCTTTAAACCAAGCATGCATTGAGTATTATTTATCCTTTTTTCCCATCAGCAATGTCTATTCTATTATCATCACTTATTGTATTATTTCAAGCCTCTCTAAAATTTATATATGTTTAATACAAGTACAGAATAATACATACACGCACACCATCCCATAAGACCACGGCAGCTTACTATACCTTGTCAGTGCCAAGGGAATTTGCAACTACATGGGTAACCTGGTCATCAATCTGGTTAGTGCAAACAGCACCAAATTGTTCAGCTGTCTGCCACAATGGATGTAGATGAGGATTTGCTTCACCAACAGGAAAAACTCTACTAAAAACTATGCGACAACCAGCCAAAATCCTCCTCTGCTCTGAAGCCAAAATATTTCTGACATCTGCTTCTTCAAGGGATTGAGAGGCAAAAAAAATTTGGTGTATCCTTTCAATTACCTATTTGTAGAAGAGAAGAAATCATCAATTGCTAAATAAAACGAAACAAATAAACCAGTCCAATTCATAGAGAAAAATGACTATAACCTCACCGCCAAAGAGGATGCCAGAGTTCCATCTTCAGGTCTCTCATCATGATCAATCTCAAGAAGAGAAGGACCAGGAAGTCCAAATTGACGTCTACTACAGGGGAAGTATGTATACCTGCAATACATCAAAACTTAAAAGGATGAAGTAGCCAATCAATATATAAAGCAACAGGGTGATGCATTTAAGATCCAAACCCAAGGTACACTAACCTCTCCACCACTATCAGGTTCAGTTTGTTATGAGGCCAGACTTTCACTGAATCATCTATAATTACAACAGCTGATTCCATACCCAAAACACCTTCCAGATCCTTGCTTTTGGGAACTCTCTCATCACCATCCAATAGATCTGTGTCATCACCCTTAGAGATAACTCTCCCAGCAAACAAAACTCCTTTTGGATCAAGCACCCTTGCCATCTGTGTGGCATATAGCTTGTTTCCCATGGTGTAAAGATGCAGCTCAAAAAGCTTACTAGCCTATAATGCATATAGGAAATAAGTGCCTTAGCTTACAATTAAACCTCAGTACAACATCGCATCTAAAACACATTGTAGAATTCATACTACCTTCTCCAAAAAATTCCAGATTCCTGGTCTTAATTTGGTCCACATTCCCATATGAGGAAATCGAAAAAGGTGTCTCTGGGCCTTCTCACGGTCCTGTTCTTCTTTCTTTCGCAAGATCTCATCATGCACAGGATCTACTTCTACAAACTGAAACGGACAAAGTTAATATGCAATCATAGAAACTCTCAGCTACAAGAAATTCATTCCATGCAAATTACCTTGGCTGAATTAAGAAGTGTGTGATCTAGATCCAAAACAAGACATAACTTTCTAGCAGCAAACATTTTCTTCTGTTCTTCAATCCTCCTAGCCCTCTCTCTCTGTATAGCAGCTTTCTGCTGCTCGTCATAGCCTTCAAAAAGATGCTCAACATCTCCCCATGTATTTGGGGATCGAGAGGAACCTGCAACAGCTGCTTCAGTAGCTAATCCTGGCCCAGTATGCAGATACTCAGATTTTGACACAACCAAATTCTGTTCCACTCTGTCTGATTCAAGGGGTCCCGATGCAGAAGAGCCTTGAGTAACAGCAGATTGGTTTGATGACACTTGGGAAACAGACATAATATCAGCTATATTTTTAAGATTCCTGGTGAATTGCCGAGTGATATCAGGTGGTGCAACTGATTGAGAAGGTGCCAATTTTGTGTCTGCCCAAGCCTCAAGCTTTGGGGCATTGACATTGTCCCCAATTCCCTGGGTGTTTGATGCAGTAGATACAATAGCCTTAAATTGCTCACTCCCCATGCTCCCAATCTTCTGGAGAGTATTACCATGGAGAATGCGTCGTGGATCACGGGGTTTCATGTGAATCTTTGCTGAATCATCTTGAATGCTTTGCGCCTGCGAGTGTTAAGCACATATAAAAATGTAAACTAAAATTAGCTAAAAGGGATTTCCATGGTACAAAATTATGTAATGCTACAACCTAGTCTGGGTCATTCAAGTTTAATTAAGAAACAATGTTAACAGAAGTTTCAAGTTAACTTAGAAATTCCAAAAATCAACGGCAATAATGAAATAAATAATCTTAAGATAATGCTAGTGTATATTAAAAACGTCAATAATCTCTTAAAGGTTTTTACCATGGAAGTCACTTGTTGGGAAGCTGGAGGAATTCCAGCAGAATTTTGCAAGAAACCAGTAATCTTTGATGCAGTTGGGTCCGCTCCTGTTATGGGGTTTGAGCTTGGAGGATGCAGTGCACTTGTAGCAGGGTCAGCAGATTTCTTTATGGCTTCTGCTGCTAATCTTTGTTGTCCTACTATTAGGTTTAGCAACATGGTTGGATTTACAGCTAGACCTTTCAACAAAGCAGGCAAGGAAGTCGTGGCGTTAGAAACTGGTGCCAGCTCATTTACATTGCTTGTCGCATTGAAAGTGCCAGAACCAGTAGTACAAGCACTAGTTACAGCACCAGTGATAGTTTTGGTTTCAGTTTCCACATTCTCCATTGATTGGCTCTTGTTCACCAACTGAGATCCAATGGCAGTAGTCTCCTCCAACCAACCACCAATTCCAGATGTAGTTCTTACCTCTCTTGTATTACTCCCAGAATTTTCAGATGCATTTTTCTGTCTTTTTGATATGGCAACATCAAGACATGGAACTTCAACAGCCTTCTGCTTTTTTGAAATTATAGTTCCAAAATTTTCCACTTTAGTTGAATTGTGCGTTCCTGGTTGTCGATTAAGATCCAAAGCACTTGAATCAGAATTAATGAAACGAAGCCTAGGATCCCTACTCTTTGCTGAAGATTTTATTGGGTAAGACACAGAACCTGTAGTTGCATCATTTCTACAAGTAGTCAGTCCATGCATGCTGAATCTATCCAAGGAAGTAGAAGAAACAGATGGTTGATCCAAAAAGGATGGCTTAACACTCCCAAGAGAATCAGACCTTGATGCACTAGATACCTCCTCATGTGTATCAACAACCCCATCCTCGCAATTGTCTGATGGGGTTGGACTTGGAAGTTTATCATTCATCAAAAAAGAACTTCCACCAAACTTCTGCTGATAGGTGGAAACAGCTTTCAGGGCATCAGTCTCATAATGATGCAACTTAGAATCTTCACTATTCAGTTCTATCTTACTGGAAAGCAAACCAGATTTAACCAATCCCTCCCCAGCAGAAAATGCTTTGTTCACAGGGAAGCAGGATGGAGCTTCCCGTGTCGGTGATGGTAGGCTGTCTGCATCATGATCCTTATGAAGGTCTAACAAAGGGAGCAGAATACCTCTACCTTTTATATTAGTTTGTGCAGATTTTGAAACTTCTGATACCCAAGCAGTGTTACTTTTGACCGAAGTCCCAGAAGCCACAGGGTCTGAAGGCTTACTAGAAGAAATCAATTCACCAGCACTTAAAGCTGATATTTCTTTGTCCCTAACCTCACCAATCTGCAATTCTTTCTCTTTACTAATGATCCCACTACTCAATACAGTGTCACTCTCAATAGAATCCAGAGAAGTAATCATGAACTGAATCTGCAATAAAATATATATGTCTGTTTGAGTCAATCCGATCTATTATTTTCTAAATTGAGTATCGTGAGGAAAGGCAGGAAGATAACTTCCAAAAACAAGTTGCAATTAACAACACCTCTTCCATAATGTCTGAAGAAAAAAAATGAGTGCCTTGATTCTTCACAAAAGAAAGCAATCTGAAATCAAAATTGCAGTCAAAGTACCAAGTTAGTTTTTGAGTATTGGTGATTGTATTTATATTCATTAAGGTTTAATTATGAAATGAAAAAAATTAGATATGAAAACCTCAATATGATGTCCTTGCTCTGTTCCCTTCGAGATTTGTTCATGGAGCAGAACACCTACAAAAAGAAATATCATTTGTAACTTGTGACGGAGCTTCCATTGAGAAAATAAAGGGTTTAAAAGCAAAAGGTGATCAATCAGAGAAAATACAAAATCAAAGGAAGTTGCAATAAAATAATAATTATGGAGGTCTTACAGAATTGACTACTTTAAGTGCATGGAATGACATTTGAATGAGAACATCTTTTTGAGAAACACTGGATGCAGAGACCAGTTCTATCAAGCTCTGGAAGGCATTCTGTAGTTGACAACAAGTTTCGGCAAATGCTCTACAAGAACGCAGAAAATCAATTGAAAAGTGTTTTCCATGGCATTGTTTGGGCAGTCAATGTTAGAACCCCTAATATCAGGCATTAAAGGAAATCCAACAACCGATCCACTTACTTCTCCGCATTAGCCACGGTAATGTTCTCGATCACTTGCCGAGCGGCCATTTGCTTCTCAGACTCCTTTACCCTGGAATTAATATCTGAAGCTTCCTCAAAATTCAAAATTTCGGGCTTCCCAGCGGGCTCAGCATCCATATCAATCTCACCCTCTTCCAATTCGCCTTCCTCTTTATCAACATCCACAACTTGGACGCCATCATCCATTAGGTCATTATCAACTTGCTTTTCCTTGGAGTTGAAAATTTCTTTAGCATTGAGGGAAGGAGAAGATGATCGGTTGGAGTTGTGATTAGAATCGAGTTCCATGACAAAAATATCATTAAGAGGTTTATTCTGGACGGCCTGTGCCCAAGCTAGATTATACAATCCAGAAGCATAGCCGCGACAAATACTAGGATATTTGGTATAGAGATCACGCACCGCCCAAACCCTAGCATCCCCATTGCGTTTGGTGAGATTAAGATCTTGGTTATTGAAATCCTCTTCAGTGATCTCCTCTACTGAAGCCGTATCCGAAATTTCTCCCTCTTCCACATCTTCGACTTTAGGGTTATGATCTTTACCCATCTTAACCAGGTTTGCTGGTTCTTGAATCTCTTTCAAATTATTCCACTTAACAAAATTGGATGAGCCACTGACCATATATGCGTTTATTCAAACTTTTGGTCAATTACAAACCATTAAAAATAAAGGAAATTCTTACAAAGGAAAAATGATTAACATAATTAAGATTCGCTCCTCTTTTTCTTAAAATTTGCCCTAGATCTAATCACAAGAGCAAGCGCAGTCAAGCAGAGAGAATTTAGTATGGGATCTGTTGGGCAGAGTAGGAGATCGCAGTGTGTTCGTCAGATGGAGGCGAAGCAATACATTTGAAAAATAAAAATAGCAGATAGAGGGACGCAAGCAAGAAGGAACACAGACGAATCGACGAATAGGTAGAGAGAAAAGAGGATTCGGGGTTCGGAGGGTTTCTTTATAAAAACGAAGGCGAATCTTAACCATACACGTCAGCGATCCGCAAAGAACAAGTAGCGCTGGTAAGCAACAGTTTATATATAGGGCTGTGATTGGGAAGTAGCAATAGGATATGCAATAGTCATTAGTTTAGTCATTTGGTAGGATGTGAATTGTGATTGTGTTCCCCATTGTTAAATCAGATATATAAATAATATTTTGTCTATGTGTTAATTTAATTTGATTTATAAATTACTTTTCCATAAGAAGAAAAAATGCTTCGTAAAACTATCTTCGCCCTTTACGGGATAACAAGGTCTTCCTCTTGTCTCACTCTCTCAAACGACTTGTTAAACAACTTTCTATATAATCTTACATCTATATATTGCTGTAAACCTCTTCATGGATAGTGGATAAGGGTAAAAGAAGTTTCACTCTCTGTTTTATTGATAACATTTGACAATAAACACGTGTCTCATATATTGCTAGCTCGGTTCTTGTATCTGAAACTATGAGAATGAAGTTAGTTTGCTTGCAAGAATGATAGAAAGTTGTAAAAATTGGTGTCTGGAGTTGTTGGGAAGTGATAAAAATTGGTGTTTGCTTGCAGTTTTCTAGCAAGATTTCTCTGTTTGGATATTATGATGATTATGCACCAAATTTTGTGTATATTGTGATTATGATACATGAGCATAAAGTTAGTTTAAAATATATGCTATTGTTTGTAACTTGTGAGTGCAGAAACTCCAAAGCTTGGCAGATTAGTTATTTCTCTCTTCATACTCCAAATATCATATTCCTTTTTTTTTTCTCCTACATTCCAAAAGTGAGATTCAGAATCATAAAATAGCAGGGGCTGGTCCAGAGGTTTAATCTGACTGGATGTTCTCTTTAAGATACTTCAGGAGGCATAACAAAACAATGTAACCCTTTTTTTTAAATTAAGTGCAAAAGAAATATTCATATTAAAACTCAAAATCTACAATTGACATTAGTAATCAAAATATAAAAAACACACATTGGAGATGAGACACCTCTACTCAATAATAAGGATGACATTACCATTCACAAGTATGGAGTGGTTATTGTGAAGATTGCAATGCGAAGAGAATGGAGAAGGAGAAGAGAGAATTCTTAGAATGGCTAGGGTTGCAACTACATAATATTACAAGAGCAAATGGTAAATATATACAAATAAGATTAAAAGACTAAACTACCCTTAAGTGTAATAAATATTATTTACTAACATCCCCCTCAAACTCACGATGCATTAGTAGAAATCATCGAGAGATTGCTAGTCAAGAAATGAAAACGTTGAGTGGAATGCGATTTTGTGAACAAGTCAGCAATTTACATGGAAGATGAGACATAGGGTAAAGCGATGGTGCCATGTCCAAAGTGATGTCAAGTAAAATGGCAATCAATCTCAATATGCTTGGTGCGTTCATGGAAAACTGAGTTGCGTGCAATTTGTATAGCACTCATGTTATCACAATACATAAGGGTTGGGCCAGAGAAAGAGACACACATATCGGCAAGTAACCAGCGTAACCAAACTATTTCTGCAGTGGTGGATGTCATGGCACGATATTCAGCTTCTGTAGAAGATCGACAGACAATGTCTTGCTTCTTACTTGTAATACCCGTTAATTTTAGAATATAATTCGTCTAAGAGTATTTTAGAATTTTACAACGTTACTTTAGTTATTTATTTTGGTCATTTTTAATTTTCATATTTAATTGTTCTCTTTGAATATTATTTATGAAAATTGAGTTAAATGACTGGACTGAATATTTGCACCATGTGGGATATATTCTAAGAATGGTGAAATTCATGGAAAAGTGGTTTAATAATGGTCAATTAGTCCATTTATTGTAAATTGACTGGATGGGTTTGGATGTTGGGTTATGGATACTCATGGGTTATTCAATAACCCATTAGAAATATTTAAAATAAAACTTCAATAGTAACCTCTCATAATTCACGATTCTGAAGCGAAGCAAAAGGAGTAGTGACAATTTTTGTAATACCCGTAAAAAAAAAAAATTTCAGTATATGATACTATTTACCTATATAGCACTATTCACATATACAGAACTGTTCACGTATATGGTCATCATGAATGAGTGCTAATTTTGATTTGGAGTAATTCAATGGAGAAAATGATCTCTCTGTCTATTTAATTTCCCATATGCTTATGTGAATCTTGTTATCTTGTATGTGTATGTTGATAAAAATATAGATTTTCACAATATTGTATAAATTGTGGGATGTGGCAATAATCCCACGGTTAAGATGTGGATTGGGCATAAGAGGAAACTAGAAAGAAATTGGGAGAAAAATGATGTTTTATATTAGAAAATTTCCCTTAGGGACTAAATTGAAAGGAAACTTAAATAGTAAATTGATTATACTGATAGATGAGACCGATAAGTAGAACTGGTAGATGAGACTTATAAGTAAAATTGGTAGGTGAGACTAGTAAGTGAAATGGTAAGTGAGACTAGTAGATGAAACTGGTAGATGAAAACTGGTAAGTGAAACTGGTAGATGAAAACTGGTAAGTGAAACTGGTAGATGAAAACTGGTAGATGAAATAGTATAGGAGAACGGTAGATGGAATAGTAGCAAATAGTACCATAACTTCTCCTATAAATAGGCCCTTCTATTTCACTTGTAAACACACACCTCCAGTTTCTCTTCTTTTCTCTCCTCAAACTTCTCTTACCCCGGCACTAGGTCTCTGAGATTTTAGGCATTTTTCTTTCAGCTTAGATCCAAGGTGAGAATACTATACCCTTTCTTATAATTATACAAGTTAAATTCTTCAGTATGTTTTGTGGTTGCGGCTTTAGCTGATCCTCCACACCAGAAAAGAACTTTTCCTAGTACGAATAGTGATCATATGTATTTATACTGTATTTATGAATAGTATTCGTATATATGAATAGTAACTGTACATATAAATAGTATTTATACATATGAATAGTGATTATACGTATGAATAGTATCTGTACGTATGAATAGTGACCGTATATATGAATAGTGACATACGTATGGATAGTGACCGTACGTATAAATAGTATCCATATATGTAAATATTAATCATACCTATTTTTTGAATATTACAAGAGTCGAAGGAAAAGGAGAGAACAGTGCATCCCAATGGAGATGCATGTTTAGCTTTGAGCCTTCAATGAGATTTTGGACATCCTTTGATTGATATAAGATGTAGAAATCTAGCTCGGACTCGAGGTGAGGGATCTAACTATACCTCGTATGATTTTATTTTCTAGGATTGTACTTTCTAAAGTTTCATAAAATGATATCATGTGATAAGGTGATTATGTGTTTGACATACATGATGTAAGGTACCACATGCATATAATTTGAGCTTGCAAACTGTATGTGGATGAAGGAATATAGAACTTTATACTATACTTGAATTTTGAAAATTTGAGCTCAGTTGAAGGATTGATCTATCCTTGTCTTGTTTGATTTATTTTTAAAAATTTGTTTGTTAGAAGATATAATAAATTAAGGAATGAATATATTTTCTATATATTGGGACAGAGCTTGCAAAAGAAATCATGTGAATGATTGATGATTATGAATGACATGGATTTATTAAAGTTCATGATGTGCATATGAATGCTCTTGATTGTGCAATTGATTGTATTTGAAAGAAACAGAGATTTCGAACATTTTTGCGTCCTTTGAGGACAGGGGTGAAATAAGGTTGAATTGCTTGACGTCCTTTTAAGGGCTTGACACAAGATATTCAATGTATATAATTATACACATGGAATAATTGAGGGATTCATCCCTCCAAGATACAATATAAATTCCATCTCATATCGTAGTTAGATTCTATATTTAATGATGATTATTAGATAATGAAATTTATTGTTGATTTAAGATTATATTGATGAGAATTATGAATTGAGTATATAATATACATAGAATGGTTGAGGGCTTGACCTAAGATACCAATGCATGAAATTATGCAAAGGGAATGGTTGAGGGCTTGACCCAAGATACCAATGCATGAGATTATACAAATGGAATGGTTGACGGCTTGACCCAAGATACCAATGCATGGAATTATACACATGGAATGGTTGAGGGCTTGATTTCCCAAGATACCAATGCATGTAATGGTTGTAGACATGAATATATCTTTAAGCAGAAATATTACCTACGGGCAGAACACGCCTTCGGGCGGGATGACATCTACAAGTGGGATAATGCTTTCGGGCGAGGTGCATGTGATTATTTACGAACTTTCTTATGATGAATTCCTCTTGACTTACATTTATGTCATGAATTATTAATGTTGTGAGTTTTTCACATGTTCATACATGATTATATGTACTTTTGGCATGCATAATTGATTATATGTGCGGTAAGGCTATTTTATGGTGAGTCAAGTGGATAAGACTCACCCCCTCATAGTTTCAGGTAAAGAAGGCCCTTTAACTTCGAGGATGAACGTGTCGATGATGCCTCCCCTTTGTTCGGGGTACGGTAACAGACTTAATTATGTTGTTTTAGTAATTTTAGAAAGCTCTGTAATCGGGTAGGTCATGTATTGTTGTATAGGATGGTTAAATATGAAAACATTCTTGTAATACCCGTCAAAAAAAAAATTATGTCTACTTAAATTTTTACGTAAATTTTATCTTGGCTGTGTATGATGTTGAAAATATGAATTTTCAATTATAAATTGAATAAATTGTGAGATATAATGAATGGTACGTTATGGAATTTATCCTATTAAGTAAAATACAATTCAAAAGTGAAATTTAGAATGTATAGCTGAAAGTGAGACTGGTAGATGTAATAGTATATGAGAACGGTAGATGAAAACTGGTAAGTGAAACTGGTAGATGAAATAGTATAAGAGAATGGTAGATGAAAACTGGTAGATTAAATAGTATAAGAGAATGGTAGATGAAAACTGGTAAGTGAAACTGGTAGATGAAATAGTATAAGAGAATGGTAGATGAAAACTGGTAAGTGAAACTGGTAGATGAAATAGTATAGGAGAATGGTAGATGGAATAGTAGCAAATAGTACCATAACTTCTCCTATAAATAGGCCCTTCCATTTCACTTCTAAACACACACCTTCAGATTCTATTCTCTCCTCTCCTCTAATTCTTCTGATTCTGGTGTTAAGATTATGAGTTATTATAAAAGTCATCCTTTATAGCTTGGATTCGAGGTGAGGGAATATTCTACTATGCTCTTTTAAATTCTTATAATAATTTAGAGGTTAAATTCTTAGTATGCTCTGTGGTTGCGGCCTTAGCTGATCTTCCATATCAGAAAGGAACTAACCTCGATTGTTTAAGAATTATTTATTGATTACTAAGATACTGTGAGGGTACTATATTTTTACAAATACCTGTGTGATAAGTTCTTAGTATGCTCTGTGGTTGCGGCCTTAGCCGATCCTCCACATCAGAAAGGAATTATCCTCAGCTACTTGAAAATTATTTCTGATTATCGCATATATAAATAGTACCATACCGTAAATAGTATTATACAGTACATATGAACAGTGCTGTATTTATGAATAGTATCACACTGTACAATATCATACGTACATATAAACAGTGACATATTCATGAATAGTATCGTATCGTATTTGTGAATAGTATTATACCGTACTTATGAACTGTACTGTATTTATGAATAGTATCATACGTACATATAAATAGTGACATAGTCATGAATAGTATTGTATCGTATTTGTAAATAGTATTATACCATACTCATGAACAGTACCGTATTTATGAATAGTATCATACGTACATATGAATAGTGACATATTCATGAATAGTATCGTACCGTATTTGTAAATAGTATTATATCGTATTTATGAACAGTACCGTATTTATGAATAGTATCATGTGAACAGTGACATATTCATGAATAGTATTGTACCGTATTTGTAAATAGTATTATACTGTACTTATGAATAGTGTCGTATTTATGAATAGTATCATACAGTACATATGAACAATATCATACGTACATATGAACAGTGACATATTCGTGAATAGTATCATACCATATTTGTGAATGGTATTGTACGTACATGTGAACAGTGCCATATTTATGAAGAGTGTCATATACTATATATGTGAACAACATCACATACATGGGTAGTATTGTGTGTAAGGTTGAATTATTGTTATGTTTGTGATTGATGGAGAATGTTACGGGGACGGGTCCCTGTGTGGGAGAAAAAAGGGAGGAGCAGGAGATAATAAGGGTGGCAAATCATGTTAAACAAAAAATTGTTCCAATACAAAGAGTATTGAAAATATAGGGGTGAAATAAGGGAGGCATTTATGAAAGCAGTAATAAGGGAGGATGCGGCAGGGGCCGTGGGACAACGACCACCTTATGTGGATTGGACCCGAAAAATGTCTGGGAATTTAATTTGGAACTATATAATATGTTTTGTGATTTTATATGATTGTTTCTTATGTTTGTGATAGAATAATATATTTCCTCACTGAGTAAAATATACTCATGCCATTCCTCCCCTCACAGATTCTCAAGAAGAAGTAGACGCACAACCAGCTAATCGTTCGAGTCCTCAACCCCATTGATCGGGGGTAAATATTTGTTATTATGTAAAACTTTATCAAAAGTATTATAGTAGTAGCTCTGTAATTTGGGTAGGTAAATCTTGGACGAACAATGCTCGTTGAGAATATCATTTATTAATGAATAAATGGATATATTTGAAATATTTATTGTACTCTCTTTCATGAGATAGCATTTTTATATATATCAAATTGGTACGGAATTAGGCTTACGGTGGTGAGGTAAAAGCTCATCTATCGTGCCGGTCACGTGCGTAAGTTAGAGGCGTGACAAAGTTGGTATCAGAGGTTTGGGATTAGGTCTCCTACTAATTACAGAGCAAGGTATCCTTAGTGGAATCTTTTCTATTACTATGAGCCCGGGTATAGTAATAGTAAAAGACTCCACCAAAGGACCTATAGGGATGTCATGTCACATTTTCTTTCCTAAATTGTTGTTCTTTAGAACGTCGTTAAAAGTCAAAAAAATTGTAGATTCGAAATGCCTTTTTCGCAACACGAGATACAAGAAAGAGAACGTGAGACCTCGGAGGAAGCCTCATCTCTTCCTCAAATGTTAACTACTCGGGACCAAGGGAAGGGTCGAGAAAAGGAAGGAAATCCTGAGCATGACAAAGGCACTTACGATATGCAGAAACCAGTAAAAATACCCCATGTAAGGGAAGGAGCATCTCCCCAACCAGATAATGTACAACTTATGGCTTTCATCTCAAGTATGCAAGTCACCATAGAAACGATGGCGACTGGTTTCCAAGATGCCATACAGGCTATAACGGTTGTGGTAGCTAAGTAGAATGTTGAAACGAGTCCTCCGATAATATCGGTCCCTACGACTATTCAACCTACAACTAATAAGGTTTCAGAGTTTCTCAAATTACAACCGCCTACTTTTTCAGGGTTAGAGGATAAGGACCCTCAAAAATTCTTATATCATTCAATTTTAGGATGGTCTGCTGATAGTATGATTGAAATGGCCGCTTTCCAGTTTCGAAATGATGCTAGTGATTGATGGGAAACATGGCTGGCAGGCCGACCCATAGGAGCCTCGACAGTCACCTGGGGAGAATTTAGGGAGACTTTTACAGAACGGTTTCTTCTAGAAACCCTTCAGATGGCTCGAGAGCAAGAATTTGAGCCACTAACTCAAGGCCCGGAGATGTCCATTGAAGAATACAATACTAAGTTTGTTCGCCTTGCTCGCTATGCACCCCATATGGTACCAAATGACAAGCGTCGAATTAGGCGATTTATAGTTTGATATCCCCACAAATCAATGTTTACCCGTCATATGAAGCGGTGGTTGAAGCTGTACGGATGGTCAAATATGGGCATAAAACAAAAAGTAACAATTTTAAGAAAAGAGGGCAGACACGTGTCTATGCTCTTACTCGACAAGATGCACAGGCCTCCAATGCAGTAGTCACAAGTACTCTTCTTATGTATTCTCATAAGGCATGTGTGTTGTTTGACCCTGGTTCTACCCACTCGTATGTGTCACCTCTATTTGCCAAGAGGTTCAAGTCTAAACCAGTTATACTGGACGAACCATTTCTGGTAGCTACACCAATAGGGGAAACCCTAGTAGTCAGATCTGGATATCGTTCTTGTAAGGTAACTATTAAGGACATGGAAACGGAGGTAGATCTCATGCTTCTTAGTATGACAGACTTCGATATAATTTTAGACATGGACTGGTTATCCTCATGCCATGCTACATTGAATTGTCATGACAAAACTATTTCATTTAGTATATTAGGTGGAAATAATTTCATATTTCAGGGAGACCAAAGCAAGGTTTCCTGTAACATAATATCTATGATAACCGCTCGACGTATGTTACAAAAAGGTTGTCATGGATTTCTGGCCTTTGTTAAAGATACAGACAAGGAGGAACGAAGTCTTGAACAAATACCAGTGGTTAGTGAATTCTCAGATATATTTCTGGAAAATCTACCTGGTTTACCACCAGAAAGGGATATTGAATTTAATATTGAATTGGTTTCGGGCACTCGACCAATTTCAATTCCTCTTTACCGTATGGCACCCGCAGAGTTGAAAGAGCTTAAAGAGCAATTACAAGACCTGCTGGATAAGGGGTTTATTCACCCAAGTTTTTCACCTTGGGGTGCCCCAGTACTCTTTGTAAGAAAGAAAGATGGCTCTTTAAAACTGTGCATAGATTACCGACAGTTAAACAAAGTCACGGTAAAGAATAAATATCCTTTACCAAGAATTGATGTCATTCTAGTTTATTCTAAAAGTATTGAGGATCATACAGAACATTTGAGAATAGTACTGCAGACTTTGAGGGTACATCAATTATATGCTAAGTTCTCAAAATGTGAATTTTGGATAAGTTAAGTAACATTTTTGGGGCATGTAATCTCCCAAGAAGGTATTCATGTAGATCCAAGTAAAATCGAGGCAGTAAAGCAGTGGCCTAGACCAACAACTGTATATTTTGACGCTTCGAAGGTAGGATTAGGATGTGTATTAATGCAACACGGTAGGATCATTGCTTATGGTTCTCGACAGCTTAAGAAGTATGAACTCAACTACCCCACTCATGATCTAGAAATGGCAACTGTAGTATTTGCTCTAAAGATTTGGAGGCATTACTTGTATGGGGAGACATGTGAGATCTTCACGGATCATAAGAGTCTTAAATATATATTTGATCAAAAAGATCTCGACTTAAGGCAACGGAGATGGATGGAACTCCTGAAGGACTATGACTGTGCCATTCTCTACCATCCAGGAAAGGCAAATATGGTAGCGGATGCCCTCAGTCGGAAGTCAATGGGGAGTCTAGCTCACATTACCACAGTAAAGAGGTCCTTGATTCAGGAATTACAAGAGTTAGAGGCTAGTGGGGTATTCTTTGAGATTACTAAGTCAGGTGCTTTCTTGGCTCACTTGACAGCTAAATCCTCCCTTGTAGAAAGGGTGAAGACAACATTGGAGAATGATGCTGAAATGGTTAAAACTAGAGACAAGGCGAAGGGAAGTTTAATACCGGGTTTTTTAGTAGACGCAGAAGGTGTATTATGGTTTAACGGAAGATTATGTATTCTGAACATTGCACCCTTGAAGCGGGAGATTTTACAAGAGGCTCACGGTGCACCATATGTTGTTCATTCTGGTGCCAACAAAATGTATCAGGACTTGAAACAAGTTTATTGGTGGGAAGGCATGAAGCGAGATGTGACTGACTTTGTCGCTCGATGCTTGACATGTCAGCAAGTCAAATCTGAACATCAGAGACCACTTGGGTTGATGCAGAGGCTTGAGATTCCTGAGTGGAAATGGGAAAGGATTACTATGGACTTTGTGGTAGGTTTGCCCCGATCTTCAAATGGGTACGACTCTATATGGGTTATTGTGGATTGACTTACTAAGTCGGCACATTTTCTTCCTGTTCATACCACCTACAGTGTAGCAAAACTTAGTCGACTATATATAAAGGAGATAGTGAAGCTTCATGGCGTACTAGTATCCATCATATCAGATCGAGGACCCTAGTTCACCTCTCGATTCTGGAGAACTTTTCATAAAGCTATGGGCACTAGAGTGTGTAACATGGCATATCGCCTAGCTTTACCTTCGGACCTAGAGGGAATACACCTAAGTATTTCATGTATCGATGTTACGTAAGTATCTTTCTGACCCCTCTCACGTCATCCAGCCACAAGACGTGCAGTTTGATAAAACTCTTGTTTATGAAGGGGTGCCAGTAACCATTCTCGATAGACAGGTCAAGAAACTTCGCACCAAGGAAATTCCCATTGTCAAAGTTCTGTGGAGAAATCATTCTCAAGAGGAAGCCACATGGAAAACAGAAGATGAAATGTGGACAAAATATCCATACCTCTTCGAATCGTAAAGTAAGTTTTTGAATTCGGAGGACCGAATTCTTTTAAGGGGGGTAGAATGTAATACCCGTCAAAAAAAAAAATTATGTCTACTTAAATTTTTACGTAAATTTTATCTTGGCTGTGTATGATGTTGAAAATATGAATTTTCAATTATAAATTGAATAAATTGTGAGATATAATGAATGGTACGTTATGGAATTTATCCTATTAAGTAAAATACAATTCAAAAGTGAAATTTAGAATGTATAGCTGAAAGTGAGACTGGTAGATGTAATAGTATATGAGAACGGTAGATGAAAACTGGTAAGTGAAACTGGTAGATGAAATAGTATAAGAGAATGGTAGATGAAAACTGGTAGATTAAATAGTATAAGAGAATGGTAGATGAAAACTGGTAAGTGAAACTGGTAGATGAAATAGTATAAGAGAATGGTAGATGAAAACTGGTAAGTGAAACTGGTAGATGAAATAGTATAGGAGAATGGTAGATGGAATAGTAGCAAATAGTACCATAACTTCTCCTATAAATAGGCCCTTCCATTTCACTTCTAAACACACACCTTCAGATTCTATTCTCTCCTCTCCTCTAATTCTTCTGATTCTGGTGTTAAGATTATGAGTTATTATAAAAGTCATCCTTTATAGCTTGGATTCGAGGTGAGGGAATATTCTACTATGCTCTTTTAAATTCTTATAATAATTTAGAGGTTAAATTCTTAGTATGCTCTGTGGTTGCGGCCTTAGCTGATCTTCCATATCAGAAAGGAACTAACCTCGATTGTTTAAGAATTATTTATTGATTACTAAGATACTGTGAGGGTACTATATTTTTACAAATACCTGTGTGATAAGTTCTTAGTATGCTCTGTGGTTGCGGCCTTAGCCGATCCTCCACATCAGAAAGGAATTATCCTCAGCTACTTGAAAATTATTTCTGATTATCGCATATATAAATAGTACCATACCGTAAATAGTATTATACAGTACATATGAACAGTGCTGTATTTATGAATAGTATCACACTGTACAATATCATACGTACATATAAACAGTGACATATTCATGAATAGTATCGTATCGTATTTGTGAATAGTATTATACCGTACTTATGAACTGTACTGTATTTATGAATAGTATCATACGTACATATAAATAGTGACATAGTCATGAATAGTATTGTATCGTATTTGTAAATAGTATTATACCATACTCATGAACAGTACCGTATTTATGAATAGTATCATACGTACATATGAATAGTGACATATTCATGAATAGTATCGTACCGTATTTGTAAATAGTATTATATCGTATTTATGAACAGTACCGTATTTATGAATAGTATCATGTGAACAGTGACATATTCATGAATAGTATTGTACCGTATTTGTAAATAGTATTATACTGTACTTATGAATAGTGTCGTATTTATGAATAGTATCATACAGTACATATGAACAATATCATACGTACATATGAACAGTGACATATTCGTGAATAGTATCATACCATATTTGTGAATGGTATTGTACGTACATGTGAACAGTGCCATATTTATGAAGAGTGTCATATACTATATATGTGAACAACATCACATACATGGGTAGTATTGTGTGTAAGGTTGAATTATTGTTATGTTTGTGATTGATGGAGAATGTTACGGGGACGGGTCCCTGTGTGGGAGAAAAAAGGGAGGAGCAGGAGATAATAAGGGTGGCAAATCATGTTAAACAAAAATTTGTTCTAATACAAAGAGTATTGAAAATATAGGGGTGAAATAAGGGAGGCATTTATGAAAGCAGTAATAAGGGAGGATGCGGCAGGGGCCGTGGGACAACGACCACCTTATGTGGATTGGACCCGAAAAATGTCTGGGAATTTAATTTGGAACTATATGATATGTTTTGTGATTTTATATGATTGTTTCTTATGTTTGTGATAGAATAATATATTTCCTCACTGAGTAAAATATACTCATGCCATTCCTCCCCTCACAGATTCTCAAGAAGAAGTAGACGCACAACCAGCTAATCGTTCGAGTCCTCAACCCCATTGATCGGGGGTAAATATTTGTTATTATGTAAAACTTTATCAAAAGTATTATAGTAGTAGCTCTGTAATTTGGGTAGGTAAATCTTGGACGAACAATGCTCGTTGAGAATATCATTTATTAATGAATAAATGGATATATTTGAAATATTTATTGTACTCTCTTTCATGAGATAGCATTTTTATATATATCAAATTGGTACGGAATTAGGCTTACGGTGGTGAGGTAAAAGCTCATCTATCGTGCCGGTCACGTGCGTAAGTTAGAGGCGTGACAATTCTCTTATTTTACTTCTTCATTGTGTAATTTAAAACAATTATATTTAAAGTAATAATTGGATTAAGGAAAGAGTAATAAGTTAAATGGAAAGTTAGGCTTGCGGTGGTATGGGTTTAGACATCTCCGCGCCGGTCACGGGCCTGGATGTAGGGCGTGACAATTTTTCTCTCATTTCTTCATCTTCTTCTCAAATCCTTTCCTTGATCTTCAGAATTTTGATTATTTGTTCGGTTCAAAAGTTTTGTAAGGATCAAAGGTAAGCTTTAATCTCATTATTTTCCTTAAATCTAAGTTTATATAGAAGATTAGAGGAGGTTTTGTTCTTGAAGATTTTGATGATAATTCATGAATCTTAGTTATTTTAGAGGTTATATTTGAGTTAGGATTAAGTTATAGTCGGTTAAAAGAGTTGAGATTCTGGTTTTGAATCAAGAAAGGAAAGGATGAAAATTTCTGGGGAAGTTTCTGCAAACTCGAATTTACTGTAGCGACCAGAAAATTTGGAAAAAATTTTCGAGTTACTGTAGCAGTTACTGTAGTGTCGGCAGTCAACGGTACTGTAGCAGTCAACGTTACTGTAGCAAACCGTTACTATAGCAATCAGAAAAGTTTGCATATTTTCGTGATTTTGTTTCCTTTCTTATGTTTCCTTGTAATATATTTTACTAGAAAATTTTCCTACACAAATTCTAGTGTGGAACAAGGTAAACTTGGACAAACATCAAGGTAAGTGAATAATCTTGCTAAGCTAATTTGATATTACTAGTCAAAGTATAATATAACTCTCATTTACAATATTATTTGGATATTAAGCAATCAATTTTTCATATGAGAGTATATAATGATTGGTATATTTTTTTTTTACAGAAATTCAAAGGAATAAGAGTATGTAGAAATTATTTTATTTCATAGCAATTGTACTATGTGATAAATTCTCACTATCTTATTAATGAGTAAAGATCTACGGGATCTAATACATGAGTTTGAAAGGGTTAAAGTCTCATACTACTCAGTGCATAACGATGAAAAACTATACATGAGTTTGAAAGGGTTAAAGTCTCATACTACTCAGTGCATAACGATGAAAAACTATACACGAGTTTGAAAGGGTTAGAGTCTCATACTACTCGGTGTAAATAGGTGAAATCATAAATACGAGTTTGAAAGGGTTAGAGTCTCATACTACTCGATATATATTTATGAAATTTTATTCACGAGTTTTAAAGGGTTAGAGTCTCATAATACTCGATGTATAAGACAATTAATTATATGAGTAAATGTGGTATTTGTACTTTTGATATTTTATATAGTACAGTTATTTACTTACTGAATTTTTAAATAAACTCACACTCCCTATGATTATTTTTCAGATACAGAAAACAAGGAAGAAGAGTATCCGTTTGAAGATTAGAAGCTCCTTGGGATTATCCTCTATTTCTGTCTGGTGGGATATCAGTACTTATTAATGTGGATACTAGGAACGCTCTGTACTTTTTATAGGTCTCATAGGCTTACGATGAGATAAAAACATAAGATTATGTATGCCTATATTTGCTTATCAGATGAATATAATTCTGTCGTGTGGAATGAATGATTAAGGTTGAATGTAAAACCTTACATAATATATGTAAATAACTTATGTTTGAGAATTTTATCAAATGAGTAGTATCTTTTCACATGTTCAATTTTTTGGGATGTGACATTACTCTTCCAAGAAATGAGAGAATCTCCCAGAAAAATGCAAAACCCTTTGGTTGACTTACGATCGGTGGAATCACCACCCCAATCAGCATCTGAGTAGGCACGTAATTCTAAGGAAGAAGATGTAGGAAAGAGAAGACTCTAAAATTGAGTGCCTCTAAGATAACGAAGAATGCGAAGAACAACTGCCCAATGAACTAAAGTAGGAGAAGTGACAAATTGACTAACAACATGTACTGCATAAGCAATATCAGGTCTAGTGATAGTAAGATATACCAGACTGCCAACAATTGTACGATACAAAGTAGGATCTGATAAGGGAACGCCATCAGAAGAGGTATACCGGGCATTAAGCTCCAGAGGAGTATCTGTTTTTCGAGTATCAGATAGACGATCTTGTTCAAGGATGAGAGTGATGTACTTAGATTGGGAAAAAAGATAACATATAGGAGAGTAAGCCACTTCAATCCCTAAAAAATATCGAATAGTGCCCAAATCTTTCATCTCAAACTGTCGAGCTAATTGCAATTTTAACTCTGCAATCCCATCAATATCATCCCCAGTAATAATCATGTCATCAACATATAAAGAAAGTATGATACGACCATGGGAAGTACTTTTGAGAAACAAGGCGGAATCATGTGAACTAGAATGAAAACCAAGAGATGCAATCACAATGGAAAACTTTTCAAACCAAGCTCGAGGAGCTTGTTTGAGGCCGTATAGAGCTTTCTTTAGTTTACAAACTTCATTAGGATTATGAGAGACACCTGGTGGAGGCACCATGTAAACTTCTTCTTGAAGATCACCATTTAAGAAGACATTTTTAACATCCATTTGAGAGATATGCCACTGATGAACAGACGCAACTGCAATAAGAGTGCGTATGGTAGTCATTTTAACAACAGGAGCAAATGTTTCTTCATAATCCATACCATATTGTTGGAAAAAACCCTTAGCAACTAAACGAGCTTTGTATCGTTCAATTGACCCATCAGACTTAGTTTTGATCTTATATACCCAACGAGAACCAATTGCACATTTTCCCGATAGAAGAGGAACAATGTCCCAAGTGTCTGTCTTCTACAAAGCAGAAAGTTCCTCTGCTATAGCTTGCTGCCAAAGAGGGTCAAGAACAGCCTCTTGATAGGAAGAGGGCTCAGATAAATTGTGAATAGAGGTTAAAAAAGAAGCAAAAGAAGTAGAGTAAGTGGAATAAACAAAATATGGTAATTTAGTGGACTTACGATCACGTTGAGGGTAACGAGAAGGAGGATCCACAGTCACAGAGGGTTCTTTAGAAGCAGTAGGGAGAGGGGAGGTATCAACAAGAGGAACATCAATATCAGCAGAACTACCATTGTCAACCCTACAAAACTCAATATCAGAATTATTGAGATGATTGGTCACATGAGGAGGTGTGGTATCTGTATCTGTGTGAAAAGGATCAATACGGGTGAGATCAGACTTTGTAAGATTCTGAGAATCAGAAGGAACGGAGTAAAATTATATACGTTCAAGAAACATAACATGACGTGAGACATAAAGTTTTTGAGTGACAGGATCATAACAACGATATCCTTTCTGACCATCACCATATCCTAGAAAAACACAGATTGCTGAACGAAAAGACAATTTATTACGTTGTACACTAGGAAGAAGAACAAAATAAGTAGAACAAAAAACTCTTAAAGTTGAATAGTCAGGAGCATCGCCATATAGTTTTTCAAAGGGAGACAAACCTGAAATAACAGATGATGGAATTTTGTTAATGACATGGACAGCAGTAAGAATAGCTTCCCCCCAAAACTCACTGGGAACTGAGGCAGACAAAAGAAAGGAACGAGCAGTTTTAACAATGTGACGATGTTTGCTTTCAGCAACGTCATTTTGCTGAGGAGTGTCAATACAAGAAGTTTGATGAAAAATTTCATCAAAGGCAAGTAATTCAGAAAATTTACTAAATGTATATTCACCCCCCAGATCACATCGAAAACACTTAATAACCGCATTATGTTGAGTTTTAACAAAAGCATGAAACATAAGATAAACACTAAAAAATTCAGAACAATTTTTCATAAGATAAACCCAACAATAACGAGTATAGTCATCAATGAAAGAAACATAATATCTAGATCCACCTTTTGTAGGAAGAGGTGATGGACCCCAAACATCAGAATGAACCAAGTCAAAAGGTGCAACAGAAACAAAAATACTTTTGGAAAAAAGTAAAGCAGAAAATTTAGCAAGTTTACAACCACAACAATTAGAAATGTCATGAGTTTGCAACTCTGCTAAAGCTCTGGTAGAAGCTAAGTATTTCAAGCGGGAAGAAATTACATGTCCGAGACGAGAATGCCATAGGTAAAAATTAGAAGATGAGGAACCTAAACTAAATGATGACAGGTCAACACTGGAAGCTGCAATATCTGAAACTTTGAGCTCATCTAGAATATAAAGTCCCCCCTGCCTACGACCGGTCCCAATGAGCCTCTTGGATTGTGGATCCTGTATATAACAAGAAGTGGAGGAAAAGAAAACTGAGAAGCCAGAATCACACAACTGACTAACAGAAACAAGGTTCAACGTAAGGTTAGGAATGTAGTAAACATTTGAAAGAGATAAAGAAGATGTGCAAATAGACCTAGTGCCCGCTAAAGGCAGAGGAGTGCCATCAGCAGTCATAACAGATACAGATGACGTGGGATGTAAAGATGTAAAGGATTGAAGATCAGATGACATATGATGAGAGGCTCCAAAGTCAATAATCCATATGGATTAAGATATACCTGATGAGCTAGAGGAAGACAAACCTATATTTGAGGAGGCAGACATAGCTTGTGGTTGAGTGGCAAGAAACTTCTGAAATTGCTCAGCAAGGGTAGCTATTGTAGGGCCAGAAAAATGTGTATGTCCAATACCAAGAGAATCTATAAAAGGAATAACTGCTGCAACATTTGAAGTTGAAGGTTTGAAGCCTCGTTGTCGCAAATGATTAGGCTGTTGTGTATGGTGTAATTTGTTCAATAATTTTGGGCATTGAGCTTTCCAATGGCCCTTTTGCTTACAAAAACTACATTCGTCATAACCAACCTTTCCACGAGATTTGTTTTTGTTAGGAGGAACTGCAAATACAAATGGGTGAGGAATAGGAAGAATTCATTTCTCTATAGTCCCTTTATCAGATTGAGATTTAAAACGAATCTCTTCAGCTAACAACTCATTAACCACTGAATCAACTGTTGGAAGAGGATTACGGTACAATATTGTTCCATGAAGCCCTTTAAAACCATCCTAAAGAGCCATAAAAAATTGAACCAGACGTTGTTCTTCTCTACGAGCAATGTATGGTGCAAAGGCTCGTAATTCAACAGATTCAGTAAGAGCTAGTTGATCCCAAAGATTAGTCATAGCAGAATAAAATTCTTGTATGCTCATGTTGTTCTGTTTAAGAGCACGAATATCAATCTCTAATTGATATTGCTTTGCAAAATTTGACTGCATATACAACCTTTCCAAATGATCCCAGACCTCTTTAGCTGTTTCATATTTTGCTAGTTGTACTCCTCTTGATTGCAAAACAGAGTTATTGATCCAAGTAATTATTTTCGAATTGTTTGCATCCCAAATTTTCATCTGTTCAATATATTTTGCATCATTTTCATCTTTCGGCTTAACAAAGGTTCCAGAAACATAACCCCACATTTTCTTACCTTTTTTAAAAATTTTCAACACATAACTCCAATATGAATAATTCTGTCCGTTCAATTGCACACTAATAGATTGAAGAGAATAATCTTTTTCACCAGCCATTGCTACTGTTATTAGACCAAGAATTTAATTATCTGGCAAAATGTACACTGAATGAACAGTAAACGTACCGAAATAGTGTACACAATTATGATAAATAGTAGATTTAGCAAATTTCAGACTGCTACAATAACGTTGACCGTTGACTGTTTGCTACAGTACTCGTGTCGCTACAGTACCGATTTACTATAGTACCGTATTGCTACAGTACGCGTTGAGAAAACGATGAACAGTAACTCCGGCAACCAGAACAGTAACTCCGGCAACCGGAAAACGCACCAGAACAATAAAAAACAATCTCTGACTTACCAAAAATGTAAAAAATAGTTTCTTTCTAACCAAAACCAAGTAAATCGGGCTAGATCTGAGAAATTTTCTTGCAGCTACAGTAACAAAAAAATCTGCAAACCAGATTTTTGCTAACAAGAACCCGATCTGAAATCTGCGAACTCGATGTAAAATCGATCTGAACTACAAATGGGTTGCCGACAAAAAAATAAAAAGTAAAAACAACGCACCAAATCTGATTGCTCCAACCCGGATCTGTGATTTTTTGAAAGATCTGCGAAAGCTGTGGATAGATCAAGAATTACGCTCTGATACTATGTGAATATTGCAATACAAAGAGAATGAAAAAAGAGAAGAGAGAATTCTTAGAATGGTTAGGGTTGCAACTACATAATATTACAAGAGAAAATGATAAATATATACAAATAAGATTAAAAGACTAAACTACCCTTAAGTGTAATAAATATTATTTACTAATAATTATAAACGATATCAAACTACTTATAGAACATTTTAAGCATGCGTAAATTAATCATATTTTAAGAGAAGTCAACTAATATGCAAATAATTTGAAAAAAAATGTAGATTCACAATTCCAACTTTTTTTACATTTGAAATTTTTCCCTTTTTGAAATTAAAATTACTTTCCTTGCTAACCTAAGAGCTACTCTTTTATTTTTCGTCTTCAATACTAAGAAAAAAAGACATCGCTTGCTCTACCCTTAAACTCATTGTTTTTTGAGCCAAACCAATTCGATCAGGTTAACCCGGTAACCAGTAACTTAGAGTCCAACTCGTTTCAAGTCACCTTATTGGATTGGGTTGCAATTGACCCAATTGACTCGGTCGATTTTTTACTAGACCGGTAACCTGTTTCGACCTGGGTCTGAATTTTTTTTTTTAAGATTTCAACAAAAAAACATATATAAAGAAAAAATGTCTAACCAGTATTGAACTCAGTACCTAAGGAAAAAAAAACATTTTAAACATAAAAAATAAGCTAGAATTATCATATAAGTGAGCCAATATATATATATATATATATGAATAATAATGATATTTTAAAACATAAAATATTATTATTTTATGTATATTATATCATTATGTTATCTAAAATAATTTTAATTCATAAAATTTGAACAATATTAGTAACAAATTTTATAATATCATATAAAATTAAAAATAACGAAATAATCATCATATATTCAAAAATAAATTACTTTTTATTTTATTTTTACAATTTATTAATATAATTATAAAATATTATATTTATTTATTTATTAAATATGATATTTGTGTGCTAAAATTACTCTAAGATACATTTTTTAAAAATATTTTAATTGTTAAATTTGCATAAAAATTATTTATTTATGGGCATATTATATATATATATATTCTTCGGTTCATCAATTAACCTAATAACCTGACGATTGAATCAATAACCAGACGATTCCTAAAACTATGCTTAAACCGTTAAGAATCCTAAATGATATGTCTCTGGGTTTCGATTGAAGTCATCAATTTGCCATGAGTTTCCTTCGTTCAGTGGCAAATCTTGAACAAAATTATTGAGGGGGCCCAAACATTTTATTAGTTTTTTTTAGGGGGCTATATTTAATTTATAAAAGAAAATTGAATTTGTAAATTTTTTTTAAGAAAATCAATTAAGAAAAAAAAATTTGGGTAGACAGTCACCCGTGTCTAAATGAAGATTCGCTATTGCCTTTGTTAATTAAATTTTGATGATACACAATCATATAATTTTTTAATTTTCTGTAGTATATTTTCTTTGTCAATATTTTCATACAAAATTATAAAATCATTTGTCTATATAAGCATAATGATGTGAAGTAAAAAGAATTTATATTCTACATTTTTGCAACTAAAAAGTAAAAATATTAAGTTTTTGATATATTCTTTTGTTAATTTGCATAAGAGTCTAGATGAAAATGTTAATAAAAATGGTATGCTATACAAAATTAGAAAATGAAGGGGTCAATTATTAACTTTTTAAATTAAGTAAATAAATTACATAATTTTTTAAGTTAATAGTAATTCTTTACATTAAAGAAAAAAAATTATTCATACTTTCATGTGGTGACGAGAATTTTTCTATATGAATATTTTCACTCTTAGGAAGTAAAATTAATTTTACTTTGTCAGCAATTAATTTTTTATTATTTATGGATCCTCATATGTCTACTAAGTTTATAGATCTAAATTATTTGATTTAAAATAGACAACCTAAATTTAAAGAATATAATTCATTTTTTCCAAAAAAAAAATCTCAATAAAAGGAGTGAATAACATTGTCAAATAGGCTTGGCTCGTTTATTAAACATGCCACATTTCAATATCCAAGCCCACCCGGTCGCTTTCTTTATTTTTGTTTTTATATTTAAATGATATAATATTAAAAAATTTGTAAAAAATTTAATATTTTTTATTAAAATACAATTTATATATGTAAAATATTATTTCTTTAATGTTTTTAAATAATTAATAAATTTTATTTTTCATAATTTTTAAATTAATTATATTATATTTAAATTTATAAATTTTATATTTATTTTTTAGAAAATTACAAAAATATTCATATCTAAATTTACTATATTATTGAATATAATGTTATAAAATATAAAAATGTGATAAAATAATTTATTTATACTAAATAATATTTTTTATAAAAGCGTTAAAAAATAAATAATTTGGCCAATAGATCTTACAAATTTAGTCAGTTTAAACTTATTTTTAAATAGAGTTAATTTTTTGAATTAATCCAGACTCATCTATAGATCTGCCAGATCAGAGCCGAAGACGGCTTGTGTGGGAAAACATGTTTCTTCTCCTCTGCGGAGACCAACCATGACCTAAAAAACTCTTCCAGTGGTTGGCATTGCTTGGTGACGTCCCAATGATGATGATTGATGAGGTTGGGGCTCCTCCAGTGATGTAGCTTTTGGTTTCGTGGTCTGGCCTCCGTGTTTCGAAGCAGCGACGCAGGTGCAGGCGTGAAGATTCTTGTGGGGTGGGAAGTTGCTAGGGTTCAACATGTAGTCAGGCCTTGCATCTTTTGTGCCTTAGTGTGGTTTTTTTGGGCCCATCATGCGTCTGTTGCACTCTGGGCTGTGGGTTTGAATGTTTTTTTTTACCTTTGGATTTTGTTTCTTAAAAAAAATTACAAAAATATGATCAGATTAAACTTTATCATATTTAGTTCATTTGATGTAGGGGTATGTTGTATTTTTAAAGACTTAAATATTTTTTAAGATGTATTACTCTAAAGTTATGTATCTATTATTTCACGAGTTCAAATCTAAATTATAATTATGTTATCTCAAAATTTTATATTATTTTATATATTTTTGATTTAATATCTTTATATATTTAATGCATTCGTTTAAAAAAAAAAAGAAAAGGCTCGTCTGCTACTAAAATTGTTTTTTTTTTTTCGTTTACCGGGAGCTTGAGGTGAATGACCCACGCCAATCTTGGCAACACACACACACATTCTCTCTTCCTTCCCATCGTAGAATAGAAGTCCACTGTCACTTCTCTTTCTCACTCATGACTCACCCAAACCAACTTTGACTATAAACAGTGACTAAATGCCACGAATCTAAAAGTCGGTTATAAACAGTGAATATTCTCTGCGTTACTACTTTTTCACAAGTTATCAAATCAACGTAAACCTACGCCTACCCATTCACTTCGTCGTTTCCTTTTCCTCCCAATTTTATGCCATTATTTATTAATACACCTTCTTTTTTTTTTTTGGGGTATACGATGAAGTAAACTTATAATTCCTTATCATTCTATATACATTTCTCACACTAAACCATCATCTAATTTTATTTTACGAATGCTTTAACACTTGTGAAATTGTTTATTTTGTCATTGCCTCTTTTCATTTTCTTTAGTAACTTCTCTTTTTTTATAATAAATGACAAATATTATTTAAGATTGTCAAACTCAACAATCTATCTAAATTCAATAGATAAAAAATAAATTCAAAACGTAAATTTAATATATAAAATTATAAAAATTTACATATGTTCTTCTCTCATTTAACAAGTTATTAAAATTATACATATTCAAACAGGTAAACAATATTTTAGTTTATAATTAATATAAAATTACTTAATTTTAATTATTGTGACATTACTCTTTTTAAGTTTAATAGACTCCTTATACAAAAAAAATAAATTGACAAAGTAAAGTATCAATTGATAAGAATGTTACCCAACAAACTCTAATCATTTTTATTAGTTGCAAAATCTAATAGCAAATATATTTAAAAATTATAAAATTTAATAATAAATATATTAAAAATTATAATTTTCTTATCGGATTATGAACTTATAGGTTTTGAATATAGGTGACCCTATTTTTTTTTTTGGTTGGGTACTAAAAAAAATTGGACTGTTGTTGAGTCAACTCTATTGACTCGGTGTAAACTTTGTGAATTTAACTGAATTTGATAAAGTTTCGATTCTAAGATCAAAGTTACTTAATTTGAAGACCTAAACTGATAAATTTAAACAAATTTGAGAGTTAACTCAAAAGTTTAACAATCATGATGCTATTGATTTGAATTATCAATTTTACTTGGGTTTCTTTATTTTTTATCGCTTGTTGTGTTATTTTAACCTCATATTTTCACAATGATTGAATTATATTATGATAAAAAAAAAAAGGAGCTATTGTGATTGTTTTCAACCTTTAATATATCCCATAAGAAAACTAGGCAATTGTATGTAAATTACAGATTAATTAAAAAAAACTTCGCTTTGTTTAATTAGTGTTATTTTAAATTAACTAATCTTTTGTTAATATACAATATTCGTAAACTAATTTTTAATTTCTCAAATATGACAAAAAGCAATTGCATAATTTGACAAAAATATAATGTATGGGGTAATTATAAATTAGGATATTCTACCTGACGCACGAGCCAGAAAAAATATCTAACATCCCATGACCGTTAACTCGCGGGTAATTATAGCCATGTCACAGACACTAGACTTTCTTTTTAGAAGTTAAAAATATTGGGATGGTGTTTATTTGGATGTAATGCCCAGTCCCGCGTATTGCATCTCCTCGTTAATTTTTTTTTTTTAATAAATAGCGATCCTCAACCCGCTAATATTAAGGACTAATATCTTTCATACTTACAAAAGATAGAATCCTCTCAATAGTAAAGTCTGTCTGGCTCTAACTCTTACTGCTACTATCATAACTGGTCAATATTAGGTATCTTCTATTTAGTTTAAGCTTTAATATTAATGAGAGGATAAATTATATAATACTTAAGTTAAAAGTGCTATTTATATTTTCGCCATAATATAAGGATGAGATCTCCCCATCAGGCCTGCCCTTTGTATGGAATTTACAATTGAATTGGTTTTAGTCTTTCCCCCCCCCCCCCCCCTAATCTTGTTTATGCATTTTCTTAATTACTAATGTGTTACTATACATATGAGTTTTTTTTTAAAAAAAATTACAAATGAAGTATAAAAGCATGGGGAAAGGGAAGTGAAAAAAAGGTAGGAGAATGATCCAATCTATAGCCATCAAGATCACCTGAAGCTTATCTCATAAGAAGGAGTCACTTAAATTAAAAATCTTGGGCTACAAATGAGTACTATTGATATTGTAATACCCCAATAATTTTTATAAATATTTAAAATATATTTTGAAGTTTATTGAAAAATTTAATTATGTGAAAAATATGCTTTTTGAATTAATGAAGAAAATTTGGGAATATAAATTTTAATTTTTAATTTAAGAAATTTTTTACAAATTATCAATAACCTAAGTGAACAAATTTTAAAGTTATAGTGACTATGAGCAATTTTTCTAAAAAAATTAGTGGGGCCCACATATACACACTTAAACACTTATTTTTCTCTCTTATTATTTTCTTTCTCTCATTCTCCCGTAGCTTCCTCTCTCTCTCTCTTTCTACTATGCATCCCAAGGAAACTCCTTCATCAACCATTCATGTCATTTTTGCTTGGGGAAGGAATCCATAGAAGTTAGAAGGATTGAGAAAATTACCTTCCATCATCTTACACATCTTCGAAGAAGGTTCAAGGTAAAATTGGACAAATATCAAGGTGAGAGATCCTACCTTACCTTGTTTGTTTATTTACTGTATATATTAAATGTGTACTATAAATGTATATATGTGACATGAAATTAATGCATTCATGTTATGCATTGAAATATGCAAATGTGTGACTATTGTGAACTTTTCTTGAAATGAGATGGATATGACTGCCTATGATTGTGTAATGTGATTGTGTTTGATCTTGGAAGAAATGGAAATAGAGTTTATGGGATCCCATGGGATGAAATAAGGGTGAAATGAAATCATTATGGCCACGTGATATTGAATATGATATTCGTCCTTTTAACGACAGGGTGAAATAAGGTTGGACTACAGATTTGTCCATTTGAGCACAGGGGTGAAATAAGGAAGGATGCGGCAGGGGCCGTGGGACAACGGCCACTTATTGTGCACGGGACCCGAAAAATGTCTGGAAACTTGATTTGGAATTGTATGAATTGTTTGAAATGTGATTTGGCTTGATCTTAAATGTGTTGTTAATAACTGCGAAGTGATCTCAATGTGTGTGTCTTGATAAATATCTTGTACACCAAAACTTAGATGATTATACTGTTAGATCAATTATGTATATCTACATAAATATATATATATATATATATATATATATATATATATATATATATATTGTGTGTGAATGTGGTAGGATTCTCTCAAGTAGAAGCTGTCTTCAGTTTCAAGTATGAAGAACTTGCTAATCCAATGACGTTTATGCCAAGATTACTTTTTCATTTGTTTAGGATAAATGTATAATGTTTAGGTTTTATTCTAATGTGTAAATATAGAAAAGCTCTGTAATCGGGTAAGTTCATTCAGTGATGTAATGTGAATGACTGTGGTGTGTATGAAGAACTTAGTTTGGCTGTATTTTCTTATCTTTTGTAAAAAGGGGGATAATTCTCTTATTTTAATTCTTAAATTATGTAATTTAAATTAATTACATTTAAAAGAATTGTATGATGTTTAAGAGAAGGATAGGCTTACGAAGGTGAAATGAAATTCACCTTCCGTGCCGATCACGCGCTCAAGTTTTGGGTCGTGACAGATATATTATTTTGTAACAAACTTTACATTTTATTCTATATTCATATATTATTTAAATTATATGTTATTGTTAAATGTGTTTAAGGAATGCTTAATAGTTTGTCTAAACCTTTTATAATTAAGTCTATAAAGTTAAGCATAAAAAAACTTATTAATTTATCATATTAAAATTTTAATGTGTAAAATTAGAAAGATATATATTTGACTATAATCAATTCAACTATGGTTTAATTGTGGTTAGATCAATAAGTTTTTGAAATATTTTAAATATTTATTTAATGAATTCATTTGAGGGGAGATGTTTAATGAGAAGAATGAGATAATGTCAGAGTAAAAAGAGAAAATAAGTACCCTTATATTACAACCAATGGTTTAGATTAATGCAATCTATGCAAACATCAAAGAAAATATTATTAATTTATATTAATGAATTATGTAACTGTAGATTTATGATCTAACAATAATTATTTTCTCCTCTCATCTCTCATATTATATTATTACTCTAAGTAGATATGTCTCATTCATTTGATATTAATATTTCTACAACATAATCTATATTAATTAAGTAATATAAAAAAAACTAGCATAACCTTCTTATTTTTAATTTGATTATAACTTTAGTGTTCAAATTAATTAATTTCTAAATATAACGTTTAACATCCTAATTGATGCTAAGAAAAATCCTAAATTGTTGCAAAAGATAAACCCTATAGATCAATTAAAAATTATATTTAAAAACAGTTGAAGTTTTACAAAAAGAAGAAACAGAGTAGCTGGAAAGAAGAATTGAAGAAGAATATCGCACACACACAGGTGTGGTTTGGCTGTACATTTATATTATATTCTATTACAAAGGAATGAGAAAGAATATTACACTTGGCACTTGATCCGTGATATAAGCAAAAGGAATATGAACAGAAAAATATTATACAGCAATCTGTTATACAGCTGTGTGCAACGTGGATATTAGATATCAGTGACACAAGGAGAAATTTGTATTATATCAGCAGATGCAGTTTCTTTAACATCCCCCTGCAAACTTAAGGATGCATGCTTGAACACCTTGAGTTTGTCTCTTAGAAACTGAAATCTTGAATGAGGAAGTGGTTTGGTTAAACAATCAGCAATTTGATTCAAGGATGGTACATGGCGGACTTCAAGATGTTTAGATATGATGTGATCCCTGATAAAATGAATATCAAGTTCTATATGTTTAGACCGAGCATGGAAGACTGGATTTGAAGCCATAGCAGCAGCACTCATACTGTCAGACCAAAGAACTGGTGTAGTAACTAAGGGAAATCGAATTTCCTTGAGCAAGTGCGTAACCCACAGCATTTCCGAAGCAAGATTGGCTAAGGCACGATATTCCGACTCTGAACTAGATATAGCAACAGTTTGTTGTTTTCTTGAAGACCAGGACACAAGGTTGTTGCCAAAATACAGACAATAACCTCCAGTTGATTTGCGGTCTTCAGCAGAGTCTGCAAAGGAAGCATCTGAGTAACCTTCAAGAGTGAGATTAGAACTGGCATTTAGATGTAAGGCAAAATGAATGCTTCCTTTGAGATAACGAAGTACTCGCTTTGCAGCTGACCAGTGATTTGCAGAAGGGGATTGCATATATTGACTCAACTTGTTCACACTAAAACTTATATCAGGCCTTGTATATGTTATATACTGAAGAGCTCCAATGAGTTGCCTGTATTGAGTTGGATTAGAAAAAGGTTCTCCATCACTTGCTATTAAGTTTGATTTTGCTGCCATTGGTGTTGGGCAAGGAGAGCAGTTGCTCATGCCAAATTTTAGCAGTAAATCCTGAATATATTGTGCCTGACTAAGTTGAAACATAGTGGAAGTTCTGTTAACATGAATACCAAGGAAGAAGTGCAGGGGTCCCAAATCCTTTAATGCAAAAACATCATTCAGCTTTGCTGTAAAATTCTGAAGAAATTGAAGTTTATTGCTAATGACAATTATGTCATCAACATAGACCAAGAGAAAAATAATCTGTTCATCAGTATAAAGGAAAAAGAGAGATGTATCTGCTCTACTGTGTTTAAATCCCCATGAGATTAGAGTAACTCGAAGTCTATCAAACCAGGCCCTTGGTGCCTGTTTAAGGCCATAGAGAGCCTTATTGAGCTTGCACACATGTGTGGGAAATTTTGGATCAGTGAAGCCTTCAGGCTGAGACATGTACACTGTTTCTTGGAGAATGCCATTAAGAAAGGCATTATTTATGTCAAGCTGATGAACAGACCACTTTAATGAGATGGCAAGAGTTAATAGAAGTCTTACAGTACTTGGCTTGATAACCGGACTAAAAGTGTCAGAGAAATCTATGCCTGGAGTTTGACTGTACCCCTTAGCCACTAATCTGGCTTTGTATCTGTCTAGATCTCCATTTGCTTTGTATTTAATTCTAAAAACCCACTTGGAACCTATCACATTCATATTTGAAGATTGAGGGACAAGAGTCCATGTATTATTTTTTTGCAAGGCAAGAAACTCATCTTTCATGGCTTGGAACCAAACTGAATTTTGTAAGGCTGAGGAGACGGAACCTGGTAAGGTTGTAATTGAGCCTATGAAGGGTGTGTTTGGTTTTATGATACCATTTTTACTTCTGGTCAGCATGGGATGAATGTTGGTGACATGATTTTGATGAGGTGAAGAGATAGCAGTGTCTGTAGGAATAGTGGGTAACATATATCGAGTGGATGCAGTAGATGAAGGAGTGGTGTGTGTGGGACTTGTTGGGAGCATGTATCTAGTTTCTGAACTATTTTCAACGTTATGAGAGGAATTTATGGGAGATAAAGAAGAAAAAGGTGTGGTGGGTTCATACCTGTGTTTATTTGAAGAATGCTCTGCTGCAGTGGAGTTAGATAGCCTGTTGTCCAATGATGAAGAAGGAACATGGTGCTGTACAACTGTTGGTTCATGAATATGATTGTGATTCTGTTTTGGGGAAACAAAGGAGGCATAAGGAAAATCTTTGTGATCAAAAATAACATGCCTAGATATGTATAGGCGACCTTGGGGAGATAAGCAAAGAAATCCTTTATGATTGTCACTATAACCAATGAACAAACATTTAGTGGAATGAAATTGTAATTTTTGTTTGTTATATGCTGTAAGACAAGGATAAACAGCGCAGCCAAAGGGATGTAAATGACTGTAGTTGGGAGTTTTATTAAAAAGCAACTGAAAGGGACTTTTATTTTGCAGTAAAGGAGTTGGCATTCTATTTATGGTGTGAGTTGCTGAATGAAAAGCTTCCCACCAGAAGGAGATGGGCATTTGAGCATGAGCTAAGATGGTCAATCCTATTTCTGTAACATGTCTGTGCTTTCTTTCAGCTCGTCCATTTTGCTCAGAAGTGTATGGACAAGTTAAGAAATGAAAAATCCCATGTTCTTTTAGAAATTTGTTAAACATTTGAAACTCTCCACCTGAATCACTATGGATAGCTTTGATTGAAGTTCCAAATTGCTTTTCAGTTAGAGTTTTAAATTGAATAAATACTAGGCATCACTCTTTTGTTTTAATGGAAAAATCCATGTAAAACGGCTATAGTCATCTAAGAATAATATGTAGTATCTGAATCCTTGTTTTGAGACTATTGGAGCAGGACCCCAAAGATCTGTATGTATAATTTCCAAGGGTTTTAAAGCTTGTGTGTGAGATTTTTGAAAAGGAAGTTTGTGGGACTTTCCATATTGGCAAGATGAACAAAACGAAATGCTTTTATTTCTGTCATATTTCAGATTACAGGAATTTAAAACTTGTAAAAGAACTGGGTATGAGGGGTGGCCGAGAGTATTGTGCCAATCTGTAAGAGAGGGAATGTTGCTGTTTTGACTGATGAAGTGGGCTTGAGGAGAGTGATCAGTACGAGTAGGATCAGTGGGTGTGAGTTGGTACAAGCCATCTTTAAGTCTCCCTTGCAGCAGAACTTTCTTTGAGGTTTTGTCCTTCACAAGAAAAATAGATGAGTCAAATTCAATAAGAACATCATTTTGAGATGCAAGTTGAGAAACACTTAGAAGATTTTTTGAAATTGAGGGTGAGTAAATGATATTTTTAAGTTGTAATGATTTGTGATTTGGTAAAGAAATGGATGCTGAACCAGTTTGAAGGATGTTTAATTTGTCACCATTTGCAACAGTAAGTTGGGTATTACCATCATAAGGAGATGAGTTCTGCAGAACTTGATTATTATTAGTCACGTGATGACTTGCACCACTGTCCATATACCAGGACTGATCTGCCACAGTTTCAGGAGATGTGATATACGCAGAGTAAGGGGTTGTAGCTGTAATGTTGTTTTGATTCTGTTGCTTATCAGGTGTGGTGCCCATATATGATTGATTATACCTATGATAGCAGACTGAAGCAACATGGCCACTTTTGCCACATACTTGACAAATTGGCCTAGAATTGTTTGTTCTTCCTCTTCCTCTGCCACGTCCACCTCTAGGTGACCCTCTCCAGTTAAATTTATTTTTATTTTCGTCGGAAGTGGTATTGTTCTTTTGAGTTTGTGCAACATTCACTGAAGCAGCGTTAATTGACAGATTCTGAAAACTGTGTATTTGCTCAAGCCTATTTTCAAAGGTCATAAGAGCAGTTTGGAATTGAATCCAACTAAGTTCTTGTTTATCAAGTAGGGTCATAACCACAGGTGTATATTCAGAGTCCAAACCAGCTAAAATTTGAGAAAACAAATCAGAAAGAGAAAGAGGACTCCCTGCGAGTTTTAAATTGCCAGCCAATTGCTTCATTTTGTTGAGATATTCTTCCATCTTTGTCTGACCCTTCCTAGTTCGCTGCAGCTCCCCTTTGTACCAGAGGATTTTCGCTTTGTTGGCTGCTCCAGCGAATTCTTCAATATTGTGCCATAATTCCTGACTGGTTTTGCAGTCTAAGAACTGTGCTGCTACATCCAGAGATAAGGAACTGTAGAGCCAGCCAAGGAGGAGTTGGTCAGTAAATTGCCACTCCTGATATTTTGGGTTTGGTGATGAATCATTTTCTTGGAATTGAGGATGAGGATTTGAGTTATAAATAAAATTCTCAAGTTGATTTCCCTTGATTACAGGGAGAATCATGGATTTCCACAGCAAGTAATTATTTCTATCAAGTTTGACTGGTGTGACCAAGCTCAAGGAATTGCTATTCGAATTGGTGAGTTTAAGTGCAGGAATCGAAATATCAGATGATTGAGTAGTATTTCCAGCCATGGCTCTGATACCAAGTTAAAGTTTTACAAAAAGAAGAAACAGAGTAGCTGGAAAGAAGAATTGAAGAAGAATATCGCACACACACAGGTGTGGTTAGGCTGTACATTTATATTATATTCTATTACAAAGGAATGAGAAAGAATATTACACTTGACACTTGATCCGTGATATAAGCAAAAGGAATATGAACAGAAAAATATTATACAGCAATCTGTTATACAGCTGTGTGCAACGTGGATATTAGATATCAGTGACACAAGGAGAAATTTGTATTATATCAGCAGATGCAGTTTCTTTAACAAAAACTATATAATTTATTACGTGATATCTAATGATTTTATCATATTTTCTTTTAATTCGTTCCGTTTCACAACTTTTCACTTGATTTTTTTTTCTAAATTACGTAACTTTCATATATTAATTTCAAGTTAAATGTAATGTTTTACTTTTTTTTTTATTGTCTCTTCCTGTATATTATTGTCTCCTTCTAATAATCTGATCAAAGGTGTAAAAAAAATGAATTAATTTATTATACCTTTCAGACAAAAGTCAAAATAAATAAGATTGATAAGGTCCGCCTGTTCGTTGAATGGCGTGTGTGTGAGTTGTTCTCAAAATTAATAATTCGAATATTTTGTTGCGTTGAGGAAGAAATGTGATATATATTTTGTTGTATTGTAGACAACAGGATTATTATATATCTACAAATGAGCAAAATATAACGGAGCAACTTTTATTTATAAGGCTTTTTATACGGACCAATATGACCCGGCCCAGACCGATTTACTTCCTGAATCCTTATCCGCACTGCCACTAGTCTTAGCTCAACGCCTGAGCTGAGCTACGCTACCTACTCTTCCTCACACTGCGAATTCGTTGTATTGTATGTATGACTATGACTATGTCAGCTGAGTTACAGCCCCCGGAAGCTCCAATTATCTCCCCACCACCCATCGCCAGTAATGCTTCCGATACGGCGGCCACTTTTCCTGCAGCACCCCCAACCACTACACCAATTGCTACGGCCCAGCTCCACACCGACATCGCAGGTCCACCAAAACGCCAGCGACGCCCCAGCGTCCGATTGGGCGACATCGGCGATCAACCCGCCACCCTCGCTCACGACTCGCATGCCAGCCGATCAACCAAGCATTCCTGGAGGCTTCCCAAGGACTCCTCTTCTAAAGCCGCCAAGGCTCGCTCTTTAACTAATCTCGTTAACGGCGCAGGTGATTCCCAAGATAATCAAGACTTCGAATACCTGAATACCCGTAATACAAACGGGAACTCGGAATTCGGGACCCGGAAGGCCAAGGCGAAGCGCGCAACTACCACCAAGCGGGTAAGATCCAGTTGGGTAACGCCTTCGAGAGTCGATGATGGAGCCGAAGGTGATAGCAGAGAAGATGAAGAGGAAGGGTTTCGGGATTTCGATCCCGATCCCAATAGTCCGCAAAAAGACCCCAGCCCCGTACACTCGGTCGATAACGCCGAGCTCGATTTGTGGCATGGCCAGAGAAGACCCGCTGGTCGGCACATAGTTTCAGAGACTCGGGAAAACGATGATATGGAGTTTGATAATTTGCCGGAATCGGATTCAAGGGGTCGGAAGCTCGGAACGAGCGAGGGAGTGAGGTCATGGCTTATTGAATTGGGGCTAAGTAGGTATGCTCCCATGTTTGAGATACATGAGGTAGATGATGAAGTGTTGCCCATGTTAACTTTGGAGGATCTCAAGGATATGGGAATAAATGCTGTTGGTTCCAGACGGAAAATGTACACTGCAATTCAAAGGCTTAGGGAAGGATATTCACGAGGTTTTTATCGGTAATAAACGTGTAATTTCCTTCAGCATGGCTTAAAGTGATGGATAGAAATTCATGTCTGAGAGTTTTTGCCTGTCCTTAGGAACTGAACTGTGGCTTTCAAGTTCAAAGTTTTGATTTGAATACATTTTAATAGCTCAAATCTTTCCCATTTTGCCAGCAGTTTTGTCACCTAATGCAGCATACGAAATTTTACCTTTCGAAATGGAGATGTTCCTGTAGATGCATACCAAATTTGAAATTTAGAGTAAACATAAAAGAAGAGTTAATTATGCTTGAGCTGTCCAGTTGAGGCGTAGTCACTCAAATAATTCAGCCGCAACTGATGACAAATAAGTATTGAAATGTTGCATGTAGTTATTACTCTTTTATTCGAAATCTAAATCTTACATATGGAAGTATATAATATTTCTAAAGCTATGATTAAGCCAAGGGTTCACGTGTCCTGATAAGATCAAACTTTATAAAACTGTTAAATTGTAACTAACTAGTTCTATTATAGTCATAGGTGAGATACTGAAATGAGAGGGACCCCTCTGCTTTTCTGTAATAACCTGCTTACAAGACTTCATAATTTCCACCGACTATTTTTGAAAAACACCTCTTCTCATTCCCGAGTGTTTCTTAACTATGAGCATTAAATATTTTATGGTCAATACCAAACAATCCAGATTACTTCTTGGGTAATCTGATTTGTGACTATAAATCATGCCCCGAACAAAATCTTTCTGATTTGAGATATTTCCTGCTGTCGTAGCTATCTTTATATTTTTCAATTGAACTGACTAATCTAATAGGCTTAAAATATGTGGTGGCTGAGCTATTTGCTCCTTGTCCTTGTCATTGTATTCTTTCAGAAATAAATATGACTTATATTAATTTGGTTACATTATGATTTTATCTTTCAGCTACCTGTTCTTTAACATTTTTATTTTTAAACGTGCCTTTTTATCTTTCTTAGATTATTGTTAACTCCTAAGTAATGGGTGGTTAAATGGCGATCAGCTAGGCCAGAGTGAAAATGATAATTTTTTTTTCTTGTTATTTTTCATTTTCTAAAACTGATCATGGGAATTGCAGTCTAAAACTGATGATATTTGAGCCAAATAATTGTTACATGACTGTGCGGGGAGGGTAGGCAAGTTTCTCTTATCCCTCGACATGTTGTGCCTACGGTTGACAGTAGGTGAAGTGGCAATCATTAATGTAGTGAATGGCATTAAATTTCATTTTCACTGAAGTTTGACAGCCTCTTGATCGGATCCTTGTCATGCTTAACTGGATTGGTTTCAAGTTCAATTGATTAGTGCGCTAAATTTTTGTAACTTTGAGATTTCTTCTGGTTTAACATCAGATGCTTAGTTGAGCTATGCTTGAAGGTCATATATCCTTAGTTATCTCCTATATAATACAGATCTAACTAGTGATGGTGCTTCTATATATAGCTTATTCAGGTAAACTGCCCCATGATTTGTAATTTACTCAAACTTGTGAAAGAAGCAAACCATATAATCTTTTCCTGAGGCCGGAGGTGCCAAGTTGAACTAACTTGTAGGCAGGTGATGGCTTTGAGCCCACTTTTATTTATCGATTGCCCATTCTCAGTTTTTCTATCTTCTCTTTTTTTTTTGGTGGAAATATTTCCCCTTCTATGTAAGGAAATATTGTGTTAACAAAGGGTGTTCCATCTTCAGTTAAGTTTCTTCAATGTTGTTCATAATTTTTGTTAGTGTTCCTTCTGAAAATGCCCCGGAATTGTGAATGAAATTGCTAATGCTTGCACCTTCAACTTCATCTGCCCCTCATTTCTCCAGTTGCAGGAATGGTTATAATTATAAATGAGCATATTCTCCCTGAATTGTGAGGAGGAAATAAAGATGATTCATAAGCATTGTATTCATTTATACGTATCATCCTGCATCTGATCTTGCATTCCTCATCTGATCTTGAGTAATCTATAACAGTTTTTCGTAAACATAATTTTATTCAAATTAGATGGCAACAACTAGAATACATAAATAGACAGAAAGAAAAATAGGAGGAAAAAATCTAGCTTTGTATGACAAATAAATTTATTTAACAGAACACAAGGGAAGCAAGCCTAGAAAGAATTTTCTTCTTTTCTTTGTTGCTATGACCATTGGTGGATACGGATCTCTTGAAGTTCCTTAAAAAAATTTACAAGGTAAAGTTCGTCTTATCTCAACCCATCAACTGTTAACTTTAATTTACTTTCAGATATGGTTAATTTCATGAGTCATGACATGTTAGTAAACTAAAAATTCTGATCCCAAAATGCACAGTTACAATTATTCAACTTTATCACTCTTCTCTCCTCGCTCACTTTTTGGCTCCTCTTATTGGCACAATACGAATAGGGAGCACAAGGCAGCAATATATTCGTCGGACGAATCGACTTAGGGGTTTGGTGTACTGCTTTGAAGAATTTAAAAGACACAAACCAAAAGCTTTAGAAAAATCCCCCTTTCACAATGCTTGAAGCTCCTTCTGTCTTGATGGTTCCTTCACAGCTCAATGCTTTGAATAATCCTGTTCTCTTAAGCAAGAACAACACGAGTTTTGTACAACTATCTTCTCCCTCTTTACTATCATCATAGAGGTAAGTTACATACACATATGGGCGAAAATATTACTCAGAGCAAATGCTGTTCTTTCTTTTCATCAAAGCAAGAGCAGCATATGTTGATGCATACAAACCAAGGAATATCAAACAAGGTTATCATAAAACAATTCAATAACACAGACGAATGATGTTGATCCAAGGAACACTTGTATCAAACTTTGAAAAGACTTGAAGCATACAGATATCTCAATTTAGCAGGAGAACTTGGAAAGTAACAGCAAGTTATTTAAGTAACATTTTTCTTTTTTGTCATGAAAACTCTAGAAAAAGAAAAATGAAAAAGCAGAAGACATGATTTATACTCCCCTTCTATATCCAAGGTAATGTGAGCTTTCGCTTCTTCCTGCATGCTTTTAGCATTTCTTCTAATGTGTAATTGAAAATATTTATTCAACAAGCACAGGGTACACACACAGACCATTTGTTAAAGACTATAGCGAAGCAAAAATTTCTTAAAGCTCTTTCTTAAGGATTGTATGTGTTCTTTTTCTTTATCCCTCTCACCCTTAAGAATGGTATCATTGCTGGTATTGTAACAGTTACGTATTTAAGTGGTATAATGGTTTCAGTTATGGCATCAATGATGTATTAAGTGATGTAACGGTTTTAGTTATGACACCAATGGTTATTGATGGCTATTTAACAAGAGAGGTGATAACGATTTTCAATTACGAAAATAAAATAAATGTTCATGATAATTGAATACTTTATATAGGTTTTAGAGGTCATATCTATGCTCTCTAATATAAATAGAAGTTCATTGATTTTGTCCTACCATAGACTCACAAGGAGAGTGGCTCAAACTCCTAACCAGTTAATGCCTAAAGATGAACCATTAAAACACACATCTTTACACTTTTGTTGAAGTCACAACTAATAAATTGCAAAGGTTATTGTCCATACTATGCAAGCCTATTATTCCAAATTATCGGGCTGTTACACCTAGCTTCCTTCTCACGGCCTACACACCTAGCATCAACAACACCCACATGATCTGTTTACTCAACTGCACACCATAACACACATCTTCATACTCAACCAAATTAAAGGAGAGAAAGTGAGAGAACACCAGCAAGATAGGATAAACCCAAAAGAAGGGAGAAACAACATAGACACACCTAGTATAGTTAAAACGTACCAGTGAACTACCTCGTCACAAACTAACCACTAAATGGATGGAGGGGCTGATTTGAAAAACATATACGATATATCTTTTGATATGTCCATATTCATCTATTGTAGCACGTTGGGCAATTTTTTTTTTATACCTGTAAAATTTCACCTCTCTAGCATTTTTAAAATTATCATTAACATTAATTTTTCATAATAACTTTTTTAAAATTATCAAAAATCTTAATTATTCATAATATCTTTTTATATCAACTATGTTATATTTAAATTTTAAATTTTTTATTCATATTAAAAATTAATGAAAAATTTTATACTTAAATATGCTATATTTATTGAATAAAATGTTATAAAATATTAAATTAATAAAAAAAATTTATATGTAAAATAAATAAAATTGTGTTAAAAAAAAAAAGCGCTCACCTCCAATAGACTCCATTTCGCAACATGTACTATGGAGAAATTAAAGAGATTTAAGAGACAAGTGAAAAGTATATGTGACGTAAATAAAAAATGAACAAAAATTTCAATTAGTTCTAAATAACATTCCTCCTCCTGGCTTTACTGCTAATGTTGTCTAGTCATGTTGTTAGTGCTCAGCGTCACTTTTTAGGCTTTCTTTTTTGGTAAAAATACGGAAATTAGATTAGAGAAGATCTACATAGTCTATTACAGAGATCAGAAATCAAATAGAACTGAAAGTGACAGGGACAAACGTTTGTAGAGCACATAAGTTTTGAAAATTTTAGGCTTTCTCATTGTCACGTCTCAAAATTTGAGCACGTGACCGACACGAAAAGTGAATTTCATTTCACCTCCGTAAGCCTATCTTTCTCTTAATCATCATACAATTCTGTTTCATGCAACCAAACCGAATTCTGTATACATACTATAATCATTCACATTACATCACTGAATGAACCTACCCGATTACAGAGATTTCTAGATTTATACAACTTAGAATAAGACTTAACTATTATACCTTTATCCTGAACAAATGAAAAGGTAATCATGGACTAAGGATCCATAATTCCTTGTTCCGATATTTACCTTCAGCTGTCAACTCTGAAAAAAAAATATCAATAAGAGGGGTATGAGCAAACTACGTGCCCAGTGAGTAGATAACACAACACTATGACAAAAAAATATCATACATCATAATGATAACATACAGCAATCATACGTAAATCGATCATCATATGATATGATATTATTCGTAGTACTTCACGACAATATCCAAATAAATCAAATACATTTCAACATAATTCAAAAGTTCACAACAACAATAGGTGAAATCAATTTCACACAAATTTCCCGTACCAACCGGGTCGTCCAAAATACCTTTGGATCGTTACCCGCGGCCCCCGCCGCATCCACCCTTATCGCTCCATTTATAATCTCCACCCTTATAACTTCACATAAATTTCTCCATGGGGTGCACCACCATGCCTTTCCTTTCCAGTCAAACACAATCACAATCATATATAAAAACATCCTCAATCATAATCTTGAGCCACATACACAACTCAGTCATTTACAATTCAAGCCACAACATAATCAATGTGGTTCCAGCAACATAGCATGTATACAACATAACCCATAATATAGAACAATTATTCAACTCAGTTCACATGCCATTCACAATCCATCATATAACCTCCATTCATGGGAAAATAAAAAAAATATAATTATATACATTACCAGACACGTTCCACAATTGTTTATGCCTCATCGTTCCACATCATGCTCTTCAAACTTGGATATACAACATATTTTCACTATGATGCAAAAAGTCAATAACAGATATTTAATCATAGCAAGTATTAACCCACTCACCTGGATTTCACACTCTCGGCACTCCCACTTTGCACCTTGACAATTTCTATTGTAACCAGACAAAAACCATCACGGTTACGAAATAGAGAAATTTCCTACCACTACTCTCGACCTTCACTTACTTCTCGAATCATAACTCCTAACTGGTAATGAATATTCAAATGAAACTTATACCATTGGAAACTAGACTTAAATAGCTTTCCAACGATATAAAGTTTGCCCAAAACGGAGTTCGGATGAAAAATTTATGGCCGATTGAAAAATAAACTAAAATTTCCCGTTACACCTGGCGCCTGGGCGCCACCTATGGCGCTTGGGCGCCACTCATGCCCGGCGCCTAGGCGCCCCACGTGGCGCCTGGGCGCCATGCCTTTCTCTTCCCCACATGTTCTTGGCGCCTAGGCGCGACACATGGCGCCTGGGCGCCACGATCGCGACCCTTCGCGACTTTCTCTCGGTTTTGGCCCGAATCTGGCCAAATGTTCACCGTTTTTCATGATTTCTTCCATGGGATCTCACCCTTAATGTTTAAGGAGCATTTAGACACCAAAATCACCAATTTTAATCGAGAAACGAAGCCAAAATCTCGATTTTTCCTCAAACACTCTTAAAACTAGAAAATAGGGAAAAGCTTAAGAAATAGAAATTTTTACCTCGATTCCTTGCTTTCCCTACGTTGCTTGGCTCCTAGAGGCTCGCCCCGTAGCCCGAGATCCGCCCTTCAAAGGCCGGTTGTAGAGTTGGAGTGTAGAGAGAGAAATTAGAGAGAAGGAAGAGAGAAGGAGAGGAGAGAAAGTGAAGAGAGAGAGAGGAAAAGAGAAAAATGAATAAAAAATAGGTGAGGCCACCTATATACTCGCCCGGGGTGAAATTATCACTTGCTCTGCAATTGACCCTCAGTCAAGACTAGCAAAAGCAAATTCATAAAATCTCACCTCAGGTGTTTCTAAATCCTCGGTGCCCCACAAATTTCCTTATTTCACTTTAGTCCCTCTCAATATCTCAAACTCCACTTTAACCTCGAATCCATCATCTTTTCGGTACCGGACTCATAATTCATTCCCATAAGCTCTATTCTTCTTCTCGGGTTCCTACTTGGTCATTTCTCAAAAGTCCTCTATACTTTCTTTTCTTTTCACTTTAGTCCTTGAGAATTTGTAAAAAATTTCCTAAATTAAAAATAAAAATTTCTATTCCCACATTTTCTTCACTAATTCAAAAAGAAAATTTTTCACATAATTAAATTTTTCACTAAACTTCAAATCAGACTTTAAATATTCATAAAAATTCTTGGGATATTACACTCATCATAGCAATGTAGCAACTCTATCTTTCCTTTCTCTCTTTCTTTTTTTTTTTTTAATTGTTTTGATTGGTATAGATAGGGTAAGCTCTATAAGCTCTATAGCAGCCAAGACGAAGATATATATCCTTAAAATGGATTTTTATGCTGTGCTATGGCATCAGAAAGAGAATGGAAGCAAGAGATGATGAGAAATGAAACAAATAAAGACTATAAAAGAATAAGTATATTCATAGGTCAATTCCATGGGCAATAAAGAAACATTGAGTCAAAATAGGGGAAAAAAAAGTCTCTTCCTCTTAACCATATAATGGATGATATATGAATAATTTAATTGGATAAAAAACAGTATTGCAGATAAGTTTTATTTAGAAATTTTTAAACATAAAATGGATAATACATTCGAGAAGAAACATTGGCACGTATGGAATACTTATTCTAAGCTAGCTAGATCAAATACTTACTTATTTTTTCTTTTGTACTATTAATTGAAACTAAGTTGGTATTTGGGTGATTTGTTAGGACTAAAGAGACCAAAATGCTTCTCAGTTTCTTCACCATGCTTCTGGTTTTCGTCAAACATGGCAAACAAGAACATCTCTATAGGCCCATTGGGCCTCTTCGGTGTTCCAGCCTTGGCATGTTTAATCAAATTCTGATAGTAAGTGCCTGCATTGCTGACACTGGCTCCTGCTCCACCATCTGAAGGCCACCCGCTCTCAGACACAACAATCTGTAAATTGGGTTCCGCAATCTTCTCAAGAGCAGCATATATAGAATCCAACATTGCATCAAAGAGGTTTTGGTACCCAACCTCATTGTTTCCTTGTTGAGTAAACAAGGCGTACTCAAGGGGAATGCTTTGTTGGTTATTGGCAATGGCATTGGCATAGGCAAAGTAGGGATACACATTGGCAAGAAGTGGTGCTCCATTTTTGTCAAGGAAGCTAATAATGGGTTGTATATATGGGCTGGCACTTGGAGTGAAACTGCCTTGGTTGGGTGGGTAAGGGTTTTCAATTAGTTTGGTGTCTATTGCAGTTGAGACCTTGATTTGGCCCTGCAAACTGGCTGCAGAAATAGCATTCTGAATGTTTTGCATGGCAGGTAGAACATATTGTGCTTCGTTTTCACCGGGATGAATTTCATTTCCAACAGCAATGTACTTAAACTTGACATCTGAGTACGCTGCTACATTCTTGTTGACCCAATCTTTGGCAGCTGTAGCATCAGTAAGAGATAGAAGTTTGTCCTTAGGCACATCAAGCAACACCTCTATATTTGACCCTCGGAGGGCTTGAAGGGCTTCTTCATCTGGATAATATATACGCATCCTTCCAATGCCATTGGATTTATATAAATCCACCACTTCTTGCCTACTAGGAAGATCATCTCCATTTACTCCATAACAAACTCCTATGGACTGTGCAGCTGCATAATATAGGATTCAAAATCAGCAACTCTCAAGAGAATTAAGACTAAGCCAAAAAATAATAATAATAATGAATTTATATATAGACTTACCAATAAATTCATAACATTTTTTTATTCACCGTGTATATCACCTAACTTCACATGGTTACTTATTTTGACTTCTATGTGCACAATGGGTTAGGATTCGGTATAACTCCATTGCTTGGGAGTTTCTTCTGAAAATTTCCCACAAACTTCGTCAAAGTAAGCATTTATTATTATTGAACATTAAACCATACTTACCTATATATATATATATATATATATATATATATATCCTTATAATCACTACAAGAATCATACTAAATATAAGAAATTGTGAAAATTCAGTTGCAAATATGAATTTGCTACTGAAAAAAATCGGTCGCAAAATTTATAGTTGCAAATTTATTTTTGATTGATCAGTTATTGAATTACAAGCGCGTTTGAAATTTGTCTACTGAAAATTAGTTGCAAATTGTGTTCTTTCTCCCTTTTTGAGATTGTATTTTGTAACTAAAAGGAATGTGGAGTCACTTAATTTTTTTAGTCTAAATTAAAAAAAAAAATAAAAAAAAAATCTCCGCTCAAAGTTGTATTTAACAAAATAAATAAATAAATGAAAGACTCTTTTCTCTCTCTCTCTCTCTCTTTTTTTTTCCCTCTTTCCGTAGCTCTATTTTTCTCATCTTTGACCTTTCTCTCTCCATTTCGTTTTTTGATGAAAAGTTTATTTGATTTGATTATGATGTAATTTTCATTTATTATTTTCATCTTACTAAATAAATTGAAATGTTAAATTAAGTTGGATTAAATTTTAAATGTGATTACTAAATAAATTTCTTTCACCGTACTTTAATGGGGCTAGAGAGTTAGATTGCCCTTCTGATTATTTTTTTAAATTAACGACCCTTATAAATATATTTCTTTGTTTAAATTATTTGTGACTATCTGATTAATTATTTTGTTTTAAATCTTACTCCACTAAAATTTTGATTAAAAAAATGTTAGAAGAACTTGTTTAAAACATATTAAATGAAATAATGATGTATTAATTTGTTAAATTTGTAAAGTATATAAATATATGTTTATATATATATATGTATATCTTTAATATATGTAAATATATTGTAAACTTTGTTTTTAAAAAAATTATTTTAAGAAAAAAATTGACCAAATTTATAAGTAAATAATAAAAATAAAATTTTCGATATATATATATACATATATATATATATATATATATATATATATATGAAATGGTGCCCCATTTCACTAATATATATATTAATAACCTTAAATTTTAAAACATTAACCATGTTAAAATTCTAAATCCATTAAAACACCCATAACCTATAACTTTAAACTATAAACTCCAAATTATAAATGTTAGGATCAAGTAGTTATTATATGGCTAAAAATTATAGTAGTTAGTCTGGGCACATTTTTAATTTTTTAACCTACAATAGAGCAAATGTCTAAACATTATGGTTCAACTATGACTTGACCTCTTACTTGGGCCTTTGTCATTGGATAATTGTTGCTACACCTTCTCCATCTCTCCCTAAGCAAACCCATGATCTTGGCTATAATATTAATTGTTAACCGTACAACTTTATTTTTTTAATGCAAATATCTAAGCACTATGATTTGATTATGACTTGGCCTGTAATTCAGGCCTTCGCCATGGAATAATTATCGCTAAACCTTAGCCAACAAAAGCCAAAACCCTAAATGCAAATTTTAAACACTAAATAAAAACTTTAAATGTGAAAATTTTCAAACAACAAGGTGTGTTTTTTTCTTTTTTTAGCTCCTTTTGCTGATTATCCTTCTATTGCTCACTGCTACCCTAACAATTTCATGGGACTTTTATTGATGAGTAGTTTTGAATTATTAAGGTTAAATGTTATAGATTATAAGAGTTTTTATGTTAAAAAATAGAAATATTTTAATAAGTTGAAATTAAAAATTAGAATTTTTAAATTTAAATAGTCAATACATTCATTATATAATAATTTATTGATATACAAGATTAATTTATGTATAAACTATTAAATTGAAAAATTGATACAAATGTGTTGGATTCAAAAATGAACTTAAGAAAAAAAATTAATTAGTAATTCAAATACAAATTATTTCAAAATTACTCATCAATAATAATTCCATGAAATTGCCAAAGACAGTAGTAGGCCAATAGAAGAGTAGCCAGGAAGGGTTAAGAAATGCACATTTTATTATGCGAAATCATTCATATTAAAAGCATTAAAATTGTTAAAAATTGCCTATAGTTAGATGTGAACACTCCTATGAAATTTGGGAGAAACTGAAAGTTCATTTTGCCTATCAGACAAAAGCAAAAGTGAGGCAATTCTAGATACAACTGAGAATGATGAGAAAAGGTCATTGTTGATCGGTGAGTACCTTTTAAAATTAAAATGAATTATTGATTTTCTAGCTTCGGTTGATGCTCTAGTCTCTATTGCATATCACATAGGAGTAATATTTGAAAGTCTGCTTAAAGATAGTAGTCTCAAAATGGGTTGAATTCCGCGTACTGACTCATGACTGCTTATAAATGAGTGAGTTTGGATATGTTATTTTAGACCCGTTTAAAAATAGGTTTAAACTGACTAACATGTTTAGCTAAATAATTAAAGCCTATTGGTTAGCCTATTTATTTATTTTTTTCACAAAAATATATTATTTAGTATAAATAAGTTCACTTTATTATATTTTTATATTCTATAACACTATGTTCAATAAATATAGTAATTTTATATATGAAAACTTCTATAATTTTTTAAAAATAAATATAGAATTTTTAAATTTAAATATAATATAGTTAATTTAAAAAAATATGAAAAATTATTATTATTATTATTTAAAAAATTTTAAAAAAATAATGTTTTACATGTATAAATTATATTTTAATAAAAAAATTATTAATTTTTTACTAAAAAAATTAAAAATTATATTATTTAAATGTAAAAAGTAAAAAGTAGCCATGAGCCGACCTATTTAGACAAGAAATCCAAGATAGGCTGGCTTGGATATGATGCACAATTACTACTACCAGAGAAAGGAAGAGTAAACATGTTGATTGAGGAATAAGTCTCCTGATACACAATCACTAATAGTTAAGAAGGGAAGAAAATAATTGAATTGTTTGTCATTGTGCAATCTTAATCTTCCATGCAAATTAAACTCAACAATAAATTCAATTTTGGTGGTGCGAAAGGATCAGTTAATATTTCGGAGCCTGCTTATCTCTCGTATATTTCTGAAGGCTTACAACTCGATCATCATCTATCATATTTGCGTCATTGCTTTAGTTTGTTCTTCATGAAATTAGAAAAAGGTGTTTAGGAGAAAATCATCAAAGAAAATTGTGGAGTGTGTTATCCATAAAAATCTTCCAAGACTTGTTATTTATTTAGTTGTTTTACTGATTAGATCTATGTTGTTTGTTCTTTTGTGTTCTAGTTTAGATTTGGGGTCAGAAATTACCGGATAGGTGTTGCTTCAGTTCTTTTTACATGTTTGTATCAAAGATGTGAGTAGAGATTTTATGGTTTCATTGGATGACACTGCAATATTCTCCTTTTAGTTTTTTTGGACTTAACCTGCAGTGTCCTCTAGAACTGGCCATGGAGTCTCCTCTGTCTCTAATGAGATTTCTCTGACCCAAATATATATATACATACATATATATGTACATATATTTATATGCCCAGGATAGCGCGGGCCATCAATTTTGCCAAATTAAATGGACTGTGTCTATGTGATGGTTTGAGATTGATCTGTCATTGTAAAGCCCAAACCAAATGGTTGCGTCCAGTTTATTTGTCTTTTCGTGGGCCGCTAGATATTTGATCCGCACTTATTTCTGCATTTTTCCAAAAAAAAAGGCAGAAATAAATTTCTGCATTTTTATCCTATAAATCTATTTACATTATTATATATGACTTTAGGACTTTCAATCAATGATTTTTAAAATATCTGTTAATAAATTAATAAAATAAAATATAAAAAGACAGGTTAAAATTTATATTGAAAATATTTTTATTTTTAAAATATAATAAGATTACTATATTTATTTTTATTTTTAAAAAGTAATTAAAACCGAATTAAAGTAAATATTAATACAATCCCACTAATAAGTAATATCCATTTGAGTGACATTCGCAAATGAAAAGTACTCATGTAAACTGCAATAATGCATATTCCACCTAGTTGACTTTTTATACAACGACAAAAACAAAAAGAAGAGGTGGGATGGATGCATGCATGCTTCAATAAGAAAGTAAGTAAAATTAAAGGGATTAGTGCATTAATTAGGTTAAGCTTTGTTGCTGGTAATTAATACAAGGGATAACATTTCCACACAGTGAGCAGGAAAATACAATATTTGGGCATGCTTGGGGGTGATCCCACTCTCTCTGTTTTCCATCCATTTGATGTGTCAAAAAAGGAAAAGGAGAGGAGACAAAAACGAATAACAATCAAATGAAAGGTTATTAAAAATGCATAAATTAGTAGAGAAAAATTGGAAAATTGGAAAGAAGAAATAAATAAAAAAGCAAGAAAAAAAAAAAGAGGGGTTGGGGCCTGGGGGTGTTGAATAAGTTAAGAAAGATACAAGAGGGTGGTGATGGTTGTGTTATATTAGAAAAGAAATTAAGCGCATCTACCATAGTGAAGTACCATGATATGATCAGTGGTAGAGGTTGAGGTTGAGGAATCTGAAAGCAAAGTGGTGGCCATGGCTGCCTCCCTCGAACTCCATATCTGATCTCTTACATGCTCCAACGTCAAGAATGGTGCAAGTTGCTGTCCTCTACACCTTATCTCTATCTGCATCATTATCATCCATCCCCACCATCTTATCAGATACAGATACATACATAGGTCACCATAACATCACATCACTATCTCATTACCATCATTACCCCTACTTCAACACAGCACCATAGATCACATATTACCAGAATAATATTTCCCGAAAAAAGAAAAGAAACAAAGAAAGTACGTCGATGAGTCTAAGGTTTCAATTACTGTCACACTGGTTTAATTAATTAGAGCACCCCACCATTTCCTTTTCCTACCACCTGGTTGTGATAACGTTTTCGTCTGTAAGTCTTTTTCCAACTTTATCATTCATTCATTCTCATATCCAATTAATTCCTAATTATTATGTCTTAACTCTTTTTTCTTTTGGCTCTAAATCAATCTCAGCCTAATAATATATATCCACATCTTCTCCCTTTACGCGAGAGCACCCTTTAGTTCACTTCTAAGTAAAGACTATACATAATATTAAATTAAATATATATAGTTATATACAACAGCCAACCAAAAACAGAAAGGTATAAACTCATAAAAGATATCAAGGGCTTGAAACTATACAGCAAAATAATATAATTGATTCACATAAAATTTAATCAAATTCAGTATTTTAGATGATAAATATTGATACATTTATTTCGATATGTAGTTTTTTTATTTATTCTCTATACTGAACTAATTAAGAAAAATTGTAAGCTCGAAAGCATAAACTAAAACAGAAATTGAGAAATTATGGAAGAAAAAAGAGAAGATGAAATCAGAATGAAGTCATGCTTTGTCAAGTGGTGTTGGTCCTACTCCCAAGTCCCACCACGAAACATATAAAATCTTTGTAACGTCTGCTTTACCCTTAAGATCTCATTTTCTCTTTCCATTTCAGAGAAAGCAATTTGCTTTACGCGTCGCCAAACAGATCCCTAATTCCTAATTCCTAAGCAGGAGAAATGGTCGTCTTTAATCATTACAAGGGTCCCATTCACAACTTTGCTCCTAAGCCAAAATCATCATACCTTAGACTTTACTATTCTTTATGCTATATCATCACTCATCCTACCACAACATTTATTAAGAACGTATTATTATTATTATTATTATTATTATTATTATTATTATTATTATTATTATTATTATATAAAGGTGGATCCATAAAGCCCGGCGAAGAATAGGCTAAGGTACCATTCATAAATTTTTTTTAAAAAATAAAATATTAGAAATGTAAGCTCCCCTCTCTTTTCCTTTTTCTTTTTTTTTTCTCGGAAACACTTTGTATGACCAGATATTTTTGTTCATGCACGTCTCTATCACCTTGCTCCACCAAAAGCCTTTATTGCATGCCACTATCACCATTACTATATAAAATAATAGCTTATCATTTTCGTCAAAGACCTGAAGCTAATTCTACATGCTTTATATAAGAGAAAAAAATATCAATCTCCCATATTTAATTGTGCATGCATATCATTCCCCAACTACATATATAGATTAATACATGTGTAATTAGCTAATCGTTTTCAAATCTCTCGAATTTCTCTTCTTCTTCATCATTGAGTTGTTTGGACGTTAAATCAATAAATTGGATAATTGTGGATATATTTGAAGTTTAGTGGGTTTTCTGAAATAATAGCACAGTGAATTAGATTAGGGTTTTGTCATTATTAGACATGAATAGGGATGGCTTTTTTATGGTTGGTAGGGGAAGCTTGTAATGGGGCCTCCTCTTTTTTTTTTGGTTGCATTGGAGTGCAGCACTCAAGAGTTTGATGGAGCTTTCTAAGCCCAAATATTATTCCAAGGAAGAAAAGATATGTGTGTGTGTGTGTGTGTGTGTGTGTGTGAGAGAGAGAGAGAGAGAGAGAGAGAGAGAGAGAGAGAGAGGGAAATGGGGGGCCCACAATAGCTGTGAAAAATCAAGGGAAAGCTTGACGCGAGAGAGAGAGAGAGAGAGAGAGAGAATAGGCATGCAAGATAGGCGTTGAGAAGGACAGGGTCCACGTGTGATTTTCAAGGCCCTGCGATATGATGTTTGCGTTCGATTAACATTCATATCAACAACGTACTTATCTTGTAACCTTTTTGTATGATTATAATGAGTGTCAACTAAGAAAGTAGGCCATGATAAAGATACATCCAATCAACTCCAGCATGTGTTTTTACATGTTAAAGTCAATGCAATCTTTATAAACTATAAAAGCAATAAGAAAACAAAGACCTTTATTTATTTATTTTCTAGGCGGGTGCAGCACATATTCCACAATGGACGACATCTTTTTGCTTTCTTTGCATTCATTATTACCTATTTACCTAGACTCCGTTCATATTGTTAACAAATATTTCTCTAACTAGTTAACGTTCTTCAATCTTCATGGATTGTGACTAATAACTGCACTGCCATATATATTATAATATAAATCTAAAAACCAATTTGTAGTAGTGTTTTTTAAAAGTATATTTATAATTAATAATACATGAATCCTAAATTAACGCTAAAAACAAATCTATATTATCTGGTGAGAGTAACTAATTAAGTTGGACCACATATGTATTATAAACCAAATCATTATATTGGGAGTAGCTGCTAGCCATGTGTGAAGGATGAATGAGGTTTGGCACATACGGGTCATATGGTCGGTGAAGGGTTGCGGTCCGCTAGCTACCCAAATGACTAAATCAATGGTCTAAGGTTGACCTTTAATATTTGTACAAAAAAGAGCATAAAGCCTCACAAATATATGGCAATGTTTAGTGCCACGCACATTAATTCTAACTGCTATAAACTATATATATTATAATTTGATTCTAGTCACTCTACTAATTTTATATAATGGATAATATTTAAACATTTTAGTTGACTCCTCCCCATTAACAGACGGGGTTGAGACACAAAAGCAAGTTTCAATTAAAGATTAGATATCTTATACAGACAAACAATGTACATACATACATATATATATATATATATATTGCAACTTGTATATATAGCTGTCTCATAGCAAAGATGCTATATAAATAAGATATTGTCTTATTTTCTTCAAAGAATGAAAAGCTATATGGTATCTAAATCATCATACGATATAGGTTGACCGAAAATTGAACTTGCATTAAGTTTTGACTATAAGGAAGAATGCAATATGTCGAGCGTGTTTCATGCAACCTAACATGTTATATATTTTAGACACTAGTTGGTAATGCAGACACCATCAATGTATCTAAAATATTTGGCATATATGTATATATATTGCGACTTCAAATTCAATGGCTTTTCCATCAATTTCCCTGTTGCTTTCCTTTTTTTTTTTAAAAAAAAAAAAGTTGCCCGTGTATAGCCTTATCTTTCTTAGTCGTCATACCATATATATAGATATAGATATATATATATATATATAAGCATCCTCGACCAAATATATACATATATACCTGTATACATATATATATATATATACACACAAACATACATACATACTTGTTTAAGTAGAAAAGTATTATGATGAATTATCATGGAAAAAGTGATGAACAATAGAATTTATGCCATATACGGAAGCACAAATTAGTACTTGAATTCAGATGATAGGATTAGCAATATCAACTTTAATTTGATAACTGTAAATATTTGAGAAAATACAAATAAAGCCTAGTTCTTTTTTGGGTAAGAAAATAAAACCTAGTTTTTAAAATAATAATGATGCGCAATTAATGTATTTGTTTTATAACATACTTACCCTATAATTCCTGGATCACGTGCCAGTATTTAATCAACTACATATAGCAAATTCTTAAAGAAATTGCTTTGAGTAGCATATTGAAACCCTTTTTTTTTTCATATTTGTATATCAAACGGAAATTGAATTTAAACTAGGTTTCCTACTTTGTTTGAAAATATTTGAAAAAAAAATACAAAACTACCAAAACGTAGCACCAATACAGAGAGTAAATTTTCAAAAGATAAGAATGCCAATACACACACACACACATAACGTCTTAATTAGCCAGAAAAGCATAAAGTTAATTTTATAATTTTTTTTATGTAAGTGTTTCCAAAAATTAAATTTACCCTTAAAGATTCTAATTAATAAATTTGCTATAAAGTGAGCCTCATACCATGAAGCATGCATAATAATATATAAAACTCCACACTGCTATAGTTTTTCTAACGTTCTTAAGATATATACAAACAAACGCACTCCTAATTTCTCTAAAAAAAGACCTAATTAAGAGCTTTCCAGAATATAACTGATTGTCTATCTTTTTCATGTTAATTCGATCACACTATATAAGAGGGCTTCTAGGCAATGGCAATGCATACCTTAAACTTCTTTCTTAGATCGGGTATGTGTATATATATATATATATATATGGAGTGGACTTGTACGTATGAGTTGCTACGGTTTTTATAAGTAATGTACCTCTTGCAGCAATAATTAGGCAAGAAGTAGTGGCCTTGGAAGGTGGAGTGTGCATGAAGTCATGTTCTGGGACACCCAATAATGTGCTATATATTCTAATAATTATATCACTAATAAATGCATTACTGCGTGTGCATGTTCAAACAAGAGGGCATATATCATAATTATTTAAAGTCCACCTATATACTTACATACAACTAGCAAAAAACTTTAACCTGTAAATCATTAGTTCTCATCTAAACTAAAACAACTACACGTGCGTCTGCTTCCCCGGTGTTTTAAGAAACTAGTAGGGTTTTGTATCATTCTTCGCGCACTGAGAAGTTCATGCAAGAAAACCTCTTCGAATTATTGTTTTCTACGTACGGACATAATGGATATTGGTTTTACTAATATTCTGCTCTAGAATATCTTAATACTGAGAACGCTAAGTATGGCTTTATTTTCTCATGCTGTATTATAATGAGAATCAACATATACTAGGTTATTAACTGATGTGCCAAAAACTGTCTTGTGTTGTAGCTTTCTGAATTTACCAGGGGGCTCTGATCTAGCTATTACTGTGATCAATCCCTAATTTTAAATTTTCAAGCTTTTATCTAATCACTGCTAATTTTTTATATAGTCAACTTTTACCCCTATTGCCGGAATAGAATTCAGTTTAATTTTCCAAATTGAAATGGGCTGTCTCAAGTTTCCTTGATCCACATAGATTGCTTAAAGGTTACTTTCATAAAACCAGTGGTAGGGTACAGAAACCATAAACTAATCGAGTAGATACAATCTAAAGGTAACTATATGATGATGAAACTGGGCAGTATATGGAGTGTTTTAATTAATTTGGAACAGTGAAGCCATTAAGCCATAGCACCACCTTCTCAAATGTGGTTCTTTGGGCAAGAAGAAATAATAAAGATGGCGGGTGTGTTTTTCCTTGTATTAATTATTAAGTTTAAGTTTCTCCTTTTAAACCGTATACCCACCCTTAGTAATCCCATATTCCCTCACCAAACTTAACATGAGGCTTCTAGGATGGGGACATTATGTGGAGGCATCATATATACATATGCGTGTGTGTGTGTGTGTCTGTTGTTGATTACACTAACACTTGACTATAAAGTCTAGATATGTAAATCCTATTACCATCTCAATATAGAAAAATAAGTTGAAAACTAAGTGAAACAGAATTGGAAGATGTCTACCAAAAAAATGCACTTCTTACCTAAATACTCTCTAGATTGAGGGTAACAAACAAAAGTAAGATATATGGGTGTGTGTTTCGGTCACCAGATAAATCTATTTTAGTTATGCCGTTTCTATCAAGTTTCTAAGACCATCAAGTTCCAGTGTTAATTATTTATGTATCAGCTGGGCATTTTGATGAAAACATAGCTTTGGAGTTTGGATTTCATTTTTGGGCTCTCTTTTTTATATATATATAATTAAATGTTGTTTTCATTCTTTGGATGCCAGGCTAATTTAGCGAGAAATAAATGGGATCAGAAAGAAGTAAAGACTAAAACAACTACCGACTTTCCATGATATGTATATATATATATATATGCATATATAGATTAATATTGAGAAGGTAAAGATATGGTATGTAAACTGTGAAGTACCTCAGATTCGCTGTCGAGCTTCAACTTGTTGACCAAATACTTTAATAATAATCGAACCGTCATGCTTCCATCTCTGAAGGATTGGAAAGAACAAGGATATGAGTGATCGATTAATAGGATGCATTAAACAAAGAAGGGATTAATTACAATGACAGAATAATAGTGGGAAGGAGGATATAAAGTTAAGGAGGAAATTAAGAATAATGAATTACTTGATTCGGAGGTAGCTCTTGGGTATTTGGGGCAAGAATGGTTCTTTTGCTCTGCATTAAATTGAACGTAAACAACCAAAGTAAATATTGGATGAGAGTGCAGTAAGTAATAATTAAGTTGAGATACAGAAATAGAGAAATGGGGGGAAAGTGGGAAGTGGAAAAAAGAGAAGGAAATGAAGGGAAGTGTTTGCTGAAATAGGGAGGCATGGATTGAAGGGAAGGGAACATACTGATTGGGAGAGGCTTGAAGCATAAACCAGATTCCGGAATGAGGCCTCCGAGGAGGATGGACGACTCTAACATCGGAGGAGCTGGGTCCAGCACCGGCGTCGTCAAAGGAGGCGGGGAAGTGAAAGGGGCTCGCAAAATAGGAAGGCAGAGCCGTAGTCCTCAAAGAAGCACAGGGAGAAGACGAAGAAGGCATTCCCATGGGCATAGGAGGAGGAAATGCCCAGGTTGAGTACTGTTGATGATGATGATGGTGACCAAAGCTTGGAGGTTGGAAAACCAGATTAGATGACGGCGGGGGGTAGGTGAGAAGCGGCCGCCCCGAGCCCTGGAGATGAGGCGGTGGCGGGTGGTGTTGCTGCGGTGGCGGAGGGGGCAGCAGCTCCAGCTCCACCAGCCGGTGACTGGGAGGCGTTGAACTTGAACCCCCTAATTCCTCTCGTCCTTCTTCTTCGTGATGCTTACTGGGCGACGTGGGCCTCTGGGTGTCGCATCCAGCTATGCCTAATTGAAGCCATCCTTCGTCCCTGTCTTGCTTGGAGGTCGATCCTCCTCCTTCGTTGAGGCTCACACTTAGGCTGTTAGTGGTTCTGGATTCGTCCTGATCACCCATTTGCTTCCCCTCTATCATATCCCACTCCGATCCTAACCACGATTCCCTCCAATAATTCTTATACCCTTCAACTTCAACTTCGCTCATAACACTACTGTACCTGTGCCTGTGATTAGAACCACCATAACCACCCTCCTCCCCAGTCCCACACTTGTATTGTTGATGCTGCTTATCTTGTTTTGAGAGGTTGCGATTGTGAGCGGGAAGCATGGTCATATTGCATCACCTTCACCCCCCCATGTCCTTAACTGCTTACTATGCGCCTGCCTGTACCTGATCTCTGCCCCCTCTACACAACCCATGGATCCCCCACACTCTGCAGTCGCGCAAGGTTTTTATATTGGGACGACGGATCCGCCATGGGATTTGAATGCCGTTTTGTGTTGGACGTCCACCATGTTCAACCGCCAAGCCGAGGAAGCCCCCCTTCTAATTCCTACGGATAATAACCCTTTCGCTTTGCTGTTTGTTTCTCTAAATACCGGGGAGCCCCAAGCACAACGTTTCTTGTGAATCTCACTTTCCATTCATTCTCTTTCTTTGGAAGCTTGTGGGAGAGACAAGTACTCACAAACACCCTCTTAGACTCTCTCTCTCTCTCTCTTAATATTTTATATATATATTTTTTATTCTTTGGATCTTTTCTATCTGGAGGTTACTATGCATTCCGAACACGCCCTCTTAAATATTAGACACTTACGTCACTTTATCGATACTTTTTTCGAAGTTTATATTGTTCATTCACATTCATCATAGTATATTTATATAACTTATTATTTTTTCAGGAAAAAATAAATATGAACAAAATAAGTTTATTAAAAAATTTTATTATGTGAAGTACAAAGAAATTTTCCTAAATCTATATAATTCAAGCACTATGAGAGTCATTTATGAATACAGATTTTAACAATCCATACTTTATTTTTCTTCATTAGAAAATAAATCATAGAAGATATATAAAAAATAATTAATAATATAAAATTGATTTCAATTTATATATATTAAGTATACGAGAAATCAGAAGGAATACAAATGTTGTGTGTTGAAAGCTCTGTAATAATATAGATGTGCGTGTACATGAGCGGAGAAAGGAAAGGCATTAGACAATAGGCAATAGGCATACATATGGAGGATGCAACGAACAAGTAAGTTCGGGCCATGTTCCAAGAACGGAAATTCACTGCAAAGGCCCTTTCTTTTTGTTATGTCGCAAAAAGCCCCTTTTTAACCCTAATGGCTCTCTGGTCGGTTACCCTAATCAATAATTAAACAAATTTATATACAATTCCTTATATTTTTAACATAAGGTTCTTTATTAAAAATAAAGCGTATAAAAAGTTCTTTAAATTAAAGAACCCAATTATTCAATGCTAAATTATTAAAAAAAATATATATATACCATTGTTTTTAATGACTATACATTTTGATTGAAGAACCATACACTTAATTTATTTTGATTGGAGAATCTGATAACGAAGATATAAATAACTATATATAATATATATATATATCATCCACCTTAACTAATTCATTTTTGGTCTTGTTTAGGTAAACAACTTATTTAAGCGAGCCTATTATATAAATGTTTATATATAAGTTATTTCTATAATTAAAGAATTTATAAGAGTAAATTTCACATAAGCTGTTTTTAGCTTATTTTCATAAGCTATCCTGGAGAGCTTATAAAAATAAGTTGAAAACAACTTATGGGCATATGCCATAAATTATTTTTATAAGCATTTCTAAATACATGCATAAGTATTTATACTATAAAATAAGTCAGATAAGCTCAAAATAAACTCTTTTAAATGTACCATTTGTCATAAATACAAGTGTTAATCCTAATTACAAAAATTTCTACTGAAATCACTAGTATTGATTAGGAGTCACTTGAACTTTTTGGAAAATGTATAGATTTTTTTTTATTACCAATCATTTCAGGTGCTTTAAATTTGAATGTAACATATCAAAAGCTAATTCGTGTAGAGGTGACTTTTTTGAATTAACTCTAATTAGGAGAAATAATTTATTTATTTCTTTTTGATATATATATATATATATATATATATAATAGTTTATGAAAAATGCCAAACATATGGCATATTATATAGTTTAGCTTCAAAGGTTGCCCATCCCTTAAAAGCCCAGAATAAAAAAATATGTAAAATAGAGAAAAAAACAAAGGGCAGTTTTTTGGTTGATTTGTTGGTATATGTGGGTTGGGCTGGGAAAGAGAGAGAAGAATATATATATAAATAAGTTGAAGTGGGAGGGCATAATGACCTGACCTGTCAAGAATGGCATGAGGGAATAAAAAAATATAGAAGAACATAGAAGTGATTCATTAATTAAGAGGTAATTATAAACAAATGAATAGGAGTTTGGGCATGCATGATGATGATGGTGTTTCCCCACAACCCGAGAATCGAAACACAACGACGTGGGCTTTTATTATAAGACATTCGTCGCTAAAGCCATGTGCCTCCCACCCTCCCTAGTCTCTGGCCCCTTCTGCATCTTTTGTACGGCCTCTCTCTTCTTTTCTATGTATATATTTTCAACTGATTATCGAACTTCAATGAAGTAAAATTTTAAACTAAGGATCGATGAACAAGGGGAGCTATATATGCTGAAAAGCTGCTCCTTCTCTTTCCAGCCCATCAAGCATGGTCTCTCTCTCTCTCTCTGTGAAAAGCAACGAAAACAGATTTGATTCAAACAAATTAAACAACCATTTCCCTAACTGAAACCGTGCAAGATATATGTATATTACAATTCCATGACATGCCACAACGGTCAAATATTCTCATTCGATCAAAATTTAATTATTTAGTTTGCTTTGGGGGGTCAGGGGTTGAATATCTAAGTCACAAAGCTTGAACCTTTACAATGATTACTTTCATATTTTATGAGATGCATGGGGGTAACTTTAATTTTATAATTATGTGTAAAGGAAGAAGTGGTTGCCAAATGGAGAAAACTAATGAGAATGTGAGAGATGAGAGATAGAGGGAGAGGGGTGTGATGACAGTGCATGAGCATGGAATGACTTAAGCTTGGAATCAAAGGGACGGTGATGAGTGATGGTGATAACTTTCTACCAAAATTCCACTTCCATTCCTCCAACCCCAAACCCTTTCTCACTCCGCAACCCCCAAACGCCATCAACTTTCAAGGCCCCTCCGCCAAACCACACTTCTAACCAATTTCTTCCTTCTAATCATCCCCCTAATCTAATTTCACAACCACACTTCCTTATGGACAAAAACAAGGTACACATCGCATAATTACTCCCCATTCTTTTCTTTTTTTCTAGTATCGACCAATCCAAAGTTTATAGGCTACATGTTGGCTCTCAAATTAAAACTACTGATCAAGATTTGAACTTTGTCTTTTTGCGTTTTCTTTTCTTTTTTCTTTGGTCATAGTGGGTTTTGTCCACGTGTCTTTATTCAAATTAGTGTTATTTATTAGACGAAATATTGGAATTGTATATATAGCGGCCGGGCTAGCTAGTGAGGCTAGCTATTAATTATATATGGACCCTTAATAAGTAATTGGCATGCATACTGCATGTACCCCAAGTGTCTTCAAAGTGTATAAAAGTGAGTAATGATATGTAAATGGGGCAGCACAAAGAATGAAGCGCGCACGGCACATATATTTGAGGAGAAGAAAGTGTTCAAAGATGAGTAAAAGGCAAAGAATGAAAGAGTGAAAAAAGGGATTGGGTTTGATTTGGAAGGGAAAGGAAAGGTGCTTATATACGTAATAATCATGCATGGGATGGTGGCATGAGTTATGTAAGAGAGAGAGTGGGAGGGGAAGGGGACCAAAACTATGATAACTTTTGCAATTTACATGTTGCCATTAGAGAAAGTGGGTTAGCGCTATGGTGTCTTTTTCCCACTAAGTACATGAGTGGGCAATTGAAGAGAGAATGTCCACGGCTCTCTCTCTCTCTCTCTCTCTCTCTCTCTCTCTCTCTCTCTCTCTCTCTCTCTCTCTCTCTCTTTCACTGTGCACAAATATGAATATTTTAAGTAAAAAGAAAGAAAGTTTATTGGCTTTAATCTCGTCATCATGGCATCATGAATACCATCATCCATCGTCATTATCATGGTTTCACATATAGGAAATAGGAATAGAAGGAAGAAAATATATGAATACTTGTGCCGATGACTATAGAGAAGAGAGGCTTGTTATTGTCTTTGATAGGACATATAGTGATATATATAGAAGAAGAGATAGAAAAATGGTGAGAGAGAGAAAAGAGAGTACTGAGAGGTAGTAATATGCATGAGCATGTGTTATAATGAGTGGCTATGTCAGTGCATGCATGTGAGAGTGTTTGTTGTGGAAACCGAGAGGGGGAAAAAAAGGGAATATTGCAATTTGCATGGCTTCGGGCTTATGGGATGGATGGATTGAGTGCATACAATTTTGTCAGAATGGTGTGCACTGCCCACTTTTGGGGCTTTCAAATTCAAACACACACACACACACCCACAGTCTGCACTCTATCAACTCTCAGCACAGCCATGTGATTTCAAACACTGGTTTCACTCCACTAACTACTCTACTTAATTTCAGAGCCCCGTCAAATTTTAGTCAAACACACTTTCTTACCTTTTTTTTACCTATTAATTATTTGATGACCAATTCTTTTGTTATCAATTGAATAAAGTCAGTAAATATTTATATAGGCTACAAAACTTTCTCATGCGTTTGTTTATAACCATCCCTTTAAAATGACTGTTAGGCGATTCCGTTTGAAAGAGAAGATAACATATTGCATTGAGGGCTTGAAATTTGAACTTATCTGATCGTTTACTCATAAAAATGTTAGAATCCAAATTATATTTTTTTATTAAAAATATGTTTATTTTTTGGTAAAAAAATATAATTGTTGTTTTCGTCAACATAGGTTTTTTTGGGATGTGAAAATATCAGTCCAAAAGTTACTATATCTTGAACTATATATAGACACACACACACACACTTTTGAGGAGAATAATCTTTATGATTGCTAAGATACCTAGGTGGCACGTTTTGGATGCGATGTTGGAATCTTTGCTTCATAACATTATTTATATGAAAAAAAAAGGAAATAAAAGTTATAATTGATAGTCTAATCATGTTATATATAGCTTTGAAAGAGAGTAAATAGATAGCTGCAAGTTTGCTAGTTATTGGCCTTATCATCATCACAATTCACCATACATGTATACAATTAATTAAAGGAATTCCCATCGCATCTTACTCAATCATGGAAGTATAGATTCTTCTTATTTCCTTCCTTTTCTTTATAAAGAAAATAATTATTTTCCCTATACATAGTGCGCAGCGTAACTTCTAAACCCAGCAAACAATTGAATGAGGGCATTGCTCTCAAGGAAGAAAAAATAAATACAAGAAACACTTTCCTTTTTTTGGGGATAAGGATACGGATCAATATGCAAATCCATATTATTATAATTAACGAGGTATATCGTGTGACACGATGGAGTATATATAATTAATACTATATTTTGTATAAAAAATATGAAGTAGCAATACAATCATGCTCTCTTATAGCAACGATCTGGTGATGGCTAGGGACTAGCTAGTGGGATGAGAAAATGGGAAGTAGCTATAGCTCTGCCTGCTTGACTTTAATTAGAACAAAAACAAGAATTGCAAAAGAGAGAAGGAGAGGACGGATATACCTAAGCCTAATTTGTAGAGCGGTGTTCAAAACAGTTTTGATTTGGCAATATGTGGTATTTCTTTCGTGGCATATATATATTATATACACACACACCCACTAGCGTAATGTGTTAGGGTTTTGTGGGATATACGTGTAGGGGTTGTCCTTCCAAAGTGAAAAGGGGGCCAACTTTCTATAAATTCCTCTTTTTGCATTGCATGTCCCCTTTGAACGCAAGCAAAGCCTCTCCTCTTCCACTCATCGCATTCCCCACTACAGAATATTCCTCACTTTTTTTCTTCTTTTTTTCCTTTTGGGTTTCTGGTCCACCCTGGCCTTCTCCTGTTGTTATACATATATACAAAATATAATATATATTCTTTTAATCTGAATTGCTTCTTTCAATGTGTGGCAACCAGCAACGAACAAGAAGCACGAAAAACAATGTCTATCCTCTTTTCACAAAATCATGTAAGGGTAGGATAGTGATTAATTAAGCAATACAAGGAAAAAAAGAGTCATGAAATTTAACAACAACAACAACATAGCCTTATCCCACTAAGTGGGGTCGGTTACATAGATCGCACGACGTCATTGAGCTCTATCAATGATCAACTCTTTAGATATCTCATTTACTAAAAGGTCCCGTTCAATAATTTCTCTAAGTGTCTTTTTTGGTTTTCCTCGACCTTTTTTCATATGCCTCCAAACCATCTGCTCAACTCTCCTAACTGGCGCTTCCAACGGTCTTCTTTGCACATGCCCAAACCATCTTAAACGGTTTTCAACCATTTTTTTCTCAATAGGTGCCACCCCAACTCTACCTCGTAAATGATCATTACGGATCATATCTCTTCTTGTATGACTACACATCCAACACAACATCCTCATCTCCGCCACTCCAATTTTATGTTCTTGTTGTCCTTTCATTGCCCAACATTCACTCCCATATAAAATCGCTGAGTCATGAAATTGAACAAGCAAAAAAAAATTTCTCTTTCACTATATATTTAATGATCATTTCCTTAAAAAAAGATTAAAAGGCTAGTAACCAATGAGAAATTCGTATATAATTTGATGGAAAAAAAATAAAGGAAAATGGAAAATCTGGGATACAACATATGTAGCTTTAGCTTGAGGGTTGGTAATTTTAGGTTCGGCAGTGTGGCCTGCATTCTAGGTATAGTCACTAATTATAGAATTGTTGTGTTCATTAAGCCCTTAATTTGCATGTCACTGAACCCTAAATATTCCCTTGTTCTTCTGATTACTTTTCCTTGGCTGTTTCCCACTCGCCATCATCACTGCAACCTCATCATTTCCAACTCAATTATTTTTTTCTTATCGTTTTTCTTTTTTCTGGGGGTCTTCTTCAGAAATCAGAGGTGACTTCTGTCTTCTTTTTATGAGTATTTAGTATTAACATCCTCATATATTGATATTTAGTTTAATTTATTGACATCCTCATGTATTGAAATTTAGTTTAATTTACGAACAAAATAGTACTTGGCTACTTGCAATCACTCTCAAATTGACTGGAGATCACCTTTTATCTTACTTTTCCACCTTAGTCCTCACCAGTCAGTCAGAGCTACGTCTCCTTTGGGCCCTCCTCAGATTGACTATATCTCCCTACCACTTACTCCCTCAAAAACAGCGTTTTGTTTGTATTTCTTTTCCGAATATAATTTCTCTTTTTCTCCAGCAGAAGTGGATCTTAAAATTGTTCTCCTTTTATTTTTCTTTATAAGCATTATTCAGAAAGTAGTAATAAATATAATTTTATAAATTATACTAGCTAGCTGCTACTAATTAATACAACAAGTGTAGGTCATCGACGATAGTAATTCCTAAGACTAAGCCTGTTGGAATTAATTAAGAAAATTATGTCTGATACGTACATATGAGAACAGTTCATTATGAGTATTGGGGATCTCTCCATCTGTATGTTAAGTCAGCCCCGAAAACATGCAATGGGAACTTCACTTAGGAGGTTATAGGCTATAGCACGTTTTGTTCTTTTTTAAAATATGCTGAATAAGAAAACAAACGGAACTCTCTGTAACAAAATTAAAGGAGGTCTTGGCCACCACTAATAACGTAAGTTAACTGGTAAAAAAATGTTTTAGATAACCAAATATCTCAAGTTAGAATTATTAGAAATTTAACTGTATTAAAATTTGGTAAAGAGAACTTTATTATTTATTGTAATTTTATCTAATTCAAATTTAAATTAGTCTACACCTACGATGATTGTTTAAAAAAAAAAAGCAAAAAGAGGTGCAGGTTCCCAAGTTGTGCTAGTTGTAACTAGGTTAACTGACTGTGTTATGCACAGTGTCTTATTCCATTAGTGTAAGTCTTTATAGATTGATGTACATATATATACATAATAATAAATATATATACATTTCCAGAGCATGTTCTCTCTGATCTTCATCATTATATATAAAAAAAGAAGAAGTGAAGATGAGATAAGAGGGATAACGTAGGATATGAGTTATGTTGATGTGGGTGAGGAAATGAGGTGGATTTAAAAATATGTATAAATGTGAGATATTAATGTGTGTACGATGAAATAGGGATGTTTAGAAGAGGACAGGTAGTAGGGTGAGAGAGATGGGTTTGAACTTTGAAAATAAAAATACAGAAATGAAGGAGGGAATTGAAGGGGAGGGCCCTCGGAAGTAGGGAATGAGGGGAGGTTTGCATGGACGTGCGTGGGGTATGTGGGGCCCACGTGCCTGACTGCGCGTGCGAGGCCGATCTCCCTTGTGGGCTCCGCTCTTCCCCAACAGTTCATCATTCTCTTCTTTAATTTAATCCCTCTCTCACATTCCTCTGTCCCTCCCACATTACTTAATTACCCCCCCTGCCCTTCTCAACTTTTCTAAACTTCTCTTATTCTTTCAATCATCCATTAAATATCAAATTTATCTCTTTTTTTTTTTTTAATAAACATAACACTCATATATACATACAGGAAAATTCAACGCTATAATGCATTTGAACAAGCTTCCAACTGCTATATATATATATATATATATATATATGCCAAATCAAACAAAGGTATGGAGACATTTGGATTTTCATGTCATGGTTGAGTCACGTCGACGTTAGATTAGGGATAACAGTGAAAGCGATAGATTCCGTTTTGATAAACAAAAAGTGCAATAATGATCGATCATATATATATATATAGTGGCACAAATTCATCTGCATTATATTTGTCACTAGTCACCAAGGAAAAGCGCACCCACCTCTTCCTCACAAATACATATATATATATATATATATATATATATATATATATATATATATATATATATATATATACACACACACACATCTATGCAGTTTAGGTAGTTGACCCTACCTAATATCTGTATGTATATCTAATTACTAGATTCCAGAATACACTATCTTGTCAATTGTAAACATGGCGGCTATCTTTGTGTTGGGAAAATTGAGATATTTGAAAGAATAAATAATACCCTCAAGTCCACGATAATTCCCAAACCAAAAAGATAAAATGACACCAAGATTTTAACGTGGAAAACCCTCCAAATGAGATAAAAACCACGGGACCCGTAGGCCATTTAAACTTCTACTATAATAATAATGGGATTACAAACTTCACTCTCAGGTGGATCTCTCACTCACAAAAATACAACAACGATATTTTTTCAATTTGTGAAAATACCCTCACAAATTGGCTCACTATTTTTCTTCTTAGAAAAACTCTCTTTCTAAGGCTCTCTCTATTTTCTCTCACTCTCCTTTGTGAGGATTTTAAATGATTTGAGAAATGATTTCTGAAGAAGGTGAATGACCCTATTTATAGAGTCATTCCTCACCAACCCCTTCAATTTTCCTTCTTCTGCGCAGCCTCCACCAACCCCTTCAAATGCGTCTGCGCCTAACTCCTTCAGCAGCCTCTCAAATTTCAGCAAACACTGTGCTTATTTTGACTTTGGGGTAAATTACAAATTTTGGTTACAATTTTTATTAAATTGCAACTTGACCCTTTTTTTTAAACATTAGTGGTAGGTCCCACTTAGGAGGGACCCCACCTTACAAATCTCCCCTTCCCGACTTAAGTGGGGAGTGATACCAAGCCTGCAGCTTCTTTACAGACTTCCAACTTCTCTCTTGGTAGAGTCTTCGTCATCATATTGGCTCCATTATTGTTGGTGTGGATTTTCTCAACTTTCAGCAACTTACTTTCCAACACATCACGGATCCAGTGATATCTCACATCAATGTGTTTCGACCTGGAATGGAAAGTTGGATTCTTGCTGAGATGTATTGCGCTTTGATTGTCGCAATAGAGAATATAATTTTCCTGGTTTTGGCCTAATTCTTGTAAGAACTTCTTCATCCACAGGATCTCCTTACAATCTTCGGTGATTGCAATGTATTCTGCTTCTGTGGTGCTTAAGGCAACACACTTTTGTAATCGTGACTGCCACGAGACAGCTCCCCCTGCAAATGTTATTAGGTACCTAGATATAGACTTTCTGGTATCCACATCTCCAGCCATGTCTGAATCTGTATATCCTTCTAATATAGCTTTTCCATTACCAAAGCATAAACAATGACTGGAAGTACCTCTGAGATACCTGAGTATCCATTTGACTGCTGCCCAATGTTCCTTTCCAGGATTCGCCAGGAACCTGCTTACAACGCCAACAGTGTGAGCAATATCTGGTCTAGTACATACCATAGCGTACATTAAACTGCCAACGGCCGATGCATAAGGCACTTTGCTCATTTCTAATTTATCCTCCTTGTTCGAAGGACACTGGCTCACTTTTAGCTTAAAGTGATTGGCAAGTGAAGAACTAACAGTTTTTGCCTTATCCATGTTGAATCTTTCAAGAACCTTTTCCACATACTGTTCTTGAGATAGCCAAATCTTGTGATTTTTCCTGTCACGGGTAATCCTCATGCCAAGAATCTGCTTTGCTGATCCTAAGTCCTTCATTGCAAAGGACTTGCTCAACTCTTTCTTCAACATGTTAATCTTGTCAATGTTTTGACCTACAATTAACATGTCATCAACATAGAGCAAAAGAATGATAAAGTCATCATCAGAGAATTTCTTGATGAAGACGCAGTGATCAGCTGTTGTTCGATTGTACTCATTTTTCTCCATAAATGAGTCAAACTTTTTGTACCACTGCCTTGGTGCTTGTTTCAGACCATACAAACTCTTCTTTAATCTGCACACCAACTTTTCTTTCCCTTTGACTTGGAAACCTTCGGGCTGTTGCATGTAAATTTCCTCGTCAAGATCGCCATGTAGGAAGGCGGTTTTTACATCAAGTTGTTCAACTTCCAGGTTGAAGCTAGCTGCCACACCAAGAACAACTCGGATCGAAGACATCTTTACCACTGGTGAAAATATTTCATCAAAGTCAACGCCCTTCTTTTGACCGAATCCTTTCATAACCAGTCTTGCTTTATAACGTGGTTGTGAGCTGCCTTCTTGACTTTTGATTTTGTACACCCACTTATTCTTGAGAGCTTTCCTGCCCTGTGGTAATTTCACCAGGTCAAATGTGTGGTTCTCATGTAAGGATTTCATTTCTTCTTGCATGGCTTTTAACCACTCATCCTTGTGCCCATCAATAATAGCTTCATCATAGCTCTCTGGTTCTCCCCCGTCAGTGAGCATCACATACTCATTAGGAGAATACCTACAACTTGGTTTTCTCTCTCTGGTGCTTCTCCTTAACGGTGCTTCTTGTTGGACCTGCTCTGGAACTGGCTCTAGTTGTGAACTGCTGGTTGGTGGATCAACATCATCAGTATCTGGTATAGCTCCCCCGTCATTAGAATTGGATGGTGGAGAGACTGGTTCCAGATTAACTGGCATTTCATTTGACTGTGGTTTCTCTTGTTTCTCAAGATCTTCGATCGTCTGATCTTCAAGAAACACCACGTCCCTGCTTCTAATGATCTTTTTGCTAACAGGATCCCAGAGTCTATAGCCGAATTCTTCATGGGCATATCCCACGAAGATACACTGCTTCGACTTTCCTTCCAACTTGGACCTTTCATCTTTTGGGATGTGAACAAATGCTCTACAGCCAAATACCCTTAAGTGTTTGTAAGAAACATCTTTCCCCGTCCAGACTCTTTCTAGAATGTCATAATTCAATGGAACTGATGGAGAAAGGTTGATTAAATCAACTGCTGTCTTCATTGCCTCCCCCCAAAAGGAGTTTGGCAGTTTTACATTTGAGAGCATACATCTGACTCTTTCACAGATGGTTCTATTCATCCTTTCAGCGACACCGTTGTGTTGAGGTGTCTTTGGTACTGATTTTTCCAGCCTGATGCCGAAACTTCTACAGTACTCCTTAAATGGTCCGCGATACTCACCGCCATTATCTGCACGTACACACTTCAAACGTCTGCCAGTTTCTCTTTCAACTTTTACATGAAACTGTTTGAAAACTTCTTTCACTTCATCTTTAGTTTTCAAGGCAAATGCCCATACCTTTCTTGAGTGGTCATCAATAAAAGTCACAAAATAGAGTGCACCTCCATGTGACTTATTACTCATTGAACAGACATCTGTGTGTATTAAATCTAGAATATTTGCTTTTCTAGAGGGTGGAGAACTACGAAATGCAACTCTATGTTGTTTTCCCATAATACAATCAACACAAGTACGCAAAGGTGTACCTTTTAATTCTGGCAAGAGCTCCTTTTTGGAAAGAATTCTGAGACCCTTCTCACTCATGTGACCGAGCCGCTTATGCCATAGCTCGGTGGGAATTTCTTTCCTAACAGTGTTTACATCTCCTTTACATAACTTTGCTTCCATAATGTAAAGAGATGAATCTTTCTTGCCTTTGGCTACTATCAAGTTGCCTTTGGTGAGCTTCCATTTTCCTTCACCAAAATAGTTGCTGTAGCCACCATCATCAAGTACTCCGGTGGAGATTAAATTGAGGCGAATATCAGGAACATGCCTCACATCTTTCAAGAGTAACCTGCATCCAAGATTAGTTTCCAGATAAATGTTGCCGATGCCAATAATTTTGGATGCATCATCATTTCCCATCCTCACTCTTCCGAAATCACCTTGGGTGTAGGTTGAGAAGAATTCTAGTCTTGAGGTAACATGGTAGGAAGCGCCTGAGTCAACTACCCATGTAGTCTCTTGATATGCCAGATTGACATAGTCAGCATCTTGAATAATGACAACATCTTCGGTGACACTTGCAGTGTCATTTGTTCGATTCTCTGCTTCCTGATTCCTGGATTGCTGTAACTTCCGGCATTCTCTAATGAAATGTCCGGGCTTCCCGCAGTGGTGACACTTTTTATCATGTCTCGATCTAGACTTTGACCGTCCTCTTTGCTGGTTTCTTTTCTGAGAATCTCTACCCTTATTTCTTCCGCGTCTTTCTTGCTTGTCCTGTTTCTCTGTGACAAGCGCTTCGGACTCAGGATTATATCCTTCGTCTTTTCGTCGAGATTCTTCACTCAGCATTCTGTCTTTTACCATATCCATGGTAAGCTTGCCTTCAGGGGCTGAGTTACTAACCGACACAACTAAAGTGTCCCAACTTTTTGGTAGAGAACTCAGCATCAGCAATGCTTGTAGCTCATCATCGACAGTCATCTTCATCGAGTTCAGTTGATCTACAATACCTTGGAACTCACTCATATGTTCCGATACACTGCTTCCATCTTTATACTTCAGATTGACTAATCATCGCATCAGATTAGCTTTATTCTGTGCGGTTGTCCTTGCATACATTTTCTCCAACTTTTGCCAAAGAACATAAGTGTAATACCCGTTAATTTCAGAATATAATTCGCTTAAGAGTATTTTAGAATTTTACAACGTTACTTTAGTTATTTATTTTGGTCATATTTAATTTTCATATTTAATTGTTCTCTTTGAATATTATTTATGAAAATTGAGTTAAATGACTGGACTAAATATTTGCACAATGTGGGATATATTCTAAGAATGGTGAAATTCATGGAAAAGTGGTTTCATAATGGTCAATTAGTCCATTTATTGTAAATTGACTGGATGGGTTTGGATGTTGGGTTATGGATACCCATGAGTTATTGAATAACCCATTAGAAATATTTAATATAAAGTTTCAATAGTACCCCCCTTATTTTTTTCTCACGATCGAAGCAGCTGAAGTGAATAGTAAATTCACTTTCTCTCGTTTCTTCACCCTCTTCTCAAATCCTTTCCTTGATCTTCAGAATTTCGATTATCTGTTCGGTTCAAAAGCTTTGTAAGGATTAATTAAAGGTAAGCTTTAATCTCATTATTTTCCTTAAATTTCAGTTTATGTAGAAGATCATAGGAGGTTTTGTTCTTGAAGATTTTGATGATAATTCATGAATCTTAGTAGTTTTAGAAGTTATATTTGAGTTATAATCGGTTAAAAGAGTTGAAATTCTGGTTTTGAAACAAGAAAGGAAAGGATGAATTTTTGAAAGATTTTTCTGCAAAAATTCGAGTTACTGTAGCGACCAGAGATTTCGGAAAAATTCTGGAAAATTTTCTTCGAGTACAGTAGTAGTACTGTAGTGTCAGCAGTCAACGTTACTGTAGCGAACCGACACTGTAGCGAACCGTTACTGTAGCGAACCGTCACTGTAGCAATCAGAAAATTTTGCGTATTTTCGTGATTTTGTTTCCTTTCTTATGTTTCCTTGTAATATATTTTACTAGGAAATTTTCCTACACAAATTCTAGTGTGGAACAAGGTAAACTTGGACAAACATCAAGGTGAATGAATAACCTTACTAAGCTAATTTGATATTACTAGTCAAAGTACAATATATGTCTCATTTACAATATTATTGGGATAATAAGCAATCAATTTTTCATATGGGAGTATAAGATGATCAGTAGAAATAAGAGTATGTAGAAATTATTTTATTTCATGGCAATTGTACTATGTGATAAATTCTCTCTATCTTATTAATGAGTAAAGATCTACAGGATCTAATACATGAGTTTGAAAGAGTTAAAGTCCCATACTACTCAGTGCATATCTATGAAACCTATACCCGAGTTGAAGGGGTTAGAGTCCCATACTACTCGGCGTATATCTAAGAAATCTTATTCACGAGTTTGAAAGGGTTAGAGTCTCATACTACTCGGTGTATATCTATGAAATCTTATTCATGAGTTTGAAAGGGTTAAAGTCCCATACTACTCGATGTATAAGACAATTAATTATATGAGTAAATGTGGTATTTGTACTTTTGATATTTTATATAGTACAGTTATTTACTTACTGAGTTTTTAAATAAACTCACACTCCCTATGATTATTTTTTTCAGATACAGAAAACAAAGAAGAAGAGAATCCGTTTGAAGATTAGAAGCCCCTTGGGATTATTCTCTATTTCTGTCTGGTAGGATACCAGTACTTATTAATGTGGATACTAGAAACGCTCTGTACTTTCTATAGGTCTCCTAGGCTTGCGATGAGATAGAAATATCAGACTATGTATGTCTATATTTGCTTATCAGATGAATATAATTTTGTAGTGTGGAATGAATTATTAAGGTTGAATGTAAAACCTTACAGAATATATGTAAATGACGTATGTGTGAGAATTTTATTTAATGAGTAGTATCTTTTCACATGTTCAATTTTTGGGATGTGACAAATTTGGTATCAGATGATAGGTTTTATAGGTCCCCTATAGAGTACAAAGCAAAGTGATCTTTGTGGGCCCTTCCCTATTGTCATGAGCCGCGGCATGACCATAGGATTAGGTTCCATAAAAGACCTTGTATAGTATAATGTCATTTTATAGATAACTTCTCAGTGGGGCTAGTAAGTGATATTTTGTTTATGTCTGAAAATTGTTTGTTATGTGTGTAGATCTGTGACAGATCAATGTCAGAAGGATCTTCTAATAATAATGACCATATGGGTCCAATCCACCAGTACATGTGCAAGATGATCCTAACCGTGGTGATAGTTTACATGCTCAAAGTACTGAGGGCGCAACTAGTGAGCAAGCAAGAAGAGTCGAACCTGATGCTCACGTTGGTAATGCAACTATTGCACATGTGATTCATTTGATGAATGAACGATTTGACCGATTTGAGGCTGAAATAAGAGGTCGAGCTGCACAAGCTAACCTGCCAGTGGATCCTCCTATTGTTGAAGCTGAAAATGTACCACCAGCTCCGTTAGCGGGAGGAGTTAATGTAAGAGAGGTAAGAATGTCTGAATTCCAGAAAATGAGGCCTCCTACTTTTTCAGGGGAAGATCCCAAAGAGGACCCACAATGTTTCCTTGAAGATTGTGAAGCAATATGTGATGCTATAGGGTGTTCTCCTACTCAAAAGGTAGAATTCACTTCCTTTCAGTTAAAGGGTAGGGCTGGTAAATGGTGGAGGAACTGGAAGAAAGCTAGAATTCAAGGCGCACTGCCAGTTATGTGGACAGAATTTTACAGATTGGTTATGGATGAATTTCTTCCGGCAAGTGAACGATCATCTAGGGCCAGGGATTTTCTGTATCTACGACAGGGAACCATGACTGTTGATGAATATTCAGCTCAGTTTGTTAAATTATCTGAATATGCCCCTGAAATCATTCCTTCTGAAAGGAAGAAAATAGAAAAGTTTGTGGAAGGGCTTCGTGATGCCTTATATGATCAAGTGGGTTCTAATATGAATGATTACTCTTCGTACTCAGAAGCTGTTGATGTGGCCCGAAGAATGGTCGAGGGGTGATGATACAATACAACCCTCCTAATCCAAGACCACCTCGCTTTTAGATTACTCATACATGAGTAAACTTCTTCTTTTTTTTTGCAATGTAATCCTTCAGTTTTTTTTTAATGTAAGTGGTTTCTTTTATTGGCTGGTACCCTAAAATAATATAGCTACACAAAATCAATCATGAATTCAGCTTATAAAATCCACCATATAAAATTTTGATCCGACAGCAACGGAATCAAAACAAGTAATAACCTTTCCTTTACTAAGTTCAAAAGTGTGGCCATATCTGTCTAAAACTAAAACTGAGAATATAATTCCTAAGAAGAGATAAGTCTCGGAGGGAAAGGAAATGGAAACATCCTACAGGACCTTCAGTAGAGCCGTCTCTCTATAATTGTGCCCGGGTTCACAACGATAGAGGAGGTCCCACTAAGGTTACCTTGCTCTGTAATCACTAGGAGACCTAACAACCATTGCTTTGATACCAACTTTGTCACGACCCATTTTCTGGGCACATAACCGGCACAATGATGAATATCCCATCACTGTAAGCCTTTCGATAAATTCTATCCATGAGTTTAGTCATTATCAAAATAACCATTCCTGAATAAAATATATCAAATTTTCTTATTTGAAATTCATAGAGATGATTTGCACATAATAATAGATTCTCAATACATTATTATGCTTACATACAAACCAAATGCCAAACCCCTGACCTAAATGTCCTATACGATTACAGAGCAACATAATCTATAACAAAAGAGGGGTCTACCTGACAACGGGAAGGTCCAAAGTGATCTACTCCTCTAGCAGATATTCTTTGCTGGCAACCTGATCTGAACAAAAAGGTTGTACAAACAGTGTGAGCTTTTAAACTCAATGAGCGAATCGGCCTCGCGTTAATAAAATTCAAATACATTACCAGTGATGCAAGCATATCCGAAGGCTCATACTCAACCAATAGACAGAAGATAAAAATTCATCCAATTCAACAAATGTTACTAGTACTCGTCAATGGCAATATATCCCATAGAGCGCACACAGGCCGGCTCACCAATTATGTATATTTCCGCCATGACGCACAACATCATCCTTTTACATACAAGAAGATAAAAATTCATCCAATTCAACAAACGTTACTAGTACTCGTCAATGGCAATATATCCCGGAGAGCGCACACAGGCCGGCTCACCAATTATGTATATTTCTGCCATGACGCACAACCTCATCCTCTTAGCTAGGGCGCCTCACGGATTTATCACCAATCCGGGCTATATCCCTACTGAGGGAATTGTTGTCTCCACACTCATTGGTCAAGACACCCTGTCAACCGGGTTTTCCGCCTTGCCGTGAGAGGGGGTACTGTCCCGCTCAATCACAATCAATAGCATTTCATATCATAATCAGAAGCTTAATATAATATTCATCCATATAACAGGTATAGTATATAACTATATTATAGCTTTATAAACCACAATTCAAGAGATTCAATCTTCACATCATCATGAGATACTTGCTTTTTCTTATCCATACTTATGGATTAATTATCTCATTATATTCGCCATTCTGAATCCAATTTCCCCCTATGAATCTTGGGAGTGTTCTACGACATACTTTTTATCACCAGTAATGCTAAAACTCTATTAAAACGGGGTCGTTTCACTCACCTGGATTCCGTACGAGCATCACTTCTCTAAGTCGTTACAGACAAGAGTGCTCAGGTGAATTTCGGTGTTCTGCTACGGAGATTTTCATGAAAGATTAGATAAAATACGTTAGGATTGTTTTCGTACAGATACTGTTCAATCGTACGATTACTGTTCATATATACGGTTGAAAGTAATGGTTGGAACCCAAGAGGGGGGGTGAATTAGGTTTTATAAATTTTTCACAAGAATTAATTGGAAGTTAAAATGATTTTCTGTAAAAGTACAATGCTTAGGATAATAAATACAATACAGAAAATCAATGTGCTGTCAAGATAAATAATTATAAAGATCAAGGAATTAAAGAATAGATATCAATATGCACAAATTAAAGAGTAAGGGATAGAGAAAGCAAACTCGGAGATTTATACTGGTTCGGCTAATCCAAGCCTACATCCAGTCCTCAAGAGACCACTTGAGTATTTCCACTATAATTGCAAGTTTAATCCGGGTACTTGCAAACCACTACAACCACGCAAATTCGATCCGGGTATTTGCGAAACCACAATGAAGAATTTATGAATCTGGGCTCCTCCTCAACCCAAAGCAAGTTCTTCCAACACCGGTACTTGCGAACCTCAACTCAGAATAATATATGTGTTGATCAAAATCAACAATACAAAGAAACTCTCTGTAAAGAGTAGATGAAAACAAATGAAGCTCTAATAACTCTAATGATAGAGAATATGCAAGATTTGGCTCAAGAATGCTTTCCTTTCTCTCAAAGATGATAGAAGAAGTTAATATCACATTGTAGGACTTTGTTCTTTCTCAAAATCGTGTATCTAAGGTCATATATATAAGATTTTACAAAACTAGCCGTTATATAGCCGTTATAGTGCAGTCCAGATTTTGAGCTTTCTTTAAAAATTCATAACTCCCTCATTTGAACTCCGTTTTAAACAAATAATATACCGTTGGAAAGCTCTTGGAGTCTAGTTTCAAATGAGCCAAGTTTTACTCAAAAATTATTTTTCTTTTAAAAGATATAATCAAAATACTGACTATAGGTCAGAACAGAATAATTTTTTATTACAGTAAAATCAATTTTCAGTTTTTCAAACTATATTTTGAATAGTCATATATTTCTCATTTGGACTCCGTTTTGAATAAATAATATACCGTTGAAAAGATCTTTGAGTCTACTATCAAATGAGATTAAGATACTTGAAAAACCGATTTTTCATTTATGAGATATGATATAAGGAGTGACCAAAGGTCAAAAAATAACTTTTGTAAAACTTCATATCTCACTAACTTTTTGTTCAAAAATGCTTGAGCCAATGTATGCAAATCTAAATCATTGAGTTGCACAAATATACTAGCCTATATAAAATATACCTAATTTAAACACATAGGCTATCTTGATGCATCCAAGCTTCCAAGACTTCAAATCTTCTAATTCTTCATTTCTTGGAGCTTCATCCTTGCATGTTGTTTTCCTTGAGTGAAGCATGATATTGCTTTTCCTTGTTCTTCAATACAATCCTCACTCTTCTTGTTTTGAACCAACCTATAAAATATATCTTACTTGCAAACCCAATGGTTAGTTTAATAGCATGATTCAATATATGCAACATACATATTAAATAACATAATCATGCTTAAGTACTTGTAGCATATATATGATAATTAATCTTTATATATATCAATGCTACTATTCAAATACATTTGTCATCATCAAAACTTATGGCATATAGCCTTAGGGTCAACAACGGTTACTATTCATACGTACGGTCACTATTCATACATATAGTAGTTACTATTTATACGTACAGTTACTATTCATACCAGAAATAGAGAATACAATCTGTAAAATAGTACACCAGGTAAGTTCCCAGGAAAGAGTGGAGGGTCACACTGGACACACTTAAAAATTAGGTCTTTCCTTAGCCAGAACTTTCCTAGACATGTATTATTCACAGTTTACATTCTATTTCGGTAATCAGAGAATCAAAATAACATATAAACAGCTAAGGACAGTTTTTCTGATGTAGAAGATCAGCCAAGGCCGCAACCACAGAGCATACTTAAGAAAATAACTTCTAAAATTTGAAAGACATAGAAAGGGCATAGTATCCTTACCTAAGCTGAAAAGGAAAGGCCCAAAATCTCAGATGCCTAGCATTGAAGTAAGAGAAACTTAAGGAGAGAATAAGAGAAGTTGAAGGTGTGAGTTTAGAAGTGAAATGAAAGCGCCTATTTATAGGAAAAGTCAAAGGTACTATTTGATACTATGCACTAATAAAATATTTAATTTACTATTTATGAAAATTACATTTCTAATAATGTAGTTACTGTACAAATAGCGGCTGAAAATTTTTCTGTTATTACTATTGAAAACTTAAAGGGAAAACTATCCTTTCACCTTAAACCTTTAAGTTTCTTTTCAAATCAGTCCTTTCAATTTAGTCCCTGAGGGTATTTTTACACATACAACGTCATTTTCTCCTACAAACTTCTTTCTAGTTTTCTCTTATGACCAAACTACATCTAGTACTTGACATTTCGATTGCATAAATGAACAGTATCGTATACGTAAATAGTATTATACGGGTAAATAGTACCATATACTGAAATAGTAACAGTAGTTTGTAAACAAATATTTATATTTTATTTTTCTTGGGTATTACAAAAATACCTTCACAAATTGGCTCACTATTTTTGTTCTTAGAAATACTCTCTTTCTAAGGCTCTCTCTATTTTCTCTCACTCTCCTTTGTGAGGATTTTGAATGATTTGAGTAATGATTTCTGAAGAAGGTGAATGACCCTATTTATAGGGTCATTCCTCACCAACCCCTCAATTTTCCTTCTTCTGCGCAGCCTCCACCAATCCCTTCAAATGCGTCTGCGCCTAACTCGTTCAGCAGCCTCTCAAATTTCAGCAAACACTGTGCTTATTTTGACTTTGGGGTAAATTACAAATTTTAGTTACAATTTTTATTAAATTGCAACTTGACCCTTTTTTTTTTAAACATTAATGATGAATCCCACTTAGGAGGGACCCTACCTTACACTTTGATCCATCATCACCCCTCAACTCAATTCCTAAATTGTACCTACCTTTTCATTCTTTTCTCCCCTTTATCATTTTGTCTTACCCTATATCGTTCTTCAATATTGATCACCATCGCTTCTTCAATTATATACAGATAAATAAACCCTTGCAATCTAAAGCATCCCTGTATATATATATACATTCCTATATACCTTAATCAAAAAAGAGAGAATTGATCGCTTCATATATAACACTTTATATACGCAATTATGTTGCCTATATACGGCCTATACATTAAATATGTGAGCAACCTCTGCTCTACATTAAAGCCCTACTAAAACAACCAAAAAAAAAAAAGCACAAAGTTATTTTTTGGAAATTAATATCAGTAAGAGAGAATATTCATTTCACTTTGATCAATGATTTTTCCATTTTTTTTAATTACTTAACGGCATATAAAAAAAGATAAATAAACTTATCTAGAGATGTAATTAACTCCGTTTTTATTTATTTATATCTTGAAAATTACTGCCCTTCCTTCTAGAAATGAGAATGTTTAGAAAAATGGCAAATCACAAGAAAGAAAAGTGTCTTTTTGGCTAGTAATGGTCCACACTGACAATGAGTGAGCATAAGTTTGAGTGTCGCATCCCTGGAACCAGAAAATAGATGAATCCAAAAAGATGAGTAAAGGAAAATGGTGAGAGAGTGGGATGAAAAGATCTCGGGCCCATTCGATTTTGTTTTGGGTCAGGAGGCCCATTCAATTGGTGGTATAGGTTTCTCCTTAATTGTCCAAATGAAGAGATCAGGCCCAAGTTCCAAAGCGGAACGTATTGGAATGCTTTGCTAAATTGTTCTAGCGGGAGACCTGGACAATGGAAATCTGGAATGGGGCCGCGTCGTTTGATTTGATAAGTCAACCGGGGTTTATGAAGCCGCCGCTCGCCCTCTCTTTATATATACCAGAACGAGAGTAAATATTGTTGGGTTATAGAAAGGCCTCTGAAATTTACAGTGTAGAGTAGGCTCTCAGAGCATCCTTTCGTCGTCATTCTTTTTGTATGTCTTTTCATTTTATGTTTTCCACTTAATTTTGAATTTTGACTTATGGTTGCCATCCAGTATATGAAGATCTGAGCAGATGATGAGTTTCAAGTGTGAATTGCTGATTGGGAATTCCATGAAGCTGTTAAATATCGAGCTTTTTAAAACTGATGCTCAGATCTGTCCATACTCTTTGCATGTCTTTGTTCTTACAGATTCGAGTTTGTCTCTATAGTTTTTAGGTTTAAACTTAGATGAGTTTCCGCAGGAGTTCTCATTCTTTCGGCCTAAAATAATGTTCCAAGAAAATAAGTTTTTTTGAAAAATGTATGTACGTATGTCTGACGATTTTAGTTATAAAATTTTATATGGATAAGGTGAAATGGATTCAATAGTACAGACATGAACACTCTTTCGATTAGTTTATTAGAGCAATGCTCATTCTTCTATTGTTGTTGTTTAATGTGGAAGCATACATGCTTTTCCTAGTATTTCAAAGCTTTGGATGTTTGGTATCCTTATGGTATCCTTAGGGTATGTTTGGTATGCATATGGAAAGGGATTTCCTTTCTCTTGCTTTTCCTTATTTGTATGTTTGATACTCATTAATTGTAATAGAAAGGGGTTTTATTTAGGTCAAATTTTGAGGGAATAGGATTTCATTGGGTATGTGATGGAATGGGATTCCATTGCTTTGACTTTCATCAAATTATACCAAACATGCCCTTAATGTAGGAAATTAGGAATGCAATTATATAATTGAGGAAGGCAACAACTAAGGGAAGATGCACAAAGGTATTTATAATATGATGTGCTGTTGAGTTTGATAGAGTTGAGGTTGGATATCAATTATTTATTATTGAACCTGTGCGAGTATCTGTCAAAAAGTAACATGCAATTCGGAAAGCAGATGAGATGCACAGGGTTGAGGAAACACCATGAGAAATAGATTGTAGTTTGTTAATGTCCAGATTGTAAGGAGAAGTGGCTGAACTGATTTAGTTAGTTATTTAGTTAGTTATTTAGTTAGGTCTGTTGTACATTGGTTAATGTTTAGTTAGCTCACATGTGCAGTTTAGTTAGGATAATCCACGTATTAACATATGAGTGGCTGATATAGTCCACTGAGTTCTGATATGTGTATGTGTAAAAGCACTCTATAAATACTTGTACAGGTGTATAATTTATAAGACAAGAAAAGCATTCTACACTTACTTTCTCTGAACACAAAACCTCTTTATGAGAGCCCTAATGGCAAACGCTACTTCGGATCTGCGACAAGAACTCAAGCTAGAACATGGTGATAAACACAATCAATTCGCTAGTGAAATTTGCTCCACAGACATTTTTGAATCCAGTGTCTCTCAAACTGGAAGAGAACAACTTCCTCCCCTGGCGGCAACAAGTGATCGCCACGATCAGAGGATTCAAGCTGCAAAAGTATATCGCTGGAGAGCAATATGTGCCTCTGAAGTTTGTGACCGATGAAGATCGGGAAAATGGAATAGTATCTGAAGAATATCTAAATTGGGAGCAGCAAGATCAGCTACTCCTCTCATGGCTTCTAGCATCGATGTTCGATGGTATGCTTGCTCGGATGGTAGGCAGCGACCACGCACACGATGTCTAGAAGAAACTCGACACGTTCTTTGTGGCTCAGACTCGTGCAAAGGTAAAGCTATACAAATCTTGTCACGACCCGTTTTCTGGGCACATGACCGGCACAATGATGAATCTCTCATCACTGTAAGCCTTCCGATAAATATATCAAATTTTCTTATCTGAAAATCATAGAGATGATTTGCATGTAATAATAGATTATCAATTTAAAATACATTATTATACTGACATACAAGCTAAATGTCAAACCCCTGACCTAGATGTCCTAGACGATTACAGAACAACATAATCTATAACAGAAGAGAGGTCTACCCGACAACGGAAAGGTCCAAAGTGATCTACTCCTCTAGCAGATATTCTTCGATGGCAACCTGATCTAAACAAAAAGGTTGTACAAACAATGTGAGCTTTTAAACTCAATGAGCGAATCGGCCTCGCATTAATAAAATTCAAATACATTACCAGTCATGCAAGCATATCCAAAGGCTCATACTCAACCAATAGACAGAAGATAAAAATTCATCCAATTCAACAAACGTTACTAGTACTCGTCAATGGCAATATATCCCAGAGAGCGCACACAGGCCGGCTCACCAATTATGTATATTTCCGCCATGACGCATAACATCATCCTTTTACATACAAGAAGATAAAAATTCATCCAATTCAACAAACGTTACTAGTACTCGTCAATGGCAATATATCCCGGAGAGCGCACACAGGCCGGCTCACCAATTATGTATATTTCCGCCATGACGCACAACATCATCCTCTTACATACAAGATAATATTCGTACATACGATCACTATTCATACGTATGAATATTATTTTTATGTACGGATACTATTCATATGTACGGTTACTATTCATACGGTTACTATTCATACGTACGGATACTATTCATACCAGAAATAGAGAATACAATCTGTAAAAGAGTACACCAGGTAAGTTCCCAGGAAAGAGTGGAGGGTCACACTGGACACACTTAAAAACCAGGTCTTTCCTTAGCCAGAACTTTCCTAGACATGTATTATTCACAGTTTACATTCTATTTCGGTAATCAGAGAATCAAAATAATATATAAACAGCTAAGAACAGTCTTTCTGATGTGGAAGATCAGCCAAAGCCGCAACCACAGAGCATACTTAAGAAAATAACTTGTAGAATTTGAAAGAAATAGAAAGGGCATAGTATCCTTACCTAAGCAAAAAGGAAAGGCCCAAAATCTCAAAGGCCTAGTGTCGAAGCAAGAGAAACTTAAGGAGAGAAGAACAGAAGTTGAAGGTGTGAGTTTAGAAGTGAAATGAAAGCGCCTATTTATAGCAAAAGTCAAAGGTACTATTTGATACTATGCGTTAATAAAATATTCAATTTACTATTCATGAAAATGACATTTCTAATAATGCAGTTACTGTGCACGTACGATGGAAAATTTTTCTGTTATTACTATTGGAAACTTAAAAGGAAAACTATCCTTTCACCTTAAACCTTTAAGTTTCTTTTCAATTCAGTCCTTTCACTTTAGTCCCTGAGGGTATTTTCACCCATAAAACGTCATTTTCTCCTACGAACTTCTTCCTAGTTTTCTCTTATGACCAAACCACATCTAGTACTTGACATTTCGATTGTATAAATGAACAGTATCGTATACGTAAATAGTATTATATGGGTAAATAGTACCGTATACTGAAATAGTAACAGTAGTTTATAAACAAATATTTATATTTTATTTTTCTTGGGTATTACATTATCACCCCCTTAAGAGAATTCGGTCCTCCGAATTCAAAACTCATCTCAAGACTGAAATAAATGTGATTACTTCGTCCATATCTCATTCTTTGCATCTCTTTCTTCCAAAACCTCATCACACCCTTGGTGAGATTTACAATAACATTATACCATTGACTGTGAACTCTAAACCGCATTATCAATAATTTGCATAAGACTTTTGCCTTTTCTAAACAGCAAGTAATCTCTTCCTTATCAGTTTAATCTTCTCCACAACCTTTTGTACCATAAAGTGTCTCATCCTCATAACCTTTACCAAACTCAAACCACCTAATCAGAGACGAACTCTGTCTCTATGTAAAACCTCAAATAGGTGCCTTCTCAACAGTGGCACGTGGTCTTTCCAGTTTATACTGAATATCAGAACACAAGCTACCATACACATAGCTTATAACTTTTACGAATACAAGTACCCTACCCGAAGGCATCATTTTGGCCATAGGTAATACTCTTGCCCGAAGGCGATCCTTCTACCTTAAGGCGATACTCTCAGCTGAATGCGTCATATAAAAGGAAAAATCACGTAAAATTATTACATAAATATCTAGGAAGAACAATCCCAGAAAATGTGTTAAGTAAATAACATACTCCTCATGCATAATTATATATATGGAAATTCCTCTCACCTCAATGACTCATATAGAGTCGCATCCCTTCAATGCTTAGCGCAAACCCATAGTTCTCTATACATAGGTTCATAAAATACTTATTCAGCATTCCTCCATAGCTCAGAAGTGCAATGAAATATCATTTAGTAACTTTGCTCAGTCAAAAAGATATTACCATACTATGCTTTAGAATTAAGTATGAAATATAACAAGTCCAACATCTTCTCATTTCTCAAGTTCTTTCAGTAAAATAAATCACTTCAACAAAGAAGATCTAGATACTAACTTAAATTTTATTTCTAGTACATAGATAATTTTAATACGTGAAGCTTACACCAAATGTAGCTTTAGGTACAAACAAAAGAAAAATAAATTAAGGACGAGGAGGCTTTTGAAATGTAAAAGGTGCTCCAGGTCTAGAAGAGGAAGGTGCTTCAGACCTTAAGGAGGAAGCTAATCTTTGTAGCCTAGAAAGGGTTTCTGGAGGAAGCGCCTGAGAAATTTAGCGAAGAGCAGAAGTTACTCCGTTCATACAGTCAATACACCTTGCTTGTTGGTCACGAAAATTTTGAGTTGCAAACATTGAATGTCTATCAACTCGATTAGCCAGTTCCCCGAAACGACGATTTATCAATTTCTCTTGGTTTTCAAAGAGACGACTTATTAGTCGCTTCTGGTCCTCTATCTTGTATTCCAGGCTCTCTATCTTACGCTCCAGATTTTCGATCTTACGCTCCAGGAACGCAAGCTTATTTTCTGAGGATGTTGCAGTACTATCCTCCTCCAACTCTATTACATCCCTCTTTCTTTTCTTAATTTCTGGTGACCTGTCTACAGGTCTCTTTCCTTTGTTGTTTCCGAGACTTAGATTTAAATCAAGCTCTACATTGTCAGTCTCAAAATTCAAGTTGAGAGACTTATTATCGGCCATTGCTCTACGTATCTCAGAAATAACTTCGAATGAGAAAGGAATGGAGATTGAGAAATAGGTATGTAATGAAAGAAGTAGGTTTGCTTGGTGCGATGAGTAGGGTAACGGGCATACAAGATTTATAGACAACCCGAAGCCCCTAGAGCTAAAGCCACCACAACCTATACGCCGCTCGCTATGAGGTTTACATATCACATATGTCGCAATGCCAGCAATTAATGTCGGACATGCAGATAAATAGTAAATGCAATTAACATAAGTCAAAGATTTCCTCAAAAAATTTTCGGCTAATCTTGACCTTTCTCAAACTTTTGACTAACTACGCTCTTCAGTATGAGATTTTCTCCCTCTAACTTGTTTTATCCTGTAATCCCATATCACGATGTCCCTCTATGATCGGGTAGTCTCATATTAGCCTTATCTTAGATTCAAATGGGTGTCTTTACTCTGGATTTACACATAATATATATGTAAATATATATATATTTTAAAACAAAGTTAACTGCTTTCGGTCGCATGCATTAAGCATTATCATGATGTAAGGAAATCATTGCCTTTCATTTGCCCACGAGAGCATTATATGTAAGTATGTGTAACCATGAAAATATATCATCATCTACACATTTCATTCTATCCAAGTCATTTTGATTTCACATCTCTATGAGTATATGTAGGATCATCACATATTCTCCTTGATCGTAGCCTTCACTTATTATGCATGAATAACATACATAAATGTAATTACAACATGATTCAATCAATTATGTATATTATACTCAACTGAAGGCTCTTAAGAACAACACAATAAAACGGAGAAATGTATTTCAGTTCATCATAAAAGCATCCAAGGCAATCTTTAATGGCTATATCATTAACTTCTTTGAATTTCGAAAAATGCCAACGGGAGAAATGGGAAAACCGAGTAAAATCGGCCGCAAATCCACCGAATACTGACTTTCGTGGTTTGGCAATAATGCAACGCGCTATCGGTGTGCACGCCTACCCTAGACTTCTGGCTTCCAGCTTGCAGAAATCCATAGGTTGATCGTGTAGGGGTGCGGTGAAGAGATATCTTCTTTGTCTCTTAGTCCAAATTTTTCTCTATAAAAACCTTCTCAGCGTTCTCAGTTACCACACCACAAAAAGTAATAATCTCCGAGCCTACAATCCCCCAGTATTCCTCTCGCCTCATACTCTTACAAAAATTTCTAAATTTTTCCAAATCATGGCCTCAAGGAAGTACATTGATCTCACAGTAGAGGCTAAGGAAGAAGAGCTTGACTTAAACTTAAGTCTTGGCAAAGACAAGGGCAAAAGACCTTTTGAGGGGTCTCCAGAGAAGCAGAAGGAGAAGAAAATGAAGAAGATCGAGGAAGCTGAGGAGACTAGCACGGGCCATACCTCGGAAGACAAAATCGCCTGTCTAGAGCAGGAGGTGAAAAATCTGAAAAAGATGATAGGAGACCTGGAGAAGTTAACTAAACGCAATCATGCAGAAATGACTTCAAGAATAGACAGGTTCTTCTATTGGTCTACCCAGTGCTTCTGCAATCAACAACAAAGAAGTGTTGATTGTATGAATGGAATTTACACTACCCTCCGCGACATTGCTATGTCTCTTGCTCCACGGAATGGTCGAGGGGTGATGATACAATACAACCCTCCTAATCCAAGACCACCTCGCTTTTAGATTACTCATGCATGAGTAAACTTCTTCTTTTTTGCAATGTAATCCTTCAGTTTTTTTGTTTTTAATGCGAGTGGTTTCTTTTATTGGCTGGTACCCTAAAATAATATAGCTACACAAAATCAATCATGAATTCAGCTTATAAAATCCACCATATAAAAATTTGATCCGACAGCAACGGAATCAAAACAAGTAACAACTTTTCCTTGACTAAGTTCAAAAGTGTAGCCACATCTGTATAAAACTAAAACTGAGAACATACTTCTTAAGAAGAGATAAGTCTCGGAGGGAAAGGAAATGAAAACATCCTACAGGACCTTCAGTAGAGCCGTCTCTCTATAGTTGTGCCCGGGTTCACAACGATAGAGGAGGTCCTACTAAGGTTACCTTGCTCTGTAATCATTAGGAGACCTAACAACCTTTGCTCTGATACCAACTTTGTCACGACCCGTTTTCTGGGCACATGACCGGCACAATGATGAATCTCTCATCACTGTAAGCCTTCCGATAAATATATCAAATTTTCTTATCTGAAAATCATAGAGATGATTTGCATGTAATAATAGATTATCAATTTAAAATACATTATTATACTGACATACAAGCTAAATGTCAAACCCCTGACCTAGATGTCCTAGACGATTACAGAACAACATAATCTATAACAGAAGAGAGGTCTACCCGACAACGGAAAGGTCCAAAGTGATCTACTCCTCTAGCAGATATTCTTCGATGGCAACCTGATCTAAACAAAAAGGTTGTACAAACAATGTGAGCTTTTAAACTCAATGAGCGAATCGGCCTCGCATTAATAAAATTCAAATACATTACCAGTCATGCAAGCATATCCAAAGGCTCATACTCAACCAATAGACAGAAGATAAAAATTCATCCAATTCAACAAACGTTACTAGTACTCGTCAATGGCAATATATCCCAGAGAGCGCACACAGGCCGGCTCACCAATTATGTATATTTCCGCCATGACGCATAACATCATCCTTTTACATACAAGAAGATAAAAATTCATCCAATTCAACAAACGTTACTAGTACTCGTCAATGGCAATATATCCCGGAGAGCGCACACAGGCCGGCTCACCAATTATGTATATTTCCGCCATGACGCACAACATCATCCTCTTACATACAAGATAATATTCGTACATACGATCACTATTCATACGTATGAATATTATTTTTATGTACGGATACTATTCATATGTACGGTTACTATTCATACGGTTACTATTCATACGTACGGATACTATTCATACCAGAAATAGAGAATACAATCTGTAAAAGAGTACACCAGGTAAGTTCCCAGGAAAGAGTGGAGGGTCACACTGGACACACTTAAAAACCAGGTCTTTCCTTAGCCAGAACTTTCCTAGACATGTATTATTCACAGTTTACATTCTATTTCGGTAATCAGAGAATCAAAATAATATATAAACAGCTAAGAACAGTCTTTCTGATGTGGAAGATCAGCCAAAGCCGCAACCACAGAGCATACTTAAGAAAATAACTTGTAGAATTTGAAAGAAATAGAAAGGGCATAGTATCCTTACCTAAGCAAAAAGGAAAGGCCCAAAATCTCAAAGGCCTAGTGTCGAAGCAAGAGAAACTTAAGGAGAGAAGAACAGAAGTTGAAGGTGTGAGTTTAGAAGTGAAATGAAAGCGCCTATTTATAGCAAAAGTCAAAGGTACTATTTGATACTATGCGCTAATAAAATATTCAATTTACTATTCATGAAAATGACATTTCTAATAATACAGTGCACGTACGATGGAAAATTTTTCTGTTATTACTATTGGAAACTTAAAAGGAAAACTATTCTTTCACCTTAAACCTTTAAGTTTCTTTTCAATTCAGTCCTTTCACTTTAGTCCCTGAGGGTATTTTCACCCATAAAACGTCATTTTCTCCTACGAACTTCTTCCTAGTTTTCTCTTATGACCAAACCACATCTAGTACTTGACATTTCGATTGTACAAATGAACAGTATCGTATACGTAAATAGTATTATACGGGTGAATAGTACCGTATACTGAAATAGTAACAGTAGTTTATAAACAAATATTTATATTTTATTTTTCTTGGGTATTACAAATCTCAACTGAGAAACACTAAGAAAGGTACCACCTCTATCTCAGACTATCTTCTTCGAATCAAAAAGTCAATTGATGCTCTAATCTCAATTGGTGAATCTGTTTCTGTCACTGAGCACATTGATGCTATACTTGAGAGACTTCCAGAGGATTATGATGGCTTTGTGGTTTCTGTGTCTACAAGAACTAAACCTTATTCTGTCACAGAGATTGAGGCTCTATTAATGGCGTTTGAAGATAGAATTGAGAAGCACAAGAAGACAATTGAAGCTACAAGTATCACTGCAACAGCAAATGTTGCTCTAACAGCGTCTAGCAATAATCAGAACAAAGAAAAGAAGAGTGAAAATAGCACTAATCCTGGACGAGGAAATAATCAGCAAAACAGAGGAGGTTATAGTCAGTATGGAAGAGGCAGAACTAGAGGTAGAGGACATGGAAGAGGTAATACATATAGTAGAGTCCAGTGTCAAGTGTGCTGGAAGTTTGGGCATGAAGCTTGGCATTGTTATCATCGCTTCAGTCAGAACCATGGAGGTCCACCAGTCTATAACTATTCACAAGGCCAGCAGCGAAATCCACAAGGTCAAAGCAATCAATATCAAGCAATGTTAGCTACACCTGAAGTTTTGTATGATTCCAACTGGTATCCTGATTCAGGAGCCATCGCTCATGTCACTATGGATCACAAAAATATGGCTGTGAGAACTGCATATCATGGATCAGAACAGGTCATTCTTGGTAATGGTTTTGGCATCCCCATCTGTCACGTCCCAAAATTTGAGCACGTGACCGGCACGGAAAGTGAATTTCATTTCACCTCCGTAAGCCTATCTTTCTCTAAAAAAAAAATCATACAATTCTTTTTCATGCAACCAAAACGAGTTCTGTATACATACTACAATTACTCACATTACATCACTGAATGAACCTACCCGATTACAGAGATTTCTAGATTTATACAACTTAGAATAAAACTTAACTATTATACCTTTATCGTGAACAAATGAAAAGGTAATTATGGACTAAGGATCCATAATTCCTTGTTCCGATATTTACCTTCAGCTGTCAACTCTGAAAAAAAATATCAATAAGAGGGGTATGAGCAAACCACGTGCCCAGTGAGTAGATAACACAATACTATGACAAAATAAAAATCATGCATCATAATGATAACATGCAGCAATCATACGTAGATCGATCATCATATGATATAATATTATTCATAATACTTCACAACAATATCCAAGTGAATCAAATGCATTTCAACAAAATTCAAAATTCACAACAGCAATCGATGAAATCAATTTCACACACAATTCCCGTACCAACCGGGTCGTCCAGAATACCTTTGGATCGTTGCCCGCGGCCCCCGCCGCATCCACCCTTATCGCTCCATTTATATTCTCCACCCTTATAGCTTCACATAGATTTCTCCATGGGGTGCACCACCATGCCTTTCCTTTCCAGTCAAACACAATCACAATCACATATAAAAACATCCTCAATCATAATCTTGAGCCACATACACAATTCAGTCATTTACAATTCAAGCCACAACATAATCAATGTGGTTCCAGCAACATAGCATGTATATAACATAACCCATAATATAGAACAATTATTCAACAATAACATACTTCAACTATCCGCATATGATTGAACTCAACAATCAGAGTATGATACATTTCAACTCAGTTCACATGCCATTCACAATCCATCATATAACCTCATTCATGAGAAAATAAGAAAATATAATTATATACATCACCTGGCACGTTCCACAATTGTTTGTCTCATCATCCCACATCATTCTCTTCAAATTTGGATATTCAACATATTTTCACTATGATGCAAAAAGTCAATAACAAAGATATTTAATCATAGCAAGTATTAACCCACTCACCTGGATTTCATGCTCTCAGCACTCCCACCTTGCACTTGACCATTCCTATTGTAACCAGATAAAAACCATCACGGTTACGAAATAGAGAAATTTCCTACCACTACTCTCGACCTTCATCCACTTCTCAAATCATAACTCCTAACTGGTAATGAATATCCAGATGAAACTTATACCATTGGAAACTAGACTCAAAGAGCTTTTCAACGATATTAAAAAAAAAAACTGATGCTACAGTAACGGTCAACGGTCAACGCAGCTACAGTAACGTTGACCGAGTCAACACTACAGTAACGTTGACCGAGTCAACGCTACAGTAACGAGAAAATCTGGAAAAATTTTCTCGGTGAACAGTAATTCTGGGGAAAATTTTCGATGTTCTTCGTGTTCTTCATCCAAAAATCCAAAAATCATATCTAAAACAATATTTCTTTTGATTTCTTCCATGGGTTTTCATCCTTAATGTCTAAGGAGTGTTTTAACACCAAAACCCCCAATTTCTACCAACAATCCAAGCTCAAATCTCAAATTTTCATCAAGAACACTAACTTTTTCAAATATCCAAATTCTACGAATTTCTCATAGTTTTCTCCAAATTTCTTGTTCTAATAACATCATAAACCACCTAGGAATGTTTTAGATTAACATCCACACTTAAATTCATCCATTAAAATATTCTACAAAAATTTTGCAAAAATAATAACCAAGGATTTGATCTTGTAATAAGAGGAAGAAGAAGAAGAACATCAACTTACCAATCATCCTAACTTTCATAGCTTCCTTCCCAAAGCAAAAATTGCATGAATGATTGATGAAGAAATTCCTTTGCAAGCATAATCGAGAGAGAGAGAAAGTGAAGCTACGGGAGGGAGAATGAGAAAAAGAAAAGAATAAGGAGAAGTGTATACGCGTGGGCCCCACCAATTTCTTTTTCGATAAAATCGCTCATAGCCACCTTAGCTTATAAGATTTGTTCACTTTAATCCCTCTCGATGTCTCAAACTCCACTTTAACCTCGAATCCAACATCTTTTCGGTACCGGACTCATAATTCATTCCCATAAGCTCTATTTTTCTTCTCGGGTTCCTACTTGGTCATTTTTCAAAAGTCCTCTATACTTTCTTTTCTTTTCACTTTAGTCCTTGAGAATTTGTAAAAATTTCCTAAATTAAAAATAAAAATTTCTATTCTCACATTTTCTTCACTAATTCAAAAAGAAAATTTTTCACGTAATTAAATTTTTCACTAAACTTCAAAATAGGCTTTAAATATTCATATAAATTCTTGGGATATTACATTCTTCCCCTCTTAATAGAATTTGGTCCTCCGAATTCAAAACTCAAGATTGAAACAAATGCAGATATTTTGTCTATATCTCATTGTCTCTTCTGGAATTTTCACAATCAAGTACAAAATATAACAAGTTCAACATATTTTTATTTCTCAAGTTTCTTCAGTAAAAGAATTGCCTCAACAAAAAAAAAATCAAATACGAAAATTTTTTATTTCTAATACATAAGTTACAGGCAACAAACTGAACTTGATTTACAAAACAGATAATTTTAATACGTAAACATTAGATCAAACATCAGCTTTAAGTACAAACAAAAGAAAAGATAAATTAAGAACGAGGAGGCTTTTGAAATGCAGAAGGTGCTCCAGGTCTAGAAGAAGAAGGTGCTTCAGACCTTAAGGAGGAAGTTAATCGTTGCAGCCTAGAAAGAGTTTCTGGAGGAAACGTCTGGGAAATTTGGCGAAGTGCAGAAGTCACTCCATTCATACAGTCAATACATCTCGCTTGTTGGTCACGAAAATTTTGAGTTGCAAACATCGAATGTCTATCAACTCTATTCGCCAATTCCCTAAAATGACGGTTCAAAAGCTTCTCTTGTTCTGTAAAGAGACGATTTATCAATCTCCCCTGGTCCTCAAAGTGGCGGTTTATCAGTCTTTCCAAGTCCTCCATCTTTTGTCTCATAAGCGCAAGCTCATTATTAGAAGATGTTGCTGTGCTAACATCCTCTAACTCTACTACATCCCTTTTTCTTTTCTTAGCCTCTGGTGACTCTTCCATGGATCTCTTATTCTTATAATTCTCCAGGCTAAGATTTAGATCCAGCTCTACCTTGCCAGCCTCAAAGTTTAAATTGAAAGATTTATTGCCGGCCATATTTTTCTGAGCTATAAAGGTTGTACAAAAGGAGAAGTTTGACGCTAGAAAGCTTATAGATATAAACTCTTAGTGTAGTGAGCAGCGTAATGGGGCATCCATTATATATAGACGAAATTTAGGGCTACAAAACCTTTACATCATACTCTAAAGATGACCTACAGACCTTATCCGACGCAATGCCAACGGTCTCTGATAAGCATGTCAGAAAATAACAAAATATAATCAAATACAAAAGATTTCCTCAAAAATTTCGGCTAACTTTTGACTCTTGCTCAAATTATTAAACTAATCGCCGCTTCAATTTATGACTTCCTAACTCTGTATTTGTCATATCCAATAATTCTAAATCGAGATATTACTCCATGAACGGGTAGCTTCATATTAACCTTATCTAGGTTTCTAATCCGTGACTTTGCCCTAAGCTTACACATTTTCAAACATACATATTAAAATAAAAACTTCTCACATCTACACATCAAGCGTTTCATAAAGTGAGAGAAAAATTTTACCTTTCAGTTGCCTCTACGAGCATATATGTATATATGTATAAACATAGAGATACATCATTATCTATATATATTTTCATCTATTCAAGTTCTTTTAAATTTCAGACTTCACATTCTCTGAATGTATGTAGAATCATTACATATTATTCCTGGCCATAACAAATAGCCTTCACTCTCTATGCATGAATAACATACATACATATCATATGTATTTAGATACATATAATCACAGTATAATTCAATCAATCATGTATATTATACTTAACTGAAGGCTTTCAAGAACAATACAAGAAAGCATAGTGTAATATCCCAAGAATTTATATGAATATTTAAAGCCTATTTTGAAGTTTAGTGAAAAATTTAATTACGTGAAAAATTTTCTTTTTGAATTAGTGAAGAAAATGTGGGAATAGAAATTTTTATTTTTAATTTAGGAAATTTTTACAAATTCTCAAGGACTAAAGTGAAAAGAAAAGAAAGTATAGATGACTTTTGAGAAATGACCAAGTAGGAACCCGAGAAGAAAAATAGAGCTTATGGAAATGAATTATGAGTCCGGTACCGAAAAGATGATGGATTCAAGGTTAAAGTGGAGTTTGAGACATCGAGAGGGATTAAAGTGAACAAATCTTATAAGCTAAGGTGGCTATGAGCGATTTTATCAAAAAGAAATTGGTGGGGCCCACGCGTATACACTTCTCCTTATTCTTTTCTTTTTCTCATTCTCCCTCCCGTAGCTTCACTTTCTCTCTCTCTCTCGATTATGCTTGCAAAGGAATTTCTTCATCAATCATTCATGCAATTTTTTTCTTTGGGAAGGAAGCTATGAAAGTTAGGATGATTGGTAAGTTGATGTTCTTCTTCTTCTTCCTCTTATTACAAGATCAAATCCTTGGTTATTATTTTTGCAAAATTTTTGTAGAATATTTTAATGGATGAATTTAAGTGTGGATGTTAATCTAAAACATTCCTAGGTGATTTATGATGTTATTAGAACAAGAAATTTGGAGAAAACTAGGAGAAATTCGTAAAATTTGGATATTTGAAAAAGTTAGTGTTCTTGATGAAAATTTGAGATTTGAGCTTGGATTGTTGGTAGAAATTGGGGGTTTTGGTGTTAAAACACTCCTTAGACATTAAGGATGAAAACCCATGGAAGAAATCAAAAGAAATGTTGTTTTAGATATGATTTTTGGATTTTTGGATGAAGAACACGAAGAACATCGAAAATTTTCCCCAGAATTACTGTTCACCGAGAAAATTTTTCCAGATTTTCTCGTTACTATAGCGTTGACTCGGTCAACGTTACTGTAGCTGCGTTGACCGTTGACCGTTACTGTAGCATCAGTTTTTTTTTTAATATCGTTGAAAAGCTCTTTGAGTCTAGTTTCCAATGGTATAAGTTTCATCTGGATATTCATTACCAGTTAGGAGTTATGATTTGAGAAGTGGATGAAGGTCGAGAGTAGTGGTAGGAAATTTCTCTATTTCGTAACCCTGATGGTTTTTATCTGGTTACAATAGGAATGGTCAAGTGCAAAGTGGGAGTGCTGAGAGCATGAAATCCAGGTGAGTGGGTTAATACTTGCTATGATTAAATATCTTTGTTATTGACTTTTTGCATCATAGTGAAAATATGTTGAATATCCAAATTTGAAGAGAATGATGTGGGATGATGAGACATAAACAATTGTGGAACGTGCCAGGTGATGTATATAATTATATTTTCTTATTTTCTCATGAATTGAGGTTATATGATGGATTGTGAATGGCATGTGAACTGAGTTGAAATGTATCATACTCTGATTGTTGAGTTCAATCATATGCGGATAGTTAAGTATGTTATTGTTGAATAATTGTTCTATATTATGGGTTATGTTATATACATGCTATGTTGCTGGAACCACATTGATTATGTTGTGGCTTGAATTGTAAATGACTGAGTTGTGTATGTGGCTCAAGATTATGATTGAGGATGTTTTTATATGTGATTGTGATTGTGTTTGACTGGAAAGGAAAGGCATGGTGGTGCACCCCATGGAGAAATCTATGTGAAGCTATAAGGGTGGAGAATATAAATGGAGCGATAAGGGTGGATGCGGCGGGGGCCGCGGGCAACGATCCAGAGGTATTCTGGACGACCCGGTTGGTACGGGAATTGTGTGTGAAATTGATTTCATCGATTGCTGTTGTGAATTTTGAATTTTGTTGAAATGCATTTGATTCACTTGGATATTGTTGTGAAGTATTATGAATAATATTATATCATATGATGATCGATCTACGTATGATTGCTGCATGTTATCATTATGATGCATGATTTTTATTTTGTCATAGTATTGTGTTATCTACTCACTGGGCACGTGGTTTGCTCATACCCCTCTTATTGATATTTTTTTTCAGCGTTGACAGCTGAAGGTAAATATCGGAACAAGGAATTATGGATCCTTAGTCCATAATTACCTTTTCATTTGTTCAGGATAAAGGTATAATAGTTAAGTTTTATTCTAAGTTGTATAAATCTAGAAATCTCTGTAATCGGGTAGGTTCATTCAGTGATGTAATGTGAGTAATTGTAGTATGTATAGAGAACTCGTTTTGGTTGCATGAAAAAGAATTGTATGATTTTTTTAAGAGAAAGATAGGCTTACGGAGGTGAAATGAAATTCACTTTCCGTGCCGGTCACGTGCTCAAATTTTGGGACGTGACACATAGAAATACATTTTAGTTCATCGTGAAAACATCCAAGACACTCTGTAATGGCTACATTGTCGACTTCCTTCAATTTCAGAAAATGCCAACGAGAGAAATGGAAAAACCAAGTGTAAATCGGCCGCAAATCCACCGAATATTGACTTTCGTGGTTTTGCCATTAATGCGACGCGTTGTTGGTGTGCATGCCTACCCTAGACTCCTAGCTTCCAGCTTGCAGAAATCCATAGGTTAAGCGTGTAGGGTGCGGCGAAGAGATATCTTCTTTGTCTCTAAGTTCAAATTTTTCCTCTATAAGAACTGTCTCAACGTTCTCAGTTACCACACCACAAAGAGTAATCATATCTGAGCCTACAACTTCCCAGCGTTCCTCTCTTCTCATACTCCCACATAAATTTCTAAATTTTTCAAATCATGGCCACAAGGAAGTACATTGATCTCACAGTGGATGCCAAGAGAGAAGAGCTCGACTTAAACTTAAGTCTAGGCAAAGACAAGGGCAAAAGACCTTTTGAAGGGTCTTTAGATAAGCATATGGAGAAGAAAATGAAGAAGAACGAGGAAGCTGAGGAGACTAGCACGGCCCATACCTCGGAGGACAAAATCGCCTGTCTAGAGCAGGAGGTGAAAAATCTGAAAAAGATGATAGGAGACCTGGAGAAGTTAACTAAACGCAATCATGCAGAAATGACTTCAAGAATAGACAGGTTCTTCTATTGGTCTACCCAGTGCTTCTGCAATCAACAACAAAGAAGTGTTGATTGTATGAATGGGATTTACACTACCCTCCGCGACATTGCTCTGTCTCTCGCTCCAAGGAATGGTCGAGGGGTGATGATACAATACAACCCTCCTAATCCGAGACCACCTCGCTTTTAGATTACTCATGCATGAGTAATTTTCTTTTTTTTTTTTGCAATGTAATCCTTCCGCTTTTAATGCCAGTGGTTTCTTTTATGGAATGATACTAAAAAAAAATAGTAATAATAAAATTAAGAAAGATAAAGGAAATCATTCACACAAAATCAATCATGAATTCAACATATAAAGCCCCACACATACAATTTGATCCGACAGCAATGGAATCAAAATAATAATAACCTTTCCTTTACCGGGTTCAAAAGTATAACCATATCTGTCTAAAACTAAAACTAAAAACATAATTCCTAAGAAAAAAACAAGTCTCGGAGGGAAAGGAAATGAAAACATCCTACAGGACCTTCAATGGAGCCATCTCTCTATAGTCGTGCCCGGGTTCACCACGATAGAGGAGATCCCACTAAGGTTACCTTACTCTGTAATCGGTAGGAGACCTAATCCCAAAGCTCTGATACCAACTTGTCACGTCCCAAAATTTGAGCACGTGACCGGCACGGAAAGTGAATTTCATTTCACCTCCGTAAGCCTATCTTTCTCTAAAAAAAAAATCATACAATTCTTTTTCATGCAACCAAAACGAGTTCTGTATACATACTACAATTACTCACATTACATCACTGAATGAACCTACCCGATTACAGAGATTTCTAGATTTATACAACTTAGAATAAAACTTAACTATTATACCTTTATCGTGAACAAATGAAAAGGTAATTATGGACTAAGGATCCATAATTCCTTGTTCCGATATTTACCTTCAGCTGTCAACTCTGAAAAAAAATATCAATAAGAGGGGTATGAGCAAACCACGTGCCCAGTGAGTAGATAACACAATACTATGACAAAATAAAAATCATGCATCATAATGATAACATGCAGCAATCATACGTAGATCGATCATCATATGATATAATATTATTCATAATACTTCACAACAATATCCAAGTGAATCAAATGCATTTCAACAAAATTCAAAATTCACAACAGCAATCGATGAAATCAATTTCACACACAATTCCCGTACCAACCGGGTCGTCCAGAATACCTTTGGATCGTTGCCCGCGGCCCCCGCCGCATCCACCCTTATCGCTCCATTTATATTCTCCACCCTTATAGCTTCACATAGATTTCTCCATGGGGTGCACCACCATGCCTTTCCTTTCCAGTCAAACACAATCACAATCACATATAAAAACATCCTCAATCATAATCTTGAGCCACATACACAATTCAGTCATTTACAATTCAAGCCACAACATAATCAATGTGGTTCCAGCAACATAGCATGTATATAACATAACCCATAATATAGAACAATTATTCAACAATAACATACTTCAACTATCCGCATATGATTGAACTCAACAATCAGAGTATGATACATTTCAACTCAGTTCACATGCCATTCACAATCCATCATATAACCTCATTCATGAGAAAATAAGAAAATATAATTATATACATCACCTGGCACGTTCCACAATTGTTTGTCTCATCATCCCACATCATTCTCTTCAAATTTGGATATTCAACATATTTTCACTATGATGCAAAAAGTCAATAACAAAGATATTTAATCATAGCAAGTATTAACCCACTCACCTGGATTTCATGCTCTCAGCACTCCCACCTTGCACTTGACCATTCCTATTGTAACCAGATAAAAACCATCACGGTTACGAAATAGAGAAATTTCCTACCACTACTCTCGACCTTCATCCACTTCTCAAATCATAACTCCTAACTGGTAATGAATATCCAGATGAAACTTATACCATTGGAAACTAGACTCAAAGAGCTTTTCAACGATATTAAAAAAAAAACTGATGCTACAGTAACGGTCAACGGTCAACGCAGCTACAGTAACGTTGACCGAGTCAACACTACAGTAACGTTGACCGAGTCAACGCTACAGTAACGAGAAAATCTGGAAAAATTTTCTCGGTGAACAGTAATTCTGGGGAAAATTTTCGATGTTCTTCGTGTTCTTCATCCAAAAATCCAAAAATCATATCTAAAACAATATTTCTTTTGATTTCTTCCATGGGTTTTCATCCTTAATGTCTAAGGAGTGTTTTAACACCAAAACCCCCAATTTCTACCAACAATCCAAGCTCAAATCTCAAATTTTCATCAAGAACACTAACTTTTTCAAATATCCAAATTCTACGAATTTCTCATAGTTTTCTCCAAATTTCTTGTTCTAATAACATCATAAACCACCTAGGAATGTTTTAGATTAACATCCACACTTAAATTCATCCATTAAAATATTCTACAAAAATTTTGCAAAAATAATAACCAAGGATTTGATCTTGTAATAAGAGGAAGAAGAAGAAGAACATCAACTTACCAATCATCCTAACTTTCATAGCTTCCTTCCCAAAGCAAAAATTGCATGAATGATTGATGAAGAAATTCCTTTGCAAGCATAATCGAGAGAGAGAGAAAGTGAAGCTACGGGAGGGAGAATGAGAAAAAGAAAAGAATAAGGAGAAGTGTATACGCGTGGGCCCCACCAATTTCTTTTTCGATAAAATCGCTCATAGCCACCTTAGCTTATAAGATTTGTTCACTTTAATCCCTCTCGATGTCTCAAACTCCACTTTAACCTCGAATCCAACATCTTTTCGGTACCGGACTCATAATTCATTCCCATAAGCTCTATTTTTCTTCTCGGGTTCCTACTTGGTCATTTTTCAAAAGTCCTCTATACTTTCTTTTCTTTTCACTTTAGTCCTTGAGAATTTGTAAAAATTTCCTAAATTAAAAATAAAAATTTCTATTCTCACATTTTCTTCACTAATTCAAAAAGAAAATTTTTCACGTAATTAAATTTTTCACTAAACTTCAAAATAGGCTTTAAATATTCATATAAATTCTTGGGATATTACATTCTTCCCCTCTTAATAGAATTTGGTCCTCCGAATTCAAAACTCAAGATTGAAACAAATGCAGATATTTTGTCTATATCTCATTGTCTCTTCTGGAATTTTCACAATCAAGTACAAAATATAACAAGTTCAACATATTTTTATTTCTCAAGTTTCTTCAGTAAAAGAATTGCCTCAACAAAAAAAAAATCAAATACGAAAATTTTTTATTTCTAATACATAAGTTACAGGCAACAAACTGAACTTGATTTACAAAACAGATAATTTTAATACGTAAACATTAGATCAAACATCAGCTTTAAGTACAAACAAAAGAAAAGATAAATTAAGAACGAGGAGGCTTTTGAAATGCAGAAGGTGCTCCAGGTCTAGAAGAAGAAGGTGCTTCAGACCTTAAGGAGGAAGTTAATCGTTGCAGCCTAGAAAGAGTTTCTGGAGGAAACGTCTGGGAAATTTGGCGAAGTGCAGAAGTCACTCCATTCATACAGTCAATACATCTCGCTTGTTGGTCACGAAAATTTTGAGTTGCAAACATCGAATGTCTATCAACTCTATTCGCCAATTCCCTAAAATGACGGTTCAAAAGCTTCTCTTGTTCTGTAAAGAGACGATTTATCAATCTCCCCTGGTCCTCAAAGTGGCGGTTTATCAGTCTTTCCAAGTCCTCCATCTTTTGTCTCATAAGCGCAAGCTCATTATTAGAAGATGTTGCTGTGCTAACATCCTCTAACTCTACTACATCCCTTTTTCTTTTCTTAGCCTCTGGTGACTCTTCCATGGATCTCTTATTCTTATAATTCTCCAGGCTAAGATTTAGATCCAGCTCTACCTTGCCAGCCTCAAAGTTTAAATTGAAAGATTTATTGCCGGCCATATTTTTCTGAGCTATAAAGGTTGTACAAAAGGAGAAGTTTGACGCTAGAAAGCTTATAGATATAAACTCTTAGTGTAGTGAGCAGCGTAATGGGGCATCCATTATATATAGACGAAATTTAGGGCTACAAAACCTTTACATCATACTCTAAAGATGACCTACAGACCTTATCCGACGCAATGCCAACGGTCTCTGATAAGCATGTCAGAAAATAACAAAATATAATCAAATACAAAAGATTTCCTCAAAAATTTCGGCTAACTTTTGACTCTTGCTCAAATTATTAAACTAATCGCCGCTTCAATTTATGACTTCCTAACTCTGTATTTGTCATATCCAATAATTCTAAATCGAGATATTACTCCATGAACGGGTAGCTTCATATTAACCTTATCTAGGTTTCTAATCCGTGACTTTGCCCTAAGCTTACACATTTTCAAACATACATATTAAAATAAAAACTTCTCACATCTACACATCAAGCGTTTCATAAAGTGAGAGAAAAATTTTACCTTTCAGTTGCCTCTACGAGCATATATGTATATATGTATAAACATAGAGATACATCATTATCTATATATATTTTCATCTATTCAAGTTCTTTTAAATTTCAGACTTCACATTCTCTGAATGTATGTAGAATCATTACATATTATTCCTGGCCATAACAAATAGCCTTCACTCTCTATGCATGAATAACATACATACATATCATATGTATTTAGATACATATAATCACAGTATAATTCAATCAATCATGTATATTATACTTAACTGAAGGCTTTCAAGAACAATACAAGAAAGCATAGTGTAATATCCCAAGAATTTATATGAATATTTAAAGCCTATTTTGAAGTTTAGTGAAAAATTTAATTACGTGAAAAATTTTCTTTTTGAATTAGTGAAGAAAATGTGGGAATAGAAATTTTTATTTTTAATTTAGGAAATTTTTACAAATTCTCAAGGACTAAAGTGAAAAGAAAAGAAAGTATAGATGACTTTTGAGAAATGACCAAGTAGGAACCCGAGAAGAAAAATAGAGCTTATGGAAATGAATTATGAGTCCGGTACCGAAAAGATGATGGATTCAAGGTTAAAGTGGAGTTTGAGACATCGAGAGGGATTAAAGTGAACAAATCTTATAAGCTAAGGTGGCTATGAGCGATTTTATCAAAAAGAAATTGGTGGGGCCCACGCGTATACACTTCTCCTTATTCTTTTCTTTTTCTCATTCTCCCTCCCGTAGCTTCACTTTCTCTCTCTCTCTCGATTATGCTTGCAAAGGAATTTCTTCATCAATCATTCATGCAATTTTTTTCTTTGGGAAGGAAGCTATGAAAGTTAGGATGATTGGTAAGTTGATGTTCTTCTTCTTCTTCCTCTTATTACAAGATCAAATCCTTGGTTATTATTTTTGCAAAATTTTTGTAGAATATTTTAATGGATGAATTTAAGTGTGGATGTTAATCTAAAACATTCCTAGGTGATTTATGATGTTATTAGAACAAGAAATTTGGAGAAAACTAGGAGAAATTCGTAAAATTTGGATATTTGAAAAAGTTAGTGTTCTTGATGAAAATTTGAGATTTGAGCTTGGATTGTTGGTAGAAATTGGGGGTTTTGGTGTTAAAACACTCCTTAGACATTAAGGATGAAAACCCATGGAAGAAATCAAAAGAAATGTTGTTTTAGATATGATTTTTGGATTTTTGGATGAAGAACACGAAGAACATCGAAAATTTTCCCCAGAATTACTGTTCACCGAGAAAATTTTTCCAGATTTTCTCGTTACTATAGCGTTGACTCGGTCAACGTTACTGTAGCTGCGTTGACCGTTGACCGTTACTGTAGCATCAGTTTTTTTTTTAATATCGTTGAAAAGCTCTTTGAGTCTAGTTTCCAATGGTATAAGTTTCATCTGGATATTCATTACCAGTTAGGAGTTATGATTTGAGAAGTGGATGAAGGTCGAGAGTAGTGGTAGGAAATTTCTCTATTTCGTAACCCTGATGGTTTTTATCTGGTTACAATAGGAATGGTCAAGTGCAAAGTGGGAGTGCTGAGAGCATGAAATCCAGGTGAGTGGGTTAATACTTGCTATGATTAAATATCTTTGTTATTGACTTTTTGCATCATAGTGAAAATATGTTGAATATCCAAATTTGAAGAGAATGATGTGGGATGATGAGACATAAACAATTGTGGAACGTGCCAGGTGATGTATATAATTATATTTTCTTATTTTCTCATGAATTGAGGTTATATGATGGATTGTGAATGGCATGTGAACTGAGTTGAAATGTATCATACTCTGATTGTTGAGTTCAATCATATGCGGATAGTTAAGTATGTTATTGTTGAATAATTGTTCTATATTATGGGTTATGTTATATACATGCTATGTTGCTGGAACCACATTGATTATGTTGTGGCTTGAATTGTAAATGACTGAGTTGTGTATGTGGCTCAAGATTATGATTGAGGATGTTTTTATATGTGATTGTGATTGTGTTTGACTGGAAAGGAAAGGCATGGTGGTGCACCCCATGGAGAAATCTATGTGAAGCTATAAGGGTGGAGAATATAAATGGAGCGATAAGGGTGGATGCGGCGGGGGCCGCGGGCAACGATCCAGAGGTATTCTGGACGACCCGGTTGGTACGGGAATTGTGTGTGAAATTGATTTCATCGATTGCTGTTGTGAATTTTGAATTTTGTTGAAATGCATTTGATTCACTTGGATATTGTTGTGAAGTATTATGAATAATATTATATCATATGATGATCGATCTACGTATGATTGCTGCATGTTATCATTATGATGCATGATTTTTATTTTGTCATAGTATTGTGTTATCTACTCACTGGGCACGTGGTTTGCTCATACCCCTCTTATTGATATTTTTTTTCAGCGTTGACAGCTGAAGGTAAATATCGGAACAAGGAATTATGGATCCTTAGTCCATAATTACCTTTTCATTTGTTCAGGATAAAGGTATAATAGTTAAGTTTTATTCTAAGTTGTATAAATCTAGAAATCTCTGTAATCGGGTAGGTTCATTCAGTGATGTAATGTGAGTAATTGTAGTATGTATAGAGAACTCGTTTTGGTTGCATGAAAAAGAATTGTATGATTTTTTTAAGAGAAAGATAGGCTTACGGAGGTGAAATGAAATTCACTTTCCGTGCCGGTCACGTGCTCAAATTTTGGGACGTGACACATAGAAATACATTTTAGTTCATCGTGAAAACATCCAAGACACTCTGTAATGGCTACATTGTCGACTTCCTTCAATTTCAGAAAATGCCAACGAGAGAAATGGAAAAACCAAGTGTAAATCGGCCGCAAATCCACCGAATATTGACTTTCGTGGTTTTGCCATTAATGCGACGCGTTGTTGGTGTGCATGCCTACCCTAGACTCCTAGCTTCCAGCTTGCAGAAATCCATAGGTTAAGCGTGTAGGGTGCGGCGAAGAGATATCTTCTTTGTCTCTAAGTTCAAATTTTTCCTCTATAAGAACTGTCTCAACGTTCTCAGTTACCACACCACAAAGAGTAATCATATCTGAGCCTACAACTTCCCAGCGTTCCTCTCTTCTCATACTCCCACATAAATTTCTAAATTTTTCAAATCATGGCCACAAGGAAGTACATTGATCTCACAGTGGATGCCAAGAGAGAAGAGCTCGACTTAAACTTAAGTCTAGGCAAAGACAAGGGCAAAAGACCTTTTGAAGGGTCTTTAGATAAGCATATGGAGAAGAAAATGAAGAAGAACGAGGAAGCTGAGGAGACTAGCACGGCCCATACCTCGGAGGACAAAATCGCCTGTCTAGAGCAGGAGGTGAAAAATCTGAAAAAGATGATAGGAGACCTGGAGAAGTTAACTAAACGCAATCATGCAGAAATGACTTCAAGAATAGACAGGTTCTTCTATTGGTCTACCCAGTGCTTCTGCAATCAACAACAAAGAAGTGTTGATTGTATGAATGGGATTTACACTACCCTCCGCGACATTGCTCTGTCTCTCGCTCCAAGGAATGGTCGAGGGGTGATGATACAATACAACCCTCCTAATCCGAGACCACCTCGCTTTTAGATTACTCATGCATGAGTAATTTTCTTTTTTTTTTTTGCAATGTAATCCTTCCGCTTTTAATGCCAGTGGTTTCTTTTATGGAATGATACTAAAAAAAAATAGTAATAATAAAATTAAGAAAGATAAAGGAAATCATTCACACAAAATCAATCATGAATTCAACATATAAAGCCCCACACATACAATTTGATCCGACAGCAATGGAATCAAAATAATAATAACCTTTCCTTTACCGGGTTCAAAAGTATAACCATATCTGTCTAAAACTAAAACTAAAAACATAATTCCTAAGAAAAAAACAAGTCTCGGAGGGAAAGGAAATGAAAACATCCTACAGGACCTTCAATGGAGCCATCTCTCTATAGTCGTGCCCGGGTTCACCACGATAGAGGAGATCCCACTAAGGTTACCTTACTCTGTAATCGGTAGGAGACCTAATCCCAAAGCTCTGATACCAACTTGTCACGTCCCAAAATTTGAGCACGTGACCGGCACGGAAAGTGAATTTCATTTCACCTCCGTAAGCCTATCTTTCTCTAAAAAAAAAATCATACAATTCTTTTTCATGCAACCAAAACGAGTTCTGTATACATACTACAATTACTCACATTACATCACTGAATGAACCTACCCGATTACAGAGATTTCTAGATTTATACAACTTAGAATAAAACTTAACTATTATACCTTTATCGTGAACAAATGAAAAGGTAATTATGGACTAAGGATCCATAATTCCTTGTTCCGATATTTACCTTCAGCTGTCAACTCTGAAAAAAAATATCAATAAGAGGGGTATGAGCAAACCACGTGCCCAGTGAGTAGATAACACAATACTATGACAAAATAAAAATCATGCATCATAATGATAACATGCAGCAATCATACGTAGATCGATCATCATATGATATAATATTATTCATAATACTTCACAACAATATCCAAGTGAATCAAATGCATTTCAACAAAATTCAAAATTCACAACAGCAATCGATGAAATCAATTTCACACACAATTCCCGTACCAACCGGGTCGTCCAGAATACCTTTGGATCGTTGCCCGCGGCCCCCGCCGCATCCACCCTTATCGCTCCATTTATATTCTCCACCCTTATAGCTTCACATAGATTTCTCCATGGGGTGCACCACCATGCCTTTCCTTTCCAGTCAAACACAATCACAATCACATATAAAAACATCCTCAATCATAATCTTGAGCCACATACACAATTCAGTCATTTACAATTCAAGCCACAACATAATCAATGTGGTTCCAGCAACATAGCATGTATATAACATAACCCATAATATAGAACAATTATTCAACAATAACATACTTCAACTATCCGCATATGATTGAACTCAACAATCAGAGTATGATACATTTCAACTCAGTTCACATGCCATTCACAATCCATCATATAACCTCATTCATGAGAAAATAAGAAAATATAATTATATACATCACCTGGCACGTTCCACAATTGTTTGTCTCATCATCCCACATCATTCTCTTCAAATTTGGATATTCAACATATTTTCACTATGATGCAAAAAGTCAATAACAAAGATATTTAATCATAGCAAGTATTAACCCACTCACCTGGATTTCATGCTCTCAGCACTCCCACCTTGCACTTGACCATTCCTATTGTAACCAGATAAAAACCATCACGGTTACGAAATAGAGAAATTTCCTACCACTACTCTCGACCTTCATCCACTTCTCAAATCATAACTCCTAACTGGTAATGAATATCCAGATGAAACTTATACCATTGGAAACTAGACTCAAAGAGCTTTTCAACGATATTAAAAAAAAAAACTGATGCTACAGTAACGGTCAACGGTCAACGCAGCTACAGTAACGTTGACCGAGTCAACACTACAGTAACGTTGACCGAGTCAACGCTACAGTAACGAGAAAATCTGGAAAAATTTTCTCGGTGAACAGTAATTCTGGGGAAAATTTTCGATGTTCTTCGTGTTCTTCATCCAAAAATCCAAAAATCATATCTAAAACAATATTTCTTTTGATTTCTTCCATGGGTTTTCATCCTTAATGTCTAAGGAGTGTTTTAACACCAAAACCCCCAATTTCTACCAACAATCCAAGCTCAAATCTCAAATTTTCATCAAGAACACTAACTTTTTCAAATATCCAAATTCTACGAATTTCTCATAGTTTTCTCCAAATTTCTTGTTCTAATAACATCATAAACCACCTAGGAATGTTTTAGATTAACATCCACACTTAAATTCATCCATTAAAATATTCTACAAAAATTTTGCAAAAATAATAACCAAGGATTTGATCTTGTAATAAGAGGAAGAAGAAGAAGAACATCAACTTACCAATCATCCTAACTTTCATAGCTTCCTTCCCAAAGCAAAAATTGCATGAATGATTGATGAAGAAATTCCTTTGCAAGCATAATCGAGAGAGAGAGAAAGTGAAGCTACGGGAGGGAGAATGAGAAAAAGAAAAGAATAAGGAGAAGTGTATACGCGTGGGCCCCACCAATTTCTTTTTCGATAAAATCGCTCATAGCCACCTTAGCTTATAAGATTTGTTCACTTTAATCCCTCTCGATGTCTCAAACTCCACTTTAACCTCGAATCCAACATCTTTTCGGTACCGGACTCATAATTCATTCCCATAAGCTCTATTTTTCTTCTCGGGTTCCTACTTGGTCATTTTTCAAAAGTCCTCTATACTTTCTTTTCTTTTCACTTTAGTCCTTGAGAATTTGTAAAAATTTCCTAAATTAAAAATAAAAATTTCTATTCTCACATTTTCTTCACTAATTCAAAAAGAAAATTTTTCACGTAATTAAATTTTTCACTAAACTTCAAAATAGGCTTTAAATATTCATATAAATTCTTGGGATATTACACCATCAAACACATTGGTCATTCTTCTTTTTTATCTCCATTTACGTCATCCACTTTACATTTGAATTCCATGTTGCATGCTCCTCATATTACTAAAAATCTTATCAGTGTTAGAAAGTTTGCTCAGGATAATAATGCATATATTGAATTCCATTCTGACAAATGCCTGGTGAAATCTCAGGAAACTCACAAGGTGTTGCTCCAAGGGACAATTAAAGATGGCTTATACAATTTGGGGGGATAAACATGTTGCCTTCTTCCTCTCAAAATTGTACTCAATTTCCTGTTATTTCTTCCAATAATACTACTGTTAGTAAATATGTATCCTGTAATGAAAATCTTCTTAGCTTATGGCACAATAAGCTAGGACATCCCTCTGCTAAAATAACTAGGCGTGTGATGAGTACATGTAATATTCCTAACAATGACAATAAAACTTTAAATTTGTTATGTTCTTCTTGCTGCTTAGGTAAGAGTCATAGGTTGCCATTCCCTACATCTACTATTGTGTATAAGAACCCTCTTGAACTTGTTGTGTCAGATGTTTGGGGGCCTGCTCCTATAAAAACCAGTGAAGGATATGCATATTATATCCATTTTACAGATGTTTTTTCCAGATTTACATGGTTATATTTACTGAAGAAGAAATCTGATACTGTACATGCTTTTAATCACTTTAAATCTTTTGCTGAGCTTCAAATAGGTCATAAAATTAAGGCCATACAAACTGATGGTGGGGGTGAATATCAAGCTCTCATCCCTCTCTTGAATTCAAGTAGAATACACCATAAAATTAGTTGTCCCTATACCCCGGAACAGAATGGGAAGGCTGAACGTAAACATAGACAAATTACTGAAGTAGGTCTCACCCTTCTAACCCAAGCAGATTTACCTTTACATTTTTGGGGTGAAGCTTTCCAATCAGCCACATATCTCATAAATAGGTTATCCACACCTATACTTGACAATAAATCTCCCCTTGAGAGACTAACTAAACTTCAACCAGAATACTTGTCCTTAACGGTGTTTGGGTGCGAGTGCTATCCTTATCTTAGGCTGTACAACTCTACCAAATTCAATTTCAAATCTACAAAATGTGTCTTCCTAGGTTATAGTCTTCACCATAAAGGGTACAAATGCCTTGATCTTGTCAGTAATAAAATGTATGTTACAAGGCATGTACAGTTTAATGAGTCTATTTTTCCTTATGCTAAAATGGTTGAACAAAACTCTAAAGTCATAACATCAAGTCTGCCTACTGTGATAAAATCTTCTCCTGTCATTCCTCTAGTTTCTTCTAGTCAGCAAGGGTGTTCTAATCCACCTATGAGTCCATATGTATGCCCTCCTTCCTATTCTCCTACTGTTTCCACATCTCATAATGCTCAAAGCCATACCTCGAATACTGTTTCTGCTTCTTAAGATCAGTTTATGCCTGACAGTCAAGGTGTATGTAATGTGGGTGTGTCAAACTCCTCTAACAAGCATCATATGGTCACTAGGTCTAAAACAGGTGTGTTTAAACCGAGAGTTCTCACAACAGTAGTCTCTACTAAGCCTAGAATAGTAAAAAAAGCTCTATCTAGACCGGAATGGTTAAAGGCAATGAAAGAAGAATACGAGGCACTCATCAGGAATGGTACATGGTCTTTAGTGTCTCCTCCTCCAAATAGGAGACCAATTGGTTGTAAGTGGCTTTTTAAGACCAACCAAAATTCAGATGGTAGCGTTAATAAACTTAAAGCGAGGTTGGTCGCAAAAGGCTTCTAACAAAGAGAAGGGTTTGATTTTACTGACACGTTTTCCCCTGTTGTAAAGCCGACAACCATAAGAACTGTGTTATCTATTGCTTTAGCTAAAGGATGGCATTTACATCAATTAGATGTTAATAATGCCTTTTCGAATGGTGATCTACATGAAAAAGTTTACATGGTTCAGCCACAAGGATTTGAAATAGGTGATAAAAGTATAGTTTGCAAGTTGCATAAGGCTTTGTATGGTTTAAAACAAGCCCCCTGTGCTTGGTTTCAGAAGTTAAACACCACACTTCACCAAATGGGTTTTAAATCGTTCAGATGTGATGCTTCATTGTTCATTAAACATTCCTCTACATCCACTATTTTAATTTTGGTGTATGTAGATGATATTATTGTCACATGCTCTTCCAAAATTGAGATTGCAGCAGTGGTGTGTCAGTTAGGATCAAGCTTTGCACTCAAGGATCTTGGTACGCTTCATTATTTCCTTGGAGTTAAAGTTAAACATATGCCTAATGGAAGCCTGCATCTGAATCAAGCTAAGTATGCTACTGAGATCTTACAGAAAGCCTCTATGTTAAATGCTAAATCTTCTCCTACACCAACGTCTGTTAGTATGAAGCTTACTGTCAATGGAACACAACATTTTGAGAATGCTGGCCTATATGGGTCTATTGTTGGAGCATTACAATATTTAACCATCACACGACCTGATATTGCGTTTAGTGTCAACAAGGCATGTCAATTCATGAAAACCCCTATGGAAGATCATTGGAAACTGGTCAAGAGGATTTTACGCTATATTACGGGCACTCTTCATTATGGTTTACAGTTCACTAAATATGAGCACCTTAACATTTCTACTTTCTGTGATGCGGATTGGGGAGCAGATCTTGATGATCGACGTTCTACTATTGAATTTTGTATCTACCTTGGTTCTAATCTCATCAATTGGGGTGCTAAGAAACAGCCTGTAGTCTCACGGTCTAGTACTGAGACTGAATATCGTTCCTTAGCTAATACTGTGGCTGAGATTGCTTGGGTGGGGTCTCTGTTGTCTAAGCTAGCTGTTCCTATTACAAAGCCTACTTCAGTTTACTGTGACAATCTTAGTACTTTTTTACTCTCGGCTAATCCTATATTGCATTCAAGGACTAAGCATGTAGAGTTGGATTTACACTTTGTACTGGAAAAAGTCCACCAAGGATCAGTCAAGGTGATTCATATTCCTTCTCATGAGCAAACAACAGACATTCTTACCAAGCCAACGTCTCTGTCCAGTTTCACGCTCAATAGAACCAAACTCGGAGTTTGTCCTTCATCCACCCTGAGTTTGAGGGGGGATGTAAGGAAAGTGGCTAAACTGATTTAGTTAGTTATTTAGTTATGTCTATTGTACATTGGTTAATGTTTAGTTAGCTCACATGTGCAGTTTAGTTAGGATAGTTCACGTGTTAACATGTGAGTGGCTGATGTAGTCCACTGAGTTCTTATATGTGTATGTGTGACAGCACTCTATAAATACTTGTACAGGTGTATCATTAATAAGACAAGAAAAGCATTCTACACTTACTTTCTCTAAACACAGAACCTCTTTACAGATGATAAAACGCAAATCTAAATAATAATGCATTTATTTGATTCGAAATATATATACATAATAGAGGAGTTAATCAATGACATCTAGTTTTTGATATTGTGGGCCAGAAATAGCAGTTTCCATGACTGCCCGGGGGTCTATAGCACCATCATTATCCAGGAACAACTGAAGCAGATTCTTCGAAAATCCGCTTACTAGGGCCACTCCATTCTGAGTTGCAGGCACTGGGGTTGCCCTAGAGTCTCTGAGATTCCAAAAAACTATCTGAGGCACGGCACTCCCATACCCTTTTTCTCTATACTTCCTCCTGATTGCTTCATAGTCAGTCTCCCAAGGATTGGCCGATGCTTGATCGAATTCCATGTCACTGAATACGAACACACTCTTAATCATCTGCTCCTCCTTCAGATTCTCATTTACAGCCACCTCCAATATGAAATCAAACACCTTTTGAAAATCAGTGTTCATTCCCCACTCCATCCTCCTCACCCACTCTGTTTTCGACTGCAGATCCTCCCCCTGGACCAAATGCAGCTTAGGGTTCGCACTGAAGCTAATCACCTTCCCCTTCCATGGCTCTTCACTTATTTCCGATACCAATACCCCCATTGCCACCGATACCTCCATTGGGATTCCAGTCATACTTCCCGACACATCACAGATGGCTAAGCTGTTCCTCAGTTTACCTTTCTCCATCAAGTCATCCACCATTCTCTTCCACTGCAGCTTCGCCACTTGCCCTCCATCTCCGTCTTTCAAAGATGCTATGATCTCGTGGGGAAACAATGCCCCTGCCGCTATTGTGGACTTGCCGGATTGCACATCTTCTAAGTACTTGGTAAAGCGTTCCTTGTCGTGCTTCATGAATTTGTCTTTGTAAAGCTTCATGGCCACCGATGCCACCCTGTTGTAGGGGATTAAATCCCATTGATTGGCCCCAATATATACCTCTGGCAATTCCAGCACTTTCCTCAGCGGCACCAGAATTTGTTTCCTCAAACGGTCTCGAATCCTGTAAGCAAAATGTGCTTCCTCAATCCCCTGGTACTCTGGATACGATTCTCGAGGAAACACCCTCCTCGCAATGCCCTCACAGAGCAATGTAGAGCGATCAAACGAGGAATCTAGGGAGGGACACCATTTGGCAGCGAGGCTGATCTTTCTTATTTTCCCGGAGTGGAGGAATTGGATATCCGCCTTCAAACATTCAGCAAAATAATCACAAATGCTATCATAAAGGAGACGAAAATTGGGGTCAACCTCATATGTCTGCACAGCTTTCTTAGCCATGGCTACCCTATGTTCATGCCTGGCATCACGCGCTTTCTGCTTTTCTGTCGTTGCCAAAGCCATGGCCTTGGAAACTCTAGTCTTTCTTGGCACCTGGGCTTTTCTCATCCTTGTTTTGGTGTTCTTTCTCCTTTGAAATTTATTATTGTTATACTTGATGCTCCCCTTTCTCTGGAGCCACTCTTGTTTCTGAAGCTGTCGCACATCCAATCCTACCAATAACCTGAAAAGAATCTCAGGCAAGTCCTTGAAGTATCCGAAATCAGCAAAAGAGGAGAGGTTGAAAGCCAGGGTTCTGGGGTGGTGAGAGTGAAGCCACAGAGCGGCGGCATAAAAGCCTTCCTTGTCGGACTTGCCGGTTCCCCTGACACCTCGGAGATTGCAGATGAGCTTGAGGGCGGTCAAGGGGTTATGGGACCAAGCCAATTGGAGCCTCTGAGTGAGAGACGAAGGAGGAGTGTCAGGAACCACGTGGAAGAAGAAATCAAGGCAGGGGTCACCGGTGGTGAGGAAGGTGGGAGAGTGGTTCTCGGTGAAACCCATATTATTCTGGTTGTATATCACGGTTTTGTTGAAATCGTGAACCATGGCATCCATGAAAGGATCGCTGGTGGTGGATGGAGCATCGTGCTGGGTTCTCAATCTGCAACTGTAGATCTCAGGTGGACCCACAAGAGCAGCCATGGATATGGACGAAGGATGTTTCCACTTTTGGACGATGAGCCCAAAAGAGTGAAAGGGATGGGATGGCTTTGGATTTTGATGAAAGCTTTGGACGCAATGCCTACAATTTTATACTACCGCCTTTGCTTCGGCTCTAAGTTGTATGCTTGGCCCCCAAGTAGAATATCGCATTTTCAATCTTCTGTGCTGACCTTTCCTATCATTCTCAACTTTCCATGTGCTATGATTCTGTCTTGTATCGTTTCTTTATACATATACCTTCATACTTTAGTAAACAGTCGGTTAGGAAGTATCTCCCATGCCTTGGAGTGTTTCACCCTCTATGCTATTCGCACATTTATTTTTAAATTTTAACCCCTTTTGGTTCTCCTTCGTGCAAATATTTGTCTTTTCAAGAAAATGATACTAATACCTGTACCGATAAAATGAAGAAGAGATTAAATACAATTTGGAATGAAATCTCAACTTGGTTAGTTGAACTTTTGTTCGGATACAGATAAGTTGTGTCCATTGTATGTGATTATCTCCAACACGGTGTGGAACGTGTGCTGTGTGGATTGCCAAAATTTAAATATTGAAGCTGAACATAATTGTCTATCAATAATCACTATAGATAGAGCATTTATTATTATTTTTAATTTGTTGGGTCAATGATAGAAAATTTCTTAGTTGGCAATCATAGGAAGAAGCAAAGGTTGAGAAGGTAGTGTGGGCCGATGGGAGAGGCAGCCCAAATGAAACACCCATCGACCCAGTGGCTAAAGGTCCAAATGAGTTGTGGAGAGGCCCAAGGCAGGAGATATTCCCTGTGAAGGAAAGGGTAAGAAGAGGATGAGGATGCGAAAAAGTAAGGGAGAGGGGAGTGGTGCAGTGGTTAACGTGTAGAACACAGTAGAAAGATGCAAAGCAGAAGAAAGACACAAAGAGTGAAGGATAGAGAAAGAGACAAACATAGATTCCATAGCGAGAAGCATTCGAAATGAAAGAGGATAAAAAGGTGAAGTAGCTGTTTCAAAACCAAACCCAACCCCCAACATGACATATCCCCCAGTCATATTGTGTGGTTTGACCAGGTAATTAATATTTGAAATTTGATAGACAGAGTAAAACATAGAGAGAGAGAGAGAGAGATAGGAAGAGAAGACAGAGTGAGGCATGAGGAGGGAAGAGCGGGGATGAGCATCCATCTCTTTCTAAGTGGTACGACAATGCACTGCAGCCCTTGTGCGTCCTTTTATCCATAGATTCCCTTCTGTCAAACCAAAGTAAAGGAAAAGGTTGCTTTGTTTTGTTAGAGTCCAGCTATGAGATGCCTATCACTCATCGCCCCTTTGGACCATCTTCCTCTTCATCTCTACCAATGCACTTTCTCTCTCTCTCTCTCTCTCTCTCTCTCTCTCTCTTCTAATTAATTTCGAATCTTTCAGGACCCAGCCAGCCCAACCTTCTGCTCTCTCTGTCTCGCTTTTTTACCCTCTTCCCACTTTCTTATTCATTTTATATTACACTTTTAGAATTACACCTACCTACGCAACTTCTTCTTTCCTTTTTAATTATCACTCCCCACTTTACATCGTCTTCCTCACACTTTTCAACCTTCCTCAATATGTAACACTAACACACTTCCTAAAATCTATCAAAGTTTCACCTCTATAAATATATATATACCTTGCTTCCCTCCTCCCACTTCCCCAATCTCTATTATAAATATAATACACCACACAATCCTATTCATTTCTCTGTGCTCACTGTGTCCATATTCTCGTTCCCGAAATCTCCACAAACAAAAACAAAAAAGAAACTATCATTCTTTATTATATCAAACATGTTTGCTTTATATATATATATATCACATCAATATCAAGTTGCTGGGTTTATGTGCTCACTTCAAGCCAGAAGCTAGCGAGTTAGAAACATTTTGCTAATGCCCAACAAATTTGAAGCGAATTTCAACCAGCTCTCCGCCAAAACCATGTACAGCTCAGACATACCAATATTTGATCCATAAAATTATTTTGTTATAGAGTATGAATTATATATGGTCCAATAAGAATGGACGGTTCAGATCGATTTTAGACAACAATCAAGGACGGGTCAATTTCCCAGCTCAACCAATAACTCCAAAATCCACCTGTAGCTTCATTTGTTTCTTTGGATAGCATGTTTATAATAAGCTTCACGCTGTTGTTGGGTTGTCTTTTGAATTTCGATGAGTACTAACGATACGTGGTACTGACACTTTAGGAGATTATATATTATAATTTTCTTTTTACTAGTAAATGTACTATTGTAATCTTATTAAAAATATCTTAAGATAGAGGACACATGATACAATGATATTAAACAAAAAAAATAGTGCGGAAGGAAAATGGGTGACCATGAGTTATATTATTATTAATCTTACCTTGTCCGGAATTGAATTAATCAAACGCTTGGCACTGCCGCCCCTAGTGATTCTCAATAAATAAAAATAGGGAAGGAATAATAAAAAGCAGTAATACTACATATAACAATATATATATATATATATATATATATTTCCATGACACTTGCAAAATAATGTAAACATCATCCGCCCTCAGTCACGCATGCATCCCATATTGCGCGTTTGTAAATTGTAATATTGTTTAAGTAATTAGGTCAACGAAGAGCGCGGGAAATTAAATGTGGTTAGTTGATATATCATTGTCATCATTGTCATTTCCTTATTTTAATTATTTGTTGAGATCACACACAAGGAATAATTAGCCTCATTGCCAATTAATATATATATATATATATATATATATAATACCTCTTTTGCGCACAGGAGACCATCCGGATTCATATATATATATATATATATGACAGTAGCTCTTAATAGAAATACGTTATTGTATGCTTATATATATATATATAGGCCACATATATACGTATGTATGTATACTAGTGGGGAACAGTGCGTTGATCAAAAGGTGAAGCATATGTATTTTAAGATTTAATTGTATCCCAACTTCAATTTAAAAAAGTCATATATTCATCTCATGTATTAACATTTTTTTTTAAAGCCCGTTTTATCCATGGTATCGTATATTCATATGTCAACGCTTTTTTTTTTTACCACATGTGAAATGATTCCTTAATTGATCAATTTTTATGTCCTTCAACAGATTTTGCTTAATGTAGTAGTACATATTTTTAGGAAAAAGAAATTTTCAAACTTACTGTATCATACCCTAAATCAATGATTTCCATTATCTTCTCAAACTAGGTTTTTTCAAGTATAATATTATATGAAGATGATATTGTATAAAAGTTGTGATCATATTCGATCGCCACGGAGAAAAGTTTATTCCATCAGAAAGGAAGCTCGAGATCCAAGCTTCGCAACGGAAAAAACATTAAGAGCTGAAAGAAAGACTTGTGTACTATATTTAGTTGAGAATTTGAAAGCTTTATTAGTTATCCAAAACCGAAATAGAAATTAATACTTTTTATAGAAACTTGGACAAAATTGAAAACATTAAAAATTTCAAAATAACTAAATTCAAAATATCTTTTGCCAAAGCCAATTCAATCAAAATTAATAAAAAGTAAAAATACATAGCAGCCAGCAGACTGCGGGTGGTAGCTTTTTGATATATCTGAAATGAATCATTAGTTTACTTTGGCAAAATTTTACAAAATTCATAGGATTAACATCCATACCATTTCACATTTGTGATTTGTGGCATATTAGATCTTTGAATAATATAATAGTATATATCGGTAAAATACAGCTAAAATCTTATGAGTTATTTTTTCTTTGAAAAAAGAAATCGAATATCTAAGGAAACAAAGTAATAAAAATTGCAAGACCTTTTGTGTGTGGATGGAGGAGAAAGAAAAAGCAAAAGAGAAGCAATGGAAGGAGAAAATGTGTAGCGTTGACCTGAAATGAGGGTGGGTGGCATTTGATGATTGGAGGGTTTGAGTTAATGAGAGCACGAGTAGTCCTAAAATCTAAAGAGTAATGATTGAGTCACCCATTTAGGGAGCATTTGTTTTGTAAAACACGCCGAAAAACGTTGACCAAAGTGAAGCGAAGCATATTTATTTCTTGGGTTGTTACGTGTTGCGCTGTGATTGGCATATTAACAAAATAAAACCCTACTTATACGCCGGGAAGATGGAAGCAAGATCATCGAACAATGATGATACACATAAGCTGTAGATACGCAAAGACAGTATTCATATTCCATCCTTTCATTCGTATTTTTAGCTATGGAAGAATCTAGGTTCTAGGAGGTGGTTTCATTATTAAAACGGTGTTCAATATTGAAACGCAATACGCAACTTTAAAAAGAAAGGTAAAATGAGAGAATTTGGAAGCTGACCAACAACAGAAGGAAAAGACAAATGATAGTCTGATTTTCGTCCTTCTTTTTTTTTCAATTTTTTATTATTTTTCTTTAAAGGATGAAAGAAAAAGGGACATGAATGCTACACGTCGCAATCATCACCAAATATTATTCTTTCGTTCTTCTAAAACAGACCTTAGTGGCAGAACTGTAGAACTTGACCGAATATATGCTCAGCTCAGCTCGCTTTATTAATTGCAAAACCAAAGAATAATCTAAATTAGTGGGATCATAATAGTGCATTCATTAAGAAAAAGTAAAAACTAATTAAGAACCCTCATTTCATTCCTACTCGCTAGCACGACGCTACTGCTACTGAAAACTGAATCCGCCTCTTTGCAAATCTCAAACATTAAAGGGACTCTGGGTTGAAAAGAAGAAAACTTTAGTTTCCATAATAACCAGAAAGAGAAAGAGAGAGAGAATTACAGAGTGGGAACATGAGATTGAGGAGAAGTCACGGGGAGGAAGAGGCATTTTCGGATCGATCAAAGTGGAGAAGTTGACCGCTACATTTTGGGCAGTCTTCCACCTGTTTGGGCACCATGAAATACATGAGACAGCTCTTGCACCCTGCCACCACCAGAACGTTATTCTGCTTCTCCACCTGGTTATTATTGTTATAACTATGCTCTTTTGACGACGACGGACACGACTCCGATGACGACTCTTCACTGTCGTACCAGCTTTCGTCTTCTGAGTAGTATTCCCCTCCCATCCTCCTGGGGTCTTCTTTTGCTTTCATACCGCTCCTCCAGTTTATGTAATATATTTCCCCCGTCTGCAATCAAACATCCATTCATTCATTCCCCTTTCACCATCAGTCAGTTAACTCCAAATTACCCACACCATATTCAGTATACATCTACATAATTACAGATTAATGGACTCATGAAACTAAATAACACCGTGAATGCCAAGAAGAATAAAACTCTAAGAAAGAAATTAAAACATTCCGTGTTTGGAATTTTGAAGATGGAAAGAGAAAAATGATATGAAACTCTCAAAAATTTTGTTTTGTTGTGCGTGTGTATGTGTGTGTTGGGGGGATGCCTTAACGGTTGTAAGGCGAGGGGAACAAATGAAATAAAGAGAAGTATATTAGTTAGGGTTCAGGGAGTGATTGGGAAAAGGCAATGGATGCACAAGTAGAGACGGTGGAAAAAGGGGGGAAGAAAGAGAGATAGTAGAAAAGAAAGAAAAAACCTTTAAATCAAGACATTGTTCCCAGTGGTAAGGGAGAGAGATGTGGGAGTTGAGGTCCAAGGTGGCGTCAGAGTTGGTGGATGAACTCCCAATTGCTATGCCATCCGCAACATCCAGAGCTGAACCTTGGCCTTCATCTTCAGCTTCAGCTTGGGGGTGAGGTTGAGATTCGGCGGTAAGAGAGCGAGGAGGGTGAGAGTTTAAGGAACAGTTTTGAAGAGAGCGCTCCAGAGAAGCAGTGATGGTCTCCATATTGGGAGCTGTCATAACCATAAAACCTTAGCCAGCAAGGTGGTTCAATTGTGAGGGATGCCAATCTGGCGTCTGTCTAATCTAACACCCACCCACCAACGCAGAGTGTGTTGGAGGGAGAGAATTTGTTATTTTGGGGGGAGGCTGGAGAGGGGTTGGGTGGGATGGGATGAGGGGAAGGGAAGGGGAAGGGGAAGGGGAAGGGGAGGGTGGGGGGTTGAAATAGAAAAGGGTCACGCCCTGAAAATGCGCGTATAGGAACATGGAGGAGGAGAGAGGAGAGGGGGTGGGTCCCCCAACTGGGAGCTCCATTTGAGGGAGGGGGATGCACTGAAGGAGACGCGCTGGAGGGGGGAGCGTGCAAGTGCTGAGGCATAGAGAAATGAGAAATAAAAATTAAAAAAAAAAAAAGGGAAAAGTGGGGAACGTAGATTCGCAATACCCAAAAAGAATGCCGGGGTGGCCTTTGTTGAAACCGTTTATCGTGTTTGGGGTTTATTTTTAGTCCGAAACCTTTGGGGGGAGTTTCACGTTTTCTACTCAGTATTCAACAAACACCCTTCCCTGATCCCTCCCCTTCCCATTCAATACATATTAATTACTGGCACTGCATACTAATTGAATTGAATTGAATTGAATTGCCAAATTAAAGTATATATTAGGATAAGATGCAGTGTTTTACAATTTTACAAGGGCAGGCCAGGCCAGGCCTATTCCGAAATAATAGAAATTTGGTTAATAATGAAAACCAAAAAAAGAAAAGAAAAAGGGAGGGAAGGGAAGTGATCACGAGATGGCATGGCATGGCAGGGCAGGGCAGGGCAGGAGAAAAAAAAAAAAAAAAAAGAAGGAAAGGAGGGGTTGGAGTTATATGGAGGAGGCCCAATGCACACCCGTCTGCACTTATTCTGTTTGCGGAATCTGTTTCTGAACTGTTCCGCCTCACATCTGACACTCACACACTCTCTCTCTCTCTCTCTCTCTTCCTCTTCCTATTATTATTATTATTATTATTATTAGCAATTGGCTTCCCACCTCCAACGCATGTCCATCCATACTCATGTTCCCCATCCCTCTTCGTTCTTCCTTCATTCCCATCATCTCCTATACCCTTCCTTCTCTTCCTTTTATCTTTCTCTTTCATTTCTCCTTTTTTTTTCTAAATCCCTTCTACAATTATAGTATTTTTTTATACATAATTCATGAATTGCTAATAACGTGCGCTCTAACTCTAACAAAATACCTCCTAATTATGCAAAATTATATATTAACAATTATCTTATTTAATTATTCGAAATATGTAATGATAAACGGTTAATTACTCAATTTTACAGATAGGACAAAATAAATGAAGATTAAATCAATGCCATGTCTTTTAAAATATATTAATATATAACCAATCAAAAAATATTGCCATCGTATTATAAAAATACGAGTATAAGGACTAATTAAAGCACATTTGATTCTTTATACCAAATATATCTTAACATTAAAATATTATAATATTTAAATATATATATATAAGTGTTTAAATATCTGACTAAAATTGTAATATCTCAAGAATTTATATAAATATTTAAAGTCTATTTTGAAATTTAGTGAAAAATTTAATTACGTGAAAATGTGCTTTTTGAATTAGTGAAGAAAATCTGGAAATAGAAATTTTAATTTTTAATTTAGGAAATTTTTACAAATTCTCAAGGACTAAAGTGAAAAGAAAAGAAAGTATAGAGGATTTTTGAGAAATGACCAAATAGAAACCTGAGAGGAAGAATAAAGCTTATGAGAATGAATTATGAGTCCGGTACCGAAAAGATGATGGATTCGAGGTTAAAGTGGTATTTGAGACATCGAGAGGGATTAAAGTGAACAAATCTTATAAGCTAAGGTGGCTATGAGCGATTTTATCGAAAAAGAAATTAGTGGGGCCTACACATACAATTATTAGTTTTTCTTCTCCTTCTTCCTCCCGAGGGTTCATGTTCTTCGTTCATTTCCATCTTCCCTTCTTCAATCATTTCTCAAATTTTCATCCGGCGATCTTGTATTTTCTAACCATACTTCCGATTCTCAGGAGTTCTAGAGGTAAAGAGGTAAGTTTTATCTACTCTATTTCTCTTTTTCTCCATTTTCGGACCTATGGAAGAAAATTAAGATTTTGAGTTTTAATGGATGAATTTAAGTGTGGATGTTAATGTAAAACATTCTTAGGTGGTTTATGATGTTATTAGAACAAGAAATTTCGTAGAATTTGGATATTTGAAAAAGTTAGTGTTCTTGATGAAAATTTGAGATTTGAGCTTGGATTGTTGGTAGAAATTGGGGGTTTTGGTGTTAAAACACTCCTTAGACATTAAGGATGAAAACCCATGGAAAAAATCAAAAGAAATGTTATTTTAGATATGATTTTAGGATTTTTGGATGAAGAACACGAAGAACATCGAAAATTTTCCCCATAAATTACTGTTCACCGAGAAAATTTTTCCAAATTTTCTCATTACTGTAGCGTTGACTCGGTCAACGTTACTGTAGCTGCGTTGACCGTTGACTATTACTGTAGCATCAGTTTTTTTTTAATATCGTTGAAAAGCTCTTTAAGTCTAGTTTCCAATGGTATAAGTGTCATTTAGAAATTCATTACCGGTTAGGAGTTATGACTTAAGATGTGAGTAAAGGTCGAAAGTAGTGATAGGAAATTTCTCTATTTTATAACCGTAATGGTTTTTACCTGGTTACAATAGGGATGATTAGGGCGCAAGGTGGGAGCGCCGAGAGCGTGGAATCCAGGTGAGTAGGCAACCTTGCAAAATTAATTTAATAAATTAGTCAAAGCACAATATAAATCTCATTTGCGTTATTTGTGAAATTGAGAAGATTATCAATGTGTGTTTAGGTTGAGAAAAAGTATAATATCATTGGAAGGTATTTTATTACTTTTGAGAATTTATTTCTCTAGTTGACTAAAGAACTAGATGTGATTGTTCCTTGAATAAATTGGAACATTTTGTAAGTGAATAACCTTACTAAACTAATGTGATCTTATTAGATAAGGTACAATACAAGTCTTGTTTATAACATTATTGAAGTGAGAAATAATCAATCTCGCTGTTGATAATATATGATGATTGTTATGGTTGATGATAGACATTCAAGGGAATAAAAATATGTGTAAATTCATTTATTTCATAGTAATTATATTGTGATAAATTCTCACTATTTTATTGATGAGCAAAAGATCTACGAGATCTAATACACGAGTTTGAAAGGGTTAGAGTCCCATACTACTCGGTGTATAAATGTGAAAATCTATGCACGAGTTTGAAAGGGTTAGAGTCCCATACTACTCGGTGTATAAATGTGAAAACCTATGCACGAGTTTGAAAGGGTTAGAGTCCCATACTACTCGGTGTATAACTGTGAAAATTAATACACGAGTTTGAAAGGGGTTAGAGTCTCATATCACTCAGTGTATAAATGTGAAAATCTATGCACGAGTTTGAAAGGGTTAGAGTCTCATACTACTCGATGTATAAATGTGAAAACCTATGCACAAAGAGTTTGAGGGTTAAATTCCCAAGTCACTCAGTGCAAGTATTTATGACATATAATACTATAATTATTTAAAATAAATAATAGATTGATTGTATTAGTAAATGTGGTGTTTGTGCTTATGATATTTTCATGTACAGTTGTTTACTCATTGAGTTATGATAAACTCACACTCTCCATGATTATCTTTTCAGATACAGTGGTTGAGGAGAAGAATTTATAGCCTTTAAGGATATACTCCACTTTTTGTCTGGTAAACAATTGGTAAGGATTAGGAAACGCTCTGTAATCTAGTAGGTCACCTAGGCTTGGGAGGTTGTATAGTACTGTATAGTGTTTGAAAGTTGAACATTTTCTAAATATGTATACAAAATATCTTTTTTGAAATATTTATAATTCACATAATTATGAATATTAAGAATGTTCACAGAGATTATGGGGTACCACAGAGGTACACCCTAGGTATTTTATGTTTATATCACATGTAAGTTTTGAGATGTGACAAAAATACATCCGAGTCATAAAACATCTACACTTATTATAAGACATCCGATTAATTCTTGATCGCTATATTAAAAAAAGACATCCTCTTCTCAGACTTACACCGAAGGCTCATAATAGTTATGTTCATTAATGATCCTATTGACGGACTATAAGATAAGATGCGTAATACTTCCATCGATTATTAGTTCATAATGGTTGTGGTCATTAATTAATGAACCTATTTTAAGGCTAAGATGGACAACTCATTGTTTGATTTATACTAACTCGTTATGAGAGGTCCCCGCTAACATTAAATCCAAGACATACAATATGAGAACGACATAAAATAGATTTTTTTTTTCTATCTCAGTAATGGCCTGTCTCTATTTGTAGGATTTTTCAAAGTGTCACAACGCTGGTATAAATGTTGATGAAACACTCTAGCTTCTGTATATACTTGAGAATGATATCAGTATAACTCTAGAGGGACATGAAAGGTGGAATGTTCTACTTAAAAATAACTGTTTATAAAATAATTTAAATGATTTTTAATAATTTTAGACGTTTTTAGTTATCCAGTCATACTTTAATTGTGAATAGTTTAAAATAAAAATGAACCAGCTTGGACTTAGAATTGAACAACGAAAACTAATAACTATTTCTTTTTTTAATGAAATATTTTATTACATAATTTAAAGATATAGAATCACCATAATTAGATAATTATATACAATAATAATTAACTGCTTATCAACAATTATTTTCAATGTTTTGAGAGATAAACACCCTAATCTTATCTTCAATTGTCCTGTTGACTTTTTCGTTTATGTAGTTGTGCGTGTTCTACATATTTGTTTATATACCAACATAATTAATTAATTAATTAATTTCTTCTTAACTTAAGACAGAAATATTTTCTTTTCATTATTAATTTGCATCGATTACTTCTATGTGTCTTGTTTACGAAATAATGTTTATATTTCAATAACTCTTTCTATAATCATATTAAAAAATCCACTCATATTGTACGACAGTTTGATATATATACTCACCCACCAGGAACACATTTGTACCACATCTTGAAATTAGTTACATCACAAAAGAAAATATAAATTATAAAGAATTCATGCGTGCTCCCCAATAAAACCACGTACGTAGTTGTTTATGGAAAAAATATTTTTTTATCTTTAATATCTATTTGAAATTTTAATTTTGTTTATAATATTTTTTTAAAATAATTTTATCTTACATGCTAATTTTTTTGTTTCAATTTGGTTTGTATGACTGAACCTGTTAACATAATTAATATTAAATGTTAATATAGATTTTTCTAAGTATCATATGGACTATTTCATATAACAATCATTGTCAATATATCATATTAATTAATTTTAATTTAATTTTATTTTTAATATTTAACTAAATTTTAATTTTATCGTGAATGATACTTTTTTATGGTGTGAAAAAAAAAAGAAAAAAAAGAAGAAAAAGAAGAAGAAGGAAGAAGAAAAGGAAAATTTTCGCTTCTTCTTCTCCTATTTTGATTTCTCTCTCTTACTCTTTGTCTTCTTTTCCTTCTTAATTCGATTTCTCTCCCCTCAATCTTTTTCTTCTTACTTCTTTTTGCTGCTGCCGCAAAGAGAGAGAAAGAAAGGGGGGAAAGAGAGAGAAATGAAATGTATTAATTGGGATGAAACTAAAAGTTATTCAAATGTTTAAGATGAAATTGGAATTAAAATAAATTAGACTGATACATTGGCATTTGGCAACAACCTATCATAAAAATGAGTATACATCAATATTTTTTTATTAATTATATTAATAATATTAATCATAGAAATAAAATTAAAAAAAATATGTGAAACAAAATCAAAATAAAAAAAATACTAGAGACAAAATTAATATTTAAAATAAACTTTAAGAAAAAAAAAGTACTTTTTCCGCCATAAGATTTAAATCATGTCAAAGGCAGGCAACTTTGAATTGATTCATTCTTTTCAAAATTTAAATGTCATTTGAGTTATACATCTCTACTCCATAAATTATTTTAATTAAACATCATAGACTCAAAATAATTTGAAAAATGTGTTTGGACGAACAAAAATACATCTCATGCAAATTAAAAACACTATCTGTAAGAGAGAAACATATACATATAGTGAGTAACATTTTAATAGTCTTTTAAATTAAATTGTTAATTATTTTATTGACTTTAAATTGGAATTCATTTTTATTATGTAATTATAGGGAGAACCATTATCATTTCCTCTTTGATTGATGTGTGCCTGAATTAAAAAATATATATTTTAAGATTATCCGAATCTATTACTTGCCATTTAAAAGTCTCCATTTCAATTATATTATTCTGAGGACAAGAAAGTATGAATGGCCAAAATACTTAAATATTACGAGTAATTGTAAAACTTATCTATATATGTAAGTAATTAAAATGCCATCTAAATCTATGATTTTTTTTTAATACAACAATATTGTTTAAGAAATTTTATCATTTGCTATGATTTTATAGGAACAAATTTTAAATAAAAACGTTTTAGCATACTAAATTATTTTATTTGAATTTTTTTAAATAAATGAGGGAATTGGAAAATTTAAAATTTTGATTAAAATTTTTCAGTCACTAGATGTGAGTAAAAAAAAAAATTATAACAAAGATCCCTACTAGAAACTATTGTCAATTGATTGAATCAAACATTCATTTATTTTACATCTGGGTCTAATGAAACGTTATTTTATTATTATTATTTTTTTTGTTCGAATGAAACTTTGTTTTAGTTTCTTCTAACTTGGTGTCTTCTTAGAGCATGGGCTTAGAAAGGCTGGAGAGCCAGAAAGTAGAGAGAACCAGTCCGGTCCATACAGTTTGGTCGGGTTCAATTTCAACGTTGATCTCCATCTTTTTAGTCTAGAAACTATCTTTGTTTTAAACGAGCCCATCTTATTTATAAAGTTGAAGTTCAGGCTTCAAGTATATTTATATTGATCCTCGGATATGACTCAATTGTCAAAGAAAAAAAGTTGCTTAAATCTCAAGCCTTCCTGGTTTTGAACCCCCAAAAAAAAAAAATTGTCAGAAGGGGAAAGATGAATTCGAGGAGTCTAGATGAGTATTCTGGAAACAGGTCAAAGGCGCGGTCGTTGACGTAGAAAATTGAAATCAAAATCCAATTACAAAAGGGGTTATCATAGAAACTAGAAACGGCAAATTCACTTCTTATAGGAACCACAATCACAAGGAGGCAAAAGCAACATTCCGATGGCAAAAAAGGAAGAGCATGTGGCGGTGGGAGTGCCGTATTACGCCTACGCCGGGGCACACCCTCACCAAGCTGGAATCGTCCCTCCCAACGCTTTCTGCGGCGATCCCATGGGCATCCCCATCCAACAAACCATTTTCAGAGACACGCCTGCTCCTTTCCATTGCGATTTCTGTTCTAACTCTGGCCTGACTGTCGTCAGGTATTTCTCTATTCCCTTACTTCCCCCGTCTTGTATCCTTTCTTTATCAATCCCTTGTTTACTTTTTGTAATACATCTCTCTCTAAATCATCGAATCAAATATTTGGGATCCCCACCCAATTCGCATTGTTCTGGGAGCTGAATTCCCAACATTAGTTTACTTTCATTAAACAGCTATACTAGTTTAAAGCAACACCAAACTCGATGCATTGGGTTGGCTTACTGATGTTTTTAAGCCACAGAATTTTGCTCACAGAAACACAAATTTCAGTTGATTCGATTAGTTTTTTTTTTTTTTATCATAAGCTTAGACAGACTGATGGGCTATCAATATGTCCTGCTTGATATGTATAGATGATTCCTGGTAGTAGATGTTTCCCTGAATTTTCCTTGATTGCTTGGTTTCTTCTTTCCTAAATTTATCAACTTTGTATCTAACCGTAAAAAAAGAGCTGAATATGTAGCACGTTGAATATGGAATTGTTATGTTGTCTGCAATATCTTCTTAAGTCTGGACATAGAATGAGAATAGTGAAACTTGGTTTTGTTTGTCAATCTGTCTTCTGATCTCTATGTCAATTAGTCCTTAAAAAAGAAAAAAGTTTGTTTAAGGCGCATGCGTTACAAAAAAGCACGTGTCCACAGGAGATAGTTGAGGACTTCATCTTTGGGCATGGTTATGATTAGAGGAGAACTTATGTTACCAAAAACTGATGAAGCTTTTATTGAAGGTCCCAATTTGCTAATTATATTTAGTTCATAATTTGAGAGTCATAAGACGAAGTTTTGGTTGAGTGCAGGGGAGTTCCAATTACTTAGACACACGTACATGTAGTTTTTTTTGCTGTTCAAAAGGAATTGTGTTAAAACAGCGAAGGAATTACATAATGCACACTAATTTCATAACCAGAATGAAACTGTTACTGCGGTACTGTCCTACAAGATTGCAGATCCCACTACCAAACACTCCAAAGAGGAAACCAAGGAACCTATCATGACAGAACTATAACTGAAACAAAGGAACAACAATAGAGGAACACAATACAGATACGATAAGAAACAAATAAAGCAGTCATATCCTACCATGCCTCGGGGAGTGAATTCCCATCCTATCTGCAAGTTATAACTAATAACTTGGGGTTGATATTCACTTTCTGAAATTGTGTCATTAGGAACAATAGGCTGTCTTGGTTTTTTCTAGTATAAGCCAATTCACATTCTTGCTGAGGGAGGAGCAAGTATCTATTGAACTATAGGCAAAGCAATAGCTAAACCATTTTGATGGTAAGGCATAGAGAAGTTGACTGTCTTTTATTTATTTATCTTTTGTGCCTACGAAGTCTTCGCTCGTTGTTGTCACATGTATCCATTCTCTTCCCTCTCCAGTTGTGATGTTTTCTGTGAATGTCAGGTCAAAGCCAAGTCTGGCGGCATGTGTTGGTTGCATGTTACCAATGATGCTTGGATTTTGCTTTCTTATTCCTTCGTTGGACTGCCTCTGGCATAAATATCATTACTGTCCTCGTTGCCAGCAGAAGGTACGTAGTAACTCCTCTAATCTAATGCACTGCTTCTGGCATAAATAATCACAGATATTAATGCGTCATTGCAACTTAACATCATCACTTTGTTCATGTTGATGTAGGTTGCTGAATTTGAGAAAACAGATCCCTGTGTTGTCGTGGATCCTCCAAACTGGACACAGGGGAGCTATGCATTGGCTGCAGTATGACAAGTCTGCTAGATTCTCATTAGTTGTCTCTTTGTTTGCATGTTAGTATCCTTTGTAATTGGCTGTTACATGTATTGCCTGCTTGTGTTATCATCAAATTGTTGTCGAATTCAGTTTGCTGTCTGCACATCTTGTAAAAATGTTTGCACTTGTATTGCTGATCTTCAAACCTTGGTTGTAGTCCTTGCTTGACTGCATTTGGGAAGTTTAATGTACTAGTAAATAATTGTTAGTAAACTTGCTTGCAGACATGAGGAAATCGAGAGTTTATATTTTGCAGCTATTTATGTGGGCTATTTTGAAGGAATTTAATTGAAGGGGAGTGTATCAGGTCTTTGAAGGCAAGGTACATAACCCCATAGCTGTTCAAACTGTAAAAATTTATTTGGAAATATTATAAAATGTTGAATTGAAAAACTATACACTTGTTTTGTTATTATTAGATAACTCGGTAATACAAATATAAAATTAGACATAATTTCGTTCTTTTTATTTGCCATTAAACTTTTTAAATTGATTGTATACTTTAAACATTACTATTCTTTACATTTGATGATCTAAAGATAAAATTTCTCAATTTAGTTTATGAGACTTCACTTTACTTTCAATTTGTTCTTTTTTTTTTTGGAAATAAAGCATATTAAATTAGTCCTCTATAAATATTTTTCCAGTCAAAAAACAAATATTTGTCACATCTGTCATAGTTATTGAAATTAGACCAACTATTAACTTGGAAAAGGTTTTGGCTCACTGGTCCTGGTCCAATTTCTAGATCGAAAATTAAACCTCTTGAATTGGTGAAATAATTAAAAATGTATTAATAATTAATAATAAAATTATCATTATAAATACTATAAAACAATATATTTATAAACTTTTGTTTCTTAAAACAAATTAACAAGATTGACCTTTAAACAAAATACCAAGCCATAAATTTTTAAAAAGTTTATTTATGAAGAGGTCGACATCTTTAAAAGTCGAAAGTTGCCTTCTCACCGTCTCACATATTTAGGAGTCTTAGTCTTTGTAAAAAAAATAATAATAATCAATATATGTGTTGGTCAATAGAGATAGTTGGCCTCTAAAAAGGTCGACTTCTCAGCATCCAAATCCTTTGAAAAAAACTTGCCGTCTCAGCCAAGATATGAATTCCGAGTCATTTGGGTTGAAAAGTCACAAGAGTTTTTAGACGATGTACCATTTTAGTCAAAGCCCAAAATAGGTTGCAAACATGATATGGTCTAAACATGAACTCCAACCTGTTCGGTATTATTAGGGTGTGTGTGGGTTGATTCAGTTTGGGTTAAAAGGACAAATGGAACCGAATTGACCAAAAGGGTGGTTGAGAGGTTTTCTAATCTATTACTGAACTTAAATTAAACCATCCTTCTTACTCTGCTGACAAACAAGTTGGTTCAGTTTGGATTAATGAGTTGATTTTTTTTCTTTTTTTTTTTTTAAAAAAAGAGGAAATGACTATTTAATTATATATATTAGAAATGAAGTTTTAAAACACTATTTAGTATTCAATTGACCTTTTATTTGTTTGGGGTAAAAACTAAGTTTACCTAAAAAAAATCATTTTTTTTTAGTTTATAATAGATTTATGATATGAAAAAGTCATAAAAAAAATAAGGATTATGGAGCATATAATTAGAACTTACAAGTTCTATGAGAGCTTCCAATTCAGAATGTTTCTCATTCTAGTTTCAAGAGACAAATTTGACAAATATTACAAAGTTATTGATAAATTACGAAAATTAATATATCATTTATAAATTATTTTGAATCCCAAAAAAAAAATATCTCAGCAATGACAAGATCTTGAGGTTCTACAACTGGACTATGCTAATTGCATTATTAATATTGCAAACAATATTGTTAAATTGGTTTTGATAGGTCAAAAGCATTTTTTTTCCCAGCCAACATACAAGTTGCTACAATTTTTTTTTTTGGGCTTCAACCTTGAGATAACCTCAAATGCAATACACATAAATGTTATGCTTACCAATTTATTGATTTATATATCAATGACTAATATCACTGATGTATAATTTGATTAAGTTTTTAGTTTTTACTCAAGCATTACCTGAATTGTCACTAGTTGGATGGTTTGGTTGCTAGGGGTATCATTCAATATGAAATCTCAGTTACACTAAATAATTTGGAGATTTGGATTTAAATTGACGTTGTTCTTAGACAATGGATGTAGTAAGATGTCGATAAGTATGTAAGTTTTTACAAATCATGGTTTGAAATGCTTTAATGTAATTTTGGTACAAAATAGTATGTTTTTTAAAGTCTTTGACTCTTTGTATTAGCATAATTTTGTCTTCAAACTATAATTTGTTTAAACTTAAATTTTTTTTAACTATTTTTCAAACACAAACTTAAAATATAAGAGAGAGGAAAACAGAGCAAAATCAGAGGGACCAATATGAAAAGAGAGAGGACTAAAGTGAAATGAAACACAAAACCATGGGTTAAAGTGAAATTTAACAAATTTTAGGGCTCAAACTTGTAATTTTGCAAAACAAAAGAAGCCATTTTACCTTGTTCCTGCATAATTTGGACTTCTCTTCCTCCTCTAGTGTTTTGCACCCTTTGTTTTCATGATTTAGTTAACTTCAAAAATTCCCTTCAACCACATTGTACATACTCTTTTTTTTTTTTCCCCAAATGGTTACTCTCACTCCTTGTGCCCCCTCTTCTTCACAAGTTTGAAGCTATTTTGAGAGCGTGAAGGATTGGGCATGGTGATTATTGAGGGAAGAAGAAATAAGAATGGGTGTGTGATTATTAAGTACTTAGATGAAGTTAAATATGATATTAAATTAAGCGACATATGCTCTATTTTAGACACTATTAAGGATCAAATAGTAGTGCAAATGTAGAATAATTAATAATTATTTACAAAATTAACTATTTCCTTTATTATAAGAATGAATCTCTGAATTTATTATTACGCAATTAAGTTCTCTTTTTTTGTTTGATTTTCTTAATTTTTAAATAGCATTAAAAATTATATTTTAATTTAATTAATTCAATTAGTCAAATTGATGAGAAGCTTGTTTTCATTAATTTTAATTAAGATAAAATTAATTAATAGAGATGAAAAAAATTGTATTAAAATTTAGTTAGAGATAAAATTAATTTAATAGAAAATAAAAATATTTTAAAATTTAATTAGAGATATTTAAATTATTGTGAATAATTAGTGATTAATTAAATTTTTAATTAGTAATTACAAAATAAAAAATTAATTTATTAATTAAAATGATTCATTAGTGATTAATTTGTAATATTAGACAAATAAACAAAAAAATATAAATAAATGACAATAAATAATAATGTTACATCAAAAAATAAATAAAAAATTCATACTCTTTCTAGTAATTACACATCTCAAACCACATTTGCACACCAACATCCAAACATCATGTTCTTGCACAAAATCACGTTTATTTGTTTCAAATTACGTTTGTCCAAATGTCTCCCAAACATAAATCACGTTCATCTAAACATAATTTTCTCCAACCACATTCAATTAAACTTAATTTATCCAATTCACATTTAATCCACCAAATTTTCAAACACACCCCTAATTTGCTATGGCTAACTCAATACACTCGTTTTGGCCCAAAAACTAAACTCACTAATCCTTTAGTCCTTCGCTGAATCTATACTATTATATTATTTATAGTTTTAGAAAATTTCAAAATTATATATTAGTATATAAATAAAATTATAATATAAAATATGACAAATTGTATAAAATTTTTTTGTTCCTTTTTTTTAATTTGGAGGTTATGTAATTTATTTTCTCTCCTTTAAAAATAATATAGCCCATAACTTTTGATTTTGTTTAACCTAATTTTCTAATTATTACTGATGACGAATCATTTCAAGTGGTGAATATTAGATATTATTTTTCTACATCGTTTGCAATAAAAATATATCCTTACGATGATATATTGAATATTTTTACTAATTTAATTTTTTTTCCAATTTTTATGAACAAGTAGACGAGTTATGAGTCATGACGCACACCATTAAAAATTTATGAATTTATTGTCTATTTTTAAAATTAAGATATCAAACTGCATATAACTTTTTACATTGTAAATTGTTTACATTTTGACATATAAAATTTAACATAATAAGAAAAGTTAAATAGGATGAAAGCGATAAATTAATAAATATTCATTATAATTTTACCAAAATTACAAATTAATTCCTATATTTTATTTCTATGAAAAATGGTCATAATAATTTTTCAATTTATATAAATTAGTTCATACAGTCAGTATATTTAACTTTGATATAACACTGTCTTACATAACAATTGATGTATATATTTATAAACTTGTTAACATGCCTATTCAGAAAAAATTTGCAGTTTCAATATTAGTCCCATAGCAACACGTTTTATATATTTATCTGGACTTTAGAATCATAATCAACGAAGAAAGGCAAAATTAACTGAGTGGCGAAGCTACCTTCTTGGAACCCCAGCCCGATATTGAAGCTTGGAGATCACGAGAGGTGATGCTTTCATCTGTGGGAAAGAGAGATGCTAGGTCAAAGAAATTGAGAATTAATAATAAAATGAGAATTTTATTTTTTTTAACATACTTATATATTTATAAGTGTACATATTAAGTGTCATGTAAGACAATCATAATAACATAGTTAACTATACACGGAACTAATTTATATGAATTGAAAAATTATAAGACTATTTTACATAGAAATAAAATATAAGGACCAATTTATAATTTTAGTAAAATTATAAGAATCAAAATTCTAATTTAACTTTTTATTTTATTTTAAAATATAATTAAAAAAATGTTGCAATTTATTTTCATTTTTAAATAAATTATTTGGAAATAAATAGCATTTCACCCATTGCGTCTCTGAATTCCCATTTCCCACACCAACGGTACATGTATTGAAGTTTTTTCAAAGTAATTGTTATTGTTATATATTTTTAATAAAATAAAAGCATGTAGGTGTATAATAATGTTTGAAAACGTAATGAGATTTGAATAATGTTGATTTAATTGGAGTGGAGGAGGTTGGAGAATGAAGATATGAAGAATTAATAAAATTGCATATAAGAATTAGGTGATGATTGATGAGAGTAGAAGGTGCATGTGCAAGGAGGAAATTAAAGATAAAGGCCCTACACAACAAACAAAGAGTCGCTTTCCACTTACCATAAATAAAAGCCAGCCCCCAGCCTCATTGATTTTGAAATTTCAACTTTGAAGGCAATGATCGCGCCAACCTAGCTCTAGCTAGCTAGCTAGCTACCTTGCTCTGCCAACTAACTCCCAACATAACATATAAACCCTAATTCCTAATCCCTTATTTCAATCTTCAAATCCCCTGTTGCTCCTCATCTCACATGTCATGCATCTTGCTCTTCTCTTTTTATCTCATCAAATCCTGACAATTCAAATTTCAAGCCATTCATTCATAATTTCAACTCCATCCCTCGGGGCTCAAGCTTCTTATTTTTCAATTATTTTGCTTTTGTGCTGCACATGCACAGCTGGAAATCGTGTTGGTGGCTTTTCCTTTAGCTGCAAGATAGATTGGGGGTGGGGACAACAACTTTAATACGTGTTTGAATTAATGAATGGGTTGGTCAATGGTCAACTAACCAATGCCTTTTGAAGGAGGTCGATCGATTGTTCCCTCAATTGTCCGTAAGGAGACACCTTTTATTAAGGTGTTGGAAGAAACAGAAGAAGCAGAAGGTGAGCAAACTATGAAAAATGGGGTTGGCTTTTTGGTTTGTTATGATGGCAACATAAAAGATATCAAAAAGAAAGAGAATGGCAGTGGCCTGGAGTTGTCCACTTACTTTAATTTGTTTGTCTGAGATCTCAAACTCACTTCTTTTAATGAGCAGATCATTGCGATATCCGTGCAAGATTACAAAAGCTAATCTGTTAGTGTGGTGTGGTGTCCTACCCACTATCCCAAAAGCAACTTCCAACGAGCACAGGAATAGCGAGGCCATTTGGTATATATATATATATATAATTATGACTTGAAAGAAAAATGAAATAATAATAATAATAGGAACGAAAATAAAAATAAAAATAAATATATTTCATATGGTACAAGAAAAAATAAAATAGATTGAATTTCTTGTCTTTGGCGGAGGTTTAAAATAAAATAAAAAAATAATTTAATACCAAGTTATTAAATTGTCTCTTGTTAAAAAAATTAAATATAAAATAAAATAAAATGAAAGCAGAAGACACGCACTCACTCTCTCTTTCTCTCTCTCTCTCTCTCTCCACTTCCATCTTCCTTCTCTTCCTCCTTCATCATCATCATCATTTTCTTCTTCTTCTTCTCTCTCCTCTCTGACTATTTTCTTGAAGTTTTCTCGTACACTTAGAATTGTTCATCATCTACCATTGCCATCGTTCGTCTTCTGTCACAGAGGGACTAAATTGAAATTTTTAGTAGTTACAAAAGGACAAATATGACATTTGATGAAATTTAGCCCCATAAAATGCAAGGAAAATAAAATTTTTTTTTCCAACATGAGTACTAAACATACTTAAAAGTATAATAGAAATAAAATTTCTCTCTTCGAAAGACTATTAAATGGGCCCCACCCAAGTTAATTAGTCTCTTCTCTAGATTAGAAGGACACGACAATGTTGCCAAGTCAAAACATCGAAAGATGAGGATTGCCACTATCTCGTTCACATGCCAAACCCCAAAAGGCTTCAAACTCCAATCTCCATCTCCTTCTTCCTCCCTTTCACATTCATTCTCCTCTGCTCCATCAGACTCAGATTATTAAACATTACATGGAATCACTGCTCACTGCTCACTACTATTACTATTCATCACTGTTGTTCAGTTTTTACGTCTCACTTTTCCATTAAAGCACAGAAAAGGAAAGGTTGCATGTATCTGAAATCAGTTACACACACATCTTTTCAGAAAAAGAAAGAAGCAGCCAGGTGACTTTGAAATTGAGCCTTCCTCTTGAGACAGTGAGGGAAAGGATGTATTGTTTATGCTTCTTAATGCCTATGCTCCTAATCTTACACCTTTGTCACAATCAGTAGAGAGGCCTTTATTCCCCTGAAATAAGTAAAGAGAAAAAGAGAGGGAGAGAAATGAGAATGGAGAGATGCTTAATGCTTTGGTTGTGATATGGAATCAGAAGTCTACACTCTACACCCTACAGATTCCCTCACCATTATTTTCATTCTTTTTTCAAAAAAACAAAACTTTTCCATGTCAACCCCCACACTCTTTAATTTTATTCCATCACAACCCAATACAAATCACAAACAGTTGATACTTGAATGACCAAACAGCAATAAAACACAAACGCTCAATTTATACCAACTTTCTTTGTGCCTTTGTGGTTTGTTTAAATTATATTTGATGCCTTTTTTTCGCTTTAAATATTATATATATATATATATATATATATTAATATTTTGATATATGTTATAATTTTTTAAAATTTATATTTTGTCAAAAAAGTTCACTTTTTTCACAACATAAGATTACAATTTTATTATTAATATGACAATAATATATTTATTTTGATATTAAGCTAAAACATAAGAGTATGATTTTTTTTATTAATATAAAGTAATTTTATTGTTAAAAGGAATAATATTATGTAAAAAATTAGTTTCAATGGTAAAAGTTAAATTAAAAGGGAATGAAATATAATTTTTAAAAGTGTAATTTACTAACACAACACAGACACACACATATGTATATATATATATATATATAATGAACTACGCCGCGTACATATCTTTATAAAGTACTTCTTTAGTTTTTTATTTTTGATGAATTCTCATATAAACATGTAATTAATTGATCTAATGTTGGACTTGAAAGCCAAAAGATTGAACGTGAAGTTGCTTTTTTATATAACAAGGTAAACTATTATTGTCTTTACAAATTTTATTATAAATGGCATTGTCTGAAAGTAATTTAGAATTATTATTAATAAAGAAAGTTTATTAATATATTGTTAATCATTATTTTAAATTGTTTCTTTGGTTAAAGTTGAAGTTGAAAGAAGTCAGATATTTTATTTTTGGAAAAAAATAATAAGATACCATTCTTTTAAGGGAGAGACTTATATAAAAAAAAATTATGTCTTTGTTATCAAATTTTTCGTTAAAAATAGAATGTGTAAAAATATTTTTAAAGAATAATCATGTAATGTTAAATTATAAAAAAAATATGAAATTATTTTTAAAAGTCTTACCATTATTGAATTTTGATTATACAACCTGTTACAGAAAAATATAAGAAATATTTTTCATCTTTAGATAAAGTTTAAAAAGAGAAAAATATTTTAGTCACTAATTAAATTAAAGGGGGAAAAAAAAAAAGAAGGAAAAGAACTCGTCAACTCTGCTGCTCAAAGACATCAAAACGCAAATACAAATTTGTTATAACCCCTGAGGGGCTCTATAAATTCCCATACAGAATCCTGGAAGCCACATATCTTGCAAGGCCAAGACTCTCAACTTTCTCTATCTTTCTCTGTTGCAAGTGTAACTGGAACGCACACCTTGAGTCTGCGATGCGGATGTGGACACTTTTTCATGCTGTGGCCATTTTCTTTCTTCTGTCAGACCCCTTTGCTCTTACGGATGCCAATATGGAAGGTAAACAATTGATGTTGTACATGGGATTGGGAATTAACGAGGTCTTTCATGGTTTATAGTTACAGTTGAAGTTTAACAGTGTTGAAAATGAACAGGGGATGCTCTATACGCCTTCAGAAGAGCTGTGCAAGACCCAAACAACGTCCTTCAGAGTTGGGATCCCACCTTGGTCGATCCCTGTACCTGGTTTCATGTTACCTGTGATGATGATAAGCGGGTTATCCGACTGTAAATGACTCACTCAACCCTGTTTTCCTCTTCTCCTTTTTCATAAGTATTTCTTAAAGATTGTTTCAAATACTCTTGCTTTTAAAAATGAATAATGTTCTGCATAAGATAGCTAGAGACAGTTTATGATGTACTCTGCGTCTAATGTACTGCAGAGACCTGGGACATGCAAGACTGTCTGGCCATTTGGTTGCAGAGCTAGGGAAGCTGGAGCGTCTCCAGTATCTGTAAGCACCATCTCGGGAATTTGGATTGTTTTAATGGTATGACACATAAAATATGGGTGTGATGTGTGAAAATGAGAATTGGTTTGTGACTCTGCAGAGAATTGTACATGAATAACTTGGTGGGTCCCATACCAAAGGAACTTGGAAAACTCAAGAACCTCATCAGCTTGGATCTGTACTACAATAACCTCACTGGGAGTGTCCCTCCCACCCTCTCCAACCTCTCCAATCTCAAATTCCTGTGAGTTATTGTAATATTTCTTTTTTACTCAGACATATCATTAGCCAGCCGTTCATGAAACAACTGAACCCAAAAGTGACGGTCTTTCATTATGCACTGTGCAGGCGACTAAACAGCAACAGGCTGAGTGGAAGAATACCAAGGGACCTCACCAAACTAAGAAGCCTTAAGATACTGTGAGTTTCTCTGGTCTTTTAGGTTTTACATATCTCATTTCTCCATTATCCAGTGATTCTCATGTTCTCTCGTGCCCTGCAGAGACCTCTCAAATAATGACTTGTGTGGTACTTTCCCAACATTTGGTTCTTTTTCCAAGTTCTCCGACCAAAGGTGAGCCTGCCTGACCTTTCCCTCCACTCGGAATTAAATATTTAGTTCTGCTCTCTTTAAGAAAATCCGGTTTAATTAACTTTGGTAAAAAGAGTGGCTGTAATGTTAATCCTCTTCTTTTGTAGATATCAGTTTCTTTTTTCATTCCTCTGTTGTGATAAATGCAGTTTCAAGAACAATCCGAGACTGGAAGGACCGGAATTGATGGGATTCGTGAGATATGACATTGGTGGAACCTGCAAATAATGTATTAACTTACGATAACCACAAAGCAGAACCCAACCCCTTGTTCGGCTGTGAGGAAATGACTCTTTTCCTTGCATCCATCCCTATATATATAATAAATTATATACATATATTATCCTACATAAGTTACTTACTTCGGCGAAACACTATAGATTGAAGAAGTGCCCTTGCATTTGACATAACAAAGATCCCATTTTCGTGCTTGGTAGCCCAGTCCTCACATTACATCACAAGTCTTAACCATCCATTATCACTGTTACTACTATTTCTAGTGGCCTGTAAAGTTTGTACGCTTTGTGAATGTGTCTGTGTTGCTTAAATACATTCAAATGATAATGATAAAGGCCGGTCGAAATTTTGTATATTTAGATTTCCCTAGCAGCATTAGTCATCTAGCACAATGAAGGCATATAAACAATAAATGGCTAATTAAACATTATGCAGCTTCAGAAAAATATTGCTTCGCTGAACCTCTTCATCTAGAGCTTAATACATGGGCGGCCCCTAAACACAATGAGACTTCATTTCCACTTCCTTATTTTACTAAAGAGTCTGGGACAGCTAATTCAGGGATAACGAACCCTTTGCACAACTAATCACGTACCCCTAAACATCTGAATTGATGTTTTCTAAAAATGATTAAAAAAAAATAAACAAAATAAAAAGGAGGGAGGGGGGCGCCCATGAATCAAACTTTACAGACTGAATGCGACACGAGGATACAGAGCCAAAATTGGATCCCTGAGGGTACGAGGAGGCTTGATTAATTGGATAAAATACACAACTCAACAATTCAAGTATTAACCCATGGGCACTTATTTCCACCAATATAAGACAAACGCCCCCATTGAAAGGGTGAATAGAAATGATAATGACATATCACAGGAATATTTACAGATTAGCAATTGCACCAAGCTATTATGAATCAAAACTTGACCCTAATGCTTTATTTTCCAGGTCGTAAACAGAGCTATCTTCAGATGAGAGTAGAATTAATCTGCACAAGTGTCCTTACCTGGTTCAATGTATATTAAATATTAATAATTAGAAACAGAAAAATGAAATCCCAGAAAATAAAGACAAAATCTATTTTAAACTGAAAGAACTTTAAGGATCCTAGTAAGAACTCAGAATGACAAGGCATGCTAATGTCGGATGAACTTACAAGAGCTACATGACAGCTTATAGAAATTTAAAAGAACAATTTCTACAACCAATAATTTCCACTTATACATATCCATTATCTATATTAACTCTTCCTAAATTACAAATCCCCCCTTCCCCCCCCCCCCCCCAAAAAAAAAAGCTCAACTTATTAAACATGTAAATAATCAAATTATGTATGTAAAGTACATATCAACTGCGTTTCTACATGCATTACCAGAAATTTCAAAGAAAAAGTCAAATATTCATATTAACGTTTTGCTATCAGCACAAGCACTTTTGAGTTTTGAGTAATTTCTGTTAAAATTGATCAACAATAGTCTTAGGAGCCCAACCGGCGCTTTACAGGTACTTGATATATGATATTAGAGGATTAGGTACCTACCATTATCTCCCTTTTATTCCATATGAAATCAGGCAGCCTCTAAAAGGTTTTGACATTTTAAAGGTAAAATAATGACTCTTTCCACATTGTCTAGATTTCATAATTTATCACAAATTTTTAAAATGTTCCAGGAAAACAAAAGAAGAGGGGAAAGGACAAAAACCAAAAAAATAAAAAAAAAGGAAACATGTATACAAGGTTTAAAATTACCTCCAATCTAGACAGCCTGAGCAACGATCTCAAAACTAACACATGATGGCTGACTGCTAGGTAACTCAACTAGGAGAGGCAAATTCCTCAGATTCAGATGATTCATGAGGGGCTTCCAATGGCCCTGAATCATGTAAATCTGCAGCTCTAGCACCACTAGAAGGTATGGAGAAACTACGAGCGATGGCCTGAGGAGGTGTTGGCAGCGGAGATGCTGTATTTGATATAACCGGTTTATTTGCAGCAGTAGGTTTTTGACCTCTGGGCATCAATGGGCCTGAATGACCTACCATACCTGATAGTCTAGAAGAATTGGATGGAAAACCAACTGGAGGCCTTGGAAGCTCATAAAGCTCGCTTATTGTAGGTGATGATGTCAAAGTAGGGGAAGCACAAGGAGATACTCTTGGAGATAATGATGAAGGCTGTGGTATTGGGGTTTGCAAAATAGGTACCGAAAACAATTGAACACTTTCTATTGAACCTGGCTTGGTGGTCCACTGTTTACTAGTCAAGGGACCAGAAAAGGCTTGCCTTTTAATCTTCTTAGAGTGTACATGAATAGGATCATGATTTGAAGATAAACGACCATCTACCAAAGGAGGTGGAAATCTTGTGGAGGCAGTATTGCTGTTACTCTCCTTGAGTACAGATTGCACATTTGTAACAGTAGGACCAGAGAATTTCTCATCTCCAAGAATTTTTTCTTCTTGTTTTTGTTCCAGTGGGGATGAATGCCTCGTATGCTCATTGACATCTAACTGCACTTTGGAAGGCGGTGGATTACTCAATCCTGTAGAGATTGAACTCTTTGCATCGCCTGGTGTGGGTAGCACATATGAACTGAACTTTCGTGATAAAGATGGGCGCATCAGTCTTGGTTTTTCACTTAGGTCAGGTTTAGTATTAATAAAAAGTGGGGCAGATTGGCTCCCGGTCCTAATCCTAAAAGAAAGTGAATTCCCATGAAGCCTATCTAACTTTTCCTGCAAAAAAAGAAAAAATAACATATATTTAATATGCATACTCTTAAATTTTCTAAATTTTTTTATTAGGAGGAGAATAAACACATTATATTTCTGAATGCATCAGGAACCTTTTCTAAGGAAGTGTATCACATCAACTAATGAAATATTTCTAGTCCTGCAATTTAAGGTTTTCTTCCCACTGTTGTACCTTGAGGAAAGTTAAGTTTAACCCAGTCCAATTAGCTGGAGAGAAGTGTGCTTAACTGAGTAACATGATAAATGGGATTAAATTGTGCTAATTTAAGTGATTTACAGAATTATGAGTAAATTTGGAAAAAATATGGTCCAGTCCAAAATCTTGACAAACAAATGTTCCTCACATGATAACTACCTAACATTTTCATGCCAATCCAGAAAAATTAATACTCAACAATTTTCTTCTAAAGGTGCTTGCTTAACCGTTCCATCCGGCATTCCCTCCAATCTATACTTATGCAAATAAGGCAATAAGCTTAATCAAACAAAATTAGAACCTGAAATTTCTGTCCAAAAGCCTACGTCTTCTCAACCCACAACTACTAGTCTACATTTTGGTCTTGTAACAAGAAAAGACTTTTCAACCTCAAATATTCATCAATTTGCTGTTTAACTTTGATTTTGTTTGTTTATGATCTCTTTAGCATGTTCTTAATCTCCAGCATAAGCATACTAGTGTTTATAGAGGTAGTTACTAGATCTTCATTAGGTTCCCATCTTTAAATATGTTTGAGGGAGAGGGAAGGAGAGAAAATGTTACAAATTCTTGGTTACACAAAGTAGTCACCTCCATCAAGTTTTGTAATGTAGAAACATCTCGCTCTCGTTCATTTTGTCCATATTCTAAACTCAGCGCTCTATCATCATTCTCATCATAACCTTCATCATCATTATCTCCATCATCAGCTTCATCTCCGTCATCATCTTCAAGGCCACTGAAGTGGTAATCAATGCGTTGTTGTTCAGTCACTGATTTTACATGTGGCTCCACTGTCTCAAGAGACTTAAGTGCTTGTTTAAAGAAACATAACTGTTTTTTGGCATAGAAGAGAAAACTGATAATCAGCATTAGATATAAGAATTCCCAGTTCAGAAGAAGGAAGAGGGAGAAAGCAAAACCTGAGCAGCATGATGACGTGCTGCCTGTGTTAGCAGACTCCGTGATTGCCCTTGTTTCAAAGATTTCAACCGGAAAACAAATAATGTTGCCTCCTCATCATATTCATCGCGGGCAGTTTGTAACTGCTGTAACGAAAAGCTTTGTGCTTTTCCACCCCTAGACTTACCTGTTTCTTTATATTTTGTAAACATATGTTCATACACATCTCTGCAGATCATTTACCAAAATGATGAGACATATATCAGACTCATGGACACAAGTAAAATTGAAACAGCATTTCAAACCTTTTTTCATCACATTGTCGCTTCATCTCCTGCTTCAAGATGAAGAAAAAAAAAACAATTATTGACTAGAGTTCTATGCACCGAATTGATAAGAAAAATCAAACTACCATACTTAGTAAGTGAAAATTTGAGCATTAGAACAGATCTATTCTTAGGTTATAGCAATGACAAAGTTGTAGATTTTTATAAACTATTGACATACAAAACATGCAACTTAAACAGGCCATGAACCATGGTTTCCCACTCCCAACTACAAGATGTCAGAAACATTTTAATTTTGTCCATCTTCATGTGGCACTACCATAATTTTTCCTCATGTCTCTAGAGTCCCCCTAGAGCAAACTGATGAGTTTATTAACATACTAAAGACAGGTAAAAAAGACCACAACTCAGAATTGCCATGCTCCTGTTCTCTTTTCCGTTTGCACATATTTCAAATCTGCTGCATCTTGATTCAGAAGTTCAAGGAACCCTTGCAGATGGCTTAAACCTAATGAAATGCTATGAAATAATATAGATCTTAATTTTTATAATGTTAATTATAGACCTCTTAATACCCATTTACCAGACATCAAGTTCTACATTAATATATAAGAAGCCCTAAAGACAGTTTCCTTTCTGACTATGATGCATTAACAACCCTCCAGCCATAGGACACTTTATATATCACCCAGTTCTCACTCCAATAACTTAAAAGTCAAACTTAACAACCTTGTACAATATCATAATTAACTGAGCCAGAATAATAGAAAGGGTAAAAGACAGGATAAAAGAAAAAGGAAGAATAGAAATGGCAGTTTAATACCTTTCAAGGATGCTGAGATGTATGCATAACATATTTACCCATTAAAGTATTTACAGATGCCACTTATAAAAAAGGTTCATAACAAACCTCAACAATTCGAAGTTCATTCATCAGAGACTCCGATGGAATTGTGATTGTCTGGAATATATGAGCACGCTGAAATATGCAAAGCAGTAAATTCAAAACTGATGAAAAAATACAAGGGTTTTTCTCATTTTACATATGCAATCAGGACTCACATAGTTATCAACAACTTTATGCAGTTTAAACTGCAATTTCCCCAGCATTACCAGAACTTTACCTGCATAAATACATTACCATATAAGAAAATTTACCACTGTTAAGGACTCGCAAGTCGCAACACACAACATATGAATGTAAGTTTAGTAAGCTCAAAGAATAAAAATCACAGCATAAATTATATTTCAACTTTATTTCACTAACTCAAAACAGTTGATTAGAGAAATTTATAAACGAAATATCAATGAAAGTTAAAATTAAAAGTGATACGATTTGCAAAACTACTTTTCCAAGGGTGATGCAAAAAAAAAAATAATAATAATAATGGACTAGATAGCCTTGGCTTTAAATATTTGCTACAACATTAAAACACATTTGTCAATAGTTAGAATCACTCTAAAAGCTATTATTTAAAACTAAATCAGGTTATTTGTGAACCCAATAACTAGAGGAGTCAACTACCAAACTAGATTTTTTTTTTTTTCTCTGGCTTTTATCTTCCACGTCAATACATATCCACTAAATGACCAAATAGGGAAAGAAATTGGTAAGAGAAACAAGGATGCAATCTTTGCGCACTTTGAAATACAGTACCACTTTTTTCATCATCATTCAATGCAGTTTTCTGGAGAAGACAAGAGCCCATTTCCCGCAAGGACTCTGAGAATTCTGTAAGAAGGAGAAATCATGTGAGATTGTTTGAAAATGAGATAATATTACAAAAGATACCATTCATGGGGAATTAAATTGTGGGATTTGATGTCCACGGTATATCAAGCAAAGCATAAAATCTGCATTGGTTTGTTTCTAGAATTGGAGATATTCAAATTTAATCATCTAATTAGTTACAGAAGTAAATATCTTTAAAATACCAAAAGCACTATTGGCCGTGGCAGCTGCCGCAGAAAGCAAGCTATCATAGCGGTCTCCCATGTCTTGCAAGTCCTGCAACAACAAAGAAACACAGACCTGTCAACTTATTCGATCTACAAAAAGAAATACATGGAAAATATTGCCTATTTATGAAAACTAAAGGGATGACATGTAGCATAATTGAGTAAGGCATGGTAAAAGATGGTGATCGCTCCGGTTGGTGAAGGAATTGCAGGGTTTCCGAAGTTTTAGTTCCTAAACACATAACAGAATAACAATATTACACTGACTGACCCTTCAGTTTCTACCCTAAAATTGATTGTTCCCGTCTGTGATGAATTTTAATAAATGTATTGATTTGTGGAGGTGAGTGAAATCTTAAAACAGTAGCAGTGGGAGAGAACATTAATAGCAAGGTGGTGTGGGGCTTGGGAGAAGGCCTAATAATAATAAAATGGAGAATAAAAGATGAATAAATCGGAGAAAAAGGGAAATCATAATAAAAAGAGAAAGGAGAGGAGGAACATGAAAAGGAACCTGGGAAGCCTGGGCGAGCTCGTCCAACTTAGCCAAAGGTTGAATGTCCCTGGGGTCCCTGGACTCATGATGCTTGTGAAGTGCGAGACCTCGCAACTTTTTCAGGGAGGTCTTCATCCAAACGAAGAAACAGAAAATTAATCAAAATCCTCACTTTGTATTTGCTCTCTGCTAATGTAATTCTGTCACCGAATGCAATGGACCAAGTTGAATAGCTCCGAACGAAACCGTTTCCTTCTTCAAAACCGCATTCGCTGGTTTCCGCAACAACGCAGGGAAGGACACCAACATCCCCAGCCCCGCCCCAATAATAATAATAATAATAATAATTCACCGTATGCTCATTATTGGGTCAAAAGAATACTAGCCAAAATAGAAAAGCCGTCTGGCAACAGAACAAAAAGTCAATTACATTACACCTTCGTAATGTTTGTCAATTTGATGCTGAATCCTTTTATTATACACTTCTATCGCCTTTTCGGCTAAGTCATTCTTGCTTTCACTTTTCGAAATATATTTGTTTTAGTGAAACTAGTTAGCAATCTCTGATAACAACACAATTTCTAAAATGAATTATTTACTGTAATTTGATGATTTAAATTTCAAAAGTAACTTAAACATTAAATTAAAGAAAAATTAGAGGTTGGAATTTCGCATAATCAGAAGACACGACATTGCATGCATTTTATGTGATGATGATGAAAATGATAATGATGTGAGAGAGAGAGAGAGAAACAAAATCAGAAACGTTTTGTAACTTTGAATGTTTGACCGTTTACTGATGAAAGGCATAAAATTTCAAAATAGCTACGTTAAAGGACGACTGTCAAAGAAATTGAGAAAGATAGAGGCTTGTGCTATGTTAGCAAAACGTGTAAGCATCCCAACTCTATAATATAATTCTCCCGCCAACAATCTTTGCACTGTAGACGCATCATATTTACAACAAATGATATGCATAATTCATTTCTGAAATAACTAGTTTGAGCGAATGATTTGTGCACTTTTGTTTATCTGCTTCATGTTCATAACCTCTTTATGCCTATCAACTCCAAAGGATCTCTTTGGTAGAATCTCTACGGAAATGCAACGTTACCGCAAAGGTTTAGTTACGTGTCAATGTTTCATCTTCCGCAAAGGATTTGGAGCAGGAATATACCTAACAGAAGCCAATCATCCTATGAATTCGTCATTGTTTTGTTCAGACTTTTTCACACGTACGATATTCCCAGTTCTCGAAAAACTATAGACTACTCTACCTTCTGAAACGAATTCCAAAAACGAAATTTTATTCAGATAAAACTCTCCTCGAAACTACTCACTTCAAATCTGTCAAAAGATCTCAAGATCCAAGAAAAAAGTTGCTAAAGTAATGAAACCAGTTGTTTTTCAACACACCATCGATTTTTTTTTTGTTTGGGCGAGAGAGGGGGGGGGGGGAGATTGACGTAATTGGATCCCCCCCGATTTTTTTTTTCTCCAGAAGAGAAAAAATTCTCTTGATAAAAAAAATAATCATTTTTTTTTTAACCTCTTGAATCTTTAATCTAAAGATTCAACCAATGAGATCCCCTCCAGAATAATATTAGTAACAGGGTAAGGAGCATTTATACAATAGACGGAGGAAGCGCATTGCAAGAGTTTGAACATCTGACGTAGCAGAAAAACTGATCTGAAGCATCTGTAATTCTCTTCACAGCCCACCCCCATATCTTTTGTTAGTCACAAAAGTAATATCCTTCAGTCCATCTAACATCAGGTCCTTTTTCCTGTATAATAACACTAATCGATCTAACGACAGAGTTTAATGCAACAAAACAGATTTATTACATCATTGCCAATGTTCCTCTCCACTGTTCCGGAGATGAGGTAACACAATTTTTGAAAAAAAAAAAAAAAAGACTTCGGCTTTTGTGTCTACGTGCACTTTCTGCTCCTTCCAGCTGGAAACCCACATACCAACCTAACTATAATTAACAGGAGGATGGACTCAACAGGGAAGCAGACCTACAATTAAGTGCCCCGCTAGAAATAAATAGAAGCTCCAGTATTCAAGAAGTTTGCTTCCAAGTTATTGCCAAGAAAAAATATATAAACTGAAAAGAACAACAAAAAACAAAAACACTGCCCGCCTTGCGTCAGTTATCCAAGTTATTAAACATGACGTTCCTCCCAGATGAGCCGAAGTGGTAAAACAATGTATACCATTGTAACCCCTGAAAATTTAGCAGTTATATGCATGCATCAGAATCTTTCAAACCAAAGCCTAACGTAACTGATGAGTAGAACCAGCAATCTTGGCTAGCATCTTCTTTCTTTCCCGTCTTATTGTAGAAAAGAATGCATTTAGTAATATCCAACTGAACAAAGAACTAACCATAATTTGAAGTATTTCAGGACTGCAAACACAAAATCAAGCAGCCACCGCCATTGGCACAGATCTATAGCATACTCTCTTTGCAGCTCGAACAATATCCTCGATCTATACATTCATATCAGCAGCCAAGTATAAAATAATATAAAACCTCCAATCAACTAGCATTTCAGTTTTCTAAGAAGATACAGAGCCCATTCTCAGCAGTTCTATTTTTTCATAGTAGAATCACTTTCTGGGATCAAAGTGCAGACAAAGAATGAATATATTCTTAACCTGGAACAGCATTTTACTTAAAGCGAAAAAAAAAAATCAATATTTCAGCAGCATTACCTGTGGGACAGCTATTCTCTCCAAATTGGCTGCATAAGGCATGGGAACGTCAGCCCCAGCAACTCTCTCGACTGGTGCATCAAGATAACCAAAGCTCTCCTCAATAACAGAGGTGCTGTTCAAGATAAGGAAAATATATATATAATAAGTTACATATGACCAACGTTTAACCAGCAATGTATAACATTGTCAATGCACAAAGACAAACCAGATTTCAGCACCAACACCATGCTGAGGAAATCCTTCTTCAACTGTTACCAGTCTGTTGGTTTTCCTGACAGAAGCATTAATTGTGGCTCTATCGAGAGGTCGGATTGAACGAAGATTTATTACCTATGTTGATAAGCCCATTAATAACAGTTTTCATATTAAAAAAAAAAAAAAACCTCCCAATGGGTAAAAGCCCCATGTTCTCTATAAACTATTGCAACTTTGCAAGGCATACCTCAGCATTGATCCCCTCCTTTGCCAACATTTCAGCAGCCTAAACACCAAGCAGAAGAATTACATCTAGATATCCTATATCTTGGGCCGACTAAGGGTGGCTATGATTTTTCTTTAAAAAAATTGCAAAACAATAGCAGAAAGTACATCACAAAAATGCCAAAGAATCTTGAGGTAAACAAACCTTGAGAGCATAGCCAACCATTTTCGAAAAGGCTGTAATAGTCACATCTTTTCCTTCTTTCTCAATCTGTTCATGGTAAAATGCATTTAAGCAAACAGTGATCCACACAATTATACATTTACATTATTCAACAATGAAGTGTGAAAATAGTTAATTACCTTTGCTTTCCCAATGGGAAGGCAGAAACTGGAATCAATAACTTCATCTGAAACAGGGAATGACTCACCATATCTACAGTATGAAACTTGAGTCAAATTAAACATTTTTATAATCATAAAACGATTTTAAAAATTTTATAGCATTCACATTTATGAACCAGCCCAAGCATTTGACAACTTACAACAACTCATTTTCAAGGAAAACAACAGGATCAGGATCCCTTATAGCAGCTTTTAGTAAACCACGAGCATCTTCTGATGAATATGGTGCCAAGACCTTCAATCCAGGGCATGTGCCATACCAAGCTGCATAACACTGCATACAAAAGCACAAAGGTGAAGGGCATACAGAGAGACACAAAGCTAAACTATCTGTCTTGCGGAGAGAAAACTATCACTGGCTAAAGAAGGCATTTATAATAAGGAAAGCCTAAGGAACCATACATGAGAATGCTGAGCACCAACACCTGCAGCAGCACCATTGGGTCCTCTAAAGACAATAGGTACAGATATTTGCCCTGCGGACATGTAGTTTGATTTTGCAGCAGAATTGATGATATGATCAATAGCCTGCAACACAAGTTAAAAACACAATGAGAGAGTTAGTGGATAAAACTGATCATAATATTAATGAAACGTGATGATGCAAAAATATATGTAAGAAATGATGCCCAAAACTAATTGTGAGGGCATAAGGAGACACCACGTCATTTTGTTAAAAAAAAAAAATTATATCAAGAAGGAAGAAGGATACAAGGAGGAGGAGAGGATGTCCTCCAAGGAAAGGGTCGAAGGTCAAAATAAAATACCAAGAGTAAGAGAAATAGCTAGTTAAACATGCAGCAACGTTGCTCAATCCCTCTGCAAATATAAAAGAGACACTCCCTTGAATAAGCCCCAAGCCAAACACCACAAAGAAGCCCCAAACAAACTCTTTGCCCATAGGGAATCTAAAGATAAGGAAACACCCTTGAAATTATAAGCATGCAACTCCAGCCAATAATTCCACCAAATCACAGCAAAACACATTGCCATAGATGTCCACCTTTGTTTGAACAAAACCTTTGAATCATATAAGAAGAAACTACTATAATTGCACTCAAGTCAAGAGGCAATTTAACCCTTCAAAGTGCACTCAACTGAAGAAGGAAACAATGAAATCAAGTTCAAAAAACTCTAACCTGCATGGAAAAGTTAAATGTCATAAACTCCACAACAGGCCTTAGACCATAGTAAGCAGCACCTACTCCAATCCCAGTAAACCCAGCCTGCATTACAATTAACAAACAGATGATATAAACCACCAACTACTACAAACTATATATAATTTCTACTCTTACCCTAGAAATTATCCAATTAACTTTGATTCTTGAGAATTTACATTCTCATAACTTTCAAGATAGAAAACACACCACCTATGGTAGTGAAATTATCCACAAATGGGATATTAAATAGTCAAATTTAAGCTGAGATTTAGAGCAAAGACAAGCCAATATATTCAATAAACAATCATTACAAAAAGTTGGAGGTGGCTCATCAGCATGTAGCAAACAATCCAACATAATATCTAATTAATTCCATGAAATGCAGATCTCCATCAAATTATCAAAATATCGATGCTGTATATTTCATTATATGATTCTTGAATTTTCAAGTTATCTTATTGTCTAACTAACTGTAAATTCCTCTTTCTCATAAATTTCTTTTTCCACCAAAAGAAAAGTTATATGGTTCTCATAATGGTTTGAGTAACACGTTGAAACTCAGGGAGTGCAAGGAAAAAATTAAATGCATTCACAGAGAAAAACTATGCAAAGTTTCATTTCAGGATGGAAGATCACCTTTATATCACTAAGTGAACCTCTTTACACTATCCCTCATATTTGTATACTTGTATTAAGGTTGTTATCAAATAGTGATCCTTACTAACTCAGAAAATAAAAAATGAGTATCAATGTTGAGGGCTATGCTTTCTATGACAGATTAAACTAATGCAATTGATTAAATGAGTGGGGATTGAGGAACTAGCAAGAGCAAATCAAGTAACAGAAAAAACCTCAGTGATTGGAGTATCAAGAACTCTCTCCGGGCCATACTTCTCTAGGAGTCCCTTGGATATCTATAAAGGGAAATGGGGGGAAAAGATGACTAAATTAAATTCATAAATTCGCAGATTGCATAAAATACATAAAATTTAATTTTAAAAGAAAAAAACAGAGAATCCATTTATAACCTTGTATGCACCCTGATATTCCCCAACCTGCACACAATACCGAAAGTGAGCATATGAAAGGGGAAAAGATAAAAGTAAACCGAGAATATGAATGGGCCACTTTCATTACCTCTTCACCCATCAAGAAGACTCTATGGTCAGCTGACATTTCCTCATCAAGTGCAGAGTTCAGAGCATCTCTCACAGTCATCTGCATGTTTAATCCGTTTCAATGTATTCAAATCTAAGAAATATAATGCTTAATACGAGGTCCTAAAAAGAGTGTTATACCATTTTGCAGGGAAAATAGAAGAAGTATTGTGATTTGTGCACGTTAGATATAAAAATGGTACGGGGAATATATATGCGTATGAATCCCACCCCCCCCCCCCCAAACACAAAAAAAAAAAAAAAGAATCGAGAAAGAATTACCTGTTTTGCCGCTGAGGAGTAATATCTGAATGCGGATACAGCAGGGCGAATACACTGCAAGATTGTCCCAGTATTATGATTAACAAGAGAAAAAAAAAATGGAAAAGTATGAGAGACTAAAAGAGGAATAGCGTACGGTCGTCTTAGGAAGCTCTCCAGCACACACTTTCTGCCTTAAAACACCCCACATCTTCTAGGTTTACCTGATTTGGGTCCAAAAAGGAAATCGAAGCAAATTAATGTAGCAAGTAGAAACAAGTCGAGCTGTAAAGGATACATAACTAATACGTTGATGAAGTGAGGTGGAAATCCAGGGAGAAAGGCGAAGCCAAGAAGCAAGATCTCAGGGAAGAAGGCGAACCTAGTCGGAATAAAGAGTTAAGCTCCGGTGGGATCCGATCCGCACTGAACAAATCAATCAGAAGATACTCACCACGTCTTTCTGCTATTCCTAATTTTATAGCATCTTCTCATTTAGGTTGGTGTTTGGTCACGCCAGAAATGTCAAACGCTGCTCCTGTAAAGCCCTAAATATTTTTTTAAAAAAACACTGTAGAGATTATTTAAAAGATTAACATGTAAATTTTTTTTGGTGTATAAATAATGAATAATCTCCTCCTAAACATTAATAAGATATTTTATATCATTACAACTCATAATAATTTTTAAGTATTATGACATTTTTCATAAATATATATATATATATATATATATATATATATATATATATATATCTATTTTTCATAAATATATATATATGAAATATATATATATATATATATATATATATATATATCTATTTTTCATAATATATATATATATATATATATATATATATATCTATTAAAATAAAATATACTCTAAAACAAACATATGAAATTGTTATGAGAAGCAAAAGTCATTCTATCTGTAAGGGAAACGTTAACCATCCTTATTATATATCGCCACTGAGATATTTTCGGTACTGCGTATAAGTTTGACTATATAATTTTGGTGAAAAGTTTAATTGCAATATAATTTTTTAATAATATAATAAAAAAATTTTATGACTTTATTTGATAGATTTTTTATTTAAATAATTTTTCAAGATATCACTCTCATATAGTCTGAAAAAATATATCACGACAGTGTAGTGTATTCAATTATTGTGACTAGTCGACTTGAAGATTTCAATATCATTTATCTTTTGAAGTTTAAGTTTAAATTAACAAATTTTATATAAATTTTTTTAAACCTGAAGAGACATATTTTAATTACAAATCTTAGATCCTGGGTAAATAGTTTATTTAAGCGTTTATAAAATAAATACTTATGATATATTTATAAATGCTTATGATATAAATGATTATATATAAGTTATTTTTATAATTAAAAAATTTATAAAGATAAATTTTATATAAACTGTTTTTAATTTATTTTCATAAATTATTCATGAGAGTTTATAAAAATAAGCTAAACTCATAAGTTACTTCTATAAACTATTCAACATATGTATATAAGTGTTTATATGATAAAATAAATGAAATAAATGTAAAATAAACTCTTTCAAATATAATCATAATAAAGTTGTTGGAGAAAAAATTGGGAAATAAAAGTTAAAAGCAGTGTTGTATAACCCGGACCGACTCGGGGTATTGACCCGGTCCGGGTCAATATTTTAGATCGGTTTGCGCATGACATTGTCAGAACCCGGTCGATCCGATGATCCGACAACCCATTAACCCGGATTTCCTTTTTTTAAAAAAAATTTAAAAAAAAATTTTATGACTAAAATTGATTAATAATCCTCAAAAAAAAGTTTGTTTTATTTACTATAAAAATTAATACTTTCTTTTTATCAATATCTACACCGTTTCACTACAAACAAATTGAAACATAATATTCTCACTTTATTTCTCTAAAAATATTAGTTAAATTCCTCTTTCATTTTCATAAATTTTATTTAAAATTGAAGTTAACTCCTTAAGGTTAAAATATGCCAAAGTATTACGTTAGACAATAAACGTTTTCAAAGTAGTCTATAACAAATATTGGTTTCAAATAGTCCTTTAAATTTATAACAAGCCATTTAAAGGATTAATTTGAATTCTACAAGTGGTGGATTTTAAAAAAAAATTAAAAATACTATAAAATAAAATATCAAAATTATTATTTTTAATTTAAAGAGGATAAATTAATTTTTTTCTTAAAAAATAATTAATTTTTCTTAATTATTAATGACTTTATAAATTATTATGGATGTTTAAGACTTTAAATGTATGAATTATTATATTTGGATGATTTTATTTATGACTTTATGAATTATTATGAATATTTATGACTTTATGTTTAAATTATTATAGATGTTTAGAAATTATTTTGGATGTTTATAACTTTAAATTGTGAAATTTACATATAAATTATTTATTTTATTTATTTTTTAATTTATTTGTAAAGATATATAGGTATATATATAATTTTAATTTTTTTTAATGCATTTATCCGGGTCAGCAATTGACTCGATGACCCAGCGGTTGAATCAGTGACCTGATTACCCAAAGGCCTGTTCAAATTAATAACTGGACATATTTTGACAACATTGATTAAAAGATCATAAAATTTGAATGGCATAAAAAAATAAAGGACGTACGATCGATTTTCATTCTACTTACAAGTTAGGTGGATAGATCCATCCCACCCTAACAGTCAAACCATTTTCTATATATATATATATAAGGAATGATTGTACATTTGAAACCAACAAACAAAAGTATTACAAATTTGCTTGCTTCCTATAGAGGACACTGCACATTGAGAGAAAAGAACTGAAAAAGTGATATGGACAATGATAAAACAATTGTCATTAGGTAAAAGTATATCGGATTTTTTTTATGTTTATTTCAATTTTTATTTATGTTTTAAATTTTTTTATATTAAATATATTTTATATATTTTAATTTTTTTTAAATATATTTTTTTTGTAACATCGTTAAAAAACTAACGAAATTATACGTTATTAGCTGATTGGATTGTTCATGTAATGAATATATTTTGCTACGTCATCATTACGTGAAAGAATTTTACATCACCTAACGTGTCTATAGAATTGTGACACATGACACTTGAGCTTATTTGAGAAAACTAACAAAGTGCCATAAGGATAAGTCAAACTTAAGGTTTTTTAGAAATCAAATGTGTCATCAACTACTAAGCCATTAATGACTCTTATTATTTATATGCGAAATTATATATATATATATATATAGAAACATTAGAAATTTACTTAATAAAAATTTATTTTATTTTAAAAAATAATTATAACAATAATTAAATTTAATTATTATTTATAGTTAATAAACATTCACTTTATTTTAAAAAATAATTATAACAATAGCTAAATTTAATTATTATTTATACTTAATAAAAATATATTATAATTTTTAATAGTAATTAAATTTTATAATATTTAACATAGCACATTTTTAAAATTTTGTATATAATAAAATTTAATTATTATTTTATACTTAATAAAAATTCACTTTATATTAAAAAATAATTATATCAATATGCTATGCATATTAAAATTATTTTATAATATAAGATTTGATATTATACTTATAAATAATAATTAATTTTTATTATATAAAAAATTTTAAAAAATAGGCTATGTTAAATATTATAAAATTTAATTATTATTAAAAATTATAATATCAAAATAGATTTTTATTAAGAAAATTTTTATTAAGTACATATAATAATTAAATTTAATTATTGTTATAATTATTTTTTAAAATAAAGTGAATTTTTATTAAGTGGATTTCTAATGTTCCTATATATATTAAATTTCGCACATAAATTATAAGTGTAATCAGTGGCTCAATGGTTGATGAAGAGACATTGGGTTCAACTTCTCCCTATGGCATTTTGTTGGTTTTTTCTCAAATAAACTCAAGTGCCTTGTGTCGCACTTTCATTGGACACGTCAAGTGACATGGAATTCATCGGCAGAGTATATTCGCCACATGGACAGTTCAATCAGCTAATAACATAGAATTCCGTTAGTTTTTTTTACAGTGTTACAAAAAAATGTTATATTTGAAAAAAAAATTAAAACATATGAGACGTATTTGACAAAAAAAAATATGAGTATGAAAAAAAATTAAGGTAAATATAAGGACATCAAACATATTTTTGCCTTATCATTATGTTTAGCTCAAAATTAAAGACTGATGTCAGTGTTATATTAAGTCGTTAACTGAAATTAATACTTGAGCATGTTAATTTTTTGGGGTCAGAATAGTTAGGCTACCTCAGCATCAACATTCACTATTCTTTAGTACTAGCGAAATGAGTTTTGACCCATTTGTATTTAGAGGAATTTAGACATTTAAAATTAGATTTATTTAAAACCAAGTTGGTTCGTTTGGCTGGCGGGCAGGTCGCCCAAATTACTTAGGTTAGACAGCGCTATTTATTTTTTGGCTAATCCATCAGCAAGCCTGGCATCCTGCTCCAGCCCAAATGGCTCAGCCCAGTCGTGTTCTATTTAAAAGAAAGAATCAGCCAGCACAGCCCCACATTTACATTCAGTTACTTCACATTTCACACTGCTGCTGCCCTAACCCTCGCCGCGGCTGCCCAAACCCCCAAGGGCCAAACGTGAAATCACGATCGTCGCCTTCCCTGAGCTGAGCCGTCGCCCGGTCGCCTCGCCCGTTGGGCAGCCGCCTAGCCCGTCGCCCGTCGCCTTTCTTCTAGTAGCCTCGCCTGTTACCCAGCCGCCTAGTCCGTCGCCCGTCGCCTTTCTTCCGGTCGCCTCGCCTCGCCCGTCGAGCTGCTGGCCTGCGTCTTCTCTGTTCTCTTGTTTCCGTAGAGATCAACATCTTCACTGTCTCTTACTCCCGAAGAAAATCCAAAGTTCTGTTATGAATTTTTATTTCTTTTTTTTTCATTTTCTAATTCAAAAACAAAAACAAAAGACTTCTTTATTTTCTTTGAAATTTGGTTCTGCTCTGTTATGAGGTCCTCAACAGCAGGAAGTGTTTTTATAGGATGATTAATTGAAAAGGTTGAGGGAAGAGGCACTTTCACTGTGTGGATGTGCCGTAATTAACATAAGGCTGGTTATTACAAAAATAGTTTCTAGTTTGCGGGCGTACTCATCCAGAGGAGGGTAGTTTGAAGAGGATAAAACTAAAACTAAGCAACTACCGCTGGGGATTGAGCAGTCAAAAATACAATATAAGGAAATTTTTTATTTCATTTAAGAGGCTATCAGTTCATTCTTCCATTCAGAAGTGAATATTCCATTTAATTAGTTCAAAAAAATTTTTCTCTTTTTAAATAAGACTTGGTCTGCGTGTTGGCCTGCAGACCGTGATTTCGAAATTCAAATTCAGGCTCCGCTCAAAAATGAGTTGGCGGGCTGTTTTGTCAGTGCCAAGTGCCCATTAATTTTTCGGCCCAGTTGGCCCAATTGCTATTTTCTCACTGTCGAATTCGGCCCCGCAGAAAACCAGAGCCAATCCACGCCGGCACTTGCGATAGAGAGGAAGAGATGGCGGGTGCGTTTTGGGGATCGAGGGTGATGGAGATAGTGAAGAAACATGACTCGGGAGGGCTAGTGTGGAAGAGAATAAAACTCACCACCACACGTAAAGCCAATGCCAAGAAACGTCTTCAACGGGTCTGGCAGGTACCTTCTTGCTCTCTTCGTCTCTTCTTCCCCTTCTGTCGCCGAATTTATGATGGTACGCATATTACCACTGTTCTGCGCCCCCAATAACATTGGCATGTCGACTCATTTATATTAGATTCGGTCCAAATAAAAAAAAAACCTATATGATGTATGAATGTGATGGAGAGATCCAAAAGGAGATAAAAGTCGTGTTAGTAAAATAAACACTTATATATAAGTTTTTTTTGTAATTGAAAAATTTTTAAGATAAATTTTATATAAATTGTATTTAGTTTATTTTTACAAATTATTCTGAAAAATAATTTATTAATATATCATAAATTATTTTTATAAATATTTCTAAACGTGTTTATAAATATTTATGTTATAAGATAAGTTAAATAAATTTAAAATTATAAATTAGTTCAAAGTTGCAATCTTGAAACTTCTGTATGCTGATACAGTGAAATTTTAGGTACGGTCTGCTGCAAGAGTCCACTATGACTTAGCTAACGCGACTGTGTTTCCGTTTTGCTTTTAAAACGAAAGTAATAGCTGTGTGACAGAAATGAGGAGAGGTTCAAGAGAAACTAGTTTTACACTCTTACCTTAAAAGTTGTCAGAGTACTAGCATCGATTATGATGTTAGATGGGGAACGAAGCGCAAAGAGCATGCTTGGAGTCTAGAATTTTGACATACTACACTGTATTTCTTCACATAAAATTGTTTTTTGGTTGCCTGTTCGTCGGCTCCATGTTCTAATTTTTGGCAAATGACTTGTGTCACTTTGTTATTGTCTTCTGGCTTTGATAGTTTCGGTTCACGTTGATAAATGCATTCGTATCTTCCTTGCTACATGTGTTCAGACTCCCTGTCCCAAAGACAACTTTTCTTTCATTTCAACATCTAAATTTAGGCAAACAGAGTAGCCATTCTTATCTAATAAATCACATTTCCAAAGTATTATGTAATCACTTCCTTTAGAGAGAGAGAGAGAGAGACAGATGTTTCAAGTTTTGTGGAGCAAAGTACTTGTGATTTTTGAATATCCTAAAAATGAAAGCCGTAAGGTAAATCTCGTTATAGGTTATAGTATGCATTGAATAGAATGTGCATAAGAGAACTCACATAATCAACAACAACAACAACAACAACAACATTACCTTATCCTACTAAGTGGGGTCGGCTACATGAATCGCACGACGCCATTGAGCTTTATCAATGACCAACTCTTTAGATATCTCATTTACTAAAAGGTCCCGTTTAATAATTTTTCTAAGTGTTCTTTTTGGTCTTCTTCGATCTTTTTTTACATGGCTCCAAACTATCTGCTCAACTCTCCTAACTGGCGCTTCCAACGGTCTTCTTTGCACATGCCCAAACTATCTTAAACGGTTTTCGACCATTTTTTCCTCAATAGGTGCCACCCCAACTCTACCTCGTATATGATCATTACGGATCCTATCTCTTCTTGTATGATCACACATCCAACGCAACATTCTCATTTCCGCCACTCCAATTTTATGTTCTTGTTGTCCTTTCATTGCCCAACATTCACTCCCATATAAAATCGTTGGTCTTATGGCAGTACGATAAAACTTTCCTTTGAGTTTATCAGGTACTTTCCGATCACAAACAACTCCTGATACCATTTTTCACTTCAACCACCCAGCTTGTATCCTATGTTCCACATCTCTAATAATTTCGCCGTCATCTTGTATAATTGATCCCAAATACCTAAACTTTGACACTTGTGATATGACCTGAAGAACTTACATAATCAAGGTCAAATTTTGTGAAGAATGGCTTTTCTTCCCCCCAAGAATAGTTGCAATTGGTCTGTGTAATTCATCTAAAGGTTAGTAGTCGGCTGTGATCAAGACCAGTTAGTGATACGATCTATATAAAGAAGTCAAGTATGCCAGGGCCTAACAAATTTTGCTTTCTTTAATTTTTGGTCTAAAAATGTATTTAAGCTGCTATAAACAGTACTATCAAGCTTCTGTGAACTATCTAAGAATCGGGGTGATGTGATGGCCTCTTAGGTGGAATATTCGAAAACTATTCGCCAAGATATTTTGGAGAGTAACAAATTAATCTGAATTGTGAAAATGAGCAGCATTTTCTGTAGATTCTGTTATTTTAGATAATAATCAAGCTCGTTACTTAAATTTCTCTGAAAACACTATACATTTGAGTCTATACATTTGCAGCAAGAATGCCTCTAAGGATGGAAGTGGCCTTTTTCAACCTACACTGAGAAGTATTGCTAGGGTTTTAGATAAAAAAAAGTTAATGGAGAAGTTATATATTACACAGTTGAAAGGATAAATTGCACAACTCAAATTGAAGGATGTTCTTTGTATTTTGGCCTTAATTTTAAATTAAGCAGAACATAGTTGTAAACTTCTAAAAAGTAATAACGGAATATAGGCCGTCATAAATTTTTTTTTTCTGTCAATCATTTTTGTCAGACGTTTGAATAATTAATCTTTACAGTGATTTTTTTTTCCCCCTTTTGTTGAAATACATACACACATAGTATGACTTGCTATATGCTGTGTGAATATGTTGTGATGAACTCGTTCAACCCCTCATGTATGTGCTGTCTACATCATTTAGTTCTGCTTTGATGCAGAGTTTTAGAAGCAGCTTGAGCTGTAACCTGCGCCTATAGGAAATGTCTACATGGATGTTGATTGCTTACTTTTTGCACGGACCATTTTCTTCTTTACATGTCTAAGGGGTTGTTTGGTAACAGGCGTTGTGTTTCCTAGCGCCTCCCAATGCATGCACATTTCCTTTCATTCCACCTTTACTGCCTAATTCCTTTTTTCTCTTTTCAACAAAAAAATTCGTTGTTTTCTATTTTCAATGTGGCTGATATTATGGAAATGTGTCTTTTGTATTGAAGAATGAGGCTGTCCTAAAGGCATGTTCTGAAGCACCTCCTTCAAAATCTTCTTGTGACGGTGCCACTAAAGCGCAGGAAGACATTAGCAAGGGCAACTGAGTTGAAGGGCGTGATGTCATTCCATAACATAAGCCATGCTGAAGGTTGTATCATTGATATTTTGGAATTCAAACACTAAAATATATATTGCTTAGATAGTAATTATCAAACTATAACCTGATGCTTTCATTTGCCTACAGATCGTTATACTTCACTAGAAATTTTTGCGTATAACCATTCCATAGCAGCTTTGGAGTAGTTGAGCTATGTTCTTGAATTTTATGTGAAAGAGCATGAAAATGTTGAGTGATTGTATGAGGAATATCGTCCAAGTCTTTCTTGCTTGCTGGATATGTAACTATATTGGGGACTTTTGCAGTTGTATGAATAGCGAGTATGGACGTGTTCCCAGTATAATGCAATTTGCAAGCAATATTAAGATTTGCTGTTTTCTTCTGGTTTTGAATATGATCTATGGCTGAACACTGGCTGTTGGAACAGCACTTGATTTGTAGTCGAAATAATCATATGCTGCCTACTTAAAGAATCTCCTGACATGTTGATGGTGTGGTCCGGAACGGATGAAGAAAGGATGAAAATCATCTTTCACCATAGCCGTATAATATCGGTTTAGATCATGAATAATCTTATTCCCATCTGCATGCCTGTCTTGGCTTAGGAAAATTCTAGCACCCAAACTGATATCCATCTTTTATTCTTTTACATATCGTAGCATTATGCTCGCTGCCAAAATCAAAATTTGGAATTTGCTTTGTTGTCTGGTCGTTTGAAATTTAAACTGCATACCAGCAAGCCATTCTATCTGACTTGTATGAAGCATATATCATATGAAATGTTATATTGATGGATTAATTCTCATTGAATGTGAAACTTACTTCAAGAGAGTGCTAGTCCAAGAAAAGCTTTGTGTACTAATGCAACTATTACTCTGTAAAGCTGACTTATTTTGTTAGGATATATTTTATATTGATGGATTAATTCTCATTGAATGTAAAACTTAATTCAACAGAGTGCTAGTCCAAGAAAAGCTTTATGTACTCATGCAACTATTACTCTGTAAAGGTGGCTTATTTTGTTAGGATATATTTTATATGAACGCCACTGGAAAAATATAAACAAAAAGAAGTAATAGGGAGAACCGGAGAAGTGATTGTTGGAGAGATAATGAGGTGGCCTTATAAACTCAAGCTTGGAGGAAGCAAAGAGCAATTAAAAGTGGTTGGTATGGGAAGGCGTCAAAAATGGATGGATGGATAGTATACGGAGTCCCGCCTGCAAAGCAAAAGATATATATAAATTGCATGACAATGACAGACCCGAAATGCGATAAAGATAATGGAAGGAAGGAAGGGGCATGTTGGAGTGATTGGCCTAATCAGGTGAGTCTCGGGCTGAGGCTGAGGCTGAGGCTGAGCCTAGCTTAGCCTAACAAGTTGAGGAGGGAGAGTGTCACGTCATGGCCATGGGTGGTCTGCCATGACGGGCTGCCCACGTGATTGACAAAAGCGTTGCCCTAAGTCACCATCCTTTATTTCCTTCCTGAAAATGAAACTTAATAAGAAAAGGGTGACGTGAACAACTCCAACAGCTAGCTACCTCTTTCCATACCCACTTTCACAAGAAACTCTGGTCGGCAATTTTTTTTCTCCTTTTTTATATTTATATTTCATCTTCTCTTCCACTTCATATCTTACGCTATTTCTACCTGTTCATTATTTCTATCTTTTTTCGTTTCGTTTCGTTTCGTTTCTTTTCGGCTTTGCTCATTAACCTCCACGTCCATTTATGGAGCCCAAAAAACAAAAATTTGTTCCCAATTTCCTAATTCAAGTTGCATCATTTATATTTATGAAGTGCAAATTGGATGTATTGGGGTGTGTTTACATCTTCAAGCCGCACCTTATGAGATTTAGACAAGTTTTATTAGACCCAATTTATGTGTATTTACAACACATGATTTTGGGTTACTTTCACAATCGGCCAAATGGATTCAACACTCTATAGGATTGGCTAACTCAACTTCCGCCCTATATATTTGTTGCCTCCAGGCTCCAGTGAAAAGGCAAAACGAGACAAACGATCGAGTAATGGGAAGTATAAAATGTTGAGCAAGCATGCTATTTTTGGAAAATAGTGAAAGCAACACAGCACGCTACAGCCTACACCCACAAAACAAGAGCTTAATCTAATTCCAGTCTCTTGGTTCAACCAATGGACTTGTCAAGAAGTAGAAGAAGCAAGATATGGATAAGATTCGCAAAGCAAAGTTATTTATGAAGGGCTTAAAATAATTGAGGTACTTGGATTGAAGATTGATATCTATTAGCTGGCCAAGGAATTTTCAGAATAAGGGGCCCTCACCTCATTTTCAACATAAATCACTCCTTCCTTTTCTCTGCTTTTCTTCCCGCACAAAACAGCGTCCGTGTAAATTGTAAATACTGAATAGTATTTATGCCCAACTAGTTTACTTCTCCTAAACCAACAACATATCTACCTACTACTCCAACTCTATTATATGCCCTCCTACCTTGTCTGCCTAGATTGGACAAGATTCTTCCCACACTTTTCTTTTTCTTTCTTTTCTTTTTTTTTTTTTTATAGAAGAGATGATTGATCAATTGGAGGCGGTTCTGAATTATTAGTTACAAGGGGAGGATTGAGGGATTTACAAGTTGGTTGGCTCTTTCCAAAAGCGAGAAGAACAACTTGTGCTGATGTCGCAAAGATTATGTTCTGATTCTTTTGTTCTCGTCCCAAATAGTTTGATTAAAATTACACACCAGTCCCTTTCCCACTCCCCTATTTCCATCCTTTTCCCTAGTGTCTCCCTCTTTGCTCAAGAGTCGAGAGTGAAGCAAAAAATTGAAATTCCAATTACATATAGATCGATGCATTCATTACTCTTTGAGATTAGGGTGAAGGCGAAGATAATGCCGGTATTCATCTGAGTTTAACTTAACTAATCTAAAGAGTAAAGTGAAGAGAAAGGAAAGCACTAGTACATTAAGCAGAAAGAAAGGGGTTACTAGGATGGTCGAAAATAAGTGCCGGTCACGGGTTGGGTTTAGAAGGAGGCAAACTATTACAACTACTGCTTTCTTCATGCTCATCGGATTCATGAGATGAGAGATGCGTGATTCCACTAGCGCCGGAGGAGGAGGAAGTAGGGGTACGATTTAAATCAGTGGTGCTCTGTGCCATGAAGTCGTAAAACACAGGTCTCGCCTGCTTCAGGCTCAGGCTCAAGCTCAGGCTGCTATTATCTTCTCTGCTTCTCATACTCTGCTCTTCATGCTTCCCACTCCCACTTCTTCTCTTTAGGAATATGCGACAAAGTACCCAGTTTTCCATGCCCACGCGGCACTGTGTCTGTAAATTAAATAAGAATGTAATGTAAACAGTGAGCACATCACACAACCCCAAGTTTTGATTTTGAGTAACAAGAACTGGAAGCAAACGAAAAAGGGTATCTGAAGAGGGTAAGGACCTGGGTTTGGTTGGTGAGAAGGCGATATTCATGCATGATCCAATCGGTTCTAGAGCCGTGGGGTGGCTTGCCTCTGTAGAAAACCAGAGTCTTCTTCATCCCCACGACTTGATTCCCCCTCGCACTCACTATCTGTTTGTCTAGCCCTGTTGCCTTCCAATACCCTGAGTGTGTGGCTCTGTTGGATCGGCTTCCGTTCGAGTATTTGGCTTCTCTGGTGCTGAAGAAGTACCTCTCTTGCTCCACATCACCTGTGAATCCAAAGAGTCAGAACAGAACAAGAGAGGAAGACTTCGAAAGAGTGAATTAAACAACAGAGAAATGGGAAGAAATAGTAATTGACCTGGCAAATCCCAGGGATCAGACTTGCAAACATGGACCTCGGGTATGATCGAGGCAGGCAAAGGGTAGGAGAAGACCTTGCGCTTCAAGTATTGCACAACCAGTTCTTCGTCTGTGGGATGGAAACGAAATCCAGGAGGCAATCTGAGCTCTCCGTTCTTCACAAAATTCAGTTTCTTCTCCTTCTCCTTCTCCATTTACCAACCACTGCACAGTACACTCCTTTGTGGATCTCGCAACTGGAACTTGAAATCCACTAAAGTTCAATCGACCCAGCCCACTCGTGCGCTCTTCTTATAACCACACAGCAGAATCAAAGGCAGGAGCAGAAGCGAAAAGAAGAGATCTTTATTGTAATTATTGTTATGGATTATGGATTAAAGATTAGAGAAATGAGATTTATGGAGAAAAAAGCTAAAAGAGACAGGAAAGCTAAAGTGAAGGGAGAGAGAAGAGGGGGATGGGTGAATTCGAGACTCGTGAGGGAAAGTATGGCTTCTTTTATAGTAACGTGGTTGACAGAGAGAGAGAGAGAGAGAAGGAAAGAAAGGAGGAGAAGTATACGACGACACATTTGGCGTAAACGATACTCAAACTCCAAATTTCTTTGACGCTATTTATTTATTCATTTTAAACAAAGCTTTTTGGATTCAATCAGCCGGAGTGCTTAAACTGAACCAAACAAAACAAATTGCACCTAGTTCTGTTCGACCTTTGCTTGTATGTACATATCACAAACCATAGTCCCATTCGATTTAGCCCAACGAGATAAAACTCACTGCTCCTCTGTCATCTATCAAAAACATAAAATAATTTCATCTCATCCGAATTATGAAGAATGTCTCTTTCTTCTGTTGATGACAACATTTAATAATTTAGGAGAAGTCGCCTTAACTCATTTCACACTGCTCCTTTTCCTTTTGTTTTGTTGAAAGTACACAATCGTCCCTCTGTCCAACTGTCAATGGCTGTAATTGTAATTCTGAATGGGTTTAGGGTCAGAGTGACATAGCCTCACAGTCACACATCAACACCCACACACCATACTTAGCTTTTGACCTTTCACACATTCCATTGATTGCACATTTCGTATGTTAAGGGGCTACTCAACTCATCAGTTACCATGAAATACATACAATCACACACACTACTTTATTTTAATTATTTCTGTTAGCTTTTTATTCACTCAAATATCAGCATCTTCCACAGATTGACCGACCATACATATATAACTTACACTGATTTTTTTGTTTAAAAAAATTATCTACGTGATAGAAAAACTACATGCATCTAAAACACATCACAATATAAGCTATCAATCATTACATCAGTATTCTATGGGTTGCCTTGTCTACATGTAATTCTTGCCTATTATTTTTGAGAAATATGTCAACAGAAGTGTCGCATTATTATTGTTATTACGGATATCAAATTGGGAACTGAAGCTACAAGAATTAGATTGACCAAAACCAAAATTGAACTTCAGAGTTGCTCAATTATGTTGCACTGCTTCGAAACTGCATAAGAATTGAATCTTGACCTAAAATTAAGCAAGATATTTGGTTTAATTTGGATAGTTAAATTTCATAACTAACTACTCAGATTTGATGATATTAATTTTTTGAAAAAATAAAATTTTAAAATCTAGATTATTGATTATAAAATTTAACAGTTTAAATTGGGACAAACACTTTATTTAACTTTGAGAACAAATAAAATATTTTCTTCCTAAAAATTAAACCATTCTTTTTATTTATCGAATAGCATGACTACTCATATATCAGTATATATACATTAGCTACTAACTGATTTGATATAGCGCTTGATTTGTTGATTGTGATTCACATAATTCCTAGTTATACAACTATCTTATTATTATTTTCGTTATTGTTCAAAATCTTACAAGTTATCAATTTAAGTAAGTGTATAAATATGACTAAATCTTTATTTTAGTTTCTCATATTTCTTAATCTGGTCTCTTAAAAAATTTTCTTAGTTTGATCCCTCGTATGTGGAACATTTTTCAATTTGATTCTTCATAAAGTTTTTATTCTAATTTAGTCTCTTATTGGTGGACATTTTTCAATTTAGTAACTCATAAATAAATATGTTATTAATAATGTTATTTTATCAATTCGTTAATGATAAATTAACCAATGCAATAATATGTAACATTTGTTATAAGTTATTGCTCAATCACTATTATATTATATAAATATATAATATGTAAGGAATATTTAGTTTATTAACAACAAATTAATAGAACAATGTTATCAATAACAATTTTATTTGTGAGCAACTAAATTGAGAAATATTCTATATATGATAGATCAAAATGAAGTTTTAGTCATTTAAATTGTTGATAACAAAATTTTTTAATGTTAATTTTGTTTTACATATTTTTAATTAATGTTATATTTGTTTCTAAACTCAACTCCATCTAAATTATTGTTAACAAATATATTTTTTTAACTATTTCATGTATCCTATCTTGTGTCTGATTAATTTTTTTTTGGGGGGGGGGGGGAGAGGGGGAAGGAATGCCATTAAAAGTCAAAAATATTGTTCATGATTGCCATCCTAGTTGTTTGGTAAGATGTTAATTGGAGTATAGAAATGTTGTTAAGAATCATGGAAAAACTATGATTAGGATTGAAGGGTGCACGCGTAGGGAATGGGGTTCAACACTTTAAACAAACTTAATTATTCCCCACAAATCATAAAGATGAGGAAAGGTGAGCAAGTGCTGCAGGAACTTCTTGGATCCTACTGGGCGTCGACGCCTAACAAGCTATTGGGCTTCCTAATATTATTCGATGTTGGTGGGGCTTACATGAGCCTGTGAAATCTATCAGCATCGAACAATGCTGGAAAACTCAATACTTTACTGGATGTATGACACCTATTAGGGGATCTGTGGGCATATGATAGTAAAATAGTTGTCAAGTTGACTATTTGTGATTGGCAACCCACAAATGATAAAGAATATGAGAAAAGGTGAACAAGTATTGCAACAAAATGGATCTCTTATTAGGTGCTGTACGCTCAATAAGCCAAGCAATGAGCTACCCAGCACTATTTGATACTGGCGAGGCTCACACAAGCCTGTAAGACCACTAGCATCGGATGATGCTAGAGAGTCAAACACCTTATTAGGATTGTAGAGCTCAACAGAAAATCTGTAAGCGTATGGCAATGTGATAGTTTTCAAGTTGACAAACTATGATTGGTAGCTGTTGTCAATTTTTTGTGTTTATAAAATAAAATAATGATTAGGAGTAATTATAGGAATGAATGTTTAATGGCTTGGTTCAACTCGTCAAAATAAGCTCAAATAGCACAATTGGGTAAATTGATAAATTAGTTTGAGTTTATTTTTTAATTTTTAATCTGTTATTATTAATTCCAGTTGTGGTTGAGAAATTTTAATGCGTTTAATATAAATCAATCCACTCAATCTGTGATTTATTTATTTATTTTTTTTTAAGAAAATCACATGTTACCTAGGTTGAGTTGAATGCCTAGAAATTTCATCAGTTTCAAAGTTTTCTCACATTTTAATAGTTTAAATTAGATTAATATTTGAAGGTTGATTTTTAACAGTTTAAAAAGATATTGTTAATTTTATATTATTTTTTACTATTATTAAAAAAAAGGCTAATTTGATAACTCAGCTCAAATTAACTCATTTAAGTCTGAGTTTTTTTTTTCAACTAAAAACTTAAGTATGAGTTGGATAAATCGTTGAAATGAAAAAAAATATTTAAATCCAATTCAACTTACCATGAATTATTTGATTGGTTTGAATTAAAAATAAAAAAAAAGTCTTAATAATGGACCCAAAAAAAGAATTAAAAACAAAAAAATTATAAAGAACTCGATCAAATGAAAGAAATTCAATTTTTCTATCATTGAATAACTTTAATATTATTTCCAGTGTCACAGGATACGACTGATTAGTACATGTTTCAAAATTTAATGTTGGTTCATTGAAAAATATAAACTGATATCGAGAACTCCTATTAATAAAAAAATAGAACTTCTCACAGTATACAAAATAAAATTGTAGCTGAATACAAACTTTTCTTTCACTCCCATATGGATAAAAGTAGATAAACAAGAATTAATTTCAATTCCCATATGATGAAAAAAAGTAAAATGTCTCGAGAAGAAAATGATCCTATTTGACCGTTATATATTGCTAACATCAACAAATGGAATAATCAAAATTTATGAGTAACCGGTTGAACTGCTAAAGTAGCTAAAGTGGTGATAAATTTTGTTAATAAAATAGGTCCTATAGAGAACAGAGAATTTATCTATTTCAAATCTTCAAAAAATCTATACATTACAATAAAATAATATTTTACACAAATCACAAAATAATATAAGAATTAAATGATATCACTACAAGAAAGTCAAGTTTTTTAAACTTCGACCACCCATTAGTTAGGAAATATTAAAATAAAATTTTAATACAAATTTTCTCCTACACATTTTACACGTAGTAGCCTCCATCAATCTATTATAATCGTTGGATACCATGATTTTTTTTTTTACATTTTTTTATTTTTAAAATTGCACTAATTGCTATCATTACAATTTTTTAAAAACAAAAAAACATAAATTTTTAAATATGACGCATCTAACACTCTGAAATAACTTAAAACCTCTTGCGTTTGGAAGGAATCTAATCCCATGCACAGAGGTCGAACTTTAAAGTTGCTTGACCTCTTTACATCTGATCCCGTAGTTTAAAAACTTGGTTCCCGAAAAAATTGAGTAAGTTAATTTGTAAATTTGGTCCAAAATATGTGAATTTACCCAAATCCAAACCCGTGAAGAACTGAAATTGTGAGTAAAGAAGGGTAAAAGAGGAAGAATGAGAATAAAAGGAAGTGGGCCCACATGCCTCCATAACGACGGGCACCCACGTAGGACTAAGGGATACCTGACAAATACGCCAACTTCAACCTATGCCCCATCCCAAGATTTCCCAAATCTTCTTGTCTCACTATTTTGGATCACTTCCGTTTTTAAGCATTTCTCACTTCTCTCCCCCAACCTCCTTTCCTTTCATTTCATTTTCATGCCCTATTTAATTCATTACACCTTTGCATTAATTCAATTCTCATCCTTTGCTCAACGGCGTAGGATCTTCTGCTCTTCAAATATCAAGAGTAAAATATTTTTTATAATTTCGATCGCCAAATGTATTATTTTGACAGTTTAAGTTTTTTTAAATAATATTTATTTATTTTATAATTATAAAAAATAAAAAAATATTTTTAAATAAATTTTAAAAGATATATTTTTTTATAATTTTTTAACTTTAAAAGATATTAATACTTTAAAATTTATAATTAAATACTATTTAAAACATTTGAACCACCAAAATAATTCATTCGACTGTCGGTATCATGAAAAATGTTCTACTGTCATAACCCCTTCTTTTTTTCTTCTTCTTCTTCTTCTTTTCTCTCTCTCTCTCTCTCTGTATATATATATGTATATGTGTGTGAGTGTGTGTAAAGAAAATCTAATATTGAGTGCATAAATTGAAAATAAATAAGTAATGGCAGAGAGGTGAAAGCGAGGAAAGGAAAGGGAGGGAAATGGAATATGGAAAAAGAGAGAAATGGATTGAAGTGGGGGAGACGTGGAAGGTTTGAGATTCAGTTAAACAGGAGCCTCAAACATTGACAATTCACACATTCATTTCATTTATTCCGTAAGCAGAAGGGAAAGTTGTTGTCCACCAATTTTAAAAGTAAATAGGCGAGCCAGGACACAATCGGGAATATGCAAATGCAACCGAACAAGAGAGAAGAAATGGAAATGGAAAACCATATTATATATATATATATATATATATTAATATTTATTAATTAGGAGGAGGCGGAAGAGTAGAGATTCCCACAAGCAAAATGCTCTGTAAACCCCACTTGCATTTTCATACCAAAAGTTTTGGTTTCGTAAGCCACATAGCATTTGCGGCTCTCTCTCTCTTCAGGGTCAAAGGCGGTTGCGTGTGGGTTTTGTTATTTGTGGCCTTGAAAGGATTATCATAGAAACGTCAAACCCTACAATTATTGTGTTTTCAGTAAAATATGTTTTTCAGTGGAAATCGTCTTTGCCTCCTCTTTTAGGATTTCTTTCACTATTTCCCATTTCCACATTCCAGCTCTTTCCTTTTGGTGTTTCAATTTCACAATTCACTTCCTTTATGACTTCTCGCCTTCCCCTCCTTACAAGCATCTTCTTTCCATCTCTTGCCCTTTTACTTTTCCATTTCTCTTCTCTTCCCTCTTTACTTCCCCCCCCCCCCCCCTCCCTCCCATGTTCATACTCCTCCATCATTTTTTTCACCTTCGCTTTTGCAAAAGTGTGTCATTCATAATCCACACACTCACTCAATATTCCTGCCAGTTGAAACTTGATGTTGTGCAAGGAACCCTCCCTACACCTCACCTTTACGTCAATCATTGACGCATCATGCCCTCTTTCTCTTCTTTTACGTTTCAAAAGTAATTTTTGAGGCATCATTTCATTTGGTATGTTTCACAGCCCCTTCCTATTCATACCCATGATCATCAAACTTTTTTTTTTTTAAATTCTTTTGCATGTGTGGAATATTAGGGCCTTTTTTTTATATATATATATATAATCTTTGAGCTTTATTTTATGAGCATGGGAATACAGCATCTGCACTCTATGTGCCAAAGGTGCCGTATAGAAAGATGGACCCCATGCTTTGGTGCTTTTTTATACTTAAAATATACAACTTAATACAGATCCATGAAGCATATATCAATCATGCGTTATAAAATATGTGCGGGTGAGTTTGGAGAGTGGAGGAAGTCTCACATATATATAATATATATGGATGAATTCAAAATGAATGTCAGTTTATATAATTCTATATTGATATGGACGTGTATAGATTTTTATAACAAAGACTGGTATGTGTGGTGGTGTAATATTTTATTGGAATAATATAGGAGCACAAGCAAGCGATGTCCAATGAAAAGGAATTCTAGAAGAGGGAGGTGCAGAAGTTCAAAGGGGTACATAGATATCAAAGTTGACCCTTGTTATTTATTGGTGAGGTACATAGAGATGCCATGGGGGATAGTGGTGCTTGCTTTATTTGATTGGGTGCTTGAACACAGGGCATTTCTTGAGTCTGAAGCTACATAATTGTCAACCCCCCAAAGTAGGGAAAAAGAAAAGGCAAAAGAAAAGAATCAAAGGGTAGTGGTAGTGGTAGTGGGGTGTCACGTAGTTGTACTGTCATCCTCTGTATGTAATATGTATGTCTATGTATCCGAAGAAGCTGGCTAAATTCAATATGAGATGGAATTAAATAAGAAGGATGTGAGTTGTCCACTGGAGGATAGGGTAGTTGAAAAATAAATAGGGGAAAGTAGCTTTCGCAGTTCCCAGAATCTCATTCTTTCTGTCTAACTTGTAACTTCCCTTTTGTGTTGGTGAATACAGAGTGAGAGAACCAAAGGGGGCTTTTGTATCCCACTAAGAAACTTCCACTTCGATTCCCACTTTGATATTTACATCTTCTTTATTCTCTGCTATTACAATTCACCACTCTTTCCTGTATAGTAAATAATCTACAAGCAAAGATGATGAAAACAAATAGATCGCAGTTCCCAGAATCTCATTCTTTCTGTCTAACTTGTAACTTCCCTTTTGTGTTGGTGAATACAGAGTGAGAGAACCAAAGGGGGCTTTTGTATCCCACTAAGAAACTTCCACTTCGATTCCCACTTTGATATTTACATCTTCTTTATTCTCTGCTATTACAATTCACCACTCTTTCCTGTATAGTAAATAATCTACAAGCAAAGATGATGAAAACAAATAGAAAGAGAGGGAATTGTTGTGATTAGTGTGTTGTCTGAGGCCAATGAAGCACGAACCTATAAAAAAATAATTTAAAGATCTCCTTCATCCTTCGCCTGCCCACTATTTGGGTCACAATGGGCCACTCCTTTCCCCTTCGAAATTTGCACCATAGATTAATAGCTTCAAATAATTCTTTCAAACAGAAATAAGTTGGATTGTGTTGAAAGTCAGATAGACGCACATGAAGACTTGCAAGTGCGATATTCTTCTTTTCATCCTTGCATTGAAAAGAAACAGAGAAACAGAGAAACAGACACATAACATAACGCCCATTAAAGCCATTCCTAAAACTTTTTCCTAATGTCCTGATTATGAATTCTCCTAAGGTGTATTCCTGAAAACTCAAGGTTAAACCCTTCTAAATAATATTAAATTTATGACCTTGGTTTTTAGGTATATGAATATCACAAATATAATAGTACCATTATATATTTTTATTTAAGTAAATTCTGCAGAATATCTCTTCTCTCTTTCAACACCATTTTCCAAAGGGTTTACCTTTTCTGGAAATAAAACAATCTTGATCATGTTCATTGTGTTCCACCACTATCCAATGAAATTTTTCTTAAGCTGAGCCATTTAGCCACACGAGATAGGCGTTCAATGTAAATGTAAGCTAAGAAGAAGAGAAATTAAACTTAGAAGAAGAGAAGAGAAGATATCTAAGGCAATTGTGTTCAGTATATTACTGTATGAACCAGTACATGTATTTATACTACAAAGGATTGAATCTATAACTATACAATTGTCAGTAACTTAATCTAACTGATACATTGTGTTTACAAATATTCCTTATTCCTTTACATCCCCCCTCAAACTCAAAGGGTGAAGAAACCACTCTGAGTTTGGTCCTGTTTTTCTCAAATTGATCAAAAGCAGTATCTTTAGTGAAGACGTTTGCTGTTTGGTGAAGACCACTTATATGCGAAAGCTGAATAGCCCCTTGCTATACTTTCTCACGAACAAAATATAAGCCATGTTCCAAATGCTTAGTTCTAGAATGCACGATAGGATTTGCAGAAACAAAGATAGCATTCTGATTATCACAAAAGATATAAGGAGGCTTATGAATTCTGATGCCCAATTTAATACGAACCTCGCTAACTTGTGACGAAATCTATAACGAAAATTAATCCCTAGGATCGTTCTACTACAGATTTGGATGGAAACTGCAACCCAACACCTATAAAGAAGTGTGAACTTTAGTATGATGAAGACGCCACAATCAAGGGACGGAAACTTGATTGATAAGTTAGAGTATAAACGCTACAGACAAAAGCTGATAAGTTCAAAAGTTCTTCAAAGAATTAAAGAGAAATTTTCCTCACAAAAGTATTCTAATTTTTATTGAATGAAAAGGCCTATTTAAAGGCATTACAAAGGAAACTACCAAAAACAGAAAAAGGAAACTAATAGCCTATAATAAACAAAAATGAAACTTCCAAAAACAGAAAAAGAAAACAATTAGCTTGCTCTCCAAGCTACACGCATAAGAAAACTAAATCAAATGATCAACTCTAATTGGGCCACAAATATAACAAAAAGTCCAAATACATTAGATTAAAATAAGAGCATTTAATCTAATCTTCCTTAGTCCAACGCTATCTTTGATTAGTGCCGCTCGAATTATAAGAAAAATTTAGTCTCAAAATCAATGATATGAAATTGAGAATTTCTTCTTTCAGCATAGTAGTTGGATTCATATCACAATTCTAATAACAAAGATTGAAGCCAAACCAACTCTGCAACAATAGTGGCTATTGAACAAAACTCAACCTCAATACTAGAACGGGAGATAATAGATGGTTTCTTACCTCCCCAAGTGATGAGGTTAGATCCCCATATAAACATAGAAGCCAGTGGTTGAACATTTGTCATCTAAATTAGCTCCCCAATTGGCATCACAGTACAAGTTCCAAATTATTAGACTTGGTGAATAGCAAACCATGATCAATGGTGCCCGAGACATAACGAAGAATCTGTTTGACTAAAGACCAGTGGCATTCGAGAGGAGTACTCATGAATTGGCAAGCTTTGTTCACACTATAAGAAAGCTTAGGTCTCGTGACCGTTAGATATTGTAAAGCACCCACCACTGACCTGAACAGACTAGGATTAGAGAATAGAGATGACTGATCCATATGACCTTTGGTACTTGTTGCCATAGGATTAGAAGTGGACTTGCAATCTGTCATAATAGAACAACTGAGCATTTCACGAGCATACTTAGCCTGACTAAGATGCAATGATCCATTAGGAAGCTTCTTAACTTCAATACCTAGGAAAAAATTTAAGTCACCAAGATCCCTGAGAGCAAAAGCAGTACTAAAGTTGAGAAACCAAAGTTGTAATGGTACTTTTAGAGTTACCAGTGATAGTTATGTCGTCAACATACACTAACACATAGAGAACAACACCATCAACATTCTTAATAAAAAGGGAACTATCACATTTTGCAAAAATAAAACCAAACTATTTTAATGTTGACCCCTGCTTTTCAAACCATACAGTACCTTATTTAACTTGTATACAAGAGTTTTATCAATAGCTTCAAAACCAGGGGGCTACACCATGTAGGCCTCCTCATGTAAGTCACCATTGAGAAAGGTATTATTGACATCTAATTGATGCAAGTGCCATCCTTTGGTGAGAGCAATAGTTAAAACAATTCTAATTGTAGAGGTTTTACAACCAAAGAAAATGTCTCATGATGGTCAAAGCCTTCCTTTTGAGAGAAGTCCTTTGCTACTAACCTGGCTTTCAACTTGAGTAAGGACCCATCTGGATTTTACTTAATTCTGAAAACACATTTGCAACAAACAGGTTGCCTCTTGGGGGGTAGAGAGACTAAAGTCTAGGTCTAATTTTTGTGTAATACTGCAATTTCATCTTTCATGGCAACAAGCCATTGTGGCTTACTCAAAGCTTTATTGACAGTTCTAGGTTCCTGCATCACAACAATAGAATATAGCTTGGGTTTATAGATCCTAGCCTTAGCATGGGTAATGATGGGATTGTCACATCCCAAAAATTGAGCATGTGAAAAGATACTACTCATTTGATATAATTCTCAAACATACGTTATATACATATATTCTGTAAGGTTTTACATTCAACCTTAATCATTCATTCCACACTACAGAATTATATTCATCTGATAAGCAAATATAGACATACATAGTCTGATATTTCTATCTCATCGCAAGCCTAGGAGACCTATAGAAAGTACAGAGCGTTTCTAATATCCACATTATTAAGTACTGGTATCCCACCAGACAGAAATAGAGAGTAATCCCAAGGGGCTTCTAATCTTCCAACGGATACTCTTCTTCTTTGTTTTCTGTATCTGAAAAATAATCATAGGGAGTGTGAGTTTATTTAAAAACTCAGTAAGTAAATAACTGTACTATATAGAATATCAAAAGTACAAATACCACATTTACTCATATAATTAATTGTCTTATACATCGAGTAGTATGGGACTCTAACCCTTTCAAACTCATGAATAAGATTTCTTAGATATACAACGAGTAGTATGGGACTCTAACCCTTTCAAACTCGTGAATAAGATCTCATCGATATACACCGAGTAGTATGAGACTCTAACCCTTTCAACTCGTGTATAGGTTTCATAGATATGCACTGAGTAGTATGGGACTTTAACCCTTTCAAACTCGTGTATAGGATTTCTTAGATATACGCCGAGTAGTATGGGACTTTAACTCTTTCACACTCGTGTATTAGATCCCGTAGATCTTTACTCATTAATAAGATAGTGAGAATTCATCACATAGTACAATTGTCATGAAATAAATAATTTCTACATACTCTTATTTCTATTGATCATCATATACTCCCATATGAAAAATTAATTGCTTATTATCCAAATAATATTGTAAATGGGACTTATATTGTACTTTGACTAGTAATATCAAATTAACTGAGCAAGGTTATTCACTCACCTTGATGTTTGTCCAAGTTTACCTTGTTCCACACTAGAATTTGTGTAGGAAAATTTCCTAGTAAAATATATTACAAGGAAACATAAGAAAGGAAACAAAATCACGAAAAATACACAAAATTTTCTGACTGCTACAGTAACGGTTTGCTACAGTACGGTTTGCTACAGTACGGTTTGCTACAGTAACTGTTTGCTACAGTGTCGGTTCGCTACAGTAACGGTTCGTTACAGTAACGTTGACTGCTACAGTGCCGTTGACTGCCGACACTACAGTACTGCTACAGTAACCCGAAGAAAATTTTTCAGAATTTTTCCGAAATCTCTGGTCGCTACAGTAACTCGAATTTTTGCAGAAAAATCTTTCAAAAATTCATCCTTTCCTTTCTTGTTTCAAAACCAGAATTTCAACTCTTTTAACCGATTATAACTCAAATATAACTTCTAAAACAACTGAGATTCATGAATTATCATCAAAATCTTCAAGAACAAAACCTCCTCTGATCTTCTACATAAACTGAAATTTAAGGAAAATAATCGGATTAAAGCTTACCTTTGATCCTTACAAAGCTTTTGAACCGAACAAATAATCGAAACTCTGAAGATCAAGGGAAGGATTTGAGAAGAAAATGAAGAACTGAGAGAGAAATGCTTTTCTGCTTCCTTCGGCTGAGTGAAAAATTGAGGGTTACTATTGAAACTTTATATTAAATATTTCTAATGGGTTATTCAATAACCCATGGGTATCCATAACCCAACATCCAAACCCATCCAGTCAATTTACAATAAATGGACTAATGGACCATTCTGAAACCACTTTTCCATGAATTTCACCATTCTTAGAATATATCCCTCATTGTGCAAATATTTAGTCCAGTCATTTAACTCAATTTTCATAAATAATATTCAAAGAGAACAATTAAATATGAAAATTAAAAATGACCAAAATAAATAACTAAAATAACGTTGTAGAATTCTAAAATACTCTTAAGCGAATTATATTCTGAAATTAACGGGTATTACAGGGATGGTGATTACATGACTGTGAAGAATGACCAGTACTGGGAATAGGCACAGAAGAATAAGTGGAAGAACAGGAAGAAGAAGCAATAGAACGAGAATAACCGGGAGAAAGAGGCACAGTAGGCAAATGAGAGGGATTCAACCTAGAAAATGAATTAGACAGAGGAATATAAGTCTGACCTATAGAAGGTGTTGACCCTAAGGCTATATGCCATAAGTTTTGATGATAACAAATATATTTGAATAGTAGCATTGATATATATAAAGATTAATTATCATATATATGCTACAAGTACTTAAGCATGATTATGTTATTTAATATGTATGTTGCATATATTGAATCATGCTATTAAACTAACCATTGGGTTTGCAAGTAAGATATATTTTATAGGTTGGTTTAAAACAAGAAGAGTGAGGATTGTATTGAAGAACAAGGAAAAGCAATATCATGCTTAACTCAAGGAAAACAACATGCAAGGATGAAGCTCCAAGAAATGAAGAATTAGAAGATTTGAAGTCTTGGAAGCTTGGATGCATCAAGATAGCCTATGTGTTTAAATTAGGTATATTTTATATAGGCTAGTATATTTGTGCAACTCAATGATTTAGATTTGCATACATTGGCTCAAGCATTTTTGAACAAAAAGTTAGTGAGATATGAAGTTTTACAAAAGTTATTTTTTGACCTTTGGTCACTCCTTATATCATATCTCATAAATGAAAAATTGGTTTTTCAAGTATATTAATCTCATTTGATAGTAGACTCAAAGATCTTTTCAACGGTATATTATTTATTCAAAACGGAGTCCAAATGAGAAATATATGACTATTCAAAATATAGTTTGAAAAACTGAAAGTTGATTTTACTGTAATAAAAAATTATTCTGTTCTGACCTATAGTCAGTATTTTGATTATATCTTTTAAAAGAAAAATAATTTTTGAGTAAAACTTGGCTCATTTGAAACTAGACTCCAAGAGCTTTCCAACGGTATATTATTTGTTTAAAATGGAGTTCAAATGAGGGAGTTATGAATTTTTAAAGAAAGCTCAAAATCTGGACTGCACTATAACGGCTATATAACGGCTATATAACGGCTAGTTTTGTAAAATCTTATATATATGACCTTAGATACACGATTTTGAGCAAGAACAAAGTCCTACAATGTGATATTAACTTCTTCTATCATCTTTGAGAGAAAGGAAAGCATTCTTGAGCCAAATCTTGCATATTCTCTATCATTAGAGTTATTAGAGCTTCATTTGTTTTCATCTACTCTTTAGAGAGAGTTTCTTTGTATTGTTGATTTTGATCAACACATATATTATTCTGAGTTGAGGTTCGCAAGTACCGGTGTTGGAAGAACTTGCTTTGGGTTGAGGAGGAGCCCGGATTCATAAATTCTCTATTGTGGTTTCGCAAATACCCGGATCGAATTTGCGTGGTTGTAGTGGTTTGCAAGTACCCGGATTAAACTTGCAATTATAGTGGAAATACTCAAGTGGTCTCTTGAGGACTGGATGTAGGCTTGGATTAGCCGAACCAGTATAAATCTCCGAGTTTGCTTTCTCTATCCCTTACTCTTTAATTTGTGCATATTGATATATATTCTTTAATTCCTTGATCTTTATAATTATTTATCTTAACAGCACATTGATTTTCTGTATTGTATTTATTATCCTAAGCATTGTACTTTTACATAAAATCATTTTAACTTCCAATTAATTCTTGTGAAAAATTTATAAAACCCAATTCACCCCCTCTCTTGGGTTCCAACCATTACTTTCAATTGGTATCAGAGCTTGGGCTCTTGTTTAAAGACTTAACCGTCTAAGAGTTAGCATGGTTGGATATAGTGATTGGTTTATTTCTAAAAATTGTTCTTTCACAGAACCTCCAATTTTTGATGCTAATCATTTTCAATATTGGAAGTATGAAATGAAAATGTTTTTAATTTCAGTAGACCATAAACTCTGGGATGTTATAGAAAATGGTTCTTGTATGCCTATCAAGGAAGAACAAGGAAAATGCATTCCAAAACTTAAGAGTGAATGGAATGATACTGAAAGAAGTTTAATGCAACTCAATGCTAAGGTAAAATTGATTATTTCTTGTGCATTGAGTCAAGATGAATTTTTCAAAATCTCCAACTGTGCAACTGCAAAAGAAATGTGGGAAATTCTTGAAGTTGCACATGAGGAAGATCTTATTGATGAGGAATTAAGGTATAGAAGTTTCATTAATGAACTTGAAATTGCTCAAATGAACAATTGCAAAACCATTAATGAGATACAACTTGTGCTTAATCAATTGCAAGCTCTTGGTATTGAACTTACAGAAAAATCTCAAATCACCAAGGTGGCAGACGAAGAAGAAAAAGGAGAAAAAGAGAAACCACAACCAAAAGGTGAATCATCAAAGAAAGCTTACCTATCTTCCAATTGGGGAAATAGCAATTCTGATAAGCAGAATACAAATGAAGAAGCCAACACTTGTCTTGTGGCCAGAGATAAAGATGAGGTAAATTCATTTGACTACTCTTTTGAAGAATTACAAGATGCCTTTGATGATTTACATGAAGAATCTCTTATACTTGCAAAGAAACTAAATGTTTCAAAACAGAAAAACTCTTCTCTTGAAAATGAGTTGGAAATATTGAAAAATGAATTTTCTATTTCCAAGGAAGAGAATTTTGTTTTTGAAAATCAAAACAAAACTTTGCAAGAAGAGAATTTGATTTTAAAAACAAATATCTCTACCAACAAAAATTGCTTTTGTACCAAGTGTGATTTTTTGAAAAAAAGAAAATGATAATCTTAAAAACACACTTGCAAAACTCTCTCAAGGTAGAGAAATTTTAAATACCTCAGTTTTGAAACAAAGAAGAATTAACAAAGTTGGTATTGTTTCTAAAAAGAAATCAAACCAAAAGCAGTTTAAAAACTTCTTTGTTTCTGAAAAGATGTCCAATAGTCCAACTTGCACTTGTTTCTATTGTGGACTGAAAGGACACAAATCTTACTCCTGTTTTTATAAGAAAAATCTTGTTCATGGAGTAAAAATGAAATGGGTTCAAAAAGGAACTCATGACCCAGGCAAACCCAAAGAAATTTGGGTACCAAAGATAAATGAATAATTTGTAGATTTGCCTCGAAGCAAGGAGCGGAAATGACTTTTCAATGGCTACATCATTCAAACTCCACTCTCTTGCATCAAAAGGAGGCAATGGATAAGTAAACATATAAGCTGGAATGCATTGTAAGAATTTTGACTGATATGTTTACTGCTCTCTAATGCTTTTGTCTGTTATCTAATATGCCTTACATCTATCCTTGATATTCATGCATGCTATATCTGAAAACAATTGTTAGGTGTGCAGATTATAGATTCAAATTTTGTTTTGATCTAAAATCTTTCTTCCAAATTTTGCTCAAACTATCCTTTTTACTGCATCATGAAAACTTGCTTCCATTACACGCACATTTTTCTTGTCTTCACAACAATAAGATTCCTCCTACCTATAGTATTTATCCTTGCTGTAATCTTATTTAAATATTTTCAATGAAATCAAATATTTTGCAAAATTGCATTTCATGAAAGCATAGCACTTTTATTAATATGGTATATCTTGAACATAATGTTGCTCCTAGTACTCGAGATTTATTTGAACATTACTGATTTGAACATCAAAGTGCTCCACCAAAAGTGTTTTGCAGGAGTTAGTCCTCAAATCTATCCTCTAAGCTCATTCGTAATGATCGACCAATGCTTGACAGTGATCTTATTAGAGATTGTTTTCAAGAGGATCTTGCAAATAATCAATCAATTAAGTTCATTAAAATTGCAAGAAGATAGAATCAAAAGAAGAGCAATGAGCAAAACAAGAATATCAAAATCTTGAGGAGGAACTTCAAGAAGCAATAAGAGTTTGCCAAAATTGATGAGTATCTCTATTCTTTACCACTTTAATATTTAATTGAGTGATACTCCCTGATCATAATTGGCTATGTTGGCAATTTTTTTTTACTGACATACTTTCATTACAATGATATATTGTTCTCTAATATCTTACATATTTGATCATATCATTGTATATAAAGATATTGTCTTTATACCATTCATCATGGTTTGAGCATTATACATGTCATATCCTTTGTATAAAATATAGCTTATGAACGATTGTTTATGGATTATAGTTTATATCTGATTATATCTTACTAATCCATATTACCTCAATTATTGTACTACATACTCAAGTTATAATATGTTTTATCTTGATAAGTATGTAACTTGCTTTTGCTTTGAAATGATGATATATATGTCCATGTCAGAAAATTCTTTCCATCTTTAAAATGGATATATATTTTTCAATATATATATATATATATACTGTGCTGAATTTGTGTAGCTGATTTATTTTATCTTTCTTTATTATTATTTTTTTTGTACCGTCAAATAAAAGAAACCACTTGCATTAAAAAAAAACCGAAGGATTACATTGCATAATTAAAAAAAAAAGAAGGGAAAGTTTGCTCATGCATGAGCAATCTACAGGCGAGGTGGTCTTGGATTAGGAGGCCCGTATTGTATCATCACCCCTCGGCCATTCCTTGGAGCAAGAGACTGAGCAATGTCACGGAGGGTAGTGTAAATCCCATTCATACAATCAACACTTCTTTGTTGTTGATTGCAGAAGCATTGGGTAGACCAATAGAAGAACCTATCTATTCTTGAAGTCAGTGCCGCATTGTTGCGTTTAGCTAACTTCTCCTGGTCCTCTATCATCTTCTTGAGTTTCTTCACCTCCTGCTCCAGACAAGCAATTTTGTCTTCTGACGTATGGCCTGTACTAATCTCTTCAGCTTCTTCGATCTTCATCTTCTTCTTTCGATTCTCCTGAGATCCCTCCAAAGGCCTTTTACCCTTGTCCCTGCCTAGACTCAAGTTTAAGTCGAGCTCTTCCTCCCTGGCCTCTACTGTGAGATCAATGAACTTTCTTGCTGCCATGGTTTGAAATTTTTTTTGGAGTATGAAGAGAGAGGAATGTCAGAAAGTTGTAGGCTCAGAGATGAATACTCTTTGTGGTGTGATAATTGACAACTCTGGGGCAGTTTTTATAGAGAGAAAATTGTGACTTAGAGCCAACGAAGATATCTCTTCGCCGCACCCCTACACGCTCATCCTATGGATTTTGCAAGCTGGAAGCCAGAAGTCTAGAGTACGCATGCACACCAACAACGCGTCGCATTAATGGCAAAACCACGAAAGTCAATTTTCGGTGGATTTGCGGCTGATTTAATTTGTTTTGATTAGAAATTTTAAGGATTAATAAAATGGTGATATTCAGAACCGTATCATTCTGCTTTGTTGTGTTGTTCTTGAGAGCATACATGATTACATCATGCTGTGATTATATGTATCGAAGAACATATGTTGTGTATGCTATTCATGCATCATGAGCGAAGGCTATGGCTAAGAATAATATTTCATGATTCCACATGCACTCATACAAAATGAGCTGTCAAAATTTTTACATGTACTCATCCTCAAGATACATATATAAATTCATTTTGAATGGGTATATAAATTGCTTCCTTTGTGCTGAAATTTATCTTATCCTTTATGAAGCAAATTTGTTTTGAAAAAGGACTTTAAAAATGCTTCTGTTATGTTAATATGTTTTATCATATGAAGCAATATTTTTTTTGAAAAAGAAAAGGTCTTAAAGATCTCTTTTGTTGTTGATGACAAAGGGATATTGATGTTTCATATATGGATTATGAACTATATGCTTGAATATATCTTATTACACTAATCCATATATATTGCTTCCTTAGATGAAACGTTTCTAAATTCCTTCGAAGCAAAATGTTTTTGAAAAATATCGTGAATCTCTTGAATTGCTTCCACAATTCTGAAATTGCTTTACCATATTGAAGCATTATCTGTTTTGAAAAGAAAAGGATTTGAGTATCGTTATTTTAAATCACTTTTGCTATATGTTGAAATAATTTTATGCATATATGCAGAAATTGTTTTTCAGAAATCTTGAAAAATATTATTATTCGATTTATGGATTATGATTAATATTCTTGTTTATATCATGCTTTGCTAATCCATATATCATACTTCTGCTGTGTGCTGTAAATATTTCTATCATATGACAGCAAATGATGTTTTTTTTTCAAAGAGTTTAATTTTTCTGCTATTTACTAAAAATGCCTCTTCATAAACAAGCAGAAATCATTTTCAATGAAAATATTGCAGAAATTTTTTCAAAAATCTTACTTCAAAATTCTGCAATCAAAAACTGAATTTCCTTTATAATGATTTGGACAATCTTTTTCAAAGGAAAAATGTTATGAAATTCAGGGGGAGCTTTGTCTCACTTGAATGTATTTTTTTTGAAAAAGAATATATCTTGAAAAATTGGATATTCATTATTCATTATTCTTTTTCAAATTATGCAAGGTTTAAGGGGGAGCCTAAAACTCTTTCAAGTTTTATCTTTTGGCTCATTTCATTTGACATGAGAAAAATTTTTCTAAAATTTTCTTTTTACATGTCAATAAAATCAATGATAAGTTTTGATGTATCCTTACCCCATACTATATTGACATCTTCTGACATCCTGACTTAATGAAGGTATGTGCTTTAACTTCTATATATTGTGTTCCTTACACCTTTTTGTTGATGTCAAATAGGGGGAGAAGAAACAATAGAAAAATATGTATACGTGCTTATAACATTGCATTCATTATCTTGTGATACATATTTTTATGTGGTGATTTGTCATCATCAAAAAGGGGGAGATTGTTGACCCTAAGGCTATATGCCATAAGTTTTGATGATGACAAATATATTTGAATAGTAGCATTGATATATATAAAGATTAATTATCATATATATGCTACAAGTACTTAAGCATGATTATGTTATTTAATATGTATGTTGCATATATTGAATCATGCTATTAAACTAACCATTGGGTTTGCAAGTAAGATATATTTTATAGGTTGGTTCAAAACAAGAAGAGTGAGGATTGTATTGAAGAACAAGGAAAAGCAATATCATGCTTAACTCAAGGAAAACAACATGCAAGGATGAAGCTCCAAGAAATGAAGAATTAGAAGATTTGAAGTCTTGGAAGCTTGGATGCATCAAGATAGCCTATGTGTTTAAATTAGGTATATTTTATATAGGCTAGTATATTTGTGCAACTCAATGATTTAGATTTGCATACATTGGCTCAAGCATTTTTGAACAAAAAGTTAGTGAGATATGAAGTTTTACAAAAGTTATTTTTTGACCTTTGGTCACTCCTTATATCATATCTCATAAATGAAAAATTGGTTTTTCAAGTATCTTAATCTCATTTGATAGTAGACTCAAAGATCTTTTCAACGGTATATTATTTATTCAAAACGGAGTCCAAATGAGAAATATATGACTATTCAAAATATAGTTTGAAAAACTGAAAGTTGATTTTACTGTAATAAAAAATTATTCTGTTCTGACCTATAGTCAGTATTTTGATTATATCTTTTAAAAGAAAAATAATTTTTGAGTAAAACTTGGCTCATTTGAAACTAGACTCCAAGAGCTTTCCAACGGTATATTATTTGTTTAAAACGGAGTTCAAATGAGGGAGTTATGAATTTTTAAAGAAAGCTCAAAATCTGGACTGCACTATAACGGCTATATAACGGCTAGTTTTGTAAAATCTTATATATATGACCTTAGATACACGATTTTGAGCAAGAACAAAGTCCTACAATGTGATATTAACTTCTTCTATCATCTTTGAGAGAAAGGAAAGCATTCTTGAGCCAAATATTGCATATTCTCTATCATTAGAGTTATTAGAGCTTCATTTGTTTTCATCTACTCTTTAGAGAGAGTTTCTTTGTATTGTTGATTTTGATCAACACATATATTATTTTGAGTTGAGGTTCGCAAGTACCGGTGTTGGAAGAACTTGCTTTGGGTTGAGGAGGAGCCCGGATTCATAAATTCTTCATTGTGGTTTCGCAAATACCCGGATCGAATTTGCGTGGTTGTAGTGGTTTGCAAGTACCCGGATTAAACTTGCAATTATAGTGGAAATACTCAAGTGGTCTCTTGAGGACTGGATGTAGGCTTGGATTAGCCGAACCAGTATAAATCTCCGAGTTTGCTTTCTCTATCCCTTACTCTTTAATTTGTGCATATTGATATATATTCTTTAATTCCTTGATCTTTATAATTATTTATCTTAACAGCACATTGATTTTCTGTATTGTATTTATTATCCTAAGCATTGTACTTTTACATAAAATCATTTTAACTTCCAATTAATTCTTGTGAAAAATTTATAAAACCCAATTCACCCCCCCTCTTGGGTTCCAACCATTACTTTCAGAAGGGAGGACAGGAATGCAAGGAACAAGAGATAAGGAGTCAGAACTAGTGGATTGAGATAATTGAGTTGTGGAAGGAGAGGATACAATGTTAGTATATGGAAAACTACATTAATGAAATTTGACATAACGTGTAATATAAACTTTATTGGCTAAGGGATCATAACATTTATAGCCTTTTTGTTGTAGGCTATAACCAAGAAAAATGCACTTAATGGATTTAAAAGAGAATTTTGTTGAATTAAAAGGTTTAAGATATGGAAAACACTCACACCTAAAGGTTTTAAGAAACATGTAATCAGGTTTGACATTAAACAGCTTCTCAAGTTGTGAAATATTGTGCAACATGGGTATGGGTAGCCTGTTAATGAGGTAAACAACAGTTTGGAAGGCTTCATGCCAAAAACAGAGAGGTATTTTGGCTTGGGCTAACAGTGTAAGACCAATTTTGGTGATTTGATGATGTTTACGTTCAGCTAGACCGTTTTGTTAAGAAGTATACAAACAACTAAACCTATAATGGATACCTTGAGGAGTGAGGTAAGGTGTTAAACCAGTATACTCACCACCATCAGATTGGAAATTCTTTATTTTATAGCCATTGTGTAGCTCAGAGTAAGTTTTAAAATGGATAAATGCAGCCAAGGTGTTTGACTTTTTTCTTTAAGAGATAAAACAAAGTGAACCATGTTGCAATATCAGTAAAATGAATATAATTGCAAAATCCATCAGGACTCAATGGGTGCTGGACCCCAGACATCAAAAAACACTAAATTAAAGGGAGTGTGATATACAATGTGTGAAATAATGGTAGTTTGTAGCTCTTACCCAAACAACATGTGGAACAAAAAAAAACTTAGCATTTTTATTGGAATTTGAAACAATATTACATGAGTTTAATACATTATGAACAACATTGGAAGAGGGATGACTCAGGCAGTTATGCTAAAGAGACAGTGTATTGCGATGCTGAAGAGAAGAGGCCAAATTCAAAGTTGAAGTTGCAGTAGACATGTAAGAAGCTACAGTGGACTGGTGAAGAAACTTGAGATTTGGAAAATGATAGAGACTATCTTTAATAGTCCCCCAGAGTAAAATTTGATGAGTGGCCTCAGATTTGACATAGCGATGGTCAAAATGAAACTCAAAATAAACTTGGTTATCATTGGCAAATTGTTTAAGACTGATTAAATTTTTAGTGATTTTTGGCACATGTAACAATGAGTTAAGCTCTAAGATAGATTTGGAATTAAATGGATAAATAAAAGATGAACGACCAACACTGTGAATGGAGATAGTAGAGCCATTACCCATGGTTACTTGATTAGAACCAATGTACTGTCTTTTATTTCCCAGATTTTGAGCATCATAGGTGAGGTAATAAGTGGCCCTTGAATCAGGGTACCACGAAGCATCATAGCAAGCATTGCTTGAGACTATGTGGCTTTATTCATAGTCTGACTTGAGTTAGGATAGAAGGAAAGACAAGGACCCGAATAGTTTTGATTGAATCGGTGATAGCACTACCATGCTTCATGGCCAAATTTCCAGTATACCTAGCACTGTGGCTTTGGTGGCCATGTATTATTACCTCCATTTTTGCTAGAGAAACGACCTTTTCCATTCTTTCTTCCCAAACCTTTGCCATTCATGTAGTTTCCCCGAAAATTGTTGTTATTGTAATTGTTGTTGTAATTTCCTCTACCTTGATATCTTAAACCATGTTGAGATGCTGGTTTCTTCTCTTTATTCTGATTTTGGTGATTTGCATTGGAGCTGGACTAAGCCATATTGGCTGTGATTACTTGATTAGTAGCAAAATTCTTAATAGATTTCTTATTCCTTTCAATCCTATCTTCTTACGTCATTAGTAACGTCTCCAATTCAGCCACAGAGTATGATTCACTCTCCATCGTAACGTTCATGACAAAATTGTCATACTCATCATATAAGCCATCTAAATGGCGTCTATGTGCTTACTATCAGTAACAAATTCAAGTACTAATGGATGAAGTACCTTTCTTCGTAGCTCTCAATTGAGTCCGAAAATGCTTAATGTTTGTTTTCGTCTGAGAAATAAAGAACGTGTCTAGCTTTTCCCAAACCTCATATGAATGATCACATCCAACAATTAAGGAATGTATTCCCTCTATCAATGAAGCTAACAGCCATGACAGCAAGATTTGATCTTGCTACTCCCAACTGTGATATTCCTTTGTTATTCTAACATCACCTTCTTCTTGGATCACCTTATATTGCCCTCAGAATATATTTCTTATTGAGAAGAAATTTTTGAAGTTTAAATTATTTTACAGTCATGATGACTTGCTATCTCCATAGAAGAAAGTTGTTTTCGTCAAGTTTGATCGAAGCAAGGCTGAAGAATGTTTGCACAATTGGTTTAGGAACAGTGGTGTTTGATGCAATCTCAGAAGAAGAATTTGTTGTTACTCTGTTTTTTGCCATAGCTCTGATACCGTGTAAATGTAAGCTTAGAAGAAGAGAAAGTAAACATAGAAGAAGAGAAGAAAGGATATCTGAGGCAATTGTATTTTGTATATTACTATATGAACTAATACTTGTATTTATACTATAGAGGATTCAATCTATTCTGATATAAGTCACATCATAGACTTAACTAACTATACAATTGTCAGTAACTTAATCTAACTAATACATTGTGTTTACAAATATTCCTTATTCCCTTACATTAAAACCTTGAAGAAAATTTTCTGAATTAGATAATGGAGATAAGATAATGACTCTTATCATTATAACAAGTTAGTATAAGTTGGTATATCATTTTACACATTTCAAGTGTTCCAAAGTTTGAGACGTACTGATGGGCCCCCAGTATATGTAATTAGATGGATATGGGTTGAAGATGGTTCATGTTCCATGCTGTGTACCCACTTATTGACAATCAGCATAGGACATAAGAAAGGCAAGGCTAGTGTTGGTCTAAAATGTTATCGGCAAGTATACTGAATCAACAAGTAATATAGAAGGTGAATAAATGTTGATCCCACAAGGATTATAGTAGTCAAATACTGATTTTACTATTTCTACACTATCTACATGATCGATTTTTAATGAGAGATTAAATTGGACTAGCCTAAATTAATTTATCTAAAATAAACTAAATTACTAATGATTAATGAAAAGGTCACACAATTAAATTAAGGAAAATATTTAGAATCTACAAGTTATCAAAGCGTTAGAGATTCGATTTCACTAACCTATCCAATTATGATATGAATATTTTATTTTAATCAAAGTTCTCAATTTCTACATTAATGGTTAAATTATCAATTTTAGTTAATACCCAATCCCTTGATGAATTAACTCTCTTAACATAATTAAATTTCCTAATTCCTTAGACCAATTTAATCAAAAAAAGACAATAAGAATAATTGAATTCAGGCACAACCACACAAATAATTTAACTATTCCTAGATTAAATTAATTCATGGCAATTATTTCAATAGTTATGTTCATTTATAAATTTTCTAATTCCCTACACGAACCCTAATTCAATTCTTAAGTGGCCAATTTAAAAAAGTATTAAGCACAAAAATAATTGCTTAATAAGAAAATAGACTTAGATTAACATAAGAAAATTCAAATCATAGCATTCAAGAGAAGCTATATCTTCCCTCTAATAAAATAAATTTAGCTACTCATGGTACATAAAATATCTATAATAATATCCATGAGTTTTTCCATCCAAACTAAAAGACAACTAAAAAAGGAATATGAAGAAGATGAAGAAGAATCTATAATAGTCTCCAAATTTCTCTGCCATCCTTCTCCACGTCCAGCGTTTATGTTTTTCTCTCTCCAGCCTATTCTTCTTTTTTGTCCCTTCCGTAAAAACCTCCTTTTCCATCTTGCCAATCTAATTCAAAATCAAACTTATCCAATCAAAATAATAATAATAATAACAAAATCAGAAAAGAAAAACATAAAAATATCAAAATTCTTTTTTTTTTCTTCAAAAACTAATCTTAGAATAAATTTTAAAAGAAACTAACCAAAATAAATTTTCATAAAAGTTAAATTAAATATCTTAAACTAAATCAAACTAAATAACCACAATAAATTATAAATCATAAAAAAAAATTAATTTCGTATAAAATTAAACTAAACAATTAAAAAATGACTAAATAAATTTAGAAAAAAAACTTAAAATCATTTATTTTACTCAATTTTTTAATAAAAATATAGGTTAAATAAATCTATAAAATAGAGTTATCACCTAGTGTAGTTTGGTTAGAATTTGGGGTATAAATAGAAAGGCCTAAGAGGGATTTGAGGAATGGAAAATATGGAAAAGGGTCAAGGAGAGTGCTGTCTAGTGTGGTTAGGTTTCTTTATGTTTTCTGCAATCAATAATTGTTAGTGTGAGTCTTTGTTGTTCTTCTGTTATTGGTGTTATAGCCTACAAACACCATTTCTATACTATTTTCTGCTACAATAATATCATAGCTATTATGCATTTCTGTTATCCTGGTTATGGGTTCTATCACGTACTAATAGTCTTTAGGCAGAAAATCACGCCATTACAATGAGCATGCACTATCTACCTTACAAGGACAACATTATCAGCTGGTTTTTCATATACTACCTAACTTGGGATGTATTACAATTTACAAGTGAAAGGACTTGGGAAAAATCAGTGATCAATAGTCATGCATGGGAATACACTTGGCTATAGGTAGAGCTGCTATCGCTATAGATAAAATGGTTACTCTATCAAACATTAAAGTTCAAGTGGTTCAAGCCAGGGGTTTCATTTGTCTCCGGCAAATGCATTCTTTCCCCTTCCAATTCGAAGAAAATGCCCTCTTCCATAAGCTTGGTTGCACTAGCGTATTGTGTGACAGCCTCTGTCATCTCTTCAACAAAATACGCTATTACTCCATCAATACCCATGAGATGTTGCAAGTATACAATCTCAGGGACGTTACTGACAAATATGCAAAAGTAACCTAGGTTAGTTCTTCATATTCTATATTATGAATTTGTGGTTATCACTATAGTGAAATAATCAGCAGCTTACTTTAGTGGACCATATGTCAAGAGGGAAAGCTTGGACTCTTTAATTCTTGTTATTGCTTTAGTATCTCTTAGGATAGCTTTGACATGAGAGACAATTCCTTGTAAACCACCTTCCAAGCATACCTTGATGGCCTCCTCCAACGAAATTCCTTCTTATGTCTATATATACTTCACATCCTCCATTTGTAAGGAAGAACACCTGCATTGTAGCATTACACAACAAGAAGATTTAATTTGGACTTGAACTAACTTAAAAATGAAGTAATAAGCATTGTATATCTTACAGGGTAAGTGGTCTGCATTTTCCTGATCAATAGAGCAGCATCAGGTTGGAAGGTGGAGAATGTGATGGGTCTATCATTGGCATGTTCATTTACAGCCTGTGGTGTTCGGGCACAATCTTTTACGTACACAGGAAAGAATCTAAGTAATGACACGTGCATGTTTTAGCCTCAAACTGCAACCCACCCGCAAAATTACTTGAATAACAAGAGTGAGTTTTTGCTCTCGATAAAGTATCTGATCATCAAACTTTAATTCAATATTGAAACCTATTGGGGGTTTGACCTTCTGAAAGACCTCTTGTAAGGTGCATAAGGGGCCGTCATTTTCAACAATCCACGGAAAGATTCTCCCATCTTTTGTTTTCCTTAATAGAGGTTTACCCGCCTGAAGATGCAATCACGATCAATTATAATTTATAACAGTGAACAAGCTCGAGAGTTACAAGCAGAGGGAAAAAGGAGAAATAGCATGAACAAATACCTTTCCATGCTCTCTCTGGGGTCCAAAGGAAAGGAATTCAGTTAAAGTGAGGTCTGTGATTCTTGACTCGATAATAACACCCTGAATTGAAACACATGGTATGATGAAACATTTCAATGTTTTGAGAACATGCAGGGGATCACGAAGATATGAATTGCATGGCGATATCGTAGGCTGGGAAAACATGATACGTTGTCTTGGGTGAGGATGAAGTTGTCATGAAATATGACGGGACAGTCATCTTTTGTCACCTACAAAATCAGGTTTTATTTGTGGTTTTCTAATTTTCAAACCTTGGCAAAAACAAAATAAAAACTTTGGGCCTAATTGGATAGCCCACATAGTTCGGCCTTTGGGTTACAATCCACAGCAACAGAAGATACTAAACATAATTAGGAAAGAACAAATAAATAAATAAAAGTGCTGTGAGACCAACATGTTCTTTGAAGGGGTGCTCATAATCATGGGTGTTAATACAGCCACACAAAAACAAAAAAAAATATAAAGAGGAAAAGAGGAAGGAGAATGTTTTGTGATGAGATTGTTTGAAGTTGGTAATTAATAATGAAGAAAGAAGCAGTGTAGTGAGACCTGAACATCGAATTCAAGGAAATGGATGGGGAATTGAGCGGCGGCATTGAAGGAGAGAATGGAATTCTCTTTGAGAAACTTCATTCGTGGATCAGGGGAATGCAGCATGTTCATCCCCATACCTCTGTGCCCAATCACCGCAAATTTTCTCACCCTCTCTGCTTCACCCTTCTTTTTTTCCAAACACAAGAACCAAGAACTTGGTATTAGCATTTAGCAGCAACAGCACAATCATAATCACAACACCCATAATAATAATAATAATAATAATCAAAAGATTGGTATGAATTTGGTTACGCATCCATTTCCTTCTATTTTGCTTTTAACATCTCAGGACGGTCGACACGGCACAACTCCGCTTTTGGCTTCTTTTTTCCGACACCAGCCAACCGCTATTTAAAGCTCTTCCCTTTCCTTCCCACCAATGCCACTTTTTATTTTTTTTCCATCTAGTTTGGAGTTTCCATGCATTCTTATTTCGTCTCTCTTTTCTACCATAATTAATTCATGGTAATGGTTATGGTTCAAGAATACACGATTTCGCAATCAACCAATACCAAAGCATTATACAACTGAAGGTTCTAGTCGCAGGTCTTCTTTCTTACATTTTAGGTTTTTGTTTGTTCTGTATTTCTTATATTTTTGGAACGTGTCTTTACCTTGCACTTGTATTGTTAGCGATAAGAGGTATGAAGTAGTGGTACATACATGCGCCAAAAGTAATTATATATCACTACAAATAAAATAAGGTGGCTCAAACGTAAGAAGAATGAAAGTCCACCAGAATAATTGTTGAGTTGATTATATTGATTTTACAAAGGAATTTACTAATTAGGGAGAAGGGGTGAGCAGGCAGGCACCACGTGTTGAAGTTCTGGAATATTGTTGTAGAGGACGATGTTGAAATTGAATGAGGACATTTGGAATGAATACAAAAGCAGGAGGATACGTGCAAAGTGTGAAGCACAAGTTTCTGGATGTGAAACTAGAACCCTTAGGGAAAAGGCAATGAGGAATGGAGGTATATACTAATTAGGACTTATGTAATGAAGAGGACAGGAATAGATGGAGGGAAGGTGTTGCGTTAATATTAGAAGAACAATGTCTTTTGACCAAACACACTGGATCTTGTTCACAATATGAGGCCCGAACCTCAACACCACATTCCTTCTTTGCACTTTGCAGGGAATAAGAATATCATCATAGATGATACATCTGCAACACCATATTTTCACAACCCACCCTACATTTTCCCCCCGTAATATGATTTTTCCCAACTCAGATTCTTCATATTTTTTTAAGAGCAAATTACTATCCATCTTGATAGATGACGCGTGAGATTGTTTTACTTAATAAAAACCCATACATTTTTCAAATGCAAATTTCGCCCAGTATCTCTCTTTCCCAAATTAACAAATAGGTTCTTTTTTTAAAAAAAATTAAGTGCATTTCATACGTAAGTGTATGATATTTAAAAATATTTGTATATTTTTTAAAAAGAATTTTAAACATTTTATTTTTATTGAAAAATTAATAAAACGGATATAATGACTAGTTTTTTAAAAAATTAAAAATAAAAAGAACGGGATAATACGAATCTGCAATATTTTGATAGCATCAAAAGGAACGTCGTAAAAAGTAAGAACATCGATTCAGTAATTTTCCTGAACTCTCTCATGACACCGATTCATAATGAAGAAATGCTGAGACGTCAGGGACATGTCAGCACCTAGCAGCCATTCCTACTTAATTTGTAAATCTCCAGTAAGATGCGATGCTAAACTTCCGTACCTTGTTCCTCCATCTTGATCCTTCTACCATTTAACATTTAAAAAAAAAATGAACTTCTTAAAAATCCTTGATGCAAATCCGAAGATATAACCAAAAGACCAACCCATCATAATTAAAAATGTTACCACGCACGAGAAGCAAAACAACTAAGCTACCCGTAAAGCGAAAACTTTCCAGATGCTAAAAGCTTTGCAAACATGCTCTGATGTTCACCTGCTTTATGAGTTATGGCCAGTTCCCATGCTCTAGCTCAAACATTTGAAACTGTGATTTAAGAGTTCCTACATTAGAAGCCCCCTTCCCCAAAATCATCATTTATATTCCTTTCAGTAAAGAAACATGTAGTACTACTACTAACACAATGGCAACTGACAAGTATAAACAAAGAGACTTAAGCATTTTCCACATGGTTTCCAGAAACAGAGTAGTAGCTTTCTCTGTTACTTATCTAAGTTTCAGCAAGACAATTTGAATACACATGTTAAATGTTAACTTCCTCTGGTTTCTTTAACCATTCTCTGAAATAAAAGCATTCGCCATTGCCTTCCAATGCCTCAGCCAACGACTTACTAAAATGTAGATAGTTCTCATTGTCAATAGCACTGGCAGAAATACTGGTGGATTGCAAAGCAGGATATAAGCGAAGATCCTGGATGATTCGAATAAAAGGCTTATTTAGCCGATATGAATGCAACAATTGTCTAATTTCTTAAGTCCACACAGTAGTGATGCATATTTTCTTTTTTGATTTTTTTCACCTGTCTTTCTTTTTCGGATGACTTAATTTATTTGACTTCAACCGTTATATGCACACTAGCTGATCTTATAGCATCTAGTTTTATGAATCACTATTTAATACACCATGCATGAAATATAATAACTTAGATATATGAACTTGAATATTGAAGGTACGTGTATAACCATTCAACTTTTAACATCTGGAACATAACAAGTTACCAGTTCCATCGTAAATAAAGTGTATTACAACAAGGAAGTGATGATGTTAGATGAACAACAGATCACTAGTACTTCAGTCTTCAACGAAAACGTTAAGCTCATGATTTTTATTTCTCAATATACTAAAAGCAGCAGCCGCAAAATATCTTATCATAATATATCTTATTCTGAAGTTGTGAAAAAATATTGACATAGGTGTTTACAGACAGCAGCTGTATTCTGAGAAAATTAGTAATTGCCAAATGCATACCACTCTTAACACATTCAGAGCTTGGCAAAGGCTGGCTTCCGTTTCTGGATGTGCGCTGACACTGCTTCCTGCAAGTCATCAGATAACAGAGTGGCAGAGTTTCGAGTAGCAACATAATCCAACCCTTGATCCACAGTCAAGTCCCTACTTTTAAGCAACACAGCTTTTGTCCCAACCACTGCAAGGGGAGATTTGGTAGCGATTGCTGTCAAGAGCCAAATCATGATGTTAGGAAAATGGCATTTTGATGCAGTAGAAGAATGAGAAAGGAGAAGCAAACAAGGGAAGCAACACAGAGATTGAAGAACTAGCAAGGAAACTCAGGCCCTGTTCGTCCTATAGTTATAATACTTATAATGATAAAATGAATCTTTTAAAAACCATGCTTTACCTCCTAGGTAACCCCATCTGGCACTTACATAAAAGATGCAAACTAGGAACCAGCACTAAATTAGCAACACAATAAAAAACATAGTTGCATGGCAAATACAGACATATCAGAACTAACCTAATGGAATAGCTATAGGAAATGAGTTTGGACCCACCTTATTATTGCATCAACCAACCTAGAGGTTCCCCAACGAAGAAACTAGGCAGAAGTTGATGAAGTTTATATTCAAACTCGTGTCAATTGGTTGATTATTTATTAACTGTTTTTAGTTATAGTTAATCAGTTTCAGATTAGTTTACAGTTTGTTATTTTCGTTCTTTTAGTTCTGTATATATTTAGCCTCCCTGTACATATTCTGATAATAGAATTAGAAGGAAATTATTTCTTTCTACTTTAGACTTGCTACTTTACTTACCCGAACTACAGACGAGTCTCGTATAGAGATTGTTACATGGTATCAAAGCCGGTATCTCAGACTCTGAGAAACTGACATTGAAGAAACGATGGCGGAATCGAGCGAATCAAGTGTGGAGAGAAGGTCGAATACGTCGTTGAACTTAGACGATCCATTGCAGCTACTTAACTCGGATAATCCAGGAACGGCGCTGGTCACAGTTCCTCTCAATGACACGAACTTCCTTATCTGGAGTAGTTCGATCAAGCGCGCTTTGGAAGCAAAGAACAAAATCGGTTTTATCAATGGTTCCATGACAGAACCGATCGAAGAACCTGATCAAGGAAAATGGAGACAATCCGACCAGATGATGTGCTCTTGGATTATCAATTCAATGAGCAAAGAAATTGCAGAGACGTTCGTATACTGCTCATCGGTGAAGAAGCTGTGGTCAGAATTGGAAAAGCAATTTGGAGAAGGAAACGAACCACAGATATATCACATTCAACGGCAAATTTCATCAATCGAACAAGGTAATCAATCTGTTGTGATGTATTACAATAGATTGAAGAAGCTCTGGGAAGAGCTTAATGTTCTTCAACCAGCTCTACAGTGTACTTGCGGCGTTATGGAGAGATGTCAATGTAACCTCTCTGGAAGTCTTGCGACTGTGGTATAGCAAACCAAGCTGATTCAGTTTCTTATGGGGCTGAATGATAGTTATGACTCAATTAGGAGTCAAATTCTGGTTCTGGACCCGTTACCATCAGTGAACAAAGCTTATTCCATGGTTCTCAGAGTGGAAAAGCAACGTTTAGTGCAAGGAGATATAAGTAACAGCAACAGTACAGAAGGAAGTGCTATGTTGGCAAAGATGTCACAGCAAAACAATAAGTCTCAGAACAATAGAAAGAATCAAAAGAAGGAGGACAAGTATTGCGAGAACTGCAAGGCTACAGGACATGTTAATGTTTCAAGCTGCATGGGTACCCTGACTGGTACAAGCAGCTCAAAAAGGACAAGGCAACTTCGAATGGAAAGGGATATGCTAACATAAGCAGCTTGTCGTTTGAAGAGGGAGGTGAACTGAAGAAGGATTCAATTACAATGAGTCCAGCCATGGCAGATTACATACAGCAGGAGATTAATAAGATCATAAAGGGCAAATCAACATTGACGGGAAATTCAGAGCATATCAACTTTGCTCAGACCATGGAATATGCTGGTAACACTGGTTTGAACCCTATTTTAAGTAGCAATGTATGCAATGAATATTGGATAGTGGATACAGGGGCCACTAACCATATATGTGCTAAAAGGAATTTATTTGAGTCACTGAGTTTCTTAGCACATAAAGTAACCATATATTTACCAGATGGAGAAACAAAGAGTGTTCAACAATATGGGGACATAAAGCTAGATAAACAGCTTGTGTTACATAATGTGCTATACATCCCTACTTTTAAACACAATTTATTGTCAGTGCCTATGCTTTGTAGTGATAGTAGGCTAAAGTTCAGCTTCTACTCATCATTCTGCATGTTACAGGACCGGAAGACTAATTGCATTGTAGCTGTGGGGGAAATGAAGGACAGATTGTATTTGCTTAGCTCAAAATCCTTCTTGCCAGAAACTATACGGAACACTTGTAATGTGTTTTTGAATAATGAACCTATACAGTACTGTATGATGAATAAAATAGATTTAAACTCCATTTGGCATGACAGGATGGGGCATCCATAAGATATAGTAATGAAACATTTACCATTTTATAATAGTGATGGTAATTCTTTGAAACACTGTGATACTTGTCATATTACTAAGCAAACAAGACTTTCTTTCCCTGTGAGTAGCAGTAGAGCTACTATGGTTTTTGAAATGATTCATGTAGATATATGGGGTCCATATAGGGAAGAAAGTATCACTGGCGCAAAGTATTTCTTAACAGTGGTGGATGATTATAGCAGGACCACCTGGGCTTATTTGATGAGAGAAAAGAGCCAAGCAGTACCTCTTTTGAAGGCTTACATAGCAATGGTGAAAAAGCAGTATGACAAGGCAGTGAAAGTGGTAAGATCTGATAATGGTGCAGAATTCCTTAGTAAGAATTGTCAGCTGTTATTCAGTGAGTTAGGCATATTACATCAGAAGAATTGCATTTATACTCCCCAACAAAATGGGGTGGTTGAAAGAAAACACAGGAGTATAATTCAGATTGCTAGATCGTTGTTATTTCAAGCAGGTATGAAGATGAAATTCTGGGGTGAGGCTGTCCTTCATGCTGTATACCTCATTAATAGATTACCTTCATTTGTGTTAAATTGGAAAACACCTTACTTTATGCTTTTTGGAAGAAATGCTTCTTATGAAAGTGTAAAATGTTTTGGTTGCTTGAGTTATGTTACTGTACAACAGCCACAAAAGGATAAATTTGGTCCAAGGGCAAAGAAGGGTGTTTTTGTTGGTTTTGCTCCTGGGCAAAAGGGGTATAAGGTATATATTTTGGATACTGGACATATAGTACTGTCTAGACATGTCGTATTCCAGGAGAATATATTTCCTCTTAAGGATGATTCTCATGAATTGAAAAATGATAAAATTGTTTTACCCACTGTACCTATATGTTTTGATGATTTTTTTTGATTGTGAAGATGCATTAGCACCGAAAGAAGTGTGTAGGAGATCAATGGCCAAAACAGTGGTAGCAGTTATGTTGATGGAGGAAATATAGAAGAAGGTGAAAGTGGCTATAACAGTGCTGACAGAAGAAGCACAGAAAGTGGCTGTGATAGTGAAATTGACAGAAGAAATACAGAAGAGAATTTTAATCAGGATGCAGAAGAAGGAGTAATTCAAAGGAGACTCAGTACTAGAGTCAAGCAGAAACCTGCTTAGATGGATGATTTTGTGTCATTTGAATTGCAATGTTCATAGACAAGAAAATCTCAATGTATGCAGATCAGAAAGTTCGAGTAATCATTGTGATTCAAGTAATCATTTTTCTCCTACACATATGAACTTTATTTGTTCAAGAGCCAAATTCTTATCAGGAGGCAAGGAAGGAAGCAATATGGGTGGATGCTATGAATGCAGAGATAGAAGCTCTGGAAAAGAATAATACTTGGGAGATAACTGAGCTACCAAAAGGAAAAAAACCCATAGGATGCAAATGGGTTTATAAGGTAAAACTTAAGCAATACGGAAGTATAGAGAGGCACAAAGCAAGGTTGGTAGCAAAGGGATATCATCAACTAGAAGGTGTAGACTTTCATGATAGTTTTTCCCGTGGCTAAAGTAGTGACTGTAGGGTTTTTCTGACTTTGACAGCAGCAAATTCTTGGTCTCTTCATCAACTAGACATTAACAATGCATTTTTGCATGGGTATCTAGATGAAGAAGTTTATATGGTGGCGCCCGAGGGTTATAGCAAACTGAAAGAAGGTCAAGTATGTAGACTGAGAAGATCTTTATATGGCCTCAAGCAGGCTTCCAGGCAATGGAACACTGAACTTACATTACAGCTGAAGGGATATGGCTTTGTGCAATCTAGTCATGATCATTGTTTATTCATTTTAGCTTCTAACAGTTCGTTTTTGGCTTTGCTAGTATATGTAGATGATATATTGCTAGCTGGAAATTCTGAGACAGAAATAGCGAGGGTGAAGGAATTTCTAGACAAAAAGTTCATCATAAAAGATTTGAAGCATGCAAAATACTTTCTAGGTCTTGAATTTTCGAGATCAGAGAAAGGTTTATGGGTGAATCAAAGAAAATATGTTCTAGATTTATTAAAGGATGCTGGTTTGCTGGAATGTAAGGCAGTATCATATCCTTTACCAAAAGGAATTAAATTTTGTAGCCATGATGGAAAATTGTTGTCTGATCCACAGAAGTATCACAGACTAATTGGAAGACTACTGTATTTAGGCTTCACAAGGCCTGATATATCATATGCAACGCAACAACTCAGTCAATTTGTGCAAGCACCAAGAGAGGAACATTGGCAAGGGGCTTTACATGTATTGACATATTTAAAAGGCTGTCCATCTTTAGGACTGTTTTTCCCTTCTATAAATTCACTAAAGATTACAGCCTACTCTGACTCTGATTGGGGTTCATGCTTGGAAACTAGAAGGTGTCTTACAGGATACTGCATATTTTTGGGAGATTCTCTTGTTTCGTGGAAGACGAAAAAGCAACCTACGGTGTCCAGATCAACGGTGGAAGGAGAGTATAGAGCCATGGCTGTCACTACATGTGAACTGCAGTAGCTTAGCTATATACTGAGAGATTTTGGAATCAGATTACAGGCTCCTATTAAAATGTTTTGTGACAACCAGGCAGCGATACACATTTCAGAAAATTCAGTTTTTCATGAGAGAACGAAACATCTAGATATTGACTGCCATTTCGTTCGAGACAAGGTCATAGAAAAGTTCATATCTCCACAGCATATTTCATCCTCACAACAGCTTGCTGATTCTTTCACCAAGGCTATTACAGGACCATTTTTTAGTGATATGCGATCCAAGTTGAACTTGATGGACTAACACCAAGTATCAACTTGAAGGGGGGGATGATGAAGTTTATATTCAGACACGTGTCAATTGGTTGATTATTTATTAACTGTTTTAGTTATAGTTAATCAGTTTTAGATTAGTTTACAGTTTGTTATTTTCGTTTTTTTAGTTCTGTATATATTTAGCCTCCCTGTACATATTCTGATAATAGAATTAGAAGGAAATTATTTCTTTCTACTTTAGACTTGCTACTTTACTTACCCGAACTACAGACGAGTCTCGTGTTGAGATTGTTACAGAAGTGTATTCAGTTAAATATGTAGATAGAAAATGCCATCTGGTTGAAGGTAATGAACTCAGGCACAATTCACGTGCGTGTGTGTGTGTGTGTACCCACTAAACCTCAGACTCTACCTTCTCCAGCTTCCCCAAAAGAGCAAGACCCGCAATGTAAATTATCATTGTTATCCATGAAAATAAATGAGATTTCGGTTACTCATCTAACAAAGCCAGCTAAGCCCAAGTACAAACAGAAAACATAAATTATTATAACACAGTTCAATTAGTAATTGGTGAATCTATTACAGTAGAAAAAAACTTATGTAAATTAGGCATAATTGGTCTCAGGAATACCTAAGCAAACTTAACGGATTAACGGTAGGCCAGCTTGGAATTAAAAAATACTGATAGAATCATGATTTACTTTATGTGGCTTTTTTCCGCTTTGGTTGAATACCTAATAGGTGTTGCCTCGTGAAGAAGCAATAGAAGAAGCAAATTATTAGTTCAAGCTAGTTAACTCCCAAAACCAAGTCTTTCAGAAAGCTATAAGCACTAAAAGGTTACTTGTGCAAATGAAGTTCTTGTCGTCCGATAAGTGCTAGCAATTATATTATTTATGAACCTTAGCAATTTCATCATGGCAGTACTCTTGTATTCTACTTTTTATTACTTGGACTCTGGTAAACTGCTTTGTGGACAATTATGAAAGAGGCGCTAAAGTGACTCACCCTCAGCGACATCCCGCACCGCGTCATCCATTTCATGTTTAGAATCGAAAGCTCGCGAAACTAGACCCAACTCCTTTGCTTCCTGACCTGAAATCCTCCGAGCTGTCAGAGCCAACTCGACGGCATTACCGTACCCCACTATACTCGGCAACCTCTGCAGAGTTCCAAGGTCAGCCGTGATGGCCAAATCGACCTCTTTCACCGAAAAAAAGGCGTCCTTGGTACAAAACCTGATGTCACATGCTGTAACGATGTCGACTCCACCTCCGATACAAGCGCCGTGTATGCTGGCAATCACCGGTTTCCGGCATAGTTCGATGGCGGTGATGGCATCTTGCAAGCCCAGGATGTGTCGTCGGAGCTTCTCCCCGGAGCGGCCGCGGTCAGCGGATGAGTGTTCCTTGAAGGTAGAACTGAGTGAGGCGAGGTCGATGCCGGAGCAAAAGTGGTGGCCGACACCGGATAGGATGATGACGTGGACTTGAGAGTTTTGATCAAGAGAATAGAGAGCTTTGGGGAATTCGGTAAAGAAATCAGAGGATAGAGCATTGCGGTGAGAGGGACGATTGAGGTAAAGGTGGAAGACGGAGGACTTAGGGTTGCGTATAATTTGTAGAGTTTTGTACTTCTCAATCTCCATTTTTGAAGGCAAAACAGTACGACGATGATAATGTGGCCTACGGGGAATATTGGAGCTAACGTCGAATTGATGGCCACCGACCTCGCCTTTCTTTTCTTTTTTCTTTTTTGTTTTCAAAAAATAATTGCGTAAAAGTAAAACTAAGCAGTAAGCACAAAGCACTGTAACCACTGACATGGACCATCTTTGTCCTCCTCATTTCTATTTTTTGGTGGGAAAAGCATACTTATTTTCTAAACAAAATTTAAATTAATTATTTAATTTTAACATAAATTATACTATAGTATACAGTTCTAAACAAAAATTAAAGTTATTTCAGCAAGCTTTCGCTATTTTATCTTATGTGGTTTGTTAATTATTAATTGCTAATATGGTAATTCTATTATTGGATACTAATCAGTTCTTAAAATGTATAAGAAAAAAAATGTTATATGCCCCTAAAAGATTTAAATGACAAAAAAATTGTCTCTGAAAAATTTAAAACCAATATTATTTAAATTTAAATTCAAATTAGTTTAAACGACTAAAAATTAAAGGTGTCAAAATGGGTTATTAAGTTGACCCCACTTGTCATGGGCCGACCACTAAATAGGTCGAGACATGTCTTACATGTAATGCCCAAGCTCATCTATTGTTGCCCACGTGCTTAAGCAGTCCAGTCCACAGGCTTCTTTCTTTTTTAAAAAATTATTTTTTACATTTATACAATTAAATATTAATTTTTTTGGTAAAATTTTTTACCAATTTTTATTAAAAAAACAATTTGTACTTGTAATTTAGTAATTCACATTAAGTGAGAAAGTTCAAGAAAGAGAGATGCATAAGAAAAAAACTAAGTAGGAGTACTTCTTTCAAAATTAAAAATTATTTAGAATCTGTTACCGTAACTACACCGCAAGAACTGAATCTTCTAAGAGAACCTTCTGATATATAGGGTCCTCATCAAAGGCAAGTGTAGAGCATATTCACATCTCTATGTTGAAAATGATCATAAGCATGATAGTAAACAAATTTCAGAAAGAGAGAGATTTAGAAAGAGAACATGGTAGAAAACACACAAAGAATTTTATTTAGTAATGGAACTTGTTCTGCTGATTACAAAGTTGGGAACCTCTATTTATAGTTGAGGTTAGACACAAATAGGTAAAACAAACACTATTGAATAATAGTAAACTGGTACATGTACTTTAATTTTGGACCGCACATTTGTAAAGTAACTTTAATATCCTTTTATATTGGTTTAATTTACATCGTACACATATTTACATATGGGTTAAATCTACATCATACATTTGTCATTGACGATATCACTAATGACTTTATTGATGACATCACGGATGACATCATTATCGATGGCATCATTGGTGATGTCATGATGACATCATGATAGTATATCATGGTGATGTTATGATTACATCAACATGATATGACATCATGATAGGATATCATGGTGATATTATGATTATATCAACTGATATGACATCATGATGTCATCATGATGATATCATGATTGCATCAATATGATGTCGTGACTACATCATCATACTCAATCTCTCTTTCTCCAAAGAGGACCTGGATGTTTGAAATTAGCATGATTCTTAGGACAATGATCTGCCAAAAGGTCTTTGATAAGAGTATACTTTGGAGGAGTTTGTTCAAGAATAAACAATCTTGGAACATCAGTGTATACTTGAAAGAACATTTTGTGTTTGATTCCATCAGGAAGAATTTGCAAATCTTTTGCCTGTATAAAGATATCCATGCCTACAACAAGATCTTTTCTGGGAAGACTGCTGCCAAAAATTTTAGTCTATATAACACAATTGGGGAAAAATTCTATGCCAATATTATGTTTTGTGATAAGATTAACAAAGAATATCTTTCCATCTGCTGCATAAAAATATAATAAATGAGGTTGCCACTAGTTTGCTAGAAGAACATCTGGATTCATGATGGATCTGGCTACTCCAGTATTTATGTAGGCAATAATTTTGATAGGCTGATCATACTTGCTAGTTTTTATCATTGTCTGAATCAATGGAAGAGGATACTGTTGAGGTAATGGCTGAATTCTGTTGTTGTATTTTTTATTTTCATGAGTGGCACACAAGCTTGGATGTATAATATGAAATGGCTAGAAAAAATCTTCTTCTTCAGAGAATTCTAAATCTACTTTTTCATAATCTGATTGGAAATCTCCATTGTCACGAAGAGCAAAGACAGTGTCTTCATCTGGTTTATCTTACTCTAAGAAGAGGGATTCTATATCATCTTGGTCAAGTGGAAAAGTAGCTTGAAGTTATTCAATCATTTTTATGGCCTTGACTTTTTCGGGCATTTTTCTGCAAAATGGCCTTTCTAGCCATAGATAACAACGATCTATGGATTTGTTTTTGAACTTTTTCTTTTTGAAGAATCTGGTTCTTTTGAATTTAGGTCCTCATCTGGGAAAATGACGTCTACCAGAAAATTTTGGGAAATGAGATTTCTTCTTGGGACGACAGTTACACTAATTTTCTTAGATATGACTTCTTACACACCTTCTGGAGTTTTGTTTTTCCATCAAGTATGGAATGAGAGAGCTTTTGTTGTCCACAGAGTTTCTCCAGAGTCACTAAAGCTAATTGATAAATATCTGACATATCTCTTTTTAGAGCTAAAAGGGCTCGCTAGAGTTTCAGTTAGAGTTCATCAGGCAGAGAAGCAATAAAAGTATGCTTTCACCAAAAGGCTAGTCAGAGAAAGAGGAGAGGAATCCATATGGCTATTTTGCACTTGTCCATTGTCGACTTAGTGCTGCAAGGAAGCAAAAACCAAAAAAGGGAAACGTGTGGAGATGAGGTAGAGTGCGCGAAGATCTCCTACTTGTCTTTTAAAGACAAGCACCTTACTTTTACTAGATGACTCGCATGAGATTGATTTTTTTTCCCCTCAAAATCCTACTCATTTCATTTGGTGGATTTAACTGTTATGAGAGGACAAGCATAGTGTTTGTCTTTGAAAGAAAAACAGAAGATTTAGATTCGAGGTACAGTGGCTGATCCACACAAAGGAAGTTTTTCTCTTTTTTTTTTTAGTTTTTAAATTAGGGATAATTAAGTAATTTTACATTTAAATTTTCTTTGGCACTGTGTAAAAACTCCATACCAAACAAAGTAAGAAGTATTAATTTCCTTCATTTCTACGTGTGTTTATAAAACAGTTAGGAAAACTTAGATTTGGACAGACTATGATTTATAGATTTAATTTTGAAAAAACTTAGGTTTATGCAAATTATAGTTTGTAGAAACAACAATAACCTGGAGCTTTTATCTTAAACCCTAAATAATAACCTGAAGCTTTTACCGAAATCATAATTTGAGGGTAAAACTACATCAATGTAAAAAGTCTCAAACATGCATGCAATATATCATACCAAAGACTATCAACCAAAAAAAAAAGATTTTTGGTGGCGAGAAAAATATTTGCCACTGAAAGTGGACTTTTCAGTGGCTACATTTTAAATTTGTCACTAAAAATCTTACTTTTACTGTGACCTTAAATGTTGCCACAAAAAATCTTACTTTAATTTGTCACCAAAATCTCACTTTTAGTGTGATCTCAAATGTCGCCACCGAAAGTCTTATTTTTAATGGCAAAAAAGGTCGTCACAAAAAGTCTACATTCAGTGGCGACAATTTACGATGTGTTTGGTAACTCGGTGGGTAAATATGAGTAAAAGTGTCAAAACGGGCCCAACCCGCATAAAATGAGAGCCAGACTAATATTTTGTTGACCCGTTTAGAGTTGGGCCGAATTAGCCTGGCCCGCATAACCCGCGAGTTGGCTTTTTTTTTCTTTTTTTCTTTTTACATTTTTACATTTAATTTATACACATATTTTAAATAATAATAATATATATTAAATTAAAAAATACAAATGAAGTAAAACAAAATCATTTAAAGATAATTTTATATCAAGTTTGTATAATTATTTGATCTTAATTATTAATTAATGAGAAAAGATAATACTAAAAAAGAAAAAGAATAATTAAAAAATAAAGAATAATTTCATTTTTAACTTTTTTTTTTAAGTTTCAAATCTCTAAATTCATATATTTCTTTATTTTTTTAAAGCAAATAAATTATTCTTTATTTATTTTTATTTAAATTAAAAAACAAAAAATTTAAAAAAAGAAAAGAAAAGAAAAGAAAATGTGAGGTGCGGGTTGGCGGGCCGACCCGTTTGGCCTGCTAGCTGCAGGCTAGCATTATGCTAACCCGTTTAAAAAAGGGCCAACTCGGCCCGACTCGTTTCGGGACTAACCTAAAGCGGGCCAATCCGTATAGGCCGGGTTGTCCCGTTTTGACACCTCTAAATGTGGGTGGGGCAAATTAGGTTTAATTAAAAGTGATTAGAGAAAAATTGAGTTTAAATGAATATGATTTATATTTGGGAGATATTTAGGTAAACGTGGTTTGCATCAGATAAACGTGGTTTGATGTAGAACATGATATTTGAATATTGATGTGCAAACGTGATTTGAGATGTGTAATTACGAGAAAGGGATATAAATTTTATATTTAATTTTTTGATGAAATTATTATTTATTGTTATTTATTTAAAGTTAACTTAGTGAATTATATCAATGTTTTAATAAAGTATACTAATTTTTTAATAAAAGAATTATTGACTAATTTTTTATTAATAATTGACTAATTTAAAGTACTAATAAATTGCCAATACATTGGTAAATTATAATATTATGACGCAATTAGAGGCGAAAAATTCTATCCCTAATTTGAGACAGAACTAAGGACGGAAAAATCCATCTCTAATTTTGAGACGAAATTAAAGATAAAAGTTTTTCTGCCTCTAATTTTGTGTTTAATTAATTAAAAATGAATTTTTTATGAATTAGAAATGATTTTTTCTGTCTCTAAATTATAATTTTTTTGTAGTAAAAGTTAATAAATTTTAATTTTTAAATTATTAAATAAAAATATTTTTTTTACTTTGATGGCGACATTGTGGAGCTACTTAAACAAATATATAACTTGATGCCTTGACGGACAAAATTCTCGCTGTCCGCCGGCGTTTTTGGTTTTCTAAACTTAAATGCTTAGTTTATTTTTTAAAGTTTATTTTTCTCAGCCAATAAAACCGTTGGTTTTGGTTTTTTGAAAATATTATTCTCATTCCCATGAAAGTCTTGCAGTTTAACACATTTGGGTGTTGGTTGTATTGTGATATTATAATTCTTATTCCCATGAAAGTCATGGTGCAGGGTTGCCAGCTATAACGCACTTGGGGGGGGGGGGTTGGGTTGTGTTGTGATATTATTTTGTTATTTGATTTAGAAACTAAAATTAAAAAAAAAAAAAGAGAACAATAATGCAGGTGCAATTTGAGTAGAATGCATGAATGCATGGGGAATCGTAAAGAGAAGGGGGGGGGGTGTTGATTGAGTGATACCTTCATTTATATCCCATGGTTCGAAATCATATGAAATGAAATCGTGGGTTGATTTCGTGAATTTGCTCCCCCATGAGCAAATTTATTCCGACATTGGTAGTGAAGTTTCATTTGGGTTATTACAATTTTGTGGCATGCATGATGACTCTTTGTTTTGCAAGAGTTAGTTGGTTCTTGTTAATGCTTAAAACTGTGTTTGGATCTAATTACTTGTGACTTTGCTTATATTATGTGTAGTTCTAAATTCAATGTTGTAATTTGGTGTTAAGTCAAAGATACCTTACTTTTGTGTGAATTTATTGCCCACATGCATACACGTTTGCTAGGTCAGATGTTAATGAAGATGCATAGATTCACTTGTTATGCAATTTAATAACGTAATTTTATGAAACAAAATATATATATATTGTAGAGATGTGAATGAAGATGCATAGATTCACTTGTTATGTAATTTAATAACGTAATTATAATTATATATATATATATATATATATATATATATATATATATATATATGATGTTGTTGTGATGCTTTTTGTGGTCAAAGAGAACGTGGTTGGAGTTAAAGGTGGTCCCCTATATTGCATTGTGTTTATTTATTGAACTCATTTTTAATCATTTTTAACTTGCCTATGATATATTGAAAAAGTTATGCTGCTTGACAATGTTAATTCAATAAGTCGTACCTGTTGTCCTATTATTAATTTATACTAGGAGACAAAATCCTTAAAAATGGTTGGCAAGTGTTCTGTCTCTCTTTGAATATATTCAAATTGTTAATCTATTTCATTCATAATTTTGCTCGTACATTAGCCCCTGTTTTTTTTTATTTCTTTTCTTTTTCATCATTTGCTTTTTAAATTCTTCCCTTCTGCATATTAGGTAGGATGTTACATAGTACTTGAAAGATATGAAGTGTATGATTATGGACTGTTCAATAGGGGGAGAAAGAAAGGGCACGGGTTGTCATCTTATAGTTCTCTGCTGTCTTTTAATCAATTGAATTAACCCATTATTCTTAACAATTATTTACCTATCAAATGTCGTTTCCATTTCAATCAAAAACCAAATAAAATTAAAGTACAGTTTCATCTTAACAATTATTCTTAATTAGGATTGCCCCAACTAATTATCCTGATGATAGTAGGACTTCAGTTTTAATTTAAACAGTAGTTATGATTTGTCTATTTTTTGATATGAAATATCATTAATTAGTTATCTTTTTTGTTTTAAAAAAAACTTACACTTATTTTGAGAGTTAAGTAATGGGCTATCTGTTTAGAAATGATTTATCTTCACTTTTCATGCAGATTCAAAAGATGAAGACAAACATGAAGATTAAGCATGAAAACAAGATTTAGTATATCACATTTAAGATTTTCATGTTAAGAATTATGATTCTATAATTTTGAGACTTCTCTGAATATAATATTATATTATTTTTTATTAGTAAAATGATACTTTATGTCGTTTAAATTTATATTAAGTTTTATTTATGCCTCAAAAAAAAATTTTTTTGCCTATTTATGTCTCATAGTTTCAATTTTTGTCATATATACTTTTTTTTTATAACTCCGTCAATTAACTTAACATAATGCTGATTTGGCTGCCACATGGATTCTAGAAAAAAAAAGCAGGTTTTTTTTAAAAGGTTTCTATTTATTCACTTAAGTGCTTAGTCAAAATTTTTCTTTTGTTCAATTTTTGATATAAATTCATCTTCTATTTCGTCTAGGTCATTAGTTTAAGAATCTATTTTTATTTTTGTCAAAATATCCCCTACAAACTTTTTAATTTATTTATTTTAGTCCATATTCTTCACTTTCATACTTTTTATTCACTATTTGGTCCCCTAAATCAATCCATAATTTCATTTTTAGTCATAATATGATTAAATCTATTATTTTCACCTAAAAACAACTCAAGAAATGAATTAAAATTCAAGAATGAAATTTAATATGAAATTTAATTCATTTAAAACTTTAAAACTTTGAATTTTATTCAATCTTTAAAACTTTGAATTGTAATTCATTTCTTGAGTTTTTTGGGTGGAAATAATATATTTAATCATATTATGACTAAAAATAAAATTATGGACTGATTTTGAGGACCGAACCTTGAGAAAAAAATATCAAAGTGAAGAACATGGACTGAAGTGAATAAATTGAAAAGTTTGTAGGGATGATTTTGACAAAGATAAAAATAGATTCTCAAACTAGGGACCTAGACGAAGTTGAAGATGAGATTATATCAAAAATTAGATAAAAGAAAATTTTTGATCAATGACTTAAATGAATAAACTAAAACCTTAAAAAAAACTTTTTTTTTTGGAGTCTACATGCTAGTCACGTGACAGATGCTTTTTTGTCATGTGGCAACATAGTCAGCATTATGTTAAGTTAACTAATAGAGTTATAAAAAAATGATATATATATGACAAAAATTGAAACATGTGAGACATAACTGAGCCAAAAAAAACTTTGGGATATAGATGAAACTTTGTATAAACCTTAGAGACATAAAATATAATTTTGCCTACAATTTAATCATTTATTAAATAATATTTTCAATTATAAATGAAAAATTTGCATTATATATATATTTTTTTGAAAAATTTACATTTTTAATGACCGTTTTGTTGTCACCAAAAGTGAGGTTTCAATGACAACTTCTAAAGTCACTGAAAACACTTTTAGTGGCGATACAAAAATTGTCACTAAAAGTCACTTTCATAGAAAATAATGGCGTCACTGAAAGTATCATTTAGTGGAGACTTTTCTCTTCTTTCAAACTATTTTAGGTGACACAATTTATACTTTTAATGGCGAAGTGGATATCATGGCGATCTTTTAGTGACAACAAAAGTCACTATTAAAAACTTTAAGTGATGGAACTCTAGGTTGAAAAACATTCGGTGGCGATTTTTGTTGCCACCGACAATCAAATTTTTTGTAGTGAAATATATATCTTTAATTCTTATCTTTTTTTGTCCTTTTTCTTTTATTAAATTTCTTTTCAGCGAACTAAACTTGCACTTGTAATGCGTTCAACTCGTCATCCGATTGAGAAGAAAAATGCTGAGCTGAATCCTAATGCATCAGAAGATAATCTATTGGAGTTGGATGTGGAATTACCGAAAATCAGATTTTTTTTATCTGGAAGTTGTGTAGTAAAGTTATTCCTACGTACAAAAGCTGTCCTCATTTGGAGGAGTGTAAATATGGATGCAATTTGCCATATGTGCTGCTCTCATGAAGAGACAATGTCCTTCCTAATTGTAATGGTGTCAACTGGATTTGGTTTCTTTTCCCACTGGACAAAACCCCAAAGTCAAAAGAAGGCAGGTCTGTTCTGTGGGGTAGGGTTATGGGTGATGGAAATAGCAAGAAGGGAAGTAAAGGTCGCTGAGATGCTGATATTGATAGCAATGCTCTGAATAGAGCTTTAAGTCTTATGTAGAGTCATCAGAGCCCGAGGTCCGATGACTCAAGACCTGAGATTTGAGATGCCAAAACAAAAGTGGACCCCGGCCCCTCTCTCTGAATAGTAAATATCATTAAAGCCAACACTGACGCTGCTTCGTACGGAGAGGACCCACTATTAAGGACTGGTCGTTGTTGTAAGAGATTGTCATGTTGGACCATTCGATTGGAGCACATGAGTCATGACATGCGATTGGATAGTTCACAGTTTATCAACATTGTACTAGTCGACAGAATTTGTGCGCAATTTAGAAGGGAACGTGCTTGTCTCTTTGACGGATCCGTTAAGGAGACTCATTAGAGGCTTACAGTTGTATAAGGACTGTAATTCAAGTGAGACTCACAGTTATGTAAGGGTTATAAATTTTTAAGGACCTTCGTGCAAGAGAGAGAAGCAAGTTCTGTGTAGTAATATTCAATTAGAGATTTGTGCATCAATTCATGTTAAATGAGATAATTGAACTAGGTAAAGAAGAAAGTAATGATTTTATATTTAAGATATTTTTAAAAAATAAATAATGAATTTACCCAAATACTTTTTAGAAATGAAAAGAATACTTTTTTGATCTTATTTTCTTTTGGTGTGGTTGAGGCCTGTTGCAGACTACTTTTAAAAGCGGAACGGTATATGACATCCCAGATGCTGTGGTTGAAAATCATTAGTCAACCATCAAAGGACGAAAGAATGTTGCCATAAGAATAAAGAAAATGAAAGGAATAGGTTTCCCTGGAGTAGCGAAGATAGTTACTTTTGAATGCATCCAAAAATTTGTTATTTTGTGACATACATATTATGTTTCAGGTTTTGAGCCCAAGGAACTATCCCATGAATGCGTTACGTTAGTGACACGAAATGTTAATTTTCCCGACACCTCAGAACCGATCAGAGACCCCTCCTTCTTGCATTCTCACTCCATGCATTTCATATGCAGCTAACCCCAGGTGGGTGTGACTTGTACCATTTCTATATATATATATATTATATTATTATTTATTTGTTTTTTGTTTTACACATTTTAAAAAAGGAGATTCAAAGTAATCCACTAAGCGGCTCATAAATCATAATAATTGACGCAATTCGGATTCTCTCTGGTTCGTCGCCTGCAATTGTAGCCATTTATATTAGATTAAACAATTAATCATAATTGAAATTAAAGGTATATAGTGAAAAAAACTTCTTTTCTTTAATTTTTAATTGTCTGATTCAAAACGAATGAAGTGTTATTATTACACAAGGAGACTTGCAATCCTAGCACCAATTGGAAAAGATCCAAATTTATGATTGGAGTGGCACCCATTGATGAATGATGAATACGATCATATTCCACCTTGCTAAAAATGGGGTTGGATGCATTATGTGTTGCTCCTCCAAACTTATCTCCATCCTCAGTTATATATGCTGGCTGAACTGGCTTCCTTAAATCGCTTAAAACCAACCCAATCACCCACTAATCATATCCGCAACACCAACCACCTACCACTCACTTCTCAAAAACATCCATATTTCCTTTCAAATTATTTACTATTGCACTAATTGCTCTTTTGCTTAATTATATTGCATTCAAATCTCATGATCCATCGCTTCTGGAAATTAAATCTATTACATCTAATCCACTTCCTGCAATTATGTTTTAGTGCGGAAGTTGTTATCCATTTCATTCAAATAATTGCAACACTATAATTATACATATATATTTTAAATCATCATTGTTAAAAAATTCACTAAATTCCAATTAAGTGTGTATTTAGATTACAATTGGACAAACTTAATTTATATCAACTTAATTTTAGTTAAAAACAAGTCAAAGTCACTTCGAGCAAATAAAAGTTTGAAGAAAAAAAAAGTGTTTAAAAAGAGATGAATGATAAATTAAACTATAATTATTTACTCAAATATAATGTTTTGGAGTCTAAATTAACTTTTAAAGAGTCCAAACATGAAATCAAATAGATTTTTTTATTTGGTAAACAACTATCAGGTATTCAATCACTAAACTACGATTCTACAAGTGTCGATTAATTTAGAGTCGAGCTAAATAGGATCACAATGAGTAATAAATTAGTTCTTCCTACCAAAATTTAACCTAATTATATTTACAAAAAGTTAAACTCGAGACCTTTAATTAATATCGAACATTCCATGCATGTTGATTAATGGTGGAGGGAGTGACCATGGCGTAGTGCGATAGCCGTGGGACAGATCGCTGCATGCAAGATTCTGTTGTAACACTTTTTCCAAAATTTTAGGGACAGTTTATTGTGGTGGGGAGACTGACGCCCCAGATTTTACTTGTTTAAAATCAATGGTGGAGGATTGGAGTTTGACCGGGGGATTTGCACCACCAAATAAAAAAGGCTGCGCCTTACTGTTAAAACCAAGAAATCCTTATTAGGAGGGGAGAGTCAATGACGATCGTTGATAATGCTCCTTAGTTTGCTTCACCAGTGACCACAGGTGACAGCTATATATGTAGCGATGCTTTTGTTCTCCATCGTTAACTAAAAGGGTCGTGGAAGCAAAGCATCATTTAAATGTAAAAATAAATGAACTTTGCAGAGTCACAATGGGGGGGATCATGCCTCTTATTAATAGTGGCCATATATTAGGCAGCTAGTACTGGTACTAGTATCCTTCGGGTTCCCATTTGAAAGTGAATGCGAATGGTGGGAAATCAATGAGCCCGTCCTCTTGGATACTTGGGGATTGACTAATTTAATTAACTTGATGCTCAAAAAGGGAATTTGTACAGGGGCTTAAGTAATCAAAAAGGGATTGGGGAGTGATCCGAATCTGCTCTCCTCTCCTTGCTGGACCTACATAGCTAGCTAGCTCGCTACGAACCCTTAATTACCATTTAATGAGAGAGATACAACTATGAGCTACCCCTTTCTCTCTCTCTCTCTCTCTCTCTCTCTCTCTCTCTCTCTCTCTATGTATACGTGTATATATATAATAATATAATAATAATAAAGACAAGAAGGTAATAATTATAACAAAATGATTCGATAATTGATGGAGACGTAAGTTGGGGATGGAGGCGGAAATGGGGGAATGAAAGTGAGACGCCAAACATGCCACACACGAAACACCTTCAATTCAAGTAAAGAAATAATTATAATGAAAAGACACGAAGCTGTTAATTGGGGCTCACTGCTGAATGCAGAATGATGGTATTGGTACCCATTGGTTCATGATTTAATTCATTAAAAAAGAGAAGGGTTGAGACAAATAACTAAATTGAAATTAATGAGGAGAAGTAGCGTGTAGCGTTAGGGAGGATCAGAATGAGAATGTGAGAAACGAGGAATGAGGAATGATGAGGAATGACGGAGGAGGGAAGGTCACGTGAAGTAGCAATGGGAGTGGAGGCCAAAGGTTGTTCAAAAAGATCCTGGAATTCGTTATTTGTGAGATGGTGGGGTGTTCGAGGCACGCTCCCTCACGTTTCCCCTGCGCGTCGTGCTTCTCACTCATAACAGAATGACACCAACGCGACGCCGAGTGCTGAATGCACCCCTCTCCCGCTCCCTCTCCTTTTAGTTTTTACTTTTTATCTCCCCTTGTCCTTTTGCACACCTGGGATTGGAAGTGGGATTATTTTTTTTTTTTGGGAGTAATTCAGTATTCAGTAAAATGGTTTTGTGCCACGCTACCTACTATACCTCACGCTACCTACTACCCTACCTTCTCTACTCATGATAATCCGGCTCTCCTCCTACGCTTTTTTGTTAATTTTTTTTAATTTTTTGTAATAAAAAAAATCTCAGTTTATACAATAAATTTGATTTTTTTAATTAATATTGTCTTTTTCAACTTGCATCAATCAATAATGTAAATTTTTTGTATGAAAAAATTTAATAAAAATATTATGTTACACAAAATTATAAGTTCAAGAAAACTGATTGCAAATCTTTAAAATTAAAGAAGCAAATTATATAATTTCTTAACTAAAAGGGATTGAAAAAAAAAAACACACACTGTCTTATGAGACTATTTTGTTTAAAAAACATTAAAAAAAATTAAAAAAAAGGCCTAGAAGGCTAGGAGGCTAGGAGGCTGCTGATCCTTATTATATTCCCTCAATAAACAATCCCAAAATACTCTCTCTTACTCGGCTGCTTCTTTCAATTCCTTTTCTTTTTCCTCTCTGCTTTGTGTGTGTATATATAGGGTGGGGGGTGGGAAGCCATCCTCGCCACCCTCACTGCCTGCACTAGATTCAGGGGTTGAGTTGAGCCTCCACTCTCCCCCAAAGCTACCACTACCACCACCACTACCACTACCATCCCACCCCTTAAATCTTGTGCTGTGCTTCCTCCAAAACCCAGAGAGCAACCAAGGACGGAAGGAAACCACACCATAACCCAACATGAATACTTTGGCATTTACGTTTGGAATACTAGGTAAGATTATAACATGTAACCAACATTTACGATCTTGCCTAATCTCTTCCTCATTCTCTCTCTTTCGCTTTCACATTTTTCTTGTTTCTTTTTAAGCTTCTTGGATTCCATCTCTGCTAATTTCCTTCCGCATTTGCCTCTCTGCCCCTCCTTCTCCTCCTTCTATTTTTCTTTCCTTCCCAGTATATGTTTACTTCAGCCCAGAATTTGAACTGGTGTGTGAACAGCCTTGGGGCTTCTTTCGTTCCTATACCAATTAATCTCTATGTGTTAAGTAAATATGCAACAAGATTATAGTTGAGAGATAGGTGGCTGATGGATGGTTACGAACAAATGCTTTTCATGTCAACGAATATTGAGTTAAGTTTTTCAATGTATTCTTTTCCTTTTATAGTGAAGGAGTTCATTAATTTGCTCTCTTTCTTTTGTATGCATAGGAAACGTCATTTCTTTCATGGTATTCTTGGCTCCGCTGTAAGTATAAAATTATTCCTTAATCATTGAACTGAAGTAATTAAGCTGAAACAGGATCTGAAATGAATAACATAAAATTTGGAAAAATAATGAGCAGGTCAACATTTTACCGGATATACAAAAAGAAATCGACGGAAGGATTCCAATCTCTGCCATACCTGGTGGCGCTCTTCAGTTCGATGTTATGGTTGTACTATGCTTGGGTAAAAACCGGCGCCGTTTTGCTCATCACCATCAACTCTTTCGGATGTGTGATAGAGATCATCTACATCATCATCTATATCACCTATGCCCCTAGGCATGCCAGGGTATATAATATAATTACGCCATCACTCCATCATCACTTAGACTTAATTATTTAAAGTT